>NC_051165.1:92717743-93317743 GCF_013339725.1 Rhipicephalus microplus
AGATTATGACGCCGTCTATGACGCAGGCAATATGTGTTGCCGATGGTGGTACTGTTCCAGTAATAGGAATGTGCACCGCTCGTGTCAGCATTGCCAGTCGTCACGCCATGGTCCTTCTTGCTGTGCTAGCCTGCTGTCCTCATGACTTCATACTTGGCCTTGATTTCCTTTCGGCACACTCGGCCTTAATTGATTGTTCGTCTGGTACCTTCAGCCACGATCTTTCAATCTTTGCTGACTACTCTACAAAGCCAACCAGCCGCTTAAGCCCAACCTTTTTCGTTCGCCTGCCACCTCGAGCCATCACGTACGTGTCTTTGTCATCGGCCCCTCCCGTTCCTGACGGTGATTATATCGTTACGCCGATTACTGACGTTCTGCTGACGCGCAGTGTTACTGTGCCGCATACCATCGTGACCATAGCGGATAACTGTGTGTTCATTGCGCTCCTTAACTTTGGTTTCACCTCTCAAGTGTTGCCCTGCCAGATGTCTCTAGCCCAGCTAACTGCCATAACAGAGGACGATGTCAGTGTTATCGCTGTATGTGCTCGTGATGAAAGCGCAGTGTCATGGTCACCCAGGTCAGACGATGCTATTTTTTGAAACATAATTGGATCGGAGCGTTCGCCTCACCAGGCCAACGCTCTCTGCCAGGTTTTGGCCTCATACATTGACATCTTCGACATGGACGATCGTTCCTTGAGCCAGGCGAAATTATCCCTCACCAAAACAACACTGGTGACTCCGCGCCTATTCAACGTCAGCCGTACCGCGTGTCAGCGTCCGAGCGAGAAGTGATTCAGAAAGAAGTGGCCAAAACTTTAACGAAAACCGTAATCGAACCAACATCGAGCCCTTGGTCATTTCCCGTGGTATTAGTAAAAAACAAAGATGGCCCATGACGTTTCTGCGTTGATTATCGCCACCTCAAAAAATTATAAAAAAAACGTGTACCCTCTACTACGCATTGACGATGCCTTCGATTGCCTCCTTGGCGCCACCTTCCTTTCGTCTCGAAATCCGATCAGGCTACTGGCAAATTGCTGTAGATGACATGGACCGAGGAAAGACCACCTTCGTTACCCCTGACGGTCTTTACGAATTCAAGGCCATGCCCTTCTGTCTCTGCAACGCTCCAGCGACCTTCGCGAGAATGATGAACACGCTTCTACAAGGATTTAAATGGTTGACAATTTTGTGTTACCTGGACGACGTGAAATTTTTTCACCTACCTTCGCAACCCACCTTGAACGCCTTTCGTCCATTCCATCTATATTTTGACAGGCTGGCCTGCAGCTCAATTCTTCCAAGTGCCACTTCGGTCTTCGTCAAATTACCGTGTTGGGTCACCTTGTTAACGCTGCCGGCGTACGACCACACCCGGCGAAAGTACGCGCTGTAACAAACTTCCCAGTCCCAAGTTCTGTCCATGATGTTCAGAGTTTCGTGGGCCTCTGCTCTTACTTTCGCCGGTTCATGAAAAACTTTGCGGCACTCACACGGCCACTCACCGACCTTCTCAAACAAGACGTTCCATTCTGTTGGGGCCCTCTTCAAGTTGACGACTTCTCTCAACTAACCACCGCTCTAACGACACCTCCTATTTTCAGACATTTCGACCCCGATGCTCCTACACAAGTGCAAACAGGCGCGAGTGCTCACGGAGGTGGGGCAGTTTTGGCGCAAATTCAGTGGGGCAACGACCGTGTAATCACGTATGCAAGCCGTCTGCTTCCAAAGTCTGAACGCAATTACTCTATAACAGAACGGGAATGTTTCGCCCTTGTCTGGGCGGTTTCGAAATTCCGTCCTTACTTGTATGACCATCCTTTCCGTGTCATCACATATCATCAAGCGCTGTGTTGGCTTTCTTCTCTAAAGGAACCCACTGGGTGACTTGTCCCTTGGGCATTACGCCTACAGGAGTAGCCCTACTCGGTTGCTTGTAAGTCTGGACGTCGCATTTTGGACGCTGATTGCTTATCCTGCTACCCTGTCAGCCCGACGAATCAGACATCGAGCCTAGCCTCAGTGTCATGTCAATGTCTCAGTTTCTTCAGATCGGTGATGAACAACGTCATGATACTTCTCTGCGACAACTTATTGACCGTCTCAAATCCGCTCCGAACGAAGTGTCGCTTCGCATGTACGCCCTCTCGAATGGCACGCTGTGCCGTCGTAGCTTGCAGCCAGATGGCCCTTAGCTCCTTATTGTCGTGCCGAACCATTTGCGTTCAACCGTACTGCACGAGCTTCACAATGAACCAACTCTTGGTCATCTGGGTGTATCCCGGACGTACGACCGCGTGCGATGCCGCTTCTTTTGGTGCAGCCTCGCCCGGTCCGTTCACCGTTACGGGTCCTTCTCCGATATATGCCAACGTCGGAAGCGACTTACTGCACCCCTGGCTGGACATCTTCAACCGATCTTTATGCCAACCGAACCTTTCTTTCATATTGGTATAGATCTTTTCACCCGAGTCGAAATCGGGCAACAAGTGGGTGACCGTTGCTATAGACTACGCGACTAGGTATGCCATCCCTCGGCATACTTGTCCCGTGTAATCGACAATCTTGTGCGCTCTTTCTCGACGCAGAACAAGTTGACCACTTCCTACCATCCCCAAACAACTGGTCTTAGCAAACGGCTAAATCACATCCTCACGGACATGCTCGCGATGTATGTGTCCTCCAACCACCATGACTGGGACCTGGCGCTCCCTCACGGGACCTTCGCGTACGACTCTTCGCGCCACAACACCACTAGTTATTCAAACTTTTATTTTCTCAATGGCCGTGATCCAACATTACTACTCGACACCCTACTTCCAACCACTACAACACCGTCACCCGAATAGGCACGCAACGCTATCACTCGTGCCGACCATGCACGTCAAATTGCCCGCTCTAGAGTTTCGGCTTCACAAGCCACCCAAAAGGCCATCTATGACAGCCGGCATGTTGACGTTCGCTTCTCCCCTGGTTCTCTAGCTCTCCTGTGGTGCCCAGTTCGTCGAGTTGGCTTATCAGAGACGTTGCGGTCTCGCTACATGGGTCCTTACCGTATCATTCGCCAGATAACCAACGTCATCTATGAGATCATTCCTGCATCTGAGACCACAAGCCTGCCTGCAACCACACCCAGTGATGTTGTGCACGCCAGCAGGCTTAAACCTTACCACCTGCCGTCTGAAGACCGTAGTTAATGTGCGACGAGGCGTCGCTTTTACCGCCGGGGGGTAATGCAATGTAGCTGACATAACAGGGGTCGGAAGACGACAACGAGGAAGTTGTCTGTCGCTTGTGCGTGCTGTCCTCCATCTTAGTCGATGCTATACGCATCAGGTTTAATATATATTCTAAATAGACACGCCTCGTGTCATTTTGGCGTAACAATATCACTCCGTCTTTTTTATATGTGGGCGCTTGTGGACATGAGTAGCCGCAAGGTGAAGTAAAACTATGAAGTAAATTCTCCCAGCAAGAACACCGACGTGGCAAGAGTCCACCACTTTTTTGATCAGCCCAACGAGCAACCAGCAGCCCTATGCTTTGAAGTAGACACGCCATTCGCACGCTACAGATAAGGCCACGCGTTGACTGCTCATACGCCTCACTGGACTTTTATTACCTCCTCCAAGCTTTTTTAATAACAATATTTATTAATACCCTTGGTTTATTCCGTGTTTATACTGATATTATGGTGTGCTAACACTGATATTAGCCCTTATCTTTTCATTTTCCACCGATCAAAGGTCACACGAAAAGAGATTTTGTGCACGATTGGCGGAACTGTTTATGTTCGTTAGAAAAGTATCTTCACCTTAGAAGTGCGTGTTTGTGCCTCCCTTGAATCTAGAAACTGTACTTTATTTTCACCTGCGGTATCATGCCATAGATTGGGCTACTGAGGTATGACATCTCATCCGCTCTATACCTGAAAAAAACACTTTATTTTAAATGGTGTTTTATAACAGGAGTTATTTCAAAAATGAAGCATTAAATTCTTTATTAGAGATGTAGCGAGCTCATTTGAAGAAACGTAATTATAATGTAATATCCTTATGTAACATTGATTATGCATTTTCTTAGAGGTTTATGTACCATTTTACTGTAATATCTATAATTTCCTAATTATCTTGGTAATTTACTTGTTCAAAATAATTTGTATATCATAAGTGCATGTTAAATGTGCTCACTTCATGTCTTTTTTCGCATTTAGTAGGTAAGGTGTGTGACTGTTGCCCCGCCGCGGTGGTCTAGTGGCTACGGTACTCGGCTACTGACCCGCAGGTTGCGGGTTCGAATCCCAGCTGCGGCGGCTGCATTGACGATGGAGGCGGGAATGTTGTAGGCCCGTGTGCTCAGATTTGGGTGCACGTTAAAGAACCCCAGGTGACCAAAATTTCCGGAGCCCTTCACTACGGCGTCTCTCATAATCATATGGTGGATTTGGGACGTTGAACCCCACATATCGATCAGTTGTGTGACTGTTAATCAACCTCAACATTTTCGAAAGCACTAGTGTCAAGTATTTTCAATATAAATATTCGGTGCAAACATCCACCCCTTTTCGCCCCCTCTCAGACATTTTCCATATCGCGTTGTGCTCTATTAAAAATTCATTCACATACGTTCGCATTGCCGAATAGCATGGGTTGTAGGCTGTGTTCGCAACTGTCGTCGAGACTTGGTGTTTGTGGTGCTTCACTGTTGATTGAAAGGGTGTTCGGCCTTAGGCGTGATGGTAGAAAAAATGCTAGAGTCGCGCCAATCGGGCAATGTTATACACAACCTTCCCCAAAGCGTCCTGAGTCGCTGTGGGACGCTAAACCACATTGATGTACCAGCAAACCGTTTGCAAAGCATGTAGGACCATGCTTCAATAAAACGATTGTAACCATCTGCTAAGAGACTGTAATAAAACGCAGGTTACTAGATGGTTAACAGACTGCTCACGTACAGTCTTTCTACAGAGAGAATGAGCGTCTATTGAACATTGTTGAGAACGTTACTAAGAGGTAACCAGACTACCAATAAACGTGATTCTGTTCAAAGTTGCTGGCAAATTGCTGCCAGAGCGTTGACAGATTGTTGGCAAAGTAGTCTAAATACAATTGACAGACGCTTTTTGAGCGTTGGTAGGTTTGATTGATTGATTTATATGTGGGGTTTAACGTCCCAAAACCACCATATGATTATGAGAGACGCCGTAGTGGAGGGCTCCAGAAATTTCGACCACCTGGGGTTCTTTAACGTGCACCCATATCTGAGTACACGGACCTACAATATTTTCGCCTCCATCGGAAATGCAGCCGGGATTCGAACCCGCGCCCTGCGGGTCAGCAGCCGAGTACCTTAGCCACTAGACCACCATGGCGGGGCGATTGGTAGGTTTTAGCAACAATTGTTTTTAGGGAGTCTACTTACCGCTACAAAACATTTTTGTAAGAATTTTTTAACTGTGAACAAACGTGCCAAAGAATGGGATTTCCTGAGGCTTACTTAAGCCGTTCATGAATTATTTGATTGATTGACATGTGGGGTTTAACTTCCCAAAAATACCATATGATTATGAGAGACGACGTATTTCAGGACTCCAGAAATTTTGACCACCTGGGTTTCTTTAATGTGCACCTAAATCTACATACGAATCTCAATATGAACGTGCGCAAAAGGTAAACAAACGCTATGCTCTTGCACCACCTTTCGTATTCGTGCACACTCACCCGTGAAAACTTTGGCGCTGACATAAGATGAATGAATGGCACCCATAATGGCTGTGGAATCTTGAAGTACCCTGCAGCGCTTCATTACGTACGACTTCCTTCATGAACGACACTAAAGTGCTTATTTGGACCGGTTGGTACATGATCAACGCTTTTCTTTTCGCTTCCTCCTTCATGAACGGCTTGCCCCACCGTGATGGTCTAGTGGCTAAGGTACTCAGCTGCTGACCCGCAGGTCGTGGGATCGAATCCCTGCTGCAGCGGCTGTATTTCCGATGAAAGCGGAAATGTTGTGGGCTCGTGTGCTTATACTTGGGTGCACACTCGCTTGCTGGATACCGTGCCGACCGGTTGTGCGCGCGTGCGCGCTTGCGGTCTCCGGCGTCAGCGTAGCTCTGGCCGACTGGGCTCGCCCTACGTCACCTCCTGACGCCGAGGACCTTCGACGACAGTGTAGCTCTGGCTGACTGGACTTGCTCTACGCCATCTGCCGACGCCAAAAAGAGCCCTCGCAGGTGTGCCCCATCCTCGGACTCCAGTGACCGTGCTCCCATCTTTCCTATCTCTTCTATCCCCCCAGTTTGTTGTCGCTCGCTGTGGCTTACCACCTCACGTCTCTTCCTCTCTTCTTGTTCTTCCTCTTTTCTACCCCTTTACTCCTACCCCTTTTTTATCCCTCCTCACCCCCATTCCTCGTGAGCTACTGTTGAGGTGTTGCTCACTGAAGCAGACAGTTACGGGGCTCACTTTTCTTTTCCTTTCTCTCTTAAGAATCACTTCTGTATTTGGGTGCACGTTAAATAAGCACTTTTGTGTCATTCATGAAGGAAACCGTATGTAATGAAACTCTGCAGGGTACTTCAAGTTTCCACAGCCATCATGAATGCCGTTCGTTCATCTTATGTGAGCGCCAAAGTTTTTACTGGCGAGTGTGCATGAATACGAAAGGTGTTGCAAGAGCATAGCATTTGTCTACATTTTGCGCACGTTCATATTGAGTGGCCCCTTGGTGTGTTCACTACTGAGGCTGCGGTTCTGGCCAAACTACCACCAGAGTATCCCTAATTGTTTTCTAATAAATCAGAGATGCAACTTCGGCAATTGAGAACCAGCTTTAAAGAGTGGAACGATGGCCCACTTACACCTTTAAAACTTCGAAAACTTTCAATTGAGGCTGTGGAAGCAGTGCCAGATTTTGAAGAGTGTTGCCTGGGAGCCTTGTAATCACCTTCAACTGCGAGGGAGAACTACCTGTCAGCAATGTTGTCTAGGTGGAGTGAATTGTCACGCCAGTAAATCTGATAGAAGCCTTGCGCAGGACCATGTAACGAGGCCCAGGTATGAGTGGAGCTCATACTGACCACAATGTTTGTTTCAACTACAGATTCGGCGTCTAAATCATTGCCTGTTCTTTCAGGAGCCGATGACTGCTGCACTGCTGTTTTTCTAAATAATAAGTACTGAAAGTTTGAGTGAAGTGCCCTTGTACAGCGGCCGAACCAACTTAACACAAGCTTAGGCTACGATAACTTTCGTCGTTTACCAGTGTCAACTCAATCGAGTGCATCCAACGAACTCCGAAACGGTCGAACGAAAGCTTCACAACAAGAAGTGGTGCATTGACTCGTACAACGTCGAGCGCATCGTGTGTGCCAACGCAAGCGGTGATCCACTGCTTCCATCGCTCTTGAGGCCTTGGTGTGGGTGAGTTTCTTTAGGTGTTAAGCACGCCACCTTAAAGAAATTACTAGACCTTCATGGTAGTTTTAGGCACCACACATGCGTATATTTTTGCTATTTTCTAACGGAAACGGCAACGCTAACAACGTGGTACCACACGTACAGCGACATCAATAGCAACAGTGGTCGTCTGCTTACTTTTTCGAGTGATGAGAAAGTTTGCCAAATATGGCACTTCCGTCGGCGCGCAATAGACAAATAACTAGAGGGCTGCATAAACGCTCATTAAACATGTGGGTGTCCCAAACATGTAACATTTTTTACACTTCTTACTCCTTCCGCCACGTGAGCGCCTGCCTAAAGACAGAGAGAGTGGACAACGGGTCATGAGGTTCCTATAGGCTCGAGGGGGGACGGACGGATGAATGGGTGTTCAAGGCCATCGCATTTCCTACTAGCGTTTCCTTTCCATCTCTCTGAGTATAGATTGCATTTATTTGTCAGCCTCGGGGGATGGTTTTCGGCAATATGTAGAGAGAAAGTCGTCATGGGCTTGTGAATCACTCTGTCTTCTTTCGTCTACGGGCAATGATTTTGCTGACGCAGCACACACACATAAGTGAGTGGTGTTCTGCTGTGTTGTTGATTCGTGGGCGCGACGTTCAGTTTATTGGGGAGCGTCACCAGGTTTTGAGAATCAAGATCCGTTGGTAGCTGTTCTTGGTTGATTTGATATACATCTTTTGCTTTTCATTTCTTTAAATGCCAAATTTACAACTCGTACTTGTGCCTCTATGCTGTGGCGTTGTTAGCAGACTGAACGAAATTGGCGAAGGAGGAGAAGGAGCAGCCCCCCTCCCCACCTCCTGCTTATGGGCTTGGTGCGTACATCACCACGCTTAGCATAAGCTCTCACCTGTTCTTGCAGGCCTATGGAAGACTGCTGCAAATCATGCATTTTCACAATATAGCCTAAACTGACAATTCCAGAATTTTTTGATTGATTTGTGGGTGTTATTGTCGCGAAGCCACCTAGTGGTTATGAGAGACGCCGTAAGGGAGGGCTCCGGGAATTTCGACCACCTGGGGTTCTTTAACCTGCACCCAAATTTGAATACACGGGCCTACGACATTTCTGTCTCCATCCGAAATGCAGCCGCCGCAGCCGGGATTTGAACCCGCGACCTGCTGCTAACAGCAGGGTGTTTTAACCATTAGACCACCATGGTGGCGCCTGGAAGGCTTTTTTCAAGTACCTATGAAAGGCATCCAGTCACTGATCTTACTGCCTCAGAAGTTTATTGCCACAAAATATTTATGCTCTGCGTAGTGCGAGCGCAATACAAAAATGTGTCGCACGCTGCAATTCAATTCTCTCATCTGTCGTCCCAATGAGAGCTCTGGAAACTAAGCAAAAGGAAACGACATGAGGAAAGGAAATAAGTAACGCACAGCTTGCGACCTGGAGCACTTCTTCCGTTTTTTTTTTCGAATATATGGCTTTCCAGTGTGACCGTGCGCGCACGCGCACACAAGCCGTGGCGGCCCACGGCGGAGGTAGGGGGTGATTTCTGAAAAACGGGCACAAAAGGTCAGGAAAAAATGGCCCTAGAACTGCATGTTACACTGCAAATGCTGTCGAAAGACAATAGTCTTGCGTCTGGAGAGAGTGTACAAAACATTTATTTGATGTTCTGCGGAATAAGTTCGGTGAATGGTATTCTGGAGGCGCTGCGTTAGAGTGCCTCGAGCGTGCAGTGCAGGCGAACGAGCGCATCGAGGCGTGCTAGACTCGAGCGCCATTTGGCAAATATCATCGAAAACGAAGGAAGGCGTGCGCGCCTGCGAATAAAAATGCGTGCCATTCTCGGAGGTGATAAGGTGTAGAACACAAAGTGACGGGCAGATTCCACTTCATGTCGTTTTAGCAAAACGTTGGTAACACTCGCCTTATTGAGCACCGCGTTACATTGTTAGTGCAGCGTGTTTATCGCTATGTTTTTAGAAGTACTTGTGTGGGCCTTCTCTAGTATAAAGACACACATAGAAAGCGTCAACGTGTTGTTATGGTACCTCAGATATGCAAAATATTTCCTGTTCAAGTGACCATCGCACAAGTATGAACGCTGAAGCTTGACCAGTATTGATGGGCGCTGCGGATGAGGTCGGCCGTTCGAGGTATCGTTTAGGGCGGACAGACAAATGTACAGAGAGACAGACAAACAAAAACTTTTTTGTCGAAAGTCCCCAAAAAAGACTATTGTACTTAAAAGGGGTGGAGAGTGCACGAATACTGTCTCTCAAGTGAGGACACCTCAATTGATACACTCACGGGGGAACGGAGAATGAAGGGACAGATCGAGTGAAGAAAAGAAAGTGCGCTAAAAAGAAAGGGGGAATGAAGTAAAAGAGGTGTAAGAGAAGAAACACTAGTGTGATGGGAGGACACGCCTAACCGTGGCGAGTGGCTTTGAAAGTCGCCCTGTGAAGCTGGTGTCCTCAAGAAAATCTAGTAAGGCCGCAAGGGCAGAGCGGCGATGGTCTTCGTAGCCGTAGGGGTATAGGAGGTCCTGCAGGGTCGCACATGGCAGTCTGACGAGACGGTATCTCTTCACTAGGTCCTTGCGCCTTGCGCACTTCACTGAGAGCAGGGCATTCAAACAAGAGATGGGGAAGTGCTTCCATCGTGCCGCAGTCAGCGCAGTTCGGTGAGCGTGCACTGCGCAAACGATGCCTTCTTTACATTGGCCACAGGAAGCCGCTCCTCGGGGCTAGGAGAAGTTTCAGGACCGGCTTCGAGTCGCAGAATACTGCTGCGCTCTTGAAGGCTGGCGACTCGCGGAGGAGGTCAGCAGCCAACGGTCCACAGTCAACGAAAGCCTGACTAGCTCAGCTGTTGTTGAGGATGCACGATACGCAAGTCGCACTGTCACTCCGTGCCAAGCTGAGGTGCTATGCAGGCGGCTGCAGCAGAGCCATCCCGCCGGACAGACTCATTAGTGAACACTTCCGTCCTTCCGGTAAGTCCCCGTACATTTGCGCCTCGACCTCCTGCGTCATGACACTGAGAGGAATGTAGCAGTTCGATCAGACTCCCAGCAAGTGCAAGTTCACTCGAAGGAGCGCTTGCTGGTGAGAGGGTGGCGAGGGCGAAGTCTGCGCGGGATCGTAAGCCACAACGCCATCGCAGACGTCCAGGGGATGGCCGATACGGGAATCGGGCACAGCACGTAACCGTGCGAGCCGGGGGCCAGCATACACTCTAAGGTAAAATTACCCAAAGAAAGAGTAACGGAGCCCAATAGGGGCGCGCAATGAATTGATAGACCGTTGAGGAGCAACCACAGAGAAAAGCGTGACGCGCGAAACCACTTAATCTATGAACACGCTCCATAGGGATAAACCGCACGGGGATTACAGGCAGCACAAAATGCGTTGCCAAGGTGACTATCCGTCCTTCTCCTCCTCTGCTGGCTCAGTCTTTACCCGTATTTTGCTGGCGATGGTTCGCATTGCATCGCGATCGGAGTGCTCGACCGCGGCCGCCTGTGTTCGACGATTTAGGAATTACGACGTGGTGCTTGTGTGTACGCGTGGTTGAGCGTGGGGTGCTCCTTTTGCGTTTCGCTGCACCCACGAAGTCTGGAGCAAGTCTCGACACGTCACCACGCCACGCTGCATATATCTGGCTTCAAGATAGTCGCGACCAACACACGACAGCAAGAGTTGAGAAGGCCAATATGGTGGCCGAGAAGCCAACAGGCCTATCGGATATATACTTCAGTCCGACTCGGGGCAGAAAGCAGTGCTGGATTCTTGAGCAGGTAAGTTAACATTCTTTATTCTACTCGTCGCGTGTGCAATACGAATTGCGCTTGCCGGCAACGCGCTCAGTCGTGTTGTATATCGCACGCACGAAATGTATCGCGAAGGTCAGCTTCGGTGCCTGCAGTTCGCCTTTTATTTGCGACTGCCTGGAAATTGGCCGCCATTGCCATCGGCCTCCAGCACGCAGGCTCATCAAGTGCTCGCCTGTCTTCGCCGCCGCGATGAGCTCCGGGCTGACGATATTGGGCTGAGACCTCGTCCCTGTGTTCGGAGTCGTCGAAAACACGTTGCGGGTTTTCGTAACGAGCTTGGTTGCAGTATGTCGCACGCTGTAAGTGCACCAACACGGACTGGCGGGGCTTTCGCTAGCGTCGGAACTCACTTAAAATTGGTCACCGATAGAGTTAGTTGGCTTTCCCGTCAGTCGGTCGTAAGCAGCTCGGTGCCGTCCATTGGCCGCGGTGGCGGACTCGCGTTTGCGCGCTGCACTCGCTCGAGTTTGTGAGAAAGAGCCTCATTACTATCGATTTCTTTGGTGCTAGCTCCAAACCAGCTCGGCGCTATTCATGGCGGCAGCCAAGCGTACGCTCGCTCTCCTGTTCGAAATTCGCTGGCTGCAAACACTCCGGGCGCAGCGCCGGGTTTGGTCTCGCGTTCGCTTGCTCGAGCTGAACGACATCGCTCACTTAGGATTTACCGACTTTGTAGCGGCATGGTGGTGTGCGGAGTTGTGGCTGCGGCCGCCGCTCCTAAGCTGTCGCGCTACGGGGATCGAAATGAGTCTTTCACGGTATGTCACATCACGGTGAAATTATTAGCTTGTCATATCTCACGTATGTTTTCAGTTCACCTTGCACGTATTTCTCATATGCACTTGTATTCATCCTCTGTCACGTGTGACTCACTATTTTACATACTTATTGTGCAGCCGTGGGCAAACACCATGCTGACGACTGTGTACGCTGGCGTCTGCGATGCCTGTCATTCATCTCTTTCGTCAGAGCAGCTTCAAAAAGACTCACGAGATGTGAAGGTAAAGTTATTTCTGTGTCATATTTTAAGGCTTGTTTTCATAGTAACGTCCACATACTTGTCATATGCTGTGCATCTTCATCTTCTACAACGTGTATCTAACTATGTTTACTATATTATTGTACCTGCAGCCGTGAGAACACAGCAGGCCGAATGCTGCGTAGGCTGGCGTCTGCAATGCCTGTCATCTATCGCTTCCGTCGGAGGAGCTCCACAGGAGTAAACGAGATTCGACAACGAGACTGGACTATTACACTTCACCATGAATTCACTTTAAAAAATGGAGAAACTTGATGTGTATGTAGAAAAATAAAAGATTTCGATGTCTCACATTTCTATTTTGTTCTTGCCATGACTGCGAAAGCAATTACACGCAGGTGGCTAACTACTTTTTCGCGTGTTCCTTTCTGCGGAATTTGTTGCTCACTGCGCAGAAAAACAGGCGAAAACAGTATTAGGCCTGGTGGAAAATACACAACAAACAATGTTTCAACTGGGGACAAAAAGTTCATCCGATTAGAGTATTCGAGTGGATCAACCGTTCGTCTGGCAAGGTGCAACTCTGAGGAATAACGGTTGCCCGGTAAGGCGTAATTGTGGGGATTACAGTTGCCCCGTAGGGTGCAATTGTGAGGACTAAATGTTAGTCCTTTGGGGTAAACTTTGGGACTAACGGTTACTCACTGAGGTGTAAATGTGAGGACTAAATGTTAGCTCCTTAAGCTCGTCTGTGGGAACTAACTGTCAGACCCGGTGCCGCTAGTCCTTAAAGGGATTATGGTTGTGGCAGCCCCATTAGTCCCCGAAGGACGAACCACACACCATTAACACCCTTTCGCCTTAGAGTGTAGGGTGCCCGGAGGAGACGCTCGAACTGTCGCAGTGCGTGAAGGTCCACCGCGGACGACGCAGGCCACGCGCGAGCTTCTGAAAGTGTCTCGGCTACACGAGAGCTAGGAGGCATTCCGTGAGAAATGCGGATGGCACGGCGGTGATCTTGTTCATGTAAAGACTGACCGCGCCACGCTAAAATCAGGCAATGTCTGGTATAATGGTTGTGGCGGGTGATTTCGGAGCTTGTGGCGTTATTTTTCTAAAGAACACAAAGCACTTTCAAGCTGAATTTCTGGATTTATTAGGAATTTATTTATTTAGTTATTTATTTGTTTCAATACCCTCAGGGCCCGAGGACAATACAGAGGGGAGTGAGTTACACAACATAATGAAAAAGTGGAAAATTGGTGGTTACATGGATCAGTGAAGGAAACCAACAAGAAATATTGCACATTAAAAGAAAAACAACAGGTAATTAAGAACTACAAAGCTTAACAGGTCTACTGAAAAATGGAAATACTATATTTCTAAAAGTTATGGTGAAAGGTTAGTTATAGCAGCCTTAAACATAGAGGTATTAGACATCTTGACTACAGATCGGGGAAGGTGATACCAACTTGCTGACGCACGGGGGATGAATGAATTGTAAAAATGGTTGGTGTGGCATGTGGGAATGCCAACCTTATGACGATGGTCGATGCGAGCGTATACGTAAGAAGAAGGGCTTATCAACTTATTCTTAAGGACTGAATTGTGGTAATATATCTTGTGAAACCGGCAGAGGCGAGATATTTCGCTACGTTGTGAGAGCAGAGGTATTGATAAAGTTGTTTTGATGGAAGTCACGCTGGGGGTGCGATGATAGTTGGAAAGAATGAAACGAGCAGCCCGACACTGGATGGATTCAAGCTGATGAATGAGTGTTTCTTGGCTGGGGTCTCACACAGATGCAGCATATTCCATTTTGGAACGTACTAATGATTTATACAGAAGTAATTTTACTGGAAAGGAAGTAAGATGAAAATTACGGCGTATAAAGCCCAGCGTGCGATTAGCATTATTGGTTACATGTGTTATATGCATCTTCCAGGAAAGATCAGAAGTGATGAGTACGCCTAGATATTTGTAACATGACACAGGTTCTAGGTTTTTATCATTAAGATAAGAGGGCAATGTTGTATCGCGACGTGAAACGCGCATGTGCTTGCCTTTGTTAGTGTTTAACTCCATGTTCCATGTGTTAGTCCAGTCACGAACATGGTTTATATCTGATTGAAGAAGATAGACGTCAGAGTCGCTGTTAATAACACGGTAGATAACACAGTCGTCACCGAACAGGCTTATTGATGAACATAGATTATCAGGTAAGTCGTTTATGTAGATGAGGAAAAGCAAAGGTCCCAGCACAGAGCTTTGGGGCACGCCCGATTCAACTGCAGAAGTGATCAATGAGGTGTTATTCACAGTGACAAATTGGGAACAATCAGTGAGAAAAGAGTGAAGCCATTGAAGAGCGTTCGGATCAATGCTAAGTTTGCTGAGTTTTAAAAAAAGCAGTTGATAAGAAACCTTGTCGAACGCTTTTGAGAAGTCTAGGAATATGGAGTCGACAATGGAACCCCTGTCAAGAACGGAATTTAGGTCATGTGTGAAAGTCAAAAGTTGTGTTTCGCATGAAAATGACTTGCGAAATCTATGCTGGTGATCTGTTATAAAAAATAGTTTGACTGTAGGAAAGATGCGAGATGAGAGCAAATAACATTTTCCATAACTTTACATGAAATACATGTTAGTAAAATTGGTCGATAATTATATGGAGAATGCCTATCCCCACACTTGTGCAAGGGAATCACCTTCCCTACCTTCCAGTCTTCCGGCATGCAACCGGTATGAAGCGATTGCTGAAATATATCAGTGAAAATGATGGCATTGTACACTTTAGTACTAATTAAAAACTTTGAATTGATGCCATCAACACCACATGATGATGAAACCTTTAAATTTTTTATGATTTTTTCTTTACCAGCAGCATCAAAGACAATGGGGTTCATTGTTAAGAAATTCAAACTAGCATATGTGGGCGATCCGGAATACACATTTTGGGAAAAAGAAGAAACAAATACTGACTTTAGAACATTTGCAGATTCATCAAGTTTGATTATGTGATTGTTTGCGCCTTTAAGAGTGATTGAGGAATATTCTCTTTTGTTCACTAAATTCCAAAATTGCTTAGGGTTGGTAATTTAAAGAGATGGTAATGTAGTATTGAAAAATGAATCCTTAGCATCTTTTAGGTCTTGTTTGTATTCCGTAGCTACGGCCTGATAATCACTCCAACGTTCTTGAGTTCCAGTTACCTTTGCAGAGCTGAAAATTCGTATTTTCTTATTGCGTAATCGTTTAAGCGATTGACTGAACCAAGGTGATCAGGTTAGATGTGATGACTATGCGGTGGAACGTATTTTTCTATGAGGGATAGAACCTTTTGTTTGAATAAAGTCCAGTTAGTATTAACGGAGCGATCATAAAAGTTGTGCATGTATTCATTTAAAAAAGCTGAAAGCTCATGATTAATAGCATCAGAATCTGCACGCTTATAGTCCCGGATATATTTTTTGTGGTTCCTACTGTGAGGTACAGTGCAGGTGAAAGAAAAATGAAGCAGCAAATGGTCGCTTAGCCTCTGCAAGTACGATATGGAATGGAAAAGATCAGGCGCAGTGGTGAGCACTAAATCTAAGATGTTAGATGTGGTAGACATGATTCTTGTTGCCTGTGTTATTAGATGGGACAAGTTAAAATCACTGCACAAATTCAAAAACGCGTCTCCCGCTCCGGAGAAAGGATGACAAGTGGAATGCACGTTTGACCAAACTATATTCGGGTAATTGAAGTCGCCTAGTAAAATGAACGGACTGTTCAGAAACCGTACTGTTAGCGTGGAAATGACGTCATGAAGCTCGTCAACAAAAGCGGATGAACAGGATGATGGTCGATAACAAGCGCCCAATATCAACTTTTGGAACACGTTTGTATTTCAACCAAAACAAGTTCCAAAGCACTACTAAAATGAATTGGAAAAGACGAAATCGTATCTGAAACCGCGATAAGCACACCGCCTCCACAACAAACACCTCTGTGACAACGGTAAATATTGTAGTGTTTTTTGCAATCAAAAATTCACTGTTATCAACCTGCGCAGACAACCAGGTTTCAATAACGCAGATTATGTCGGCGTTAGAAGCATCAATAACAGAGCAGAGAACGTTAGGTTTTGGAATTAGGCTTCGAATATTTGTGAAAAGAAATGAAAGTTGATTTGCGACTCGTAGCTTTGATCCACTTCCCTTCGCGTAGCACTATTCGGTGTTGTGCACAGATGTATGCGGTGACTCATGCGAGGGATGTGAAGTTTTGACTGATGACATGAAGGATTCGGAGATTTCACGCACGCAATCATCAGAGGGGTTGTAGATGTAGCACTTTCTATTTACGTACAGTTTGTTAAAGCGAAGCCAAAATCTTGATGATTTACTTTTGCCAAATTCAGCCAGTTTCTTTCTGGCAAGGCGAGTAGCTGGCGAATAGTATGCACTAACGGCAACATTTACTTCCTTCAGCTTCGAACTACTCAGAAGTATTTGCTGCTTGAGCATAAAGGAAGAAAATTTGGCAATGATTGGCCGGCACTTATTGGGATGATAACCGCGAAGCCTGTGTGCTCGTTCGGTTAGTATTTCACAGGGTGCTATTTCTAATCTGGATGAAAAGACATTCATCAGCTTTTCTTCTGTCTGGGCCCAGGACTCTGACTGGGCATCAGACAGCCTATAGAATAAGAGGTTGTCTCGCCGCTGCATATCCTTGAGCTCACCTTGCCGAGCACGCAGTTGATCGTTTTCGCTGCTCATATGGCTAATCAATTGTTGAAAGCGCTGTATCGCTTCCTGGACTTCCTCAATCGCGACCATTTTGCGCTCTACTTCCGTTAATCGTTTGTCTAAAACAGTAAAGTTTTCTCAAAAACTCGCCTGTGGTTTTAAGCTCATCAACAGATTTGATTAGATCTGTCTGGTTCCTCTCCAATTTTTCGGTACACGTGTTTACAGCTTGTAACATCATGAACATATCATTAAACTTCTCAGTCTGTGAATCAGTAAGAGGACTTTGTACTTGGGCTATAGTGTTAGGTCCGGGATTGAGCTCAACATCAGCGGACAACATAAGCAATTGAGTTACAACGTCAAAGCACTCATGAAAAACAGAAAACAAAACTCCCGGGCGTGGGAACAGTAACAAACAAACGTTATTCGACTTTTTAGCATACAGAGATGTAACCGAACTAACCTGGACGACAAAGCAGAACGAATTAGTGAACTGCATCGTAGTGCTGTTCACACGCCCACTAAAAGCGCCGGGATTCCGCCAGCTCTTCATATAGGCAGCCGTCGATGATGTTGTCGTCGATCCGATTCCTTCGTTTGGTAGAGGGAGCCCCGCCGCGGTGGTCTAGTGGCTAAGGTACTCGGCTGCTGACCCGCAGGTCACGGGTTCAAATCCCGGCTGCGGCGGCTGCAGTTCCGATGGAGGCGGGAATATTGTAGGCTTGTGTATTCAGATTTGGGTGCACGTTAAAGAACCCCAGGTGGTCGAAATTTTCGTAGCCCTCCACTACGGCGTCTCTCAAAATCATAAGGTGGTTTTGGGACGTTAAACCCCACGTATCAATCAATTGGTAGAGGGATGACCGTAGACACGTCGCTGTTGCACGGGCAGGCTGATACTTTTATATTGTTGAGATGGCAGGACAGCCTGTGTGTGTCGCTTAACGCTGGAGATATCGGTACGGCGGTGAAATGAATCCATGCCGTAACATGGACGACAAAGCAGAATAGATTAGTGAACTGCATCGTAGTGCTGTTCACACGCCCACTGCAGGGCATGTGCTGCGCTATAATTTTGGTATTTGTGTTCTCAGAAGCCTCGACTACCGATAGGCAGCGTTACCTGGCCCTGTTCAAAAAGCATTAAAGGGCCTTTTTTAAAAGTACGCTTTAATACAAAACTTCCCACTATTTCGGTGATATACTACCGCTAATATTGCTGCAGTTCTTCTCGCGCTGTTTATTTCATCGTGATCAATACGTAAGTATGTTTTCAAGAGATATATGACGTAAGGTGTAGTAGACTTTGCCCTTTAACTTTCTCAATGTGTCTGTCTTTTAAGACATTTTTGAAAAGCAAAATTTGAAGACTAATTCGAGTCATTTTATACTGAGGAGCTATTTCAACCGCAACTGAAATATTTCACCCTCTAGGAGCAAAATAAAAATATTGGTCTTGATTAGCACGTAATGGTAAGTAAATTTTAACTACAATTTGTATTTTAGCGATGTAGTGTACAGGAACACACGAGCAAAAAACTAGTGAAAATAGGCGCCGCCACATTTTCACCAGCAAGATTGCGTTTTTTTAGCTTCAGTTAGGAAAAAAACAAGTGCACTCTAAGTCCCCAATTCTTTTTTATCTATTTTGATTAGAGAAAGAGGTGCAAACAATTACTTCTGAGGCTTTGCAGACATTTGTGACACTTGTTTGAATGAAACAAGAACAAAAACAAGGAATCGGAAGATAGGTGCGTGCAAAAGAGAACATTGGTCAAGACAACGGAATTGACGGTGGATGGTCGAGGCAGCTTCGTTCAGCTCCAGGACTACAACGCTTCCAGAGCAGCCCATGTTGCCACCTATAAACGCTGCCATCTTCGTGCTTCGGTCATCCAGCTGCCTTGCGGTGCAGCGAGTGGTCTGGATAGGTCATCGTCGAGCCACCAAACTGAACCAAGCCCTCACTTGCCCCCCCACCCTCCCACCCACTTGCTAAGCCAACGGCGTACGGGCTAAAGGGGCCTGGGACGCGCCTAGAGTACATGCCGCTCCCAATACACGTATTACGGAGGAGTCGAGCCGGTAATTTACGAGCGGACGCAGACGTGAGGAGATTAGCGACGCACGTAGGGCCTGGCAGTGCTAGGATTTGTTAATCACTTTGTTTGGGGTACCTATATTGGGGGACCTAGATTTTCTAAAGTTTAGGTATTTTTATATGGTATTTGAATATTTAGGCTGGATGAAATAAAATGTGATTTTGTGCCACCCCGTGTCACCTTTATGAGTCGATCCCGCTGACTCAGAGAAACCGCGCCGGGCGCTATCAACATCGTGGCAGTCACCAATTTGTGTCAGTATATACTTGAATGTTGTATGCAAATAGGGCTCAGTCAAAGTATAGCGTACTCCTGTGTTTCCTTTTTACGTTGCTGTATCTTATTTCGTTAGTAGCATACAATATTATTCTCGATACCGACTTGCCCTACATCTCACCTTGTGTGATGCTGTAGGGCATAGTTGCTAAAAAACAAACAATGATGCTTCTGAAACCCTCAGCTGTTTATAGGGAGTTATGTGGAGCACTAAACAGTGCTTTTTTCTTTAAAGTTTCTCAATTACACAGAACTTGCTCACAAACAGGCAAAGTCACACAAATGCACAAGTGGTGACATGAATGTTACTCGTGCTTCATATGGACATCTACCAAAATAGGTCAATCCTATGTTTACTAAGCATAGAAATGAGACGCCTCTACTGTAAAATTTCCTGGTAGCCAGGAAATGTATTTATTTATTTTGTTGATGCAGGTGTCAGGCCCGCAAAGTCAAATAATATATTGGTAATCGAGATTATAATATTTGTCTTCAATTTTGGCGCAGTAACTCTTATTTTGTGAATACTTCATGCAGGTGCAGTTTTTTGGACATTGGCGATCGTCAGTACACTGCAAAAAAAAGCATTCCAAAGTAAGTCATCAAACAATGTGAATGTTCTATATAACGAACTGGAATAAGCTTTCTTCGAAGAAGCAAAAGAGGAAGGTGTCAGGGCAACAAAGCAAATGAAATAATTCATACTACACCGTTCCGAAGGCATGACCCGATGCAGTGACAAGCTAAACTACAGCGAAGATACTCCTTTTGTGCACATGAACTAAAGTGTATGAACATTCTTTATTGTTCGCAGTTTTGACATAAAGTTTCCGCGTTTGCTGTAAAAAAGCAAGTCATGCGAGCACTCTAAAAAGTAACACTATTTAAGAAGTGGTGGGATCGCAATAAATTCTCTTCAGCCACTCATGCTCATGCGCAGTAAAAAACGTATCCCTCTCGCGGTACTATTCAAGAAGTCTGGCTGTGGCAGAAGTAGTCACTCACCAAGGCTGACCAGACTCGCATGTATACAGATTGGGTTGATTGTGTGTTACGGGAGCCTGCGACACAGTAAGAAAAAAAGGGCGAGACACCAGTAGTGCTCTGTGTGGTGTTATAGTAGGCGTAGGGGACGAAAGACAGACTTTCGTAGCTTTTTGTATGCATGGCAGCAATTTACATTGAAAGAATGTCACTGGGCGTACCGTTAAAGCATTTGGTGAGACCTTTGTGTTCTAGTAGTAAACAGTATCTTTGCGGTGACAAGCACTGTACTGTTTGAGGACGGCTATGGCGGCTTCCGACAAGAAGACATGGCCTCAAACTCTGTGTAGTTGTTGGCGTTATTCATAACGCAGCATAAGTCGGTGAAGAATGAAGGAGGCAACATCGCATTGTATAGCCCCCGGCAGAGCGGCACACTCGGCGTATACCGTGAAATAGCCAACAATGCCGATGACCCTGCGGTTACAAACTGACCTTAAAGAAAATGGCCAATACAAACCGATGTCAATGCTCCTAATTTGACTGCTAGGGCAAAATATTGTTGCAGACCGGCTGGAGATCGGCGTGTTGAAGCTTTTCGCCACTGACAATCAAGATAATCCGAACTACCTTCTACACGTAGTGGCATATACTTCAACAGATGTATTCATCTCGAATGCGGTGCTATTGTTGCCACATTGTTTCTCTCGCCATTATGAACCGTGAATTGAGACACTTCGCTACGAGGCCGCTTATCGGTGTTCGCTTATTGTTCTCAACCAATGTGAGGGAAACAGTGTCGTCATTGAGGGTGTTGTGGAACTGAATGGTAAATGCGCTGTTTTGTGCGTCGGTTTTCGGTTTCGCTAGCTAAATTGCTCAGATTGCTTCACTTGACGTAATTACAAGTAGCCGCTTTTCCGAAACCTTATAGTGACTATGGACTATTTCTATGTTTTAGTTTGCCAATTTGAGTCGACCGGTTATTACCACTGATTAAAAAGGCAATTGTGCTAATTTCTATATTACTGCCTAATTATTGCTTTACTCATCTCAAAATGGTTGCCTTCTCCCACAGGAAGGTAATGCCGCAAGTATCACGCAGATACCTCCTTTCTGGAATTAAAGAAAGATATTCGACACTTTTTTTGAAACACCATGTATAATATATTATGAAGAAAGCGCTGGATAGAAACCGTTCGTAACTTTTTCTGCCAAAAATTACAAGGAGACACCCTAAATCAGGCGAGGTAGATTTTAATGAAAACCGGCACAATGATCAGGAATATTTGAAATGATGGGATGAGCTGGAAAGCTAGCTTTATTCTGTAGAACTGCGCACAGCCGTCCTAAAGTTGATCCGGCAGGGAGAATATCTGAGGACTACGACTGCCGATACCTTCTCTATTTGCAAGCAAGACTGCGTGCCAGCGCCTACTGCAAGCGTTTCAGGAAGAAAATTTAGCGCGGCTGAATATCCGATGGAACATACGTTTGCGTGCTTCTGCCCAGAACCTCCTTATAAGTAGATAATCTGAAGGCCGACTTTTAAACAAAAAGAATCTTGAACCAGTGTGCCAGCAAATATTTCCCTTTATTGACACCCTCAAAACCAAACGCATTACAGAAGCAAATAAGTAGAAATTAAGAAGTGAATCCAAAGAGGAATAAGAAGCTGCGAAGTACTTCGGTCCTACAGGCTGTGTACACTAGCAGTGGCAGGATATATGAAGGAAGTGCTATACAAGTGAGCGTTTCATTTTTTCAAAGGTAGTAAATGTAGAACCGGCTTGGTTTTTCTGGGATTTTGAGTTTCTTGTATATGCATGAACATGCTTCAAACGTTGAAATTCCTCATTTTGCGATATGCCTCTCTTTATGTAAAAGACAGAGAAACTATCTACTCTGCAATATCAGCCCAAAAAAAACACTTTCGACTGAAGCGGCCATCATAGATGGAGTTGTCAGAATCTCCTCCAACCCCAAACTTCATCCACGAAGGAATGGTACAGACATCAGTCACAGCAGATCCACGTAATGAATGTTGATGAGAGGGTCGAAGCGTCTGTCCGTCCGCTCGCTGGCTCGCTCGCTTGCCCGCCTGCCTGCCTGCCTGCCTGTCCGTCCGTCCGTCCGTCCGTCTGTCCAGTTACGTCTGACGCGGGACAAAGTTAGGCTAAGAGGAGCTCTACCCAAAACAAAAAAATATTTTTGGCAAACTAGATACAATTATTAGTTCAAACAGGGTATGATGTCGTATTAGTACCAACGGTGCCTTTTAAAATGCATTCAGGTTTTCCGAAATTTCATTGACCCTCTAACAAAGCAGATCATAGTATCAGATGAAGAATTGGAAGAGTTCCAACCATCGTTTTGTAGAAATGTTCAGGAGTTTCTCAAACAATTCCGTGAAAAAACGAGTACCCCTAGAAAAATTTGAAAAGTTTGCACAGATGTTGCAACATTATTCGCTAAGGGCTCATGACAGTTTGCAAGTGACACTTTTATCCTCGCTGCATCTTCTCCCAGGTTACTACTGCTTTGAGGCAACTCTGTACTACATATATTGCGAATTGACAGCCATGAGCACTTTTTTAACGCTCTTGAAACGCTAAGTGTCAAAAAAAGGGAAAGCAGGTGTGCACTGAAGTCAATCTCTCGTTTCGTCACCGCCTAAAAAGAATGACGATTTGTTTTAATAGCTATAACAAAACGCACGGCAGCAAGCGCACAGAGCATTAGGGTGGTACAAGACAATCGCCGCCTCCATTGCCCTAAGCAATATGGCCGCCGTGGCTTCACTTCAATACATGGGTGGGTACACGGGACCACCGCTATAGAAGTTTCAGTAAAACCTCCTTGGAATGAAACCACGTTTATTCCACTCTGCTGACGCCGAGGGTGACTGCGGTGGACAGCGACGGTGCACGATAGCAATGGGAGGAGGTAGAGCTGCCTCTGTTTTAATAAAGGACGTCATGGAGGCAGCTTAATGGCCAACTTGAATGGTTTCAAGAACTCAATGGCGCGATCTGGGGGCGAAGGCTCCGGGCAGGCCCATGTCTGGAGAGAAGGCCAGGGTTCCCGTTTTATGCTGGCCAGTGCAAAAAGCCTAGGCGGGTTGTATATAGGTCACTCCCAACACAAATGGCGTAGATCAGCTCAGCAGTTGCACGTGGCGCAAGAAACTGCCACGTGTGGTGTTGTGTTATCCTGTGAAAATGATTCGGCAAGAAAGGAGTAAGGAGTGTACCGGCCGGAAATCTCTGAAACAGGACGGACTCTCGCCGCGTGAATACCTTCCAAAGAAGTAATGGTACTGAGAGTGGATTACCTTCTGCGGTGAGGTAAGCGGTACGAAGTTGTTTGGTGATGTGCTTGCCTGCTATCGGATCTCGGGTGGGATAGCCGGAAGAGCGGAAGGATTATCGAAAGCTCTGTGTTGCGCTGCTGGGAGATGAGTGTGTGCTAATATTCCAATCGCAGAGCCAGATCAAGTTTTCCCGCTGATCAAGTTTTTCCGTTCGCAAACTGGGACAGCTCTCGAAATCTGCTATTGGAATTCAACATATGTTTCTGATTTGCGCAGTTCTCCTTCGCGTGCCATCTGCACTCAGGGAAGTGATGGAACGGTACGTTTCTTCTGTGATGTCACGCACTGCGAAATACTCCAATGGCTTTTGAACATAACTTCGCCTTTTGTCAAGATCAGGTTTGCGGCATAACGAAAATAAAAAAATCACAGCATATCCACGGAGTGCATGAAGATGAGTGAGAGAAAGCACCCGTTAGTTCGTTGGCGCTTCTATCCATTCATTATTTCTTCCCTCCATCCGTGTGTCTGTCTGTGCAACCATCCGTTCGTGCGCGCGTCTATTCATCCATCCTTGCAATCGTCAAAGCATCTGTCTGTCCGTGCGTACGTTTGTCAGCCCGCCTGTCTAAACGTCCATCCGTGCGTTCATTTGTCCATCCGTGCGCCCGTTGCTGCGTTCTTCTGTGCGTCTGTCCATCTGTTCGTCCATAGAGTGAACTCTCCAAGTACCACTTCTCATAGTTTCATCATATATTCATCATATTGAAGTACTGCCATCCAGCGGACATTGCAAGGACTAAACGAGAGTTAGCATGGCCGGACTAGAGTGGCATGCACGCACATTCAACGACGTGCGTTTCGTGTCTAGTTCCCACCTTTCATTGCCACTAGTTCATGGCACTGCGACAGAACAATCGCTAAACGTTGCTAAAATCAAGAACGTTGCGCCTAGTGAGTTTAACGTGGAACCTTTTCTGGTCAGACAGTGCTCAAATTGCGTCTTTCTGTTACTACTTTCTTTAGGGAGCATCAAATACAAGGTAAATATTATTGGAGATTTAGTCATCGATTCTCGTCTCTGTTGGTTATTTTGTCAGAAAAACTACCTTTTTTATTTCCGACTTACGTGAGCGGGTTTCCTCCTCGATTAAAAAGAGTGCGCGCATACCGCTCCTCTAGGGCGGCCGTAGAGGTTCCGACGTACTTATACAACGACGATGGCCACACTACTATTACTACATACATCACTGACGCACGACCCACAGCTTAAATAGCTTCGCCCCTAAAAACTGTTTGTGGACGCCTCTCATTGCGCGCATTATTTTGGCATAGCACCTTTCAAGGTCGACCCTGCTAGCACCGCTTCCAGGTGTGGCAGCTCGGCAGCGAGCGCTCCGTTGGAGTAGCGAAAACATTGTGACGAGGGCGTTTGCTCTGTCTCCCTTCTTAATACTGCACTCCCTAGTGAAACTGAACGCCCACTGCAAATGCTTTTAAATGCAAAGAAATTTCTACTGAACTTCGGTGACTTCGAACATATCTATCTATCTATCTATCTATGTATATATATATATATATCTGTATATATATATATATATATATATATATATATATATATATATATATATATATATATATATCTTTATATCTATTTATCTATCTATCTATCTATCTATCTAGCCGCCTACGACTGTAACTCTGCTTGCCGTTTCGACAATGGAATCAATACCAGAAATGTTTGGGTGTACCATGATCGTATGACGAGATTAACTGACTAGTCATTACGTGAAAATTATGTTATTACATCCAAACCGTGACATGTATGTCATGGATCTCACTATTTACATTTCAAGGTCTCGCTTGTCTTGCTGGTCTTGCGATAGTTTCAATCACATGACATGTTGCAAAACTGGTATGAAATGACATGACTGCATGGCGATCACAAGCGATCGACCATAACATGAAATTCGTGAAATACATGTTATGTAACATCATTACTACATGCCACGCTCATAATGCGTTCGCGACCGTTTTGCTAGCTTCATTCAGATATGACAAATTTGGTATTACATCACGTGAATGAATTAGGAAGGTATGTGACTAGTGCAAACATGATAATCATGAGATGCATGTCATGTAATGACATGACTACATGCAACGCTTAGAAAAAGCTCGCGGCCGTTTTGCTGGCTTCACTTACACCAAACTTAGCACTACGGGACATGAATGGATGACGAAGGCATGTGACTGCTGCAAACATGATCATTATCAGGTGTGTGCATGTAACAACATGACTACAAGCAACACTCATGAAACACTCGCGGCCGTTTCGCTAGCTTCACACATGCCAATTTTCGTATTCCTTGACGTGAATAGATGATAAAGGTATGTGACTGGTGCAAACATGATAATGATGAGATGCGTATTGTGTACCAACATGACTACTCGCCACCTTCATGGTGCGCTCGCGACCATTTCGCTAACTTCAGAAATCCCAAATGTAGTATTAAGTCACGCGAATGGATGAAGAAGATATGTGACTGGTGCAAACATGATAATTATAAGGTGCGTGTCTTGTAAAGCACGACTTCATGCTACGCTCATAATGCGTTCGCGGATGTTTCAAAAGTTCCACGTATATCAAATTCGGTGTAACGAGACGTCAATGGATGACGAGTGTATATGACATGTCCAAACATGATAATCGTTACATGGGTATCATGCGAATCAATACTACATTTTATGCTCATTGCATGCTCGCAGTCGTTTTAATAGCTCAACATAAACCAAAGTTGTTATTACGTGATGTGAGTAGACGACGGTGGTCAATGACATGTCCAAATTTGATAAACACGGCATGCATTTTGTGTAAAACTTGACTACATGCTACGCTCATAGCATGCTCGCGGCCGTGTGGCTAGCTCCACCACATACACCAATTTGGTATCAGGTGGCGTGAATAGAGGTCGAAAGCAAGCGACCTGTTCAAACATGATAATCATGAAGTGAAAGTCAGGTACGGCACAGTTTACCTCCACGTGATAACGATGTGCCGATTTGAAAGTGACATAAACCTGCCTAATTTGTGCTTGGCATATCTTGATTCCCCACTGTAGGTGGGATCCGCCATGTTTTTTCTACAATATCTTCTAGCATTGGCGTTGGTCAGAACTCACGTAAGCAGCAATCTCACCACAACCATACCTAAGCCATACAAGTACTCCCACCTTCTACACCGTAATGCAGAATGGTTTGCACGAAGACTAAATTCTGCTGATGGTAATGTCTGCTATATGTATATATAAATAAATATATATATATATATATATATATATATATATATATATATATATATATATATATATATATATATATATATATATATATATATATATATATATATATATATATATATGACGTTATGATGACTTAGAGACGTGGCCCGGCTCATACTCAATGTTTATTCTATTCTGCACTTCTTCCTTCTCGGCTTCTACTACAAGTCACTGCCTTCCTACGTCACAGGATTCCCTCTCTCCCCGAAAGAATGCGCGAATTGCAATCAACAAAACAACAAAAAGCATAAAGTGAAGAATGTCAAAATGCACGGTAGTTCGATTTCAGGAGGGAGTTTCTTAACTCGCACATAAGCTTCACAGTATAGGGCAGCAGTCCGGTCATGTCTAGGGTAGCTCTGGTGGATGAGGCTGGCTGTAGTGCCCTGGATAGCATAACCCTGCCCTGCACATCTCCACTGAAGATGACATGACTTGAGGTCTTGTGAAGAACGAAAAAGGCTTGAAATCTGTGTAGCATTGGATTGACGGATGTCTTTGACATCGGATCCAGCGCCGTCGTGGCAATAGATGCTTTGGTTCTAGTCGGCGCGCGTAAAAACTGAGGATGATGGGACGATGTCTTTTTTCTCCATATTATACGTAGTAGCTTCGTGTCTCTTTCGTAACTTTCTGTGGCGTTCTCTCAGTTTGTTGGATCGCAGACACGGCTTTGAGATCTCGTGCAGAAAATTTTGTCGACGTTGCCTTCTGCGAAGATCGTTTAGGCATCGACTTTGTCTTTGCTTCTTTAATTGATGTTGTCTCTGATGACCTTTCAGCCACAAGTGTACTCGTGAGGAGGTTTCACTTGATCGTTGTTCTTGTTCGAGTAGCCGTTGCAGTTCTTCGAGTTCGTGGAGTTGCCTTTGTTAAAATTGCTCGTCTTGTTGTGAAAGTTCGTCAGATGGGCCTCTTTACGGAACATGGGTCTGCTTTTTATTAGATGGTGATGTGATTAGTAGATTGTCGGTAGTCGACACTGTACTGCTAGGCTTGTCTTGCGATGAAAGCAGCGTGACAGGCTGATGAGAAAGCTCCCAAGATGGTTGTGAGTCATCCTTGATTGTGAATGCGTCTGTCAGTTGACAATGCGCCGGCGTTGGTGGATTCCAAATTCCTGCAGTACTTTGACGCACATGTGTGTTATCACTTGACGATGAGAGCACAACAGACATGGCTTCAGGTGGTTCTGATGGCGTATGTTTTTTTTTCAGCGTGATTAGGCTGAGAATGTCTGTCGAACGACCCTGGTCGGGAACGTCAGGGCGAGGGCTGGTATTGCGAGGATTCACCAGATCGTCACACCTAAATTCCGTCACACGCTCGAAACCGTTTGGGCCTTGTGTGTGACACGAAGCATCAAGAAATTTGGGTGGTTCAGTAAAATGTGAAGTGTTGTGGTGCAGTGAACAAGTTGAAAATGACGATTTCATTGTTCTTGGGAAAGCCGGCTTTAGGTTTAGTCTTTTGCCGAAATGGTCTATGTTCCTTTCGGTATACGGAGGCTTTACCTTGTCTGTTGCGACGTGCAAGTTACCAGTCAGTGTTCGAATGCGGGACGTTTTTTCGGAAGAGTCATATAATGGCACAATGGAGGTATATTTTCTCTGAGGTCTCATTTGGAAAATAGGCTTACTGCGTGAAGACTTCGCGTAACTGTAATGAGTGAGTTGAAAAGCCTTCCGCTGATGCGGTGCGGACAGATCTTTATCGTATTTGTTGAAACGGGTGACCATTTCTTCTTTTATCTTTTTCCAAGACACATCGTTCTCGAAGATGTGGGTGAGGTAAAATTTGAATGCCTCACCTGAGTTGTAGTCAGTAAAGTTGATGATCATCTCCCGTTCCGACCAGGATGCATTGGCAGCGTGGAGCTCGAAAAGGTTGAACCAGTCCTGTAATGGTCCGTCATCCACTGATCCGGTGTACTTGGGGATGTCAAGGTCGTCTGATGGTGCTGTCAAGATGCTGGTCTTGGTGGAGAGTTGGGATGTACTTTTGTGGTCCACGTTTGGTCACTGCGTCTTGCTGAGACGTTCGAAGATGGTGGCTGGTTGATGAAGTGGCCACCAGATCTTCATCCTGTCGACTCGTGTGACGCTATGATGACTGGGAGACGTGGCCCGGCTCATACTCAGTGTTTATTCTATTCTGCACTTCTTCCTTCTTTGCTTCTACTACAAGTCACTGCCTTCCTACGTCATATATATATATATATATATATATATATATATATATATATATATATATATATATATATATATATATATATATAATACGCTGTTGATGGTTCCCAGTGTAATAGCTAGTAAAATATGCAGGATATGACGCTGCTCAATAGCCAGTCATCCTACCCAGTATGTCTGGTGAACTTTTACCAAATTGAGGCCCTTTTATGATTGACATTACCGTAAAATGAAGCATACATGCTATCCTAGCATGCGCCAAGAAAACGTTATTTGCTCCGCAAAACACCTTGTGGTAGATTTCATTTTGGACAATACCATGGCTCGGACATTTGTCCGAGCCATGGACATATAAACTGCAGTATGTAATAAATTTGTAAGGCCCGATTTTCGCACGGGCCAGGCTAGGTCGGTCAACTTTACTCGGATTGGGGTTGGGTCTTGGTTTCACTATTTAGTGTTAGGGCCGGGTTTGAGTGTGTATACGTCAACGAGAGCCGGCCTCGGGGTTGGCGCTGGCCGACAATCAAAGCGCGTGCAGTGCTCCACCCAGGACAGGAGGTAGTGTGCAAACACTCTGAACATTGCGGATAGCTTCTGAAGACCTTCGGATACATAGACGCAAAAACGTTGGTCTGTCTTTCGGTCTGTCCCGTCTGTCTGTTTGTCGACGTGCCTTTGAAATACCCGAAACGGGTCAAGTTAGACCACATTCGCAGCGCCCGCCAATAATGATCCAGTTTTTGTGTCTTTACTTGTCTGATTGTCGATTAAAAAGGAAATGTTTCCAATATTCGACGAAAAATATCATCACGTCAATAATCTGTGTTTTATTTATACGGAAAAATGCATACGTAAGCAACTCTATAAGGGCTGTAGCGTTTATTAGCTGCGATGACAACGCGAGGCTATGCACGAAATGTGCGTGTTTCCTACGCTTTGCTAAAACAATTTGGTGCTGCCACCTACCTTACAATCTAAAAATTACGTTTTTCAAAAATGCGTGCAAGCGCCACCCGCTGGCTATTTTATAGGCGACCATTTTGTTTTTTGAGATAACTTCAACATGGCGCTCATTTTATACGCAGCGCCCCAGAATCCCAATCACAAATTTTTTACGCTTAAAACATCAAGTAAACGTTTTATTCACTCTCTCTAAACAGAACACTATCGTATTTCGACGACATCTGCTGTCAAAAATGCAGATTTGGGGCAAATTTTTTTCACTGGGCTTTCTATGTCGTGGTCCTGACCAAGCTTGCAATATAATGGCGAGCGAAGCTCTGTATTGCCGGGATGGCTTTCTTCCAGTTCTCGCCACAGCAAGGAACTTGCCCACCCTAGTAAACAAGTTCATTGCTTACAGTGAGCTCGTGTGTACGAGGGAAAAAAAATCTCGAAACACTGTTGCTCTGCAATCCATCATTCTGTGTTGCCAGCGGTGCAGAATCCTTGTCATATACTAGAGGCAGTGTTACATAATTGACAATATGTGATGCCAGCTTTTCGGGACACAGAAAAAAAATGTTTTATGCTTTTGTGAGATTCGCATAATAAAAAAAATATTTTCTGCTGCGCTTACTCCATTTGTAAAAACGTAAGCGGTTCAAGCCATCAATACTCGTGTTTACCTTACCTTTCTTATATTTCAACTCAGAATAATGAGCTGACAAGAAGAACGCCTAGCCTTAGATCCTTGCTGCTGCCGTTTGCATCATGTTTAATCCTAGTTTACAAACGAAGGTCATAATTATCAGTAACATTCTTTTATAGCATCCTTCTTTTCAGCGACTTTCTGCCACTAGTCTGCGTTTACAGGCAATGTCCTTCCTTAGTAAGGCATATGTGGGCTAGCATAGTTTCAAAATTGTGGAAATGTTTGAAGTAGGCCTTGATCAAACAAAACCAATATTTTAACTGGTTCACAACGTGTGCGCTGGTGCATATAGTAAAGCGCAGGCACAGACGTTGTCTGGTGAACCTTTTCTCTGCCCAATCAGAGACGCTGATGCGAAAAAAGACTCCTCCCTGCGCCAGGCACTCAATGTGTACATCGGCCTGAGCAAGCATTCCTTGAAGGGGCCCTGAAACACTTTTTTGAGTAACCATGAAATTATTTCATTGGAAAGGCGTACTGCCTCACAAATTGAACTCGCGAAATTCCTTAAGAATCCGTCCAGTACGAGCGGAAGTTACAAAGATTTGTCACACGCTGCAATCACATTCTTTCTTCTCTCCGTCCCAACGAGAGCGCTGGGAGCTAAGCAGGGAGCGATGGGAGGGGCCAACGAAAAATGTCACGCACGCTTCTTGATTTTGAGCACTTTTTTATTTTTTTTCTTCTAATACGTGACTTTTTCATTGCGCTCGCGTGCGCACGGGTGGACAAGTAGCGGCCTCGCACGGCGATATCTGTAACGACTGAGCGCGCCTTATTTAGATCAGCCAACGGCTGATAGATGGGCTACAGTGGCTAGAATAGGGAAGTGTGGTGAACGCGCCGGCTAGCGCGTAATGCCTTGGGAGGAAACCGACAGATGGCACTGGCACATGATTGCTCGAAGTGTGATGGGGAGTTCAGTTCGGGCTGTCACGATGTATGGACGTGTTTTTGAGCGCTCCGGATCGACTGCGCAGATAAGTGTTTTTGCATGTTATGAGCTTGTTTTTATAATTATAAGGCAGCGGTTGAAATCTTCGTTGCAATTATTTTATGGTACGGCTTTTTCAGAGGCCAGTCACCAGGTATTTATTAGTTAGTGCGGGTGTGTGTGTGTGTGTTTAATTTTTTGTTGTTATTTTTTTTGCCACCTTGTGAGGGAGGTGCCCGTACATTAAACACGCAAAGTTTTGTAGTAGAGCTTAGACTTTCTTTTTTTCTTGTAGTGGAGGGCTCGAGAACGACATGGTTAAAAAGACTGTAGAGTGTTCAGGCAATGTGAGGCCGAGTGTAGGCAATGTGAGGTCGAGGAAAAAATGGAGAAAATGATGGTTGCCCAGAGTGAACTGCTGATGAGAATCGCTGAGCTCGAGACTGCGTTGGCGACAAAGCAAGAGAAAACGAGGGCAATGGGAGAAAGACTGAAGTCCGCCGAGGAAGCACTAAAGAAGCTGAACAAAGAAGCGGCATACGGAGAGAACAGTAGGGAACCGGCAACCAGAACGGTGGAGAAGGAAGAGCGAGAAAGTTTGGAAAAAACAGGTTTAGCCGGTTCAATTGTCGCAAGGCCCAGCTTCAGCGAGGTAGTGGTGGGGCTGGGAGGGGACAAAGCAGCCGACGTCACAGGTGCAAGTAGCCCCCAGGTGTAGGACGCTCCAGCTGAAAAGTCACAGCATGTGATATTCGCAGGGGACTTGAATTTAAATCGATGCACAGAAGCCATGGAAGAGATGGTAAGAGGTGACAAGAGGGTTGCAGTAAGGGCGTTCCCAGTACGCAAGCTTGAAGCAGTCATGTGGCAAGCGAGCGCAAAACTCAAAACTACAGCTGATATACAAAACCTCGTGATAATTTCAGGCGGTTCAAACGATGTCTTAAATGAAGATACAGCAGGACTAGCAACCACGCTGGCGAAAGGCGTCGATGACATGCGCGCCTACTTCTCCTAAGGTACAGGTAGTGCTTTGCACGATACCGCAGGAACCGGTGCGTGATAGCAACCTGCAAAGAGCGGTTGTCAACGCAAACCAAGAGATATGGCGGATGAGTCGAGAGAAAGGATTTGAGGTGGTGGAAATAAACAGAGAGGTGCATAGGTAGGGTGGTTTTCAACAAGACAGAATTCACTTCGATGGGCGGCTAGGTCATGAGGTGGGTTGGCGGCTTGTAGGACGCGCAGAAGCTTTTTTGGGGGGTAAGCGAGCGCTTCGGGGTGCAGGATAGCAAGTAACGAAGAAAACAACCAGGGACACTCTTCGACAGGTGGTATCGACGGATACGATTCCAAAGTGGCACCAATATCTAAGATAGGTAGAGTCCGGGGCATAAATAGACGTAGCCACGAGCGCCGAACCCATTCAGACATAGGGTATATTAACATGCAGGGTGGTAGGAACAGGTTAAAGTGGAAAGAGATAGAAGAACAGCTAAGTGAAGAGAGGCCGATTGTATACAGTTTTGTAGAAACACATCTCAGGGACATAAAACAACCTACGAACAATCCAGACTACGCGTGGGAACATTGTATATAACAGAAGGCAGCAGAAATGGGGGATGGTATTGGGGCATTCATGCATAAAAGTACAGCCTGGCAAAGGGTCAAGCAGGAGTGCAAGGAACATTTATGGCTCAAAGGGAAAGTGGCAGGTCAAATGACACTCCTTGGTTTCGTGTACTTGTGGACGGGAGCAAAGGCCAGAGAGAAAAACCAGGCAATGGTAGTGTGTATATCAAAGGACATTCAGGAGTTAGGAGGAGAGTGCGAGATAATTATACTAGCAGACATGAATGCGCACAAAGAAGGTATAAATGGGTATGCCGACCCGACAGGCAAAATGATCATGGATATGTGTGAAAGGCTTGATTTGATCAATTTCAACAGTACCGAGAAGAGTTAAGGGCGAATAACTTGGGATGTAGGAAGGCTGCAGTCGACGGTAGATTATGCACTGATGTCACATAGGACGTATGATAAGCTCAGGGGAATGCACATAGATGAAGGTGGCTCCAGAAGTCAGGGTAGTGATCACAAACGTATCAAGCTAAGTTTTGGAAGAGCTGTGAAAGTGGGAAGGAGACAAGATGAGCAACTACAGAAAAATTTTTATCCAGAAAGGCAAATTGAAATAGCCACTAAACAAATTGAGAAAGTAATCATGGAGCATAATAAGACAGTGTGGACATACACGATTCTAATAGACTCTATGAGCTAGAGCTTCCTAAGACGCGTGAGAAGTCACCCCGGAAAAGAAGACACAAACCCAAACGTTGGTGGGATGATGAAGTTAAGAGAGCCATAGCGAAACGTCAGGAAGCCTCTAGGGAACACAGACATGCTAAGCAGCGGGGTGAACCGACAGATGATGTTGAAAGAAAATTGAAAACCTTTCTAAGCTGTAGAAGGCATGCACCCCTTCTGATCAATGAAAAGATTAGAAGAAAGGGAGCTCAGTGGCTGACAGAAGTACATAAAAAAGATAGAAAGGCAGCTGCAAAATTTTGGAACCATCTAAATGCCCTAAAAATGAGACGAGCCTAGAGCAGAGTTTTATAACTACAGCCCAAGGTCCTAGGCTAGAAGGAGACAAAGCTATTGAATATATAGGAACAACGGTGACAGAAAAATTTCAACAAAGACGTACTTTAATGCACCACGATAGACAAGGACGAGTCAAGTGGTGCAATGGCTCCTATTCTCACAACGAGAGTGAGAAAGGGCTGAGAAAAGAGTTCCTAGTAGTACATCAACAGGCCGAAATGGCATTACAATTATGCTGATAAAGACTTCAGGTTCAAAGTCTAAGCAGACTTTGAGAGAGGCAGTGAGCAAAATAATAATCGATTTTGAAGTTCCCGATGGATGGAAACTTAGCAGGATGAGCATGATTTATAAAGGAAGGGGGTGCAAAGCTGACATAAACAACTACCGTCCTATAACAGTAACATCAGCGGTATACAGGCTGGCGATGCAGATTATGAAGGAAAGACTGCAGGCATGGATTGAGGATGAGGGGGTGCTGGAGAACTGCAGAATGGGTTTCGCAAACACCGGAGGTTACACGACAATGTTCTCACTCACGCAGTGTATCGAATTAGCAGAAAAAGAACACAGGCCCCTAAGGCTAGATTTTTGGATATTAAGGGAGTGTACAATGGCGTGGTTCAAGAGAAATTGTGGGGAATACTGGACTTAATAGGCGTGGAACATGTAGTCACTAATCTTTTAAAGGGTATCTATAAAGGTAACAAGTTAGTTATAAATTGGGAAAAACAGGTATCCAAGCCTGCAGAGGTAAAACGGGGGCTTAGGCAGGGGTGTTCCCTGTCACCCTTATTATTCATGATGTACCTACAAGGATTAGAGGCCAAATTAGAGGGAAGTTCACTGGGATTCAATTTCTCTTTAGTCAATCTAGAAAAAACCTATTGATCAGGCACTAGTAGCATTAATGTACGCAGATGATATATTGCTAATGGCCAACAAAAAGGAAGATTTGCAGAGATTTATGGACATGTGCGGTAATGAGGGAGAAGGTAAGATTTTAGATTCAGTAAGGAAAAATCAGCAGTCATGATTTTCAATGACAACGAAGGTAGTGAGCTTAGAATACATGAAGTCACGCTATAGATAACAGATAAATACAAATATCTGGGCGTATGGATAAGCATTGCGACCGAGTACCTGAGGGAACACGAAATATACGTGACGACTACAGGTAACAGAAATACAGCAGTGATGAAAATTAGAGCACTGTGGAATTACAATAGGTATGATGTTGTGAGAGCAATATGGAAAGGGGTCATGGTTCCTGGGCTGACGTTCGGCAATGCTGTCTTGCGCATAAGATCAGAAGTTCAAGCAAGATTAGAAATTAAGCAACGTGGAATAGGTAGGCTTGCTTTAGGGAGCTCACCGGAATACGCCAAATCAGGGAGTACAAGGTGATATGGGATGGACATCATTTCAGGGCAGGGAAGCTAGCAGCACGATAAAATTTGAGAAGTGATTGAGAGAATTGGGGGAGAAGCGTTGGGCTAGGAAGGTTTTCAGCTACTTGTACATGAAGAATGTCGATCGGTTAAGAAGAAAGTGAAGGAAACGGAGACTGACATGTGGATAATGGGCATGATTAAGAAGTCCGCACTTGAGATCTATCGAACTTTTAAGCAGGAATTTTGCTAAGGAAAGGATCTATGATAATACTCGGGGTAGTTCTCTACTGTTTGAGGCCAGGACGTCAGTACTGCGAACCAAGACATATCGAGCCAAATACGAAAGTGTAGACACAATATGCAGTGCGTGTAGAGAGGAAGAAGAAACTACCGAACACTTGATAATGTTCTGTAAAGGGCTTCACTCTATAATTCAGGATGATGGCGCAGAGTTTTTCAAAGCACTGGGGTTTAGGGACCAGGAGGGCAAAATAGATTTTAAGCGAGTAGACTTAACTAGAAGGAGGTTGTCTGATGGGTGGCTAAAGTCAAGGCACGAGTGAAAATTAAACTCTTCACTGCAAAGTACAAATCCTCAAACTCACTTTCTCAAAAAATGAATATAGTTTTTGGCTCATTAAGTATTACGGCTTGGTGGCACTAGCCACCACCCGATCTAAAGGGTACAGCCATATCCATCCATCCGTTCATCCACGTTACCCAAGGCGGCGCCGCGCTGCGCAGAAACGGCAATGAAGCACACGCACGGGCAATGTGAAACATTTGAGATATATTTTTTCGCACGTGCATGGCTTCAACTGGTGACGGATAAAATATGTTAATTAGCTTCTGCAAAACAGGATGCCTGCGTGGGTGCGCGACTGATCTGAAATATCGTCAGGTCGACAGGATGCTGAAAGTGAGCGCGTGACGGCACTGAAACATTTTATTGATGAGAAATGGTAGAAAAGTGGAACGATGAACTCAGTTGTGAGCCATTGCTTGCAACACTTTCCACGGCGAACCACCATTTTCTCAAGCACTAATCTGTAAATAAAGCCCCACCATTCAAAACGTTATACACAGGTACGAGAATCCCGAGCGGAAACTAGATGAAATCTTTTATTTTATGGACACAGGTCATTCAACGCATTTCTGAGTAGTGACTCACTATCTGTGTACAACAATGCATTCCTATTAATATGTCGCACGTCGTTTTTATTCTCAACAAAAAAAGTTTTATAGTTCACAAGCGCCCCATGGAACACTGGGCTCCAAGCCTAGGTGATGCGCCTGAGCTTCAAGAACTTCATCTTTTCTTGGGAAGATTGTCTTTCCTTGTGTGGTACCTTTACGTAAAAGTGCAAATCAGTGAACAGAAAAAAAACTTGTTTACTTGTTTGATGAAGCTCGAACCATAATGTGCGCAGCCCAACGTGACATCTTTTTTTTTCAAGAATAAAGCAAGCTTTCCAAGTTGTAACTGTGATCTCGTTGTAGCTAAACCACTTTGAAGAAGTGATTTCAAGGGCGCCTACAAATACCAAGACCATCCACAAAAGACCTATCCATAGGCGTCCGCACGAGGGGTGCAAAGGAGGCTGGTCACCTGGGAGGGGGGCGCTAAATCCGTTCTATACATTGACTAGGCAGTGGAGCACTTTTTCAGCCATCTAAAATGGGGGCGTAAAATCTGCCTGATACACTGATTTAATAGGGAGGAGGCGCCCTGCTATGAACCTTTACCCCACCCCCCTACACGGCAAGCACACCAATTGGTCTACTCCTTTCAATGCGGACAATTTCGCCAACTACATTGTGCTTGAAGTGCTGGGAGATGTACTTCTCGTCGATGTGCAGCTCGCGCACAGCCGACTTTTCTTGAAGCAGCTTGTAAGCGCGCGGTATCCCTCTCCACCACTGCGCAAACAGGGCTTCGTCCTTTGGAACGCCGAACAACGCACGCTTCTTTTTAGCTGACTTGTAGCCTGTAGTGCACCCCGGAACAAAGCAATGAGTGGATACAGAGCCATTGGTGTCCGAGTGCTACCACACAAAAATAAACGACGACGAACGCGTCTGACGAAACTGTCGGAAACGTGCAAACAACGTATAAACGATTGCGCGCGCCTCCACGCGGCTCCTCCTCGAAGGCTTCAGTGCTCACCGTATGCCCCGTTTGCCGTTCATCAACTTTCCTATTCTAGCCACTGTATATGGGCTGTCGATAGCCACTGTAGTGATTTTTTTGGGCTTATTGCGTGATTTGTCGAGAGAATAGAAAGCAATATTTAGTTGACTGATGATTTATTCTGAATTTCAGGTCGCGTGCTGCGCTATATATTTGGCTCCCGAGTTGTTTGGAGCCGCTAGCACCAATCGGCAGCATTTTCTGACCATGCTAAAAAAAAGTTGCAGGGTACCTTTCAGGTACGGTACGTGAAAGGCCATTGGATAAAAAACAACGTGCGGCCAGTTCCAATTCACCGAAGTTGCTGGACGGTCCTAGTTCATCTCACGCCTACACTGGCGCCACCACTTCCCCCAAGAAAAAACCCTTTCACATGCATTTGTACGCGTGAAAGTAGGCCGTAAATAACGCGTTTTGTAGCTGCACATCACAGGTTGTTTTGAATCAACATTAGGAGCACACATTACACCACATATGCGAACGGTTTGCCATAGGAGGACCAATCTTTCGTATCATATAGGCCCCAATGAATGCTGCCCGTTTGATTTACCTGAACTGCAAATAAGTGCTCTATTCCAAATTATTTAGAAGTGGCTTTACTTCTTCCTCCAAAACAAAGCAGTCAGTTGTTCCATTACTGGGGAGATAAGCCAAAGAATCCCGATGCCCTTTTTTGTAATTAGTGTTTTCTCTGTGTCTCTGTTACAGGCAATATGGTAATTGCGGCAGGTTGGGTAGCTAAAGAATATGACTCAGTTGACGGATCAGTTGCGCGTGAAGTTTTTTTTGTTATTTATTTGTTTTAAAATAGTGCCAATTCCTCAGCAGGATTTTCACTGGGATATGAGTAAATTCATACATAAAGGTAAAGAAGTAATGCGAGCAACGAATGTGCGTTTACAAGAAATAAACATTGACACAGATGAATAAATTTCACACTGTAAGTTTACATACAGTAAGCAACTTCATCACGGTGACCACAGCAACAGCAAGAAAACAATAAAGTCACCATAAAGTAACAATAAACACAGTGACATGTGTTCGCGTCAAGAAGCTTCTTTCAAGAATACAAAGTTCTAGCGTAGGCTGAGTAACAGTAAACTTTCATCTAACACGTTCCAGTCGCATACTGCTCGTGGAAAAAAAGAGAACCGAAATACATTGTTAGCAGGACGAAATTATTCGAACGTGAAATATTGTGTTATTTATTGCGTCATCAGCTGTATCAGCTCACCAGTGTTTCTCCGGCTCAGTGTTTTTTCTTTTGCAGGTAGGGCGAATAACCACGAAACACATAAGGCACCATAGTTGGATGCAGAAGCCTAATCTTAAAGTTCTTTTATAGTCATTTTCAGTAAAATCTAAAGAGTACACAAACAACCACTTTCTCGGCTTCCACTTGCTTCCTCTCCCGGACTGCCCTTGCCAAGAAATATTGTTCAGTCAAGCTCAAAGTAACGCTCAACCCACGTGATATTGACCGCGCACATCGACTGGGATCTTTCCATTCTAACAAAAATAGACCGATCATTGTGAAGTTCACGCATTTCAAAGATAAAGACCGTATTCTTTCTAACGCAAGTAAGCTGAAAAATACCACGTATGGCATTTCGCAAGATTACACGCCTAACACTCGCTTGATACACAAGCAGCTGATTGCGTTTGGCAAAGCCCAGTCCCGACCCTATAAACTTGCATACCGAAAATTAACCATCGATAAGGTCACCTACATTCTTGATCCGACTACGCAAACGGTAGTCCCACGTGCCCCGTAGCTATCTGCTAAAGTCCGAACCTAGTCTAATGTAAACCTTATTTCGCTCATCTATACTAATATTAGGAGTCTACTGCCCAAACGCGATGCCTTGCACAGCCTAATTCAAGCAAGTGACTGTAACTTAGTTCTCCTAACCGAAACGTGGCTTAATGCATCTATCTTGGACTCTGAATTGCTTCCTCTGTTCAACAACTTCAATATTTTCCGTTGCGATCGCAAAAACAAGCGGGGTGGTGGAGTGTTAATCGCCGCTCACCACAGTTTACAATGCTGTGCTGTCGACATTCCTTTGAGTCTTGAAGTAGTCTTTATCCACTGCAAAGCTGCCGTTCCACCCGTTGTCATTGGCATCTGCTATCGCCCCCCTGATTCCGATCCTTCTTTCGTTGGTGAGCTTCATCATGCTCTACAACTATTAACGTCAGCGTCGGATAACGCCCCTATTCTCCTCCTTGGTGATTTTAACTTCCCGGCGATAACTTGGTCTGACCTAGCATTAGCAATGTCGAAACCGAAGACTGAAAGTGACTTCATAGATATTTGCCTTACTTTCAACTTATCTCAAATGATTAGCTTTCCTACGCGAACGACTTTTAATTCATCAAGCTTACTGGATTTATTTCTCACGACCCAACCAGATAAAGTCTCGTCCGTTTCTAGTCCGAGCAGCTTCAGTGATCATGCCGTCATTCATGCCACTTTTCAATGCAACTTGCCCAATCCAAAAAAAAGTAAAAAAGACGATAACCCTATACAACAAAGCAGATTATCAAGGAATGAATGATGAACTAGCTTCCTTTTCCGATTGGTTCCTCGTGGATTTTTCCAAACGTTCTGTTGACGGGAACTGGGAGCTCTTCAAAAACAAAATGCAGCAATTAATAAACATGTACATCCCCACAGTTACCATCACAGAACGGCCTACCTCGCCATGGTACAATAATAATTTGAAACGACTTAGCAACAAAAAGAAAAGACAATTTCGGTCAGCCAAAAAATCAAAATCCTGTAACGCTTGGGAAAAATATCGTGAGACTGAAAAACTTTACGCATCCATGATCTCCGACGCTAAGCGGACGTTCTTCTCGTCAACCCTACCAGACATGCTACGCACAAACCCCAAAAAGTTCTGGAACACTATCAACCCAACCCATGCTAAACCCATTTCTTTACTAGATGAAGATAATTTTCCCCTTCCGGAGTTCAAGGTCGCCGAAACACTAAACTCCACGTTTTGCTCAGTGTTTACTGATGAACCTGACGATGCATTTTCATGTGTTCCCGATGTATCTCCATGTGTGCCGTCCCATGATTGCCCTGCTATGCCCAGTGTCATTTTCGAACCAAATGGCATCATACAAGTCATTGATTCCTTAAAAGTGACGTCATCAGCTGGTATTGATTGTATAAATTCTAAAGTTTTAAAAAATACCAAACATCTCTGTGCTGTCATATTGTCGCACATCTTCCAGCAATCACTGTCATCTGGAGTGGTGCCACGGGACTGGAAGGTTGGCAAGGTCATTCCGATACCCAAAAAAGGTCCGTCATCCTCACCTTCAAACTACCGGCCCATATCACTAACATGCGTGTGCTGTAAAATAATGGAACATATAATTTATTCTCAAACAGTCAAATTCCTGATCTCTAAACTTTTTCCATCCCAGTCAGCACGGATTTCAGAAAGGCCTCTCCTGTGACACACAACTAGCGCTCTTTATTAACGACATCAGCTCAAGTATAGATCAGAATGTTCCTGTAGATGCCCTTTTCCTAGATTTTGAAAAAGCTTTCGATAAAGTACCCCATAAACGCCTTTTTTTTTTAACTTTCCCGCTTAAACATTGACCCAGCAGTTCTAGAATAGATACGAAATTTTTCGTCAGACCGGGAACAGTTCGTTTACTCCAACCAGACATCATCTACTATGCGTCCTGTCCTTTCAGGTGTACCTCAGGGTACGGTGCTCGGTCCCTTTCTATTTTTAAAATATGTTAACGACCTACCTAGCAATAGATCGTCCCAAATCTGTCTATTCGCTGACGATTGCGTGATTTATCGTCCTATTAACTGCCCTAATGACTCCCAGATCCTTCAAAATGATCTAGTAACTATAGAAACCTGGTGCAAAAAATGGCTCATGACTTTGAACATTAGGAAAACCTCCGTCATCTCTTTTCATCGCAGGAAATCTCACCCGGCTACTTCATACTTTTTTCTGGTTGCGAAATATCCCTGGTGAATTCCTACAAATATTTAGGTATAAACATTTCGCCAGATCTTACTTGGTCCTCCCACATAACAAACATTTCTAACGAAGCAAACAAAGTCCTTGCTTACCTAAGAAGAAATTTACGACTTGCTCCCCCTTCTGTTAAACTTTTAGCATATCAAACACTAGTCCGTCCGAAGCTTGAATACGCTTGCGCCGTCTGGGATCCCCACCAACCTAATCTATTCAAAACATTAGAATCTGTCCAAAATAGAGCATCTAGGTTTATATATATTTCGATTACTCGCGCCACACAAGCGTTACAAACTTAAAGATTAAAGCCCATCTTCCCAACCTTGAACTGCGACGCAAAGTCGCTAGATTAGCTCTTTTTCATAAATTTTTTCACTCACTGTCCGACGCATCTGTTATCATGCCCGCGCATCGCATATCTTCCCGCACTAACCACAACAACACAGTTTACCCTGCGCATGCCCGTACAACTGCTCACCTTCGGTCATTCTTCGTTCAGACAGCGAAGGATTGGAATGACCTTCCGTCCCACGTCGTGCGCCACTCCAGCCCCATTCTTTTCAAAGCGCACATGGAAGAAACCCTGTATTGCCCACCCCTCATGTAACACCCCTTCCTGGGGTTTTTGAGGTATAATAAATTGTACGTGGACGTGGGGCAGGGTTGGAGGGAGACGAGGAGGAAGAAGAGGTTAGAAATAAAGAAGATGGCTGACACCCCAGCCTAGTACTGTGTATTATTACAAATTGGCGCAGCCGCGTATACTTTCTGTGCGGACATTCAAGATGTGGGCGGACTTCAGCATTGGAGTAAATCAACGCGGTGGCATCCGGATCTTGACCGCAACGCCTCAAGATGAAGAGGAACTAGCTCTTCCGGAAGCAGTGAGCACTGACGCATTTGTTTCCTATCTAAGCACTAAAATGAAGCCCACTCCAGACCAGTTACTTGCTAAAAGAACGGTGAGGATCAACATGACTCTTCAGGATTATGAGAATTTCGTGCTGACTTCGGTAAAAAACGACGCGAAGCCTGCTACCGCTGCTTCACCTGACAGTTCCGTCGAGCTGATCAACAAGTTTCTTGAACTGCACCAAGAACAGAATAGGCAGCAAAATGATTTAATGCGCTTGCTTGTAAACGCGGCGGAAAGATTAAGCAGACCGAGTCGCGAACAAGTGAAGCCAGACATTTTTGAAGGAGAGTCTAGTAGTCCCGAGTCCTGGCTCACATTTTACGAGTATGCATGCAATGAGAACTACTGGCACAGCGACGAAGATAAAGTGAAAAACATGCGACTATTCCTATCGGGCATAGCAAAGAGTTGGTACGAATGGCGTCTCAACGCTCACAGCAACAAACCATGGATAGAATGGAAAGCAAGCTTTCTGAGCTCCTTCAGCGAGAACAAGATATTGCTATGGGACAAAGCAATCACGTTTAAATACAGGTCTGGATCTGCACTCAGCTATTTTTATGAGAAAAGGCGCTTGCTACTGCTGGCGGACTCATCTTTGCCTGAGACGTCTGTGGTTCCGCTTATCATTCATGGTTTAAGTCCTGACCTCCAGAAGCAAATACAAATGCGAGAACCCAAGACGGTAGAAGAACTTCTGCAGGGAATGCGAAACCTCTACCTCCAGGACCTAGGAACCCAGCGTCAACCCATGACACCGGCTGCAAGAAATACCGGAGCCACACGAGGTGAGGAACAACGCCCGCTTGCAAGCTGGAGACCTACTGCAACACCCGTATCCTTTTTGACCGCCCCGGGAGGCTCAGACCATGGCGAAGAGTTAGATGACGTAACAAAAAACTAAATGGAAAGGGTCTCGGCGTCCACCTGACGACATCAAGAGAAGCTGTTTATTTGTCTCATACAAGTCTATTGTACATATCTGTTTTTGTAGATGGAAAGGAACGGAATGCGTTAGTTGACAGCGGAGCAAGCGTCATGGTTATTAACGCAAATATTGTTGAGAGGGCGAAAGTAAAAGAGGGAAGACCAGTAGAAGTACATGGATACGATGGAAGACAAGATGTCCACGATAAATGGACTTGTATAACCATATCGTGTCTCGGCAACACTGTCACTGCGCAAGCACTGGTACTCGACGGAGTTTCGTATGAACTACTGCTTTCACGTCCAGTCATCAGTGCACTTCGCCTTAATATCTACTGGACAGGCGAAATTACCACAGAAGAAAAGCGCCGCGCTGTCAACGTTGCAGTTTCGCCTTCAAGGACTCCGCGGAAACCATCGTCAGGTGAAGATGTTAGGACGCTTTACCCAGAATTGTTGTGCCTGAAAGGATATCCTACAACAACTACGAAGTTTGAGGTTCCATTCCAGCTCAGTGATACCATGGTGGTGAGAAAAAAGCCCTATAATATGTCACGAGAGAAGAAAGTGTGGCTTCAGAACGAGATTCAAAAGATGTTGGATGCGCAGATTATCCGTCCATCCACGTCTACGTTCGCTTCACCCATCACCATTGCACCAAAGGAAGATGGAAGTCTTCGACTCTGCACGGACTACAGACAAATAATAAGCAGACTGAGCTTTTTCCGTTTCCTATGCGACGTATGGACTCTATCATAGATGACACGGGTGGCTGCAGAGTTTTCTCGCACATTGACCTATGTAAAGGATTTTGGCAAGTTCCAATTTCTGAAAAGTACAAGAAATATTCGGCCTTCATTACGCCCTTTGACATCTATGAGTATAACCGACTTCCATTTGGATGGAAGAACTCACCCGCTTGGTTCCAGAAAATGATGAACGACGTCTTGCGACCGTTTATCGGGAAGTTTTGTAACGTCTACATAGACGATATAATAGTATACTCCCGCAACAAAGAAGAGCACTCAAACCATCTGGCAAGTGTACTTCAAGCACTTTGTGACGCCGAGCTCAAAATTAATGACAAGAAGAGTGAGTTTTTCTAAAGTAAAGTGGTGTTTCTTGGAAGAGTATTTGACGGCCAAACCAAGACAACGAAACAAGAATCAGTTGAAAGAATCGCAAAAATGCAGAAGCCATATGACTTGCACTCTTTGCGGGTATTTCTGGGTCTTGCAGGGCATTTCCGGCCATTCATTATAGATTATGCGACCAAAACCAAATGCCTTACAGAAATGACTAAGAAGAATGTGCCATTTCAGTGGACAGCAGAGTGTGAAACTGTTTATCACAGCCTTGTGACTATTATTTCATCGGATCCGGTCCTGACTCTTCCAGACTTCAAGTTGCCCTTTGAACTGAACACCGATGCTTCTTATTATGGCACAGGCGCCGTGCTTTACCAGAGAGATACCGACTCTCCACGGAGCCGTCAACAGAGGGTCGTCGGGTACTATACGTACACATTTTCGAAAACTCAACTGAACTACACGACTACAGAGAAGGAAGCCTTGGCCGTCCTAATGGCCGTACGCTATTTTAGACCTTACCTGGATGGCAGGAGCTTCAAGCTCTTTACGGATCACCAAGCCTTAACGTATATACTTAACCTCGCCGAGCCTCGAGGAAAAATTGCTAGGTGGGTGAGTGAACTCCAGCAGTTTACTTTCATGGTCCACCACAGGCCTGGAGAACACCTCAAGGACGCAGATGCACTTTCAAGACTTGCGGTAGTTCCTGATCATAAAAATGTCAACGCAACATTGTTGTGGGAGGGAACTGAAGAACTTAAGTTCCATAACGGAAAGTTCACAGTCCCAGGAACAATGGTGCCTCGAATTTTGGAGCTCTATCACGACTCCCCGCACTCAGGTGGACATGATGGCTTTTGGAGGACATATCACAAGATTCGTCACCGTTTCTAGTGGAAACACATGAAAGAGGACGTTCAAAGGTATGCTCAGTCTTGTCATCAATGTCAAGTTCACAAAGCCAAGTACCTTCAGAGAACAGACGAGATGGTTTTGCCTCAACATTCCGACGTACCATTTGAAGTCATTCATCTGGATTTCGCAGAGCTCAAGAAGAAGGCTGCAGGAGTAAGAAGAACGCAGTCTTTTCTAGTGGCAATAGACCAGTGCACAAGAATAGTGGCTGCACGGCCGGGAACGGAAGACGCAAATAGTGTGATCGCTCTTTTGAGTCGAGAGATGTTCAAAAATACGAAAATAGTAATATCAGACAATGGACCAGCGTTTCTCAGTCAGCGTTTGCAAGATTGGGCGAAAGAACGAGGAGTTGTATTGCGACGCTGCGCTCCGTACCATCCTGCAGGAAATGGCATGGCTGAAAGAATCATTCGGGATTTGAAGCAGTTCATTGCAATGTATCCAGGTTTTCAGGGTGGATGGAAGTGCTGCTTGGAGGCAGCTGTCGCTCATCACAATTGGTCGCACACTGCGAGCATTGGCTGTAGTCCATATTTTGCAGCTTTCGGAAAGGTACCAGTGCTTCCTGTTGATCAAGAACTTTGCATTGCAGAACGCCTGCAATTGTGCGAAAAACGAAAACCTTCGGAAGCCTACCAGCGATACCGGGAAAGTATGAAGAGGAACTTTGACCGTCGCCACAACACGCGGATACCTCAGATACAACTGAACGATCTGGTGCTTGTCAGAAAAGGCCTTCCCGGCACAAAGCAGGTGTACATGGGACCTTATCGCGTGGTGCAGATCGCAGTGCAACATGGCGTTCTCAAAAGGGTCGGTTACACCAACGATGATGGTGTGCTGGAGTTTGCGACCATTGGAAACGTTTTCAAGTATCACCCCAGGAGGGATGAGTCTTCAAAGAGGGGGAGTGTACGTGGACGTGGGGCAGGTTTGGAGGGAGACGAGGAGGAAGAAGAGGTTAGAAATAAAGAAAATGGCTGACACCCCAGCCTAGTACTGTGTATTATTACATAAATAAATAAATAAATAAATAAATAAATAAATAAATTCTGACGCTCTGGATCGGATGGGAATTGACAGTATACCGCAAGGTGACAACCTTTACCGTGTTCGAGTTGCACAGTGGCACACAACAACTTCGCGGCATCCCACTGCTAAAGAACGAACGTCTGCTACAACCGCGCGCACAATAAGAACCGCACTCTAGCACAAATAACCTGTGTCTTTACTCGGCAACAAATTTCTGTGGCAGCATGACCAAATCAACGTGGGCACAGCTTGTCACACGTGTTACTACGCCAAGTAGTTCATTCACGGGTAATTTAGGTTTTGTTTTCGCGAGCGCATTCAAGAGCACAGCCACCATACAATAAACATAAATTCTTTTGAAGGAAATTATTAAGATGTTTATTTTCGAGGAAAAGAACAAGAAATAAGCTTTAATAAAGAGTCCGTTTTTTTAGAAAAAAAATCAAGGCCGAGTGGGTAATGAGTTATGGAAAAACCGACGCAAAGGCAAAAACCGTTTCCCTAATTTCTGTGGATAATGAAACAGCATCGTTGTTTCCATACTTTTGAAGGATTAAAAAAACACTTTCTGTAGATTCTCATGCTATTTCTCTAGGGAACGGAAAGAAATCTCGGCCACAACCGGTCACTGAGCGGGCGTCTGACGTTCGTAAATCAAAGAGGAAGGTACGCTATTTTTGCACAGTCGACAGTATACATACATGAATGCGTCCGTTGCCAAGCGAAACTTTGCACTGGTAATTTCATTTTCGCAATTCCCTGTCAACAAAAAGACCAAATAACCACTCTCTTCATAAAGACGCTGATGGTTGTGGTGTTACAGCACGCGATCTTCAGCGTGGCCATATAACAGCATGAATGCCGGGCACGTATGCACGCAATTAAAAAAAAATAAGGTTCATTGCTTTTACGTACAGTTTCGAATGGGGCCTTTGCTTCAAGCAGCTGGTTCAGCTGAAGACTGTCAGGTCATTGGCTTCACTTTCGAGGTAGCTATAGCGGTTAAGAGTCCTACTTTCAGGGATGATGTCACTAACACACGTACTTCTTTCTCAGCTGGTTGCGCATGGGGGACACAAAATATTTCACGACGCATCTCTGTCTTCGTTTTTCCCTGCTCGAACAATACAGATCGCTTAATGAGCACACACTCATGCTCGCTCGCAAGCTTCGATGTGAACATGCTCCAACCAAGCGACGCCATCATTGTTTACCGTGGACGAAAAAAGGTGAAATAGCTCGAGAAAACCAGAAAACTAGAAACGGCAAAAAAGCAAAAATACTACATGGTTTAAGATTTCTAATAACAATGCAAACATTGTTAAACGTAATTTTTATGTCTTTTTTAAATATATTTTCTTTTATGCTACGCAGTATACAGAGGTTAGCGTTCGTATTCTACATGGAGAAGCGTAGCAAAAAAGACCAGCGTGGGCTTCGTAGCTCTGGCTGCGCTGCCATGCACAGAGAGTTGTTGACGAGTATTACTGCCGACACACATGGTCACACAAAGCAGTGGCCGTGTATAAACAAACCACACGGTAAAGAACACGAACGCTCATAAATCTTGCGGCGACCCCCCTGCTACACAAACCGGCGTCTATTTTGTGTAGGGAGCACTGACGTTCTTCTATTCCTTGTTCTTGTCGAGAAATAAACTTCAGCCAGGCTACCTGACGCCATAGGTTTCAGGGGAATTAGTGGTTCTGCAAGCTAGCGTTTCCTCTCGTTCTACTTGCACAGCGGCACAACAAAATCGTCGAATTACACCTCTAAAAAAACAAAAAAACATTATCACACAAACACACAATAAAAATCGTCCTCGAACTAAGAAAACAAGAAGCACACGGCCTCTCACACACGATCGTGCACAAAAAAGCACGAGAAAGCACACAAAAATGTCCACGGACACGAGCAAATTGTCACATACCCATATTGAAACAAGGAGTGCCATTTGCTTTGATGGGTGGAGTGTCAGCGCCCTACCCAAAAAAGTGGCCTAAATGGTCAACTCTGCCCAGACGCGCTCGCTCATTGATGACTATTTGACGCTGCAGGCCTAACAAAGTTTTCTTATTCACTTTTTTTTTCAGCTGCTGTGGTACATGCTTTGCAAAAATGAGGTCGAGCATTTTCTTTATTGTGCAGTTTCATGGGAAGCCCTTCACATACACACAGCTTCTTGTCAAACAGCAGCGAAATTTCAAGGGCATATGGCCTTGAACAATTTTTACACACGCAGAAGTTTCGGCCTCTCAAACAGACAGCCCAGTCTTCAGAAATTCTTCATTGAAACAGCAACCGCAGGGCAGTTGTCCTTGGAAGTCCACCACCACTAACAGATTGGTCACGGTTACCGTCCCGGACTTCACATTTGTGAATAACTTGCCCAACGACGGTCAAGGCTCCGACGAGGCAAGCCCACCACGCAGTAATTTATTTTAAGAGAAACAGCTCCTTAAGGCGTATGGCAGTCGTCATCTGTATGAGTGCATGTATGTAGTAACCACCTCGCAGGCTATCCACGCACTGAACGATGATTAGTGGGGCGAAGATTCGGATAGTTTTATCGGCACTCCATGAATTATCCACTGGCCACGTCCGTCCTTCGTCTGTTGTTCTGACGCACGGACTGACGGATGCGCGGACGGATGGATGGACGCATGAGTGGACGAAAGACGCATGAACAGAAGCAACAAAGAACGGACGGAGGGAAGCGTAGATGGACTGATGGACGCTTCGCGCTACTAATCCTTGGCTCTGTGGATATGCTTTGATTTTTTCATAACAGCTGTCCACTCCCTGCTGTACACTAAAGTATCAAATTCACTTTCTCGATAGGCCACGACACTTTATCAGTCGTCGTGGGTGCTACCAAGGCACTCATACGCTCCTGCTTTCTTCTATGGTAAACGCACTGGAATTCTGGGTACGTGGCCTGAGGCATGCTCTGGCCAGGTGACCTTTCCTCCCATACTGACGACATTGGGCGATTAGATAGGTAGTTATAGTGCACTGTGCGTACCGTGATAGCGGGATTGAAGTGCGCCTGCGCATATACATACATTACGCGTACCGCATAGCATACGCGTTTTTAAGGACATTTAGCTTGTACAACGCGCGTACCCAGAAGTTATTCCTAGGGATCGGGAGGGTGAACACCACTTTGATTTCGGGAGTGGCACCCCCTAAAAATGGCCATTTTTTTCCTCTCAATGCTAGGGCGAAAGAAATTACGAGGGGGGGGGGGGCACGTACCAGGTGCACCCCACCCATGGCTACGCCTTCAGCTTGTGCATCGTTACGGTAACGTGTTACCAGATACCGGTTTGCGCTTAGAATCTCATTGGACCACATTTCTTTAAACGTTTTAGCTCATGATACGCAACCGCTCACGTACGCACGTTAGCGCGTATACCTGTACGTTTTCGAAAACCATATTTGGTGGTGCTAACGACTTTTAAATGCATTTACCTCTACTAGATTGAATCACGGTTGTGACAAATAACCAGACATTTTGTTTCGTGTACAACATCCTCGTATGCGCAAAAGAGTGAAAAAACAAGGTTGCAGCAACAATTCCTTCAGCATCTTGTGATACTTCGTGCAATCACAGTCGTGAACACGTTGGCTTACAAGTAGTATTTTAGAGATGAAAATGATTAAAAAGATCAGTCATTTGTAATAACGTCACTGCGACCTTTTTGCCCCAGACGTACAATGCACGATATTTCTGCAATAACAATTTTATGATTACATCTCCCTATGGATGGATGGATGGATGGATGAATATGGCTGTACCCTTTAGATCGGGTGATGGCTAGTGCCACCAAGCCGTAATACTCAATGAGCCAAAAACTAGACTTATTTTTTTTCTTTAAAAAGTGAGTTTGAAGATTCGTGCTTTGCAGTGAAGAGTTTAATTTTCACTCGTGCCTTGACATTAGCCACCAATCAGATAACCTCCTTCTAGTTAAGTCTACCCGCTTAAAGCTTAAAGTCTATGTTGCCCTCCCGGTCCCTAAACCCCAGTGCTTTGAAAAGCTCTGTGCCATCATCCTGAACTATAGGGAACATATACAGAACATTATTACATTACAGAACATTATCAAGTGTTCGGCAGTTTCTTCCTCTCCACGCGCACTGCTTACTGTGTCTACCCCTTCGTATTTGGCCCGATATGTCTTGGTTCGCAGTACTCCCGTCCTGGCCTCAAACAATGGAGAACTACCCCCAGTATTATCATAGATCCTTTCCTTGGCAATTTCCTGCTTAAAAGTTTGATAGATCTCTAGTGCAGACTTCTTAATCATGCCCATTCTCCACATGTCAGTCTTCAATTCCTTAACTTTCTTCTTAACCGATAGCTCTTTTTGATTTGGCCACCTGCTGTTTTCTAAGTATTTACCAGTCAATTTCCTGGTTCGCTTCCTCCATTTCGTATCAACATTCTTCATGTACAAGTAGCTGAAAACCTTCCTAGCCCAACGCTCCTTCCCCATTTCTCTCAATCGCTTCTCAAATTTGAACTTGCTGCTAGCTTCCCTGCCCTCAAATGATGTCCATCCCATGTGACCTTGTACTCCCAGATTTGGTGCATTCCCGAGAGCTCTCAAAGCAAGCCTGCCTATTCCACGTTGCTTAATTTCTACTCTTGCTTGAACTTCTGATTTCATGCACAAGACCGCATTGGCGAACGTCAGCACAGGAACCATTACCCCTTTCCTTATTCCTCTCACAACATCGTGCCTATTGTAATTCCACAGTGCCCTATTTTTCATCACTGCTGCATTCCTGTTACCTTTAGTCGTCATGTATATTTCGCGTTCCCTCAGGTACTCGGTGCCATTGCTTATCCGTACGCCCAGATATTTGTATTTATCTGTTATTTCTAGCGTGACCTCCTGTATTCTAAGCTCACTACCTTCCTTGTCATTGAAAATCATGACTGCTGATTTTTTCTCACTGAATCTGAAATCTAACCTATCTGTTTCATTACCGCAGATGTCCATCAATCTCTGCAAATCTTCCTTGTTTTTGGCCATGAGCACTATATCATCTGCGTACGTTAATGCTGGTAGTGCGTGATCAATGAGTTTTTCTTGTTTGACTAAAGAGAGGTTGAAGCCCAGCCCACTTCCCTCTAATTTGGCCTCTAATCTTTGTGGGTACATCATGAATAATAATGGTGACAGGGGACACTCCTGCCTAAGCCCCCGTTTTCCCTCTGCAGGCCTTGATACCTGTCTTTCCACCTTTAGAACTACGTTTTTACCTTTATAGATATGCTTTAAAAGATTAGTGACTACATGTTCCGCGCCTAGTGTGTCCAGTATTCCCCACAATTCCTCTTGAACCACGCTATCGTACGCCCTCTTGATATCCAAAAATGCTAGCCACAGGGGTTTGTGTTCCTTTTCTGCTATTTCGATGCACTGCGTCAGTGAAAACAGATTGTCTTCCAACCTCCTCTGTTTCCGAAACCCATTCTGCAGTTCCCCCAGCACCCCCTCATCCTCTATCCATGCCTGCCGTCTTTCCTTTATAATCTGCATCGCCAGCCTGTAGACCACTGATGGGACTTTTATAGGACTGTAGTTGTTAATGTCAGCTTTGTCCCCCTTTTCTTTATATATCATGCTCATCCTGCTAAGTTTACATCCATCGGAAACTTCACCATCGATTATTATTTTGCTCACTGCCTCTCTCAAAGCCTTTAAACTTCGGACTTAATGTCTTTATTAGCATAATTGGAATGCCATCTGGACCTGCTGATGTACTACTAGAAACCCTTTTCTCAACCCTTTCCCACTCTCGTTGTGAAAATGGAGCCATTGCACCACTTGATTCGTCCTTGTCTATTGTGGTGCATAAAGTACTTCTTTGTTGAAATTTTTCTGTCACCCTTGTTCATATATATTCAATAGCTTCGTCCCCTTCTAGCCTAGCACATTGGGCTGTAGTTATAAAACTCTGCTCTAGGCTCGTCTCATTTCTTAGGGAGTTTAGATGGTTCCAAAATTTCGCAGCTGCTTTCTATCTTATTTATGTACTTCTGCAAGCCTCTGAGCTCCCTTTCTTTTAATCTTTTCATTGATCAGAAGGGATGCATCCCTTCTACAGCTTAGAAAGGTTTCCCATTTTCTTTCAACATCATCTGTCGGTTCACCCCGCTGCTTAACATGTCTGTGTTCTCTAGAGGCTTCTTGACGTTTTGGTATGGCTCTTTTAACTTCCTCATCCCACCAACGTTTGGGTTTGTGTCTTCTTTTTCGGGGTGACTTGTCACGCGTCTTAGCAAGCTCTAGCTCAAAGAGTCTAACTAGGTTCGTGTATGTCCAAACTGTCTTGTTATTCTTCTTGATTACTTTCTCAATTTGTTTAGTGGCTATTTCAATTTGCCTTTCCGGATAAAAATTTTCCTGTAGTTGCTCATCTTGTCTCCTGCCCACTTTCACTGCTCTACCAAAACTTGGCTAGATACGTTTGTGATCACTACCCAAACTTCTGGAGCTGCCTTCATCTATATGCATTCCCCGGAGCTTATTATACATCCTATGTGACATTAGTGCATAATCTATTGTCGACTGCAGCCTTCCTACCTCCCATGTTATTTGCCCTTCACACTTCTCGATACTGCTGCAAGTGATCAAATCAAGCTATTCACAATATCCATGATAATTTCGCCTGTCGGGTCAGTGTACCCATCTATATATTCTATGTGCGCATTCATGTCTCCTAGTATAATTATCTCGCACTCTATTCCTAACTCCTGAATGTGTTTTGATATACACACTACCATTGCCTGGTTTTTCTCTCTGGCCTTTGCTCCCGTCCACAAGTACACGAAACCAAGGAGTGTCATTTGACCTGCCACTTTCCCTTTCAGCCATAAATGTTCCTTGCACTCCTGCTTGACCCTTTGCCAGGCTGTACTTTTATGCATGAATGCCCCAATACCATCCCCCTTTCTGCTGCCTTCTGTTATATTACAATGTTCCCACGCGTAGTCTGGATTGTTCGTAGGTTGTTTTATGTCCCTGAGATGTGTTTCTACAAAACTGTATACAATCGGTTTCTCTTCACTTAGCTGTTCTTCTATCTCTTCCCACTTCAGCCTGTTCCTACCACCCTGCATGTTAATTTACCCTATGTGTGAATTGGTTCGGCGCTCGTGGCTACGTCTATTTTTGCCCCGGACTCTACCTATCTTGATATTGGTGCCACTTTGGAATCGTATCTGTAAATAACACCTGTCGAAGAGTCTCCCTGATTGTTTTCCTCGTTACTAGCTATCCTGCACTCCGAAGGGCTCGCTTGCCTCCAAAATAAGCTACTGCGCGTCCTGCAAGTCGCCAACCCACCTCATTACTTAGCCGCCCATCGAAGTGGATTCTGTCTCGTTGAAAACCACCCCACCTATGCACCTCTCTGTTTATTTCAACCACCTCAAAGCCTTTCTCTCGACTCATCCGCCATATCTCTTGGTTTGCGTTGACAACCACTCTTTGCAGGTTGCTATCACGCACCGGTATCTCCGGTATTGTGCATATCACTACCTGTACCTTAGGAGAAGTGGCACGCATGTCATCGATGTCTTTCGCCAATGTGGTTGCTAGTGCTGCTGTGTCTTCATTTAGGACACCGTTTAAACCGCCTAAAATTATCACGAGGTTTCTTCTATCAGCCGTAGTTTTGAGTTTTGCGCTCGCTTGCCTCACGACTGCTTCAAGCTTCTGTCCTGGGAACGCCCCTACTGCAATTCTCTTGTCACCTCTTACCCTCTCTTTGATAGCTTCTGTGCATCGATTTAAATTCGAGTCCCGGCGATTATCACATCCTGTGACTTTTCAGCCGGAGCGTCCTGCACCTGGGGGCTACTTACTATGGCCACGCTAGATGGCGCCACCTATCCAGCTTCACGGTAGATGCGCACGTTTACGGCGTTTATGACGTATGCCATTGAAGCTTTCGGTCAACCAGCCGAAACAATGAAATCGCTATTGGCGCTTGCACATCGGCTTATATTAACTCTATGGCTTGTGTTCCCGACGTGCAGATACCGTGTGTTCTTACGAACGAAGATGTATTTGTGATATATGGCGGGAAACGTAAAGCCAATCCAGCGGGAAACGTAAAGGTTTAAGTTCCATAAAAACCCGTGCATACGCAGATTCAATCCATTATTCGCTAACACGGTAATGCAAAGAAGATAAGAGCCCCTATTTTTCAGATTTAACGTTACCGTGTTAACGTAACTGTACGTAGTGGCCATAAAACATGGCGTGCTCTCGGGATGCCCACTTCGAGGTGATTTTGGCGTAGCTGTTGAAAGAGACACTCTGTTCACCTAAAACGACTGGTTTAAGTTGCTTCACTTGCCTTTAGTTAGCTTCAACGACCGAGTATTATGGATAAGTTGGCATTGTTTTTAAGATCCTATTTCGAACGTGTCTAGGCCTAACTACAAGATTGATGTGAACAAATCGGCAACAAATATGTTTTTGCGTTTGGTGCGTGGTAATAATATCCACTTTTATTAATACTAAAATAAACTTGTATTATTGCTTCACGTATAACAAATGCTGATTATGTCGTTTTCCTTTCAATTTCAGTGTTCTTACTTCTTAACCCTCCAATAGGTGGCACCAACATCCCAGCTGCAGCACGTAAACCACTTACATTCTATCATGCTAAACTATAAAACACTCTCCCCAACGAAGGTTTTCTGCACGGTAACAACATACCCTTATTCTCCAATATTGTGCTAATAATAAACTATATCGCTCTACTGTCGGCACACGTTGTAATCATGCAGCCTGCAGAAATGTTAACTCAGGTTGTAATTACTTTTCAGGTTGCTGCTTGGTGCCCGTTGCTTCTGTGAGCACTCTGGTAGCGCGACTTTCAGGGTACCACCCACTACAATCTCCTGCATATCCAGGACGGCATTCTGCATCTTCTGAGAAGTCCTGATCTTTTCCTTCGAATTTTTTCTACGCCTGCTTGCACAGCGACCACACATACCACCATAAATCGTCGTCCCAGACACCGCAAAGAATGTGATCTAGCAGAAGACAGTCTATCATAGAACTAAAGTTGCAGCTTTCGGCTAACCTTCTGTGTTCTGCGATGAAATATCTTACGCTCTTCCTTTCCTTTTGTTCACACGTAAAAAACGCGTAACTGGCTGCAATTTGATTATCTAACGGGTTGTACTGATCTTCCAGACACTCCACAACCTCGTCGTCAGCGTAGCTGTTGATCGAAAAAAGGATCACTTTCTTGAATTAGACGTACAATGCTGTCGCCCAACCAAGACATCAGCAAAACCAGGCAGTTGGCAGGATCTGTTACTTTATACCCCTTGAAGAAGCCTTTAGGCGTCAGGGCACTTACACCAGCTTCCCGCTCTTCCACTGTAAGTTGATGGTTGAGATGCGTATTTTTATTGTGTGTCGAACTTTGATTCGTGTGTCCTACAATCACATGTTACCATGATTACTCGAAAATTTTTTAATCATCCTTTATCATTGAAATTTAGCAATTCACCCTGAACATATTTTTCTTCGGAAGCACTTCAACTCAAGATATATCCCTTCCTTTTTACTTAAAGTGTAGGCGTGTCGTAAAAGTGCTTCCCACAACCAAAATAAAAAAAACAACCCACGAAGACGAAGGTGTGCGCGGGGGCAGACGAACGTGAGCTTGTAAGATTCAAAACAGCGACGGGCAGAGGAAGAGCGTGGCCAGCTATCAGGAGCGCTAGGCGTGGTACCCCAGGAGAACGAACAGACGAGCCGGTGTCACCAACCCAACCGGGATGAGCGTGGCGTGTTCCTGAGGCAAATGGCGGTTCCGGGACGGGCCTGACATGCTGTTCCTGTGGCAGGCGAGCGTTCGTGCCAGACCAAGCGGCTCATATTGTTCAGAATCATGTCCGGCACAACCAGTCGCCCATATCGTAGCCACGGTGTCATGTCAACGCCGGTCCGGCACATCCGCCAATTGAAGGTGTGACGTGGGTGTTGTGTCGGCCGCAGCGTGGGACCACCTGGTCCAGCACGAGCAGCTGATGATCTGCTCGAGAGCTCCCGTGCGATTGGAAACCTTCCCGTGGCGAGGTTGCGTCGTCGACGCCATTGTCGTCAACGGCAGCGTGAGTGGCACCCGACGGAATTTAACTTCCGAGTTGTGAGGACGCATGGGTTACTCGCGTGCGCGTAGACATATGCACTGTATGGCTCAGTTACGGAGCCAGTGTGTTGTACAGATAGCCACAGTGTTGTGATTGTTTTGTGTGTGAAGTCGATAAATGTTTTTCTTGTCCTTGTCTTGGGTTTCTGCGTCTGAGGGTCCAAGACCCACCACATTTTGCGAGCCTGCCAGGCTGGCTTATTAAAACTTAAAGCCATTACTCAGACCAAGCCTTTATCATGGACAGGGAGAAATTTATTGCACTTCGCCGACAGCTAGGGTCGGAGAACGAGGAGCTCAGAGAGTGGGTTGAGCGAAAGTGTGTTGAAGCTCGAGATGAGCGTGCTAAGTAGCGCGAGATCGCAAAAGAACACGCTGAGCGGCAGCAGAAGCTGTTAGAGCAGCAGCAGAAGGTGCACCAATAAGAGCTGAAGATCTTCGAGCTGAAGCTTCGACTTCAGGCGAGCGCAGGCAGGGTACAGCTAATGGTGGCTGACGAACAAAGAGGATCCAGCATGGGCGCAAAAGGAATGACAGAGGTCTGCAGACCTCATAAACTGATTCCGTCCTTCCATGAAGCTCGGGACAACCTCGGCGCTGAATTATGATCAGCTGAAAGCAGCGCTTCTTCAGAGGTTGCGCTAAGCTGCGGAAGGCTACCGCAAAAACTTTCGTGAAGCGAAGCTCGAAGAATACGAGACTGGTCTGCAGTACGCTGCAAGACTCTCTGGCTACTTTGACCGTTGGCTTGAAGTGGGAAAAACGAGACAAGTTTTGCTAGCTTGCGAGACATGATTATAAGTGAGCAATTCATGAAAACTTCTTCTCCGGCACTCAGGATCTTTCTAAAGGAAAGAAGATGCAAAACCCTGAGTTCGCTGTGCGAGGCTGCCGATACCTTCATGGAAGCACAGGCGCTCACAAACTTAGGAAAAGAGTAGATTCCCAAGAATCCAGGACCTTCGGTCGGATAAGCTTGCAAGCTTGCAAGAAGACGGATAAGCTTGCAAGTCCCTGTTTCCTGTGTGACAAGGCAGGTCATCGCGCAGCTGGCTGCTGGTCCCGCACGAAAAGGAATACTTTCAGCCAATGTGGAGTATGTAGACAAAGTGAACACATCAGTGACAGATGCCCCGGTAGAAAATTTGGCAAAGACCAGGCGTCATGTATGATGTGTGAAAAACGCGAAGATTTGTCTTTTGAACAGCATAAGAGTGGCCACATTTTTCTCTAAGACGGCGGAACAATACCCATCGTCAATGCCACATCAAGTCGACGATCCGTGAACGTTGGAGTCACTGACATGCCTGTGGTGGAGATGTTCCTAGTGAACAGACCAGTGAATCTACTTCGAGACACCGGCGGCAACACATCGTCGTGCAGCAATACTTGGTTTCGAGGGAGAAGTTCACGGGAACGATGAGCCCAGGGTACTTAATGGACCGCACTGTGCAATACCTCCCTAAGACAAATGTCCTTTTGCAATATACATTGTTTACTGGGGAAGTACTCGTTAAGTGTATGACCCACCTATTAAACGACGTAATTTTGGGCAACATCAAGGGCGCGTCATTGCCAGATACGTTACCTATGAATGAGTCAGCGCCACAGTAGGACCATAGCCATGTAGTAACAAGGCATGCACCATGCACAGACTCTAGCAAAGGGAATGCTGTCAATGGTGAGCAGAATGTATCTGAAAATTCGCACGCAACCCAACCAAGATCGAATGCGGAGGAAAAGTGAAAAAGTGGCCCCAATCTGAGGAAGTCCTCGGGGGAAAAGAAGGAGAAACGAAGAAGCATACTTCTTTATCTGTGACGACTGTGCCTGCTTCACAATTGGGAAGTCAGGCGCTTAAAAAATATCAAGTGGATGACAAAACTTTGCGGAAGTGTTTCTAGGTGGTTGGCAAGAATTTATTGATGATATGGGGGTTTTAACGTCTGAAAACCACCGTATGATTATGAGAGACGCCGTAGTTGAGGGTTCCGGAAATTTTGACCATCTGGGGTTCTTTAACGTTCACCCATATCTGAGCACACAGGCCTACAACATTTCCGCCTCCATCGGAGTCGCCGAAGCCGGGATTTGATTTCGCGACCTACGGGTCAGCAGCCGACTACCTTAGCCACAAGACCACCGCGACGGGACTGTATGACTGAGTTGGGGAGCCAGTGTGTTGTACAGAGATAGCCACAGTGTTGTGATTGTTTTTTGTGTGAAACCGATAAATGTTTTTCTTGTCCTTGTCTTGGGTTTGTGCATCGGAGGGCCCAAGAACCACCACAAGGCGTTTTATTTCTGAACTGAAAGGGGTTTTAGTGTTATCTTGTTCCTGAGGAGACCATGCCGTTTAGAAAACGAGGTTTCATTCTTGCTACCCAACAGCATTATGTATTATGATTGGTGTTGTGGAAAGATCTAAAAGCCTTCTGTTCGCGGCTTTATTTTTTTTATTCTCATACATAGCCTGCAACCATGGCGCGCTCATTCGTTTATGTGACACTTCGATTACCACGCCACTTGCGAACAGCTCGCCTTTAAGCATGCAACCTGAGGCACCACATAAAAAAAATACCACCTCACACTGCTTGTCACGGCTGTTTAATAACCGTGCCTGCTTCACTGCAACCTTTTTTTTGTACAGTACATCATAGTTGTTGTGCGTATGTGAAACCGTTACGTTCTGTGAGATTTGTTAATGAAGTGGTGAGAGTGTTTTATGTTTTCGTGTCAGCTATTCTGGTCACCTTGCAATGAATGGCAATGGGATCTGAAAATCACTATTATTGAGTAACTCAGAGTAACATTCCGCGAGTTTCCACATCGCTCCTGTAAGTGTAATCGGGCCTGCAGTCGGGTGATGAACAACGTTTGTTGTCGTTGAAACGAAGTAGATATAGGCAAGAATGGTGACGTAACAGGTCACGTGATTTAAACAAAATGGCTGGTGAGGTCGGAGTGACTCAGCCATGCTACATCTTCCTTTTCTTAGGAAAGCAAATATTTACACTGGTCTTTCTGGTTTTGGGTAGCGGCAGGGCTCCCGGCGTGGCCTTGTGCTTCTCCGTAGCTCTTGAGCGGGCTGGGCGTCGTCTAAGAGTTCGGACCCGTCACGAGGTCTTTCTTCTTGCAAGGAACGGTTCGCAAAGGCGTTGCCGATTTGCATGCTCGGGCAAAGTGGTTAAATCCGCACTTATTGCATGTTCTGCCGGTGGCGGGTACCTTTCGCCGTGCTGTGCGCGATAGCCGCAGCTGCCGCAGGCATCCCCTTTCTTTGCGACTGCGTTTATTGCCGTTTCCTGCGCTGTCTCCGCGGCTTCACTGATTTCACGAAACTGCTGTTTCCCTTGCTCTTGCGTGTGACAGATATCGATAGTCTTCTTGAATGAAGGGTTTTCCACAATCAGTTTCTGCTGCAGGTTCTTGTCATGAATACCCAGAATTATACGACTGCGCAGCATCCGGTGTTCCGTTACCCAAATTCACAGTTTGTGGCTAACATTCGTAGCTCCGTCAGCCACCCATTGAAAGGTTCGCCTTCCCTTAAGTTTCTGGACCCAAATCGAAATTCATGATAGGTCAAGTTCGTTTCTGCCTTGTAGAACTCTTCAAACTTGGCAATTAGGACGTCTACGTTATTTTTGTCCTCTTCACCCTCAAACGTGAAGGTGCGGTATACTTTCCTTGCCTCTTCGCCAATAATCACGAGCAACGCGGCTGCTTGCACTTCTTTCGCTTGTTTAGTCAACTGGGTAGCAGTGGAAAATAGCGTGAACTCACTCTTCCAAGTTTTCTATGCAATCCAGGTGTTGCCTGATGTGTCCAGCGGCTTTGGCGACGGCAAGATTGTTGATGGCGAAATCGCTGGCGGCGTGGCCATTTCAGCTAGGCACCGCTGCCACCATGTAAGCTGGCCTGCAATCGGGTGATGGACAACGTTTATTGTCGTTGAAACGAAGTAGATATAGGCAAGAAGGGTGACGTAACAGGTCACGTTACATTAACGAAATGGCTGGTGACGTCGGAGTGACTGAGCCGTGCTACAGTAAGCGCTTACATTTACGAAGCTGGCTGGAAAAATCTGCATTTGAGCGATTCACCGCTAGTTATGCTCTATTTTAAAACTTTAGTATAAATCACTTGCACACTGGAAAAAAGAACATTGAGCAGGACTCGAAGAACAGCTTAAGTTCGGCATAGTTATTTTTACCTGTTTGCTATCTCGACCTCTAAATTAAGGTGAGGACAGTCGAAACAGTGAAATCACGGGTGATCGTTAGTTAGCGTTATTATATGAATCTGTAGTACTGAACTGATATTTTTAATAAGGCAACACGGTGATAAGAAAAATGTCGAACAAATCATTCTCAATATTATACATATGTAAATTTATTTGGTATCAATCTACAGAAATACGATCTGAAATGACGTGAAGAAAGCTTCACGTGACATCTCTAATGTTTCAGTCAATCGGCATGGAACATTGCTGCATTATGTGAGTTGCAACGTTGTGGAAGCACGCAGTTAATCTTTTCATTTTTCTTGACAATTGAGAGCGTAGATTTTATATTTTCTTCACAATTTATATGCCATCGTAAGTGAAACAGGCATTTGGACGAGAACTGTCCTTTTGCTAATGTGTAATGGCTAAATTTTCAAAATTCCGTTCAGGTGTTTTAGCAGTTGCAGGACGTCATATCGAAATAAATGTAATTTTGCCTCTAAAGTTAACCTATATGTAGGGCTCCATGTTTTCGTTGTTTATTTTGAGAACGCCAAGAGTTCATTGAACTGAAGTTTCTTGGGGAAATTGGGCGTCCATCAGATTCAATTTTCTGTACTCCCCCAATTTTCCTAAATTCATAGCTTTGAATCATGCTCAAAACTAAAAAATCTTGAATCAATTCCTATCCGAATGAAATATTATCACAGCGTACGAATCACATTTTATTATTCCTAGAATGTTTGCCTGGAGAGAAACAAACACGCATAGACAAAATACCAGAACACTTAGAACCTTTATTTTTTGTTTACCAACCTTAGCCATAAACATATGATAAAACATGCAAGCATACTCTCAAAGGGCACCAACATGCCGCTGATAAGAAAACGAAGTGGCGACAAAACGCGCAAGTACGTACACTGAATCTGGAATGGTTTGCGGCACGTGCTCTCGAGGCACACACAAAATAAAAAAAATGGCAGCATATCCACGGAGTAAATAATGGAGAGTGGGGCGAAGCTTCTGTCCGTCAATTTGTTCTCGCTTTCGTTCGTCCATGCGTCCGTCTGTGCAACCATCCACGCGCCCATCCGTCCATCCGTTCATGCGTCTGTGCGTGCGTGCGCACGTTCATCTGTGCTACGTCCCTGCGTTTGTTCATGCGTCCACCCCTGCATTCATTCATGTGTCCATCTGTCCGTGCGTCCGTTCATACATCCGTCTGTGTCCGTTGGTCCATCTATTTAACACTCAAAGCACCATGATCTCGCATCTTTTCATCATATATTCTCTATATAGGAGCACCGCCGTCTAGCAGACATTCCAAGGTTTAAATGAGAGATAGCACACACGAAATTTCTTACGGCTTGCACTTCGTGTCTACTTCCCACATCTAACTACCTCGAGTTCATCGTTTATACTTGTTCCCTGTACTCATGGCACTGCGGCTCACGCTCGCTAAACCTTCTTAAAACCAAAGAGGCTACGGCCAGCGAGTATAACGTACCAATCCTTTCTTGTCAGATAGGGCTCACTGTACATGCCAATGGCTGCTAATGAGGAATGAGAGACAGGAGAAGTGTGCACGAGAAGTTCAGAACTTGTGCAGCACGAGTTCATCAGCGCGGCATCACAAGTAAATGACAGGGTGAAATTCTTTTTTTTGTTCGCTTAATTTAATGAGGTGCAAACATATTGGCAAAACATGCCGCGTTCGCAGAGGCGGGTATGGAACTTACGTCTGGTGAGGTGCAGTACTTTGTAAATTGGATCATGTGGTGCAGGCGAATCGAACAAACCCTCAAGCAGACAGGCGTGTTAACACTTCATTGCCTTCGAAATATGACCACTGTGTCTGGGATCAAACCTTTGTTGTTGAGCTCAGCAGTGCCAAGCAATTCAACTTATAGTGTTACAGAGTGAACGTTATTGAACTGTACATTCCATGCCATGGCAGACAGCCAATGCTTGTGGCAAATCTAAAGCACCTTTCCACGATATGCATGGTAAAACATTCACAAATACAGCATTGCATGTGTGAGGTTCGAGATGACCTGTTGTAGTGGACATTCAGATGTTTGATCGTGCTTGTAGACTGAACATTTGGGAGTAGTCATCCTGTCGTTGCATGACAGTCTGGAAAAACAAGTAGGAACACCAGATATCAATGAATGAAATTTTCCAAACTAGGCACGTAAGCTCAGTAAACTAGTAAAAGCAGTTTTTATGCTTTTATGTAATGACACCTAATAACACTAGTATCGCTCGGGGCTGGTTCTTCCCAAGGCTTGTCATGAAGCAGGTTCCTTGCCCGATATACACTGCTGCTTCCATTCCAGGTAGGCAAGGAGGCTGCGGCGAAAACAGAAGTATATCTTATTTATGTGACGCTGTCTTTGTCACGCTATAGCAAAACCACATCCATAAATATGGGATGTTGCTCAAATCCGACTGCGGTGAACTACTATTTCGCAGGTTTTCCGCACTAATATACTGGCTAGCTACAAAGACACAATCGAGGCGACTGTGATGCATTTGCCTTCTTTCATTGCAACGGCCTGGTTTGAGTTACCTTGTGATACAGATTTTAACCATTAGGTCAGCGACTCGTTCCTACGTGAAGCCACGCCGCAAGTAACGCACGTTTTGTCCAGTGACAAATTGAAACGTTAAAAATTTTAAAATTTATTATTGCAATGTGCTGCCGCCGTGTGAGCCTACGCAGTCATTGGCAAAAAAATCACATATGTTGAAATGAACCAAGCAGCCCAGCAAGCAAGCGTACTGAAGTGGTTTCTACTCACCGGCCTGTAATTCTCTGGCTTGCAATGAGTGTTCATCTGATGAAAGCTTCAACAGGCGCTTCGTTCCCCGGAAGTCACTTGAATTCCCCTCGTGAAAACATTTCAACGAGTCGAAAAAAACAGAACAAAAGAGTGTGTCAGCCAGCAGCGGCTCGAAATATTTACAGTAAAACGAAGCAGTGCGAGACCCATCCGAACGCACCACGAGCCATTACCTGCCGTCGCTACCGTTGACTGCGGTATATATTGAAATGAAGATAATGATGTCAAAAGGCTGCTACTCACTATGATGCAGCTGGAGCAAAAGCTAATACAAAAGATCTACGAGGCAGCATATGTTCAGGAAAACTATTTGCTATATAAAGAAATTGTTTTTATTATGTGTAGGGGGACGCAAAGATGAAATATTCGATCATTTTAAAATTGAAACTTGGCCCCGACGAGAGCACCCCTCAAGAAAGTGGAATATCGCGGTTGGCAAGCAATGTTAGCAGATCAACTATGGCAATTTTAATAACATGCCACGGTTCATTTTTTCACCCCCTACAAGTGACCAATACATAATAAAGGCGTCCATGATACAGACTTTCTCCTTAGTTTAATAAACACCAGGAGGTCGGAGCAGGCCAGTCAGAAAGTATTGCAAAGGCCTTCATGAAAGCCAGGCGTTCATTGACGCAGGCGAAAAGCTTTGCTTTGAAGGCCCTCAGCTTAGGGCATGGGCAGAAACGCAAGCAAACAAGGTGCGTGAGGAGAGAGCACCACCACGCGAGTTCAAATGCAGGGCACACGAGTTCGAATGCAAGGCTCTGATTTCTGAGCACGAACAGGTAGGAGCCACTATACGGAAGCCCGAGCTGGAAAGCGGGGGTTGTTCCACTGAAACAGGCAAGTCAGAACAAGCACTCTCCTCTATTCATTGTGAACAGCACACTGGAGAAGTAGGCACAAGCACTTTTATGCTAGAGGGGAAATTCACAGCTCAAAGCAGACATATTGTCAGGACGCGGTGGGCTGTGTAATTATCAGTTGGAGTATAGTACACGCTCGTGTTCAATCCCAACATGTGGGAAACAGCAAAGACCTAAGTTGTCTCCACATTCTCATCAATGAGCATGAACAATCTTTTGGCACTGTATTAACTGGAAAGAAAGCAGTTGAATTCAATTCGAATACATGGTGGCTCTCACCAGTGTCAACCACAGAATTTTTCATGCAGGTTATTGCACAATACCTGTGATAGAGCTATCGCATTTTTGAACACTAATTTTGGCTGCTTTCGGACTAACATCAATGCTGTCACAAGATTCATTGACGCACTAGATGACGCGTCTACACTGACATATAGCGGTGAACGAGAATGGATAGACAGTTACCTTGTGACTGAAGTAGTCAACGAGCTCCCAAAAACTTGGACAAAGGTTTGAATAAGCCTATGCTTTCTAAAAAGACACACAATATTGCAAACTAATTACGTGACAACGCTTCACCTAGTGTAAGGAAGTGGCAGCATGACGAAACCATGAATACCATTCGGCCAATTGACGCCTGCGGTTTTAGTGAGGGGCATAGCTGCAGATGTTGCCAGGAAGAGTACAGAGATGATGCACAAATATCGAATACTTTACCTTCGGAGCTCGAGCAATACTGTATGAGTCGAGTTCTCAACATAAAGAAAGCAGAAAATGCCCGCATGAGAACTTCGTAATGCAGAAATAAAACACCTCAGCCCTATGCCTTTGATAGGGGCAAACAAACAGAGAACACTAAAAGACGCAGGCGTAAAAAAATGTCAAGGGAAATTGAGGATCGGCAAGCAAGGGCACCCAAAGTTTGCTTCAAAACATCGGAAATAAAACATGCTTATTTGAAGCAACTATCGCAACAGGATGACCATGGAAAGATAAGTAAAATAGCGAAAAGGAACCTCAAACGTCGAAAGCGGTCTTACGAATTGCAATTTTCACTATCTGAAAGGCACGTCCGCTGGACAGGCGAGCTTGATTGGAGACGCTACTTCGATGCAATCGTGCTTCAAAGCCTGTATAGATGATGTGCCAGTGCCCGCTGCAAGTTTGTGAGATATAGCGAAAGCGAATCTTTCGTGAGGCAGACTGCTGCAGGTGCTGACGGTGAAAAAAAAATAGCAGCCTTGTTCTGGTCTGCGTGACATTATAATTGTTGTAAACATATGTACCGCAACGTTTAATTTCTGCTGTAAAATACATGAGGCAAACTATGATGCTGGTGAATGTCTCTCAGATGCCCATAGTATGCGCCCACAAGTTTTGTTGCCAGTCAAAGTGATTGCCACCTTGTTTGAACTCATCGAACAGTTTCTGTGAATATTTTGTGAACATTTTGTGCACATGATGTGTACTAACCGGTGTTAATTGACATAGCAATGTGTACTTGCTTGCGTGCTTCAGGCACTGTCTTGGCCAGTGTGAAGTCAGCTTTGTGTGCCAGTTAGTGATGTTAAGCCAGTGCTATAAAACACCTTCACGTTCTAGGGTCTCCCTTCAAAACTACTGCTGATCGGGGCTCATGTTAGGAGTCAAAAAAAGGATAAAGTATACTGACGCCGCTGAGAAAAAAAACAACGTGGTGACAAAAACGCACAAGTATGCACAATAAATAAAAAAGTGGTTTGCAGCGCATGCCCTAGTAGCACGCGCTAAATAAAAAATCACAGTATATCCAGGGAGTGCATGATGATGAGAGGGGCGAAGCATCCATCAGTCCATCCGCACTTCCCTTCATCCATTCGTTTTTGCTTCCGTCCGTCCATACGTCTGTTTGTGCGACCGTCCATACATCCGTTCGTACGTCCGTACGTGCATCAGTACGTTTGTGTTTTCGTCCATCCGTCCGTGCATTCATTTGTTCATTCATGCGTCCGTCAATGCATCCATCTGTCCGTCCATCAGGTGAAAACTCCAAGTACCGTTATCACCCGGTTTTTACTCATATATACGTAATATAGATTTACCGTCGTCCAGCGGACATTCCAAGGACTAAACTAATGAGGGCACAGCCGGGCTAGAGGCGTGGTACACGCTCAATACCTTACGGCCTGCGCTTCGTGTCCAGTTCCTACCTTTCACCGTCGCCCCGCCGCGGTGGTCTAGTGGCTAAGGTACTCGGCTGCTGACCCGCAGGGCGCGGGTTCGAATCCCGGCTGCGGCGGCTGCATTTCCGATGGAGGCGGAAATGTTGTAGGCCCGTGTGCTCAGATTTGGGTGGACGTTAAAGAACCCCAGGTGGTCTAAATTTCCGGAGCCCACCACTACAACGTCTCTCATAATCATATAGTGGTTTTGAGACGTTAAACTCCACATATCAATCAACTTTTCACCATCTCTAGTACATGGCCGCGTAGCCCAACCCACGCAACACCTTGCTGGAACAAAGCACGTTACGCTCAGCGAGTTCAACTTGAAAACCCTTTCTGGTAATATAGCGCTAAAAATTCGTCCTGCTATAGTAGTTTTGTTCAGTGGGCATCAAATTCAAAGCAAACTTCGTGAGTGATTAGGTCACCAACTCTCGTCTCGGTAAGCTGTTTTATCAGAAACGACTATATTTTTATTTTTAATGAACGTACGCGGGTTTCCACCTCAATCCAAAAGGGTGCACGTGTGCCGCTCCTCTAGTCCAGCCGTGAAGGTGGCTACCTACTACTACTACTACTACTACTACTACCACTACTACTACTACTACTACTACTACTACTACTATTATTAATTTCACTACTACTACTACTATTACTACTACTACTACTACTACTACTACTACTGCTACTACTATATCGTGGACGCATGACCCTTGGCTTAAAAAGGTTCACCCCTAAAAGAACACATTCAATCAGGCAGAGCCGGAATCTTGAGAGATGGTGCGTTGGCCTGGCCGGATGTCAACATTCGGGAAGGCAACTCTCCTGCAGGCGCCTCATGAAACGCCAACGCCCGAAGGACTCTATACAAGGCACGTCTTCTGCTCAGGTGCCCAGCGGACGCACACTCTCCGATAAACCACCTGGCCGATCTTGTCCAAGAACAGCAACGCGGCACAAACCGTCATCTGAAGCTGCAAACACGTGAGCATGTTATTCCTTTCAACTGTGTGTTAAAGACAATTTGCTAAACTATACTGCTGCTGTGCTTTGTATTTGTGCTGTTTGTGCCTTCTTGAGTTATGCATGCCTTCATATGTTAGCGTTCAGTGCAACTGTGCCCTCTTCTTTGCTGCCCTAACCAGCGTCTCTCACACGACTCAATGAGCTTGCTACCAAACCTTTATTACATACCACATAATTTTCGAGATTGCTGTTGGTGATCGAAGCGCCCTCTTTTCTATTACCCACCCTAAGCATTAAACACACTTTTAACATTAGCGCTAGACTCAGGAAGTGCCAGAAGGCGCAGCGAGAAATCACTGGCCACTCGCCATTGAAAAGTGTTTTTAACAACAGGGGTTGAAGAACCGTAGTAAATTTGCAGCTTGACATTTGTTGGCACGTAGTATCTCAGTCTATTTAAAATGCCGATTCTCCTGAAAAGATCTTTTTTTATTGCGTCACTGTGAGGAGACCAAGAAAGTTGTTTTTGGAATAAAACTCCTAGAAATTTTATTGTTGTTGTGCGCTGAATGTCGGTGCTCTGGAAGTAAATTGGTGAGCATGGTATATGAGCTATTCTTTTAGGCTTGAAAAACATGTACTTTGTTTTAGTGATATTCAACTGAAGTTTATTAGCGCTTAAGAATAAATTTAGTTTTTCCATCCAAACGTTAGCTTCTTTATATAGTTCACATACGTTTGAACCTGCGAAAAATACATTTGTGTCATCAGCGTACAATATTATTTTCTTGTGTCCCTCAATATTTTGTTTTCAATGTTGTCTAGAATGTATTCTTTGATGCTGAGTAGAGCCAACTCAGCAGACTTGTTTTTGCAAAATCCATACTGGTCTTTCGCTATTATAATTTTTGCGTTTAGAAAGCCCGTAATCTTTTTATATATAACTCGTTCAGCCAATTTCGCGAACACAAAGAGTACAGATATAGGTCTGTAATTGTTAAGCTCATCAAATGACGCACTTTTATGGATAGCAGTTACTTTCGCATGTTTCGTTTGATCGGGAAAAACACCTGAAGATAGCATCAAGTTAAAAATGTGCGTTAGTGGTGTAGCGATAATGTGACTTTTAGCCTTTAAAGGCTTTAGCTTAATGTCATCTGGGCCGCAAGCACAAGTTATCCTTTAATGACGTGATTAGCTTTACACTACTTCTTGATCAGTAGGAAACAGGAATGCACTAGACGGGTAATTTGACGCTATATAGTTCTCACAACACGTTTCCGTGTTGTCTGTTGTAAACTCACCAACTGTTAAAAAGTATTTGTTAAGGGTGTCAGCGATTTCTAATTTACTCATGCCCAGTTTTTCAAATTTTATTCGTCTGGATATCTCCTCTTTAATAATGAGCTGATTTATTGTGTCCTGCTGCAGGCGCGTGTCTCCTGAATGAGTGGTAAGTTTACTAATGTAGTATTCCGTCTTGGCTATCTTCAATTCTTTGTTCAGTGTATTACGAAATTTATTGAAATTAAGTAAATTGTTTTCGTCTCTGGAAGATAAGAAAACTTGAAAAAGCTTGTTTTTCTCTTTATTTCTGTTGTATAGTTCCACTGTCACCCATTGTTTTCTACATTTTCTGTGTTTTTTGCAGGGCTTAAGAGGGAAGCACGCGTCATATAAAGATGTCAAGGGTTTTAAAATTATGTTGTATGATTTATTAGAATCTCTTTTATAACCGTGCTCCAGTCAATTCCAGAGATAAGTTTCTGAAAAAGTTTATTGTTGGTGCTAGAATAACTTCTAAAGAGCATTTGCACCTTACTTTTGATTACACGATTGCCTGGTAGGAAGCAGTATATTGGAAAATGGTCGCAAATGTCGGTAGTAGTTGCGCCTGCTTTGACATCAGTAGTATCAAAACTTGTAATACATAAGTCTAACGTTGTTTCCTAAGTGGCGGTTATTCTTGTTGGGGTGCTAATTACATTTATACAACCATATGCTTCGATTAGTTCATTTAGACGTACGTAGTTGGGGTTATCTAGTGACACATTGATGTTAAAGTCACCTACCAGGACAGTCTGTAAGCGAGAATCTAGAGATCTCTCCAGTAATTTCTCAATGAAATTCAGAAAGCTTTCTGTTGAACCAGTAGGGGTCCGATAAATCACAGAAATTAACACATTAGAACATTCTACCATAATACACTCGTAGCTATCACCTACGACCTTAAACTCGGCAACAATTCTATATGGTAGGCTTGCACGGACATACACTCAGACACCACCACCACGCTTTCGTAATCGGTATGCAGAAATGCACTCATAACCGTCAATCAAAATACAATCATCATCTGATGACAGCCATGTCTCAGTACAGCAAATTATATCAAATGGATAATTAGTTTCCGATAACAACATGCTTATTTCATCAAATTCTTTCTTAAACTTCTGGCATTTAAATGAAAACTGAGAGCGCAGAGCCGCTTCTTAAGGTTGGAAGATCGCGTAGGAATTCGGATGGTGAGTACGACATCTTGCGACTGGATCACCCGAGAAGTACACCACTGTTACCACTCTTCATGATAAACGTATCATGTCCTCGCTTCCCCGAATGACCACTGCTTTTTCGCCATTTTCTCGCCTCACTAGCACCTCACTGTTGGCATGCCACACGAATGCAAAACCCGTTTTCCTAGCCCATTCTTTGGTCATAGTGAGCAGTTCTCGTGCCTGTCGAGTCATTTTCTCACAAATGTATGTGTTACTGTTTTCGCTATTGAGCGGTCGCCACTTTGAGAAGCAGTTGTCTCTTGTTTCCTGATTAATGAAGCGCACAATAATACCACGAGTCTTGCCTGGCTTAGCGCGTAGCCGATGGATGGTTTCAAGATCACTGCGGATCAGGGAGGGAAGTAATATTTGTTTCGCGATTTCATTCACTTTTGCCACAAGATCCTCGCCCTCAGTTTCCTTACTGCCATGTAATTGTAGGTTCATACGTCGGCTACGATATTCTAGCTTGTATAAATCTTGTGCCATCAAAGCACCATCTTTATCTACCTTGATTTTTTCTAGCTTATTGACTCTCTTCGACAAGTCTTTCGTAGCTGTTTCTTGGGGGTGCAGTCGTTCACTGAATTCATCAAACTTGTTCGACAGAAGCTGCACAGCTGTTTCCATTGACTGGAGCTTGCTTGGCAGAGCTAGGAGTGCATCAATCTTGAGTCAGAGTGAGTGTAGTTTTTGCGCTACTATGCTATCAGTTGACACCCCTTCCGCATCAGTCCCAGATTTCTGGCCGCCAGTCGTGCACTTATCGCACTTCCATGTTTTCCCCCCGTTTTTCGCACGCTTCTTCTGAAACGCTTGAGCATGCACCTAGGTGGAATGCGAATTTACATTATGAACAAGCCAGAAGCGCGCATCCATCTTCTGGTTCAAGACGACATGAACAACAATGTAATTGTGCATGTCACTGCAGTTTCACACTACAACTATACACCAACGCTTGGCATCAGCGCCGGAGAGCAGAAAAATGGCATAAAAAAATATTCACCAACCTGTAAAATATGGAGCGAAATCTTAGGCGTGTGCTCGCTGGTCGTGCCGCTGATGCCAAATGATGGTTCACACCCCTCGTAGAAAATTCGTTGGCCGTGTCCGAGTAGTGTTGCTGTGGCAGCCGGTGACGTAAACAGCGCAATCTTTCGTTGTGCCTCTCTTTTCGATGAAAGAATGATGCCAACACGTGTACCGAAGTGCGCCGGACTAGATCCGCGGTGCTTTCAGTCACAGCGTCTTCTCCTCTTGCGGCTGTAAAATATGCAGCAAAATCTTAGGCGTGTGCTCGCTGGTCGTGCCGCTGCTGCCAAATGATGGTTCACACCGCTCGTAGAGAATTCGTTGGCCCTGTCCGAGTAGCGTCGCTGTGGCAGCCGGTGACGTCAACAGCGCAATTTTTCGTTGTGCCTCTATTTTCGATGAAAGAATGTTGCCAACACGAGTATCGAAGTGCGCCGGCCCGGATCCGCGGTGCTTCAGTCACAGCGTCTTCTCCTGTTGCGGCTGTAAAATATGGAGTGAAATCTTAGGCGTGTGCTCGCTGGTCGTGCCGCTGCTGCCAAGTCAAATTATTGATGTGCTGATAACGATATGAAAATGGTCACTACCGTATTGATTATTAATGACTTTTCATTTAAGTAGAGGCAGGAGTGATGGGGATGTTGTGCTGAGGTCTATGGCTAAGTACGTATTGTTATCGATGTTGTAATATGTTGGCTCTTTCCGATTCAGAAGGTGCGCACCGGAAGAAAAAAGAAACTGTTCAATCAGGCAGCCTCGCGCTTCGCAGCAAGAGTCACCCCATTGGCTACTATGACCCTTAAAGTCTCTTAGGACGAGATACGGTTCTGGAAGTTCAGCTATCAGCGACTAAAACTCGTGTTTAGTCAGTTGATGGTGTGGCGGTATGTATATACTGCAAATTATCACCAATTTTTTGAAGATGACAGCTCGGACAGCTACTGCTTCAAGGGACGTCTGAACTGGTAAAAGTGTACAGGCTGTTCCTTGATTAACAATTATGGCAACACCACCGGATGAGGCGACAGCATCATCTTGGTCTTTTCGAAAAATAACGTAATTTCGAAGAAAGTGTGTCTTGATTTTAAGTTTGTTTCTTGCACACACAGCACTTTTGCTGTATGTTTGTGTAAAAGTTCTTGGACATCGTCGAGGTTCCTCAGTAGGCCTCTCACGTTCCCTCTATTAAATTTGTATTTTAAAATTGTGTGGTGCTGTGTGTACAAGAAGTGTCCATTCAGGTTACAGGGCCGTTTGGGGCCTTGTACTTTGACGTTTTTCTTTCTGGACGCGCTCCAAAGACTTGCGCCTATCCTTCGGCGTCTGAGGCGCTGGAGGAGTGGGGCTTATATCCATCACCTCCTGCAAGGTAGCGGATGGTGCCTGACGAGGAGGCACATTCACAGAAGTTTCGGACGCAACTGCAGGTGCAGTGGTCCGGGGTCCGGCAGACTCTGAAGTCTGCTGAACCTGTTTGGCAGGAGGCGGAGCAGCACAGGCTACTCAAGCCTTGGCGCGTGCTTTGTGACTTCAACAAAAGAGGCGTCACAGTCTATAAGCTGCCACTGCCACAGTGGCAGATATGTTGCAGGAGCCATCAAACTGTGTTCGAGAAGAGGCACACTTGTTTTTTCGGCCAGGTCCCTTACACGGAGCGCGTAGGGCTGCCAAAACAAAAGAAAGTTCTCGAACAAGCCAGCACAAGACAAATCAATAATTGTGAAATGGGAAGGGTGTTTCTTGTCTGCCTTTACCTTCAAAAAGTACAAAAAGAACAGGAAACATCTTTGTAGGTGGTACGACCATTCATTCGAATCCACGTACAAGCTCTCCACAGCGCTAGTTCGAAAAGCACCCGTAGAGAGGTGAATGCCTAGAGGGTGGACGAGGTCGAGAATCTTCAAGGCTGATGGTGTTGCAGACTGATAGATTAGAGAACCGTAATCTAGGCCTGTGCGTATGAGGCTTCTATATAAATTCATCTGACATTTCTTGTCACTACCCGATGTAGTGCGTGACATTAGTTTCAAAATGTTCATTGTTTTTAAGCCCCGGTCCTTTAAATACTTGATGTGTGGGATGAAGGTTAGTTTAGTGTCTAATATGAGACCAAGAAACTTGTGTGCTCAGTCTTCACTGACAGAGGTTGACCAAGCAGATCTATGTCGGGGTCTGGATAGAGGCCTCTCTTTCGGCTGAAGAAGACAAAAGTGCTCTTTTGCGCGTTGAGTATAAAACCATTCTCATTTGCCCTTTGAGATATCTTGTTCAACCCTAGTTGAATTTGACGTTGGCACAATGAGATGTTGCACGATTTGTAACCAATCTGAACATCATCGACATATATGCTGTTAAAGATATTACGTGGGAGAGACAGGTGCAAGGAATGCATTTTAACTATGAAACGTGTGCAGCTCAATACACCTCCTTGTGGCACTCCTGTTTCTTGGACAAATACTCGAGATAGGACAGTGCCAGCTCACACACGGAATGTACGCTTGAACAGGTAGCTTTCGATAATTCTCAGCATTCTACCCCGCACGCCTAAATGTGACAGGTCTCGCAATATGCCAAAACGCCATGTAGTGTCATATGCCTTTTCTATATCGAGGAACACAGAAAGAAAAAAATTGCTTATGAACGAAAACGTCGCGAATCTGTGCCTCGATACGGACATGGTGGCCAGTGGTTGACCAAGACTCTCGAAACACACACAGGTATGGGCCAAGAAGGCCATTAATTTCAAGGAAGTGCCTAAGGCGCCTGTTAATCAATTTCTCAAAGACCTTGCGAAGACAGCTGGTTAACGCTATTGGTCTGTAGCTGGAAACTGAGGCCGGGTCCTTGCCTTGTTTTATAATTGGGATAACGATAGCTTCCTTCCAGGCTGAGGGTAGCTCGTCGGAAGACCATATCGCATTGTACAGAGATAGAAGAGCTTCCTGGGTTTCAGTGGGCAGGTGTTTTAACATTTTATATAACAGACGGTCCGGGCCTCGGGTGCATTTATTGCAGCAGGTAAGTGAGGCTTGTAGCTCAGCCGAACAGAAATGTTCATTGTATGTCTCACGTGTTGTGGGTTCGCACTCTAATCTCTATTTTCCTATTCTGGTTGTGTATCGTTGGAACGCTTTACTATAGTGTGATGAGCTGGAGACCTGCTTGAAGTGCGCCCCAAGAGTGTTAGCCTGGTCTTCCGAGCTCTCCCTTTCCGTGTTCACTAGAGGAGGTGTGTGTACTTGTCGTCCCGCTACCTTACTGACCATGTTCCAGACTCTCGCCTCATCTGTGTATGAATTAATGCCTGATACGAATTCATGCCCACTTTCTCTTCTCGCCTGTCGGTACACCCTCCTTCCTTGCGACTTGATCTTCTTAAAGTTTATGAGATTTTTGGCTGTACGCGAGTCTAAGCAACTGCCAGGCCTAATTTTGTTCTTTGCGCGCATTACGGCACTCATTAGTCCACCATGGGACTCGTCGTTTGCCTGACGGTCCACATGTTTGTGGTATACATTTTGTTGCAGCTTCAATGAAAAAGGCTGTCAGGTAGCTCACAGCAGCTTCTACGCTTAGCCTCTCCATGTCAGTCCGAGAGTCATTTTTCGATACTGTTCCCAATATTCTTTGTCGGTGAGCCATTTGGGAACCTGTGCAAGACATATATTTGGTTTGGTTTGGTTTGCTTTGCTTTATTCAAGGCAAAATTGAACAAGATTGCCTTGGGGGACACCACTAAAGGCTAAGTAAATGCCTGACTTGGTCGTGTCTCCCTGGCAGCAAAGCAGAAACATACCGAAAGCACAGTACCCAGAAAACTACAACATCCCGTGTTATCTTACACGGGTACCATAGTTGAACAGAGACTGCCAGAAGTGTTGAATAAAAGAATAGAAATATAAACAGTTCTTATTCTAGTGGTGGCAAATACAAAGGCATGTTTTCTATCAAATAAATTAACAAGAGACATCTTGAAGAGGAAATTGAGTTGCTATACAAGACAAATTAGAGTATAATAAACAACAGGCAAAGGGACAATAATGAACAAGCTGCAACGAATACTAAAACAACATTACCTACAAATTTTGAATATCAAAAAAAGCATCGCTTTTATTCATTAGAAACTCTTTCGTTATTTTTTCAATTGATCTAGCTGAAATTCCGTCTTCCAGTAAATGTAATATAGTTGGGCGTTTGTTTAGAATGTTTGCAATTTGTAACGCTAATCGCTGGTCACCGTAGTTCGTGCGTGATCTATATTTGTATTATAGGCTCTTTCTCAGATCATAGGGTGTTTGTTTATCATAATATGTGTCCAAGAATTGTGATGTATTTATAATATACTGGTGTAATATCTCTAGACATAGCTTATGTCTGTATAACAGTTTTATAGGCAATACTTTGTACATTTTAAAATATGGTCGAGCACTTTCGTGAAGGGGTTTAGATATAGCACGTATAGCAAGCTTTTGTACTATCAACAGAGAATTAAGGTTTGTGGTGGTCGTTGTTAGCCACACCAAGAAGCAGTATGTTAGTCGTCAATGTACTAGTGCGTAGTAAATTTGCAGCTTGACATTTGTTGGTACGTAGTATCTCAGTCTACTTGAAATGCCGATTTTCCTGAAAAGATCTTTCTTTATCGCGTCAGTGTGAAGAGACCAAGAAATTTGTTCTTGGAATAGAACTCCTAGAAATTTTATTGTTGTTGTGCGCTGAATCTCGGTTTTCTGGAAGTCTCGGTGCCCCCCTCCCCTTATGTAATACCCCCTACATGAGGGTCTTTAAGGTATAAAAGTGATGTGATGTGATGAAATTGGAGTGCATGGTATATGAGCTACTCCTTTAGGCTTGAAAAACTTGTACTTTGTGTTAGTGTATTCAACTGAAGTTATTAGCGCTTAAGAATAAATTTAGTTTTTCCATCCAAACGTTAGCTTCTTTATATAGTTCACATACGTTTGAACCTGCGAAAAATACCTTTGTGTCATCAGCGACAATATTTTTTTCTTGTGTCCCTCAATATTTGTTTTCAATGTTGTCTAGAATGTATTCTTGATGCTGAGTAGAGCCAACTCAGCAGACTTGTTTTGCACAAATCCATCTGGTCTTTCGCTATTCTAATTTTGCGTTTAGAAAGCCCGTAATTTCTTTTATATATAACTCGTTCAGCCAATTTCGCGAACACCAAAGAGTACAGATATAGGTCTGTATTGTTAAGCTCATCAAATGACGCACTTTTATGGATAGCAGTTACTTTCGCATGTTTCGTTTTGATCGGGAAAAAACACCTGAAGATAGCATCAAGTTAAAAATGTGCGTTAGTGGTGTAGCGATAATGTGACTTTTAGCCTTTAAAGGCTTTAGCTTAATGTCATCTGGGCCGCAAGCACAAGTTATCCTTTAATGACGTGATTAGCTTTACACTTACTTCTTGATCAGTAGGAAACAGGAATGCACTAGACGGGTAATTTGACGCTATATAGTTCTCACAACACGTTTCCGTGTTGTCTGTTGTAAACTCACCAACTGTTAAAAGTATTTGTTAAGGGTGTCAGCGATTTCTAATTTACTCATGCCCAGTTTTTCAAATTTTATTCGTCTGGATATCTCCTCTTTTAATAATGAGCTGATTTATTGTGTCCTGCGCAGGCGCGTGTCTCCTGAATGAGTGGTAAGTTTACTAATGTAGTATTCAGTCTTGGCTATCTTCAATTCTTTGTTCAGTGTATTACGAAATTTATTGAAATAAGTAAATTGTTTTCGTCTCTGGAAGATAAGAAAACTTGAAAAAGCTTGTTTTTCTCTTTATTTCTGTTGTATAGCTTCCACTGTCACCCATGGTTTTCTACATTTTCTGTGTTTTTTGCAGGGCTTAAGAGGGAAGCACGCGTCATATAAAGATGTCAAGGGTTTAAAATTATGTTGTATGATTTATTAGAATCTCTTTTATAACCGTGCTCCAGTCAATTCCAGAGATAAGTTTCTGAAAAAGTTTATTGTTGGTGCTAGAATAACTTCTAAAGAGCATTTGCACCTTACTTTTGATTACACGATTGCCTGGTAGGAAGCAGTATATTGGAAAATGGTCGCAAATGTCGGTAGTAGTTGCGGCCTGCTTTGACATCAGTAGTATCAAAACTTGTAATACATAAGTCTACGCTGTTTTCCTAAGTGGCGGTTATTCTTGTTGGGGTGCTAATTACATTCATACAACCATATGCTTCGATTAGTTCATTTAGACGTACGTAGTTGGGGTTATCTAGTGACACATTGATGTTAAAGTCACCTACTAGGACAGTCTGTAAGCGAGAATCTAGAGATCTCTCCAGTAATTTCTCAATGAAATTCAGAAAGCTTTCTGTTGAACCAGTAGGGGGCTGATAAATCACAGAAAATAACACTTAGAACAGTCTACCCTAATACATTCATAGCTATCACCTACGACCCTTAAACTCGGCAACAATTCTATAGGTAGGCTTGCACGGACATACACTCAGACACCACCACCACGCTTTCGTAATCGGTATGCAGAAATGCACTCATAACCGTCAATCAAAATACAATCATCATCTGATGACAGCCATGTCTCAGTACAGCAAATATATCAATGGATAATTAGTTTCCGATAACAACATGCTTATTTCATCAAATTCTTTCTTAAACTTCTGGCATTTAAATGAAAACTGAGAGCGCAGAGCCGCTTCTTAAGGTTGGAAGATCGCGTAGGAATTCGGATGGTGAGTACGACATCTTGCGACTGGATTCACCCGAGAAGTACACCACTGTTACCACTCTTCATGATAAACGTATCATGTCCTCGCTTCCCCCGAATGACCACTGCTTTTTCGCCATTTTCTCGCCTTCACTAGCACCTCACTGTTGGCATGCCACACGAATGCAAAACCCGTTTCCTAGCCCATTCTTTGGTCATAGTGAGCAGTTCTCGTGCCTGTCGAGTCATTTCTCACAAATGTATGTGTTACTGTTTTCGCTATTGAGCGGTCGCCACTTTGAGAAGCAGTTGTCTCTTGTTTCCTGATTAATGAAGCGCACATAATACCACGAGTCTTGCCTGGCTTAGCGCGTAGCCGATGGATGGTTTCAAGATCACTGCGGATCAGGGAGGGAAGTAATATTTGTTTCGCGATTTCATTCACTTTTGCCACAAGATCCTCGCCCTCAGGTTTCCTTACTGCCAGGTAATTTTAGGTTCAATACGTCGGCTACGATATTCTAGCTTGTATAAATCTTGTGCCATCAAAGCACCATCTTTATCTACCTTGATTTTTTCTAGCTTATTGACTCTCTTCGACAAGTCTTTCGTAGCTGTTTCTTGGGGGTGCAGTCGTTCACTGAATTCAATCAAACTTGTTCGACAGAAGCTGCACAGCTGTTTCCATTGACTGGAGCTTGCTTGGCAGAGCTAGGAGTGCATCAATCTTGAGTCAGAGTGAGTGTAGTTTTTGCGCTACTATGCTATCAGTTGACACCCCTTCCGCATCAGTCCAGATTTCTGGCCGCCAGTCGTGCACTTATCGCACTTCCATGTTTTCCCCCCGTTTTTCGCACGCTTCTTCTGAAACGCTTGAGCATGCACCTAGGTGGAATGCGAATTTACATTATGAACAAGCCAGAAGCGCGCATCCATCTTCTGGTTCAAGACGACATGAACAACAATGTAATTGTGCATGTCACTGCAGTTTCACACTACAACTATACACCAACGCTTGGCATCAGCGCCGGAGAGCAGAAAAAATGGCATAAAAAAAATATTCACCAACCTGTAAAATATGGAGCGAAATCTTAGGCGTGTGCTCGCTGGTCGTGCCGCTGATGCCAAATGATGGTTCACACCCCTCGTAGAAAATTCGTTGGCCGTGTCCGAGTAGTGTTGCTGTGGCAGCCGGTGACGTAAACAGCGCAATCTTTCGTTGTGCCTCTCTTTTCGATGAAAGAATGATGCCAACACGTGTACCGAAGTGCGCCGGACTAGATCCGCGGTGCTTTCAGTCACAGCGTCTTCTCCTCTTGCGGCTGTAAAATATGCAGGAAAATCTTAGGCGTGTGCTCGCTGGTCGTGCCGCTGCTGCCAAATGATGGTTCACACCGCTCGTAGAGAATTCGTTGGCCCAGTCCGAGTAGCGTCGCTGTGGCAGCCGGTGACGTCAACAGCGCAATTTTTCGTTGTGCCTCTATTTTCGATGAAAGAATGTTGCCAACACGAGTATCGAAGTGCGCCGGCCCGGATCCGCGGTGCTTTCAGTCACAGCGTCTTCTCCTGTTGCGGCTGTAAAATATGGAGTGAAATCTTAGGCGTGTGCTCGCTGGTCGTGCCGCTGCTGCCAAGTCAAATTATTGATGTGCTGATAACGATATGAAAATGGTCACTACCGTATTGATTATTAATGACTTTTCATTTAAGTAGAGGCAGGAGTGATGGGGATGTTGTGCTGAGGTCTATGGCTAAGTACGTATTGTTATCGATGTTGTAATATGTTGGCTCTTTCCGATTCAGAAGGTGCGCACCGGAAGAAAAAAGAAACTGTTCAATCAGGCAGCCTCGCGCTTCGCAGCAAGAGTCACCCCATTGGCTACTATGACCCTTAAAGTCTCTTAGGACGAGATACGGTTCTGGAAGTTCAGCTATCAGCGACTAAAACTCGTGTTTAGTCAGTTGATGGTGTGGCGGTATGTATATACTGCAAATTATCACCAATTTTTGAAGATGACAGCTCGGACAGCTACTGCTTCAAGGGACGTCTGAACTGGTAAAAGTGTACAGGCTGTTCCTTGATTAACAATTATGGCAACACCACCGGATGAGGCGACAGCATCATCTTGGTCTTTTCGAAAAATAACGTAATTTCGAAGAAAGTGTGTCTTGATTTTAAGTTTGTTTCTTGCACACACAGCACTTTTGCTGTATGTTTGTGTAAAAGTTCTTGGACATCGTCGAGGTTCCTCAGTAGGCCTCTCACGTTCCCCTCTATTAAATTTGTTATTTTAAAATTGTGTGGTGCTGTGTGTACAAGAAGTGTCCATTCAGGTTACAGGGCCGTTTGGGGCCTTGTACTTTGACGTTTTTCTTTCTGGACGCGCTCCAAAGACTTGCGCCTATCCTTCGGCGTCTGAGGCGCTGGAGGAGTGGGGCTTATATCCATCACCTCCTGCAAGGTAGCGGATGGTGCCTGACGAGGAGGCACATTCACAGAAGTTTCGGACGCAACTGCAGGTGCAGTGGTCCGGGGTCCGGCAGACTCTGAAGTCTGCTGAACCTGTTTGGCAGGAGGCGGAGCAGCACAGGCTACTCAAGCCTTGGGCGCAGATGCCGCGACCGTAGTCACACTTCGTGTGACATTCACAGACGCGGAAAGATGAGGCGCGGCACCCTGGCGCGTCACATCTGCAAAAGAAGGAGAGTGCTTGTTATGGAGGGAGAAGCGCAGGCGCGCTTCTTGAAAGGACAAATTGAATTTAACTTTGAGTTGAAGAATTTGTTTTTCCTTTTTTCAGAACGGACACGTTCATGAGTAAGTGAGATGGTCTCCTTCGCAATTTGCACAGCGGGCTGCCACTGTACAATTGTCCAAAGGGTGTTCGTTGGAGCTACAAATTGCGCAAGTCGAGCGCCCTCTGCAGTTTTGCGAACCGCGTCCAAAGCGCTGACATTTGAAACACATACCAGGATTTGGCATGTAGGGCCGGACTCAAAGATTGCAGTTGCCGGTTTTAATTGAATCGGGTAAATCGCTTCTACCAAAGGTGATATTTATATGTTTAGTTGGTGTTTCTTTTTAGTCTCGTCGTATTACTAATCTTTGAACTTTCACAACATTCAGCTCTTGCCAGCCTTCCAATAATTCACTCTCTGATAATCCAAGAAGGTCCTCATCAGGGATGACACCGTGGACTGTGTTCAAACACCTGTGGGGGCCTACAGAAACTGGGACATCGCCAAATGCTACCAGTTTAGGTAAATTGTCATATTGCAGCTTGTCGCGAACCTCCAAAAGGAGGTCGCCGCTTCCCAACTCGGTTACACGATATCCTGGGCCAATTGCTTCTGTGACTGTTTTTGAGACAAGAAAGGGTGAGATTGCCCGGACTGTTTCGTTGTCTTTCTGGCTATGTATCATGAAACTTAGGGAAAGACTGCTTTGGTTTTGAAACAAGGAACGGGTCTTCGGTGCACCACCTTTTCGGGTGGCAATCAAAACAGGGGGTGGGGGGAATGAGCCATACAAATTTTTTAAAGTTCGGTGGCGATGGTGGCCACCCACCCCCGAGCACATCAAGGGGACGCTTCAAGGTTGAATAGTAAACACTTGGAGACGCCAGCCATGCATCGCCGCTATAACCGAATATAACTACCCTAGGTTGGGTAACTACGTAAGGTTAACCCTTGCCGCCTGGAGGATGGAAGTAAACAGAAGTGAGGAGATGACAAGAAAGAGTGAAAGAGATAAAAAGACAAAGGGCAGGAGAGAGAGAGAGGGGAAAAGGCGACTACCGGTTTCCTCTGGATGGGTCAGCCCAGGGGTGCCGTCTACGGGAAGCTGGGGCCAAAGAGGTGTGTTGCCTCTGCCGGGGAGCCTTAAAGGTCCAATTACCCAGCGTCAGCTCAACCCCCAGGGCCCCCTTTTCCCCGGACACGGCAAAGCCAAGCACGGCTAGTTGGGGGAGAAGTCGAAACTCCCCCTGTCACAGGTCCCGTTAATTCGAGAGGCGATCACCGGGCTAATACCAAGGGCCAAAGTATGGTGATGATGATGATGTTTGATGTTTTATGGCGCAAGGGCTATTTCACGGCCAAAGAGCGCCAGTTCATCTTACTAAAAACATGGACAATGATTGTGATAAGCGGCTGTATAAGGGCCATAAAATTCCTCGCGGTAAGGCGGGTAAAAACATACAAGTAATAAAATCATGACCATGTCGTGAAAGCTGTGTGTGGTGTGAATAGATGACAAAAGTTGGTGATAATAAAAGACGATGGTGGATATGTATGGCATTAGCACAAGTGCCTCACTCGTTCATACCCTTGCGTCCAGGGGCCGTGAGGCAAGTGCTTTCTTGTGTAACCACCGCAGCAAAAAACCTCTCTGGAGAGGTCGTGCTACGGGATGCCCGGGTATATAATATGAAAACTATGAATTTCTTTAAAAAACGCTAACAATGATTTGTGACTAAAAAGCGGTTCCCTGCCGACGAACATTGCAGGGTGTAAAGGTATATGTTGTCGGTAGGGTAATGGAAAGTGTTGTTTTCTTAGAGTGTCCAATTGTTTGCACTCAATTAAAATGTGAAGGACTGTCAATACTTCACCACATCTGTCACACAATGGTGGATCGCCAACGGACAAAAGGCGTGTGTGTGTCGTGTATGTGTGTCCTATCCTGAGTCTCGTTAGTATTACCTCTGTATGACGCGATTTCGGTACGGGCAGCCAACGACCAAGGTGTGGCTTAATAACGTGTAGTTTGTTTTGTGTGTGTGTATCCCACTTGCTCTGCCAGTATACTCTGAGGTTTCGTTTGAGAGACGGCTTAAGATGAATGGCCGGGATTGATATGGGTGTAGGGGCAGTGCTTTTGTGGACGGATGCAGTGAGCTGATCCGTCCTCACGTTGCCTTGAATCTCACGGTGCCCTGGCACCCAGCACACTACAACATGTTGTTTGAGTGTCTAGAGTGTGCATAAAATGGACTAAAGTGAGACAAGGACTGGGTTTTTGTGTTTTTTAAGAGTGTGCAAAGCCGTTACTACACTGAGGGAGTCTGTATAAATTACTGCTTTTTGTATTTGTAATTGTTTGATGTGTTTAGCTGCCACAAGTATCGCGTAAGCTTCTTTTGTGAAGATACTTGTGCCTGGATGTAGAGGGCTAGCATCCGAAGAGGATGGGCCGACAGCAGCGTAGGACACAGTGGAGTTAGACTTGGAGGCATCTGTAAATAACTCAGGACGTGTGTATTTGTGTTGAAGTTCCAGGAAGTATGTTCGGATATGGGCAATAGGCGCATGTTTTGAAACTTCTAGAAAAGACACATCGCAGTCTATAGTCTGCCATTGCCACGGTGGCGGGTATGCTACAGAAGCCATTACACTGTGTTCTAGTGAGACTCCAGTTTCCTCAGCTAGACTCTTCAGGCGAATTGAGAAGGGCTGCCTTATCGAAGGCCTGTTTTGAAACAAAATTGAGCTCGACAAATCATTAATAGTAGAGTATGAGGTGTGCTTCTTGTCTGCTTTCACCTTAAGGAAATAAACAAAGGACATGTAAGTTCTCTGCAGATGAAGCGACCACTCATTTGACTCAACATAAAGGCTTTTTACGGGGCTGGTGCGAAAAGCACCCGTAGAAAGGTGGATGCCCAAATGGTGCACGGGGTCCAGCATCTTCAAAGCACTTTGAGTCGCAGACTGATAACCAACGGCCCCATAATCTAAGTGGGTGCGAATGAGGCTTCTATATAGGTTGATGAGACATTGCCTGTCAACACCCCACCTAGTACGTGACAACACTTTTAAAATATTCATGGCTTTTAAACATTTTGTTTTTAGATACTTGATGTGCGGTACGAGGGTCAACTTCTTGTCCAAAATTAATCCTAAGAATTTATGCTCTGTATTAACAGACAGACGACCGTTCCGTCGAATGTCAGGTTCCGAGTGCATGCCTCTCTTTCGAGAGAACAAGACACACGTGCTTTTTTGTGGGTTCAGTCGGAATCCGTTTTCCTCTGCCCATTTGGAGAGCTTGTTTAAACCTAACTGAACCTCCCGCTCACACATTTCCAGATTGCAAGACCTAAAGCCAAGCTGGACGTCATCGACATATGTACAATAAAACATATTGCGAGGGATGGTCAAGCGCAAGTAATTCATTTTTATGAGAAATAGTGTGTAGCTAAGTACACCACCTTGTGGCACGCCTGTTTCCTGGACAAATGTTTGGGAAAGAACCGTGCCAACTCGGACACGGAATGTCCGGATTGACAGGTACCTTTTGATTATGTGAAACATTCTTCCGCGCATGCCAAGGTGGGATAGGTCTCTTAGAATTCCAAAACACCATGTCGTATCATAAGCCTTTTCGATATCGAGGAACACAGAGATAAAGTATTGTTTATGGACGAAGGCGTCTTTGATCTGTGCCTCGATACGAACAAGGTGGTCTGTCGTGGATCTACTCTCTCGAAACCCGCACTGAAATAGGTCGAGCAAATTGTTTGTTTCAAGAAAGTGTACAAGTCGGCAGTTTATCATTTTTTCGAAGACTTTGCACAAGCAGCTTGTAAGTGCAATAGGCCTGTAACTCGAAGCTAAAGAAGGGTCCTTGCCCTCTTTCAAAATGGGGATAACAATAGCCTCTTTCCAGGAGGTAGGAATAGTGGCAGAAGACCAAATAGCATTGTACAAACAAAGTACGTTTTTCGGGTTTCGTTTGGTAGGTTTTTTACCATTTCATACATCACACGGTCAGAACCTGGGGCAGAAGTACTGCAGGAGTTTAGAGATGTTTGGAGCTCAGCTAGACTGAAAGCTTGGTTATATGCCTCGTATCTAGTGGATTTGTGTTCGAGTTTTTGCTTTTCTATTCTTGTTCTGTATTTTTGGAAACTGTCAGTATAGTGGAACGAGCTGGATACCTGTTCGAAGTGTGCACCGAGGAAGTTTGCCTGATCTTCCAAGGTATCACCCCGAGTGTTTACGAGGGGAAGTGTGTGTACTTGTTTTCCTGCTATCCTACCGACCATGTTCCAGACTTTAGCCTCCTGTGTGTATGAATTAACCCCTGATAAAAACTTCTGCTAACTTTCTCTTCTGGCCTGCCGACGCGTTCTCCTGCCTTGAGACTTTATTTTCTTGAAGGTTTCAAGATTTTCAAGTGTCGGTGAGTTCCGAAGCAGCCTCCAAGCTCTGTTTTACTGTTTGCGCGCGTTTCGGCATTCAGAGTTCCACCATGGCACACGTCGTTTTCCGGGGTGTCCATTTGTTTGTGGGATGCATTTTGTTGCAGCATCAATCAAAAACGCTGTGAAGTAGTTCACAGCAACATCAATGTTCAAAGTACAGATGTCATTCCAACCTAGACGAGCGATAGTATAAAACTGTTCCCAGTCGGCTCTGTTTATTAGCCACTTGGGAACACGTGGCGGGCACTCGGTTATTGTAGTTGTGCTCAACACTACGGGGAAGTGGTCACTTCCGTACAGATTACCGACGACATTCCTCTGGAGTAGAGCCACAAGAGATGGAGATTCTATGCTTAGGTCTATGGAGGAGTAGGTGTTATTAGCGAGATTATAATAGGTTGGTTCTTTTCGATTCAGGAGACACGCGTTCGACGAGAGAAGGAACTGTTCGATCAGTCCACCTCGCGCGTCATACCGAGAATCACCCCATAGCCTGCTATGCGCATTAAAGTCTCCAAGGAGAACATAAGGCTCCGGAAGTTCATCAATTAGAGAGTGTAAATCACGTTTTTGTAGCTGATAGCTAGGAGGAATGTAAATAGTGCAGATTGTGATAAGATTATCAAAAAGAACTGCTCGAACAGCCACTGCCTCAAGGGATGTTTGGAGTTGTATGTGTGTGCATGCAATTCCTTGATTCACTATGATAGCAACACCTCCGGATGATGTCATGGCATCAACACGGTACTTTCGGAAAATAACGTATTTACGAAGAACATTTGTGTGTTTTGAATTAAGGTGTGTTTCTTGTACACACAGCACTTTTGGTGAGTGTTCGTGTAAGAGTTCTTGGATGTCGTCAAGGTTTCTGAGAAGGCATCTGACGTTCCATTGTATAATTTGAGTGTTCATAGTGAATGTAAAATAATGCTGTGTGTACGAAAAGCGAGTGGCTGTTTAGACGAGGAGTTTGAGTTCACTTAACAGGGCCGTCACCAGGCCCTGTTATTTGCTTTTTTGTTTTCTTGGCGCGCTCCAAGGAGCCACGCCGCTCTTTCGGAACCAAGGGTGCCGACGTATCCATTGCCTCCTCGGAGGCACTGGATGCCCGCACGTGCGGGCTGTTAGTTCGGATTTCGGGCCTCGCCTGGTGAGGGGAGACCTTGAGGCCCGAAGACTCTGGAGTCTCCGGTCTCTGTTCGGGAGTAGGCGGTGTAGCCTGGGCTACAGCCGCCTTGGGGGCAGGTGCCACAGCCGACGGCTCGCTCTGCGCAGCCGAAGGGGTGGCGAGGGCTGGTGCGGCGGTGCCCCCTGACGCGCCGCATCAGCGTATGTAGGTCCATAGCTCTTCGCCGTGCTTCTTTAATTGTATTGTTCTCCTTCACCTTCAATGTAACTATTTCTTTTTCTTTTTTCCAGTATGTGCAGGAGCGTGAATATGCGGCATGGTTTCCTTCGCAGTTTACACAGTGTGGCGGTTGTTTGCAGTTCTCAGACACGTGGCCTAGGACTCCACATTGTGCACAAGTCTGGCGACCACGACAGGTTTTAGAGCCATGGCCATACTTCTGGCATTGAAAGCAACGACGAGGGTTTGGTATATACGGCCTGATAGATCTCTTTGTGTACCCTGTTTGAATGGAATCTGGTAGTTTACTGGATGCAAACGTGAGTATCAAGTGTTTCGTTGGTATTTCCTTATTATCTCTTCTGTTGATAAATCTCTGTACATTATTGACATTTTGGCTCTTCAACTCTTCCAAACGTTCAGTCTCGGTGAGCTCAAGTAAGTCTGCATCAGATACCACTCCGCGAGTGACGTTCATAGATCGGTGTGGTGTTACGGTGATCGGTACGTCACCAAACGTTGAGAGGCTATTTAGCTTTACAAATTGTGCTTTGTCCCAAATTTCTAGAAGAAGGTCTCCGCTCGCCATTTTGGTTACTTTGTATCCAGCCCCGAGAGTTTCCTTAAGACACCTGGCAACTACGAAAGGAGATACGGTCCTGGCTTGCTTTCCGGTTTTTTCGCAGTGAATGACGTGGAAGTGGGGAAAAGTTTCTATTGGCTGGTTGAAGAGATTTATGTCGTCGGTGCGTACCCGCTTTAGGCCAGTACGATCAGGTAGTAGAGGGAATGCGCCATGCATGCCGGTCTTATGTTTGTTCAGCAGCGTTGGCGGCCACCCACCACAGAGCCCAACAAGGGGACGCTGCAAGTTTACAGGTGCTGAAAGCTTGCAGACGTCAGCCGTACAACACTGCCATAACCCAATGCGCCTAGACCAAGGTAGGCTATTTGCACAGGGTTAACCCTTGCCGCCAGGAAAATTGGAAGTAAACAGAAGAGAGTAGAGGACAGGACAGATTGATAGTGAGAGATAAAGACGAAGATATAGGCAGAGAGAGATAGGAAAAGGCGACTGCCGATTTCCCCTGGGTGGGTCAGCTCAGGGGTGCCGTCTACGTGAAGCCGGGGCCAAAGAGGTGTGTTGCCTCTGCCAGGGGGCCTTAAAGGTCCAATCACCCAGCGTCAGCTCAACCCCAGCATCCCCTTTTCCCCGGACACGGCAAAGCCACGCACGGCTAGGCGTGGGAGGGAGTCAAAACTCCCCCGTTAGCTCGGGTCCGTGGTGTCGCTACACAACAAACGCCTACTTGCGCAGGCGCCCCGGCGGGGAAGGGCTGAAGTATCGGCCCCCCGAACCGTACCATGCCAGCGGCACGCCAAATAGGACCACTTCTGAATGACTTGTTGAAAATGGCTTGTTCTTTGGGCTGTGGCCCAAAAAACAAGTCAGAGCCGACAGTTGATAAACAAAACAAAATTATATTCTTAATTATGGCAGATCAAAACGATACACAAGTATGCACATTCGACAATAGTTGAACACAATACGCCAACATTCAAACAAAGTACTACGCATTACAATCAGCCACTCCCGAAACAACGGACACAGAGAACAACACGCACTACAATGCAGTCGCATGCATAAAAACACCAAGACACTTAAAGACTAAAGAGTTAGACAACTTATTCCGTCCAAAGTTCTTGGAACAAAAGTCTGAATGATACTCTTCCGAGAATCAATCACTCAAAGTCCAGTGTTGTTGTCGTTCCGCTACCCCCGAAATTTCTCTTCCAGGAAACCTCGCTTCTTCGATTGGCAGCTCTTCAAGCCCCAAACTTCTTCGCCGGTAACACGTCGGCTTCACACACGCAGCTGTTGCCACGCGTCTTCGCTCGATAGCGGTAGACACACACTCTTGCGTGTAATTCGAGTCTTCACCCTCAGGTGGAAATTCTCTTCTTTTCCTCCTTTGTCACGGAAGACAAAAGGCTTCGCCCACAAGCCGGAACACATTACGCACTGTGGCGCATACTTTCTTATTCTCCTGCTTTGTCACTGAGGGCAAAACTTTCACCGACAGACGCGGCGGAATACCCCACGCACGCTGGCACTAACTTCCTTCTTCTCTTGATCTCCCATCTCTGCCGCTCCGTTAAATACCTTCCACGCGAGATTCCAGAAAATTCTCATCATCTCGTCGGCGCGATACGCAGCGAAGGCTGGGGGAAAGGGCGAGACGGTATGAGGGCCGTCCGCAACGGATGACGCAACCCTGCATCATCAGGCCCCTTTCCATCGAGAACGTTCTAGGGCTTGCTCGGCCGCCGATGCGAAGAGGTTCTACGGCGAACCTACGCTTCCGAGGGGAGAGGAACGCGCGCCCGGGGAGTCTTTGGATGCTTGTTTTCTTTTTTATCGTTGACCTCGAGGTATCTCTGCGGCGCCTTGTCGCGCGAATTCGGCGGCACGCCCTTTTTGAGCGCTCGTTTTGTGACACCCCCCCCTCCCCACCGTTAGCTCGGGTTCGTAGTGTCGCTACACACCGAACGTCTGCTTGCACAGACTCCCCTGCGGGGGGAAGCAGAAGGGGAAATACTTTCTTGGTCCATGGCACCAACATCTACCCAATGTTTTTCAACATGAATCTTGCTGCACGGAAGCTAAACGAGTCGGCTTTGGAGCTCTCATCAGCGTGCACTACTCATGAAATTATTGACGAGACCGTAACAACTCAATTGTACGTGCTGAAGGAAGAGATTGCTAAGACAGAACCACGCGAAGCTTTTGGAAATGCAAAAGGCAACCCACCCCATTTACAGACTTAGTGCTCACCGAACACTACAGATTCAGGTGTGACAAAGTTCTCACCTTCGTTTGCGCAAGTGCCGGACGGAAGCAAATCAAGGTCTATTCATGAAGGGAATAGATGTACAACGAACGCCATTAGACAAAAGCCTGTCCTCCGCACTTGTAATAAGTGATGCCCTTTGTTTGAGCTACAAACCAGAAGGTCAAGAAGCATGTCGATCGCCAAAGTGAAAGTGCGAAAAGCTGGTGCTTTATCACAGTGACGAAGTGAGCAACAAAGTGTGAGGAAGGCACAGATGGATGATGTTTCAAAGTTTAACGCATCTAAGACTAAAAATTGAAAAACCTCACGGAAGAGTCTTCACAATGCATGTTGGTGCGATAAAAAAATTGCTTATTGTCAATGCAAGGCCATCAAGGTCAACGAGGTCAAAATCATGAATTTTGCACAAGCGTCGGAAGCGTCGAAGAAAAATGATGCGCAAGAAGAGACCCGCAGGTATTCACAAGGCATGACTTGGAACTTTTAGGTATACTGTCAAACAATCAGAGTGCATGCACTGAGAACCCGAATGTTTGCTGAGCATTCTTGATCGTTAGGTATCACTGGGGAGAGCGAAAGATGTTGAAAATTTTGTAAACAATGACGAGCGACTATCATTACTAGGATCATGAGGAGATCGTTATACAGAATAACGAGAAGGTTGAAGGTGGGCTTCACGATGGTGATGGCGACTGATCCTTTTCTGCACACCCTTGCCGTTAGCAATGCTCTTTGTCGCACAGTGACTTCGCTTCCTGTCAACATTGACTCCTTCAAATCACGTTGACTACTGAAAATTTTATACCCTTATACGTAGTCACCGCAAAGCATTTGTTTTCTTCCCATTTTACTTGCATAAAACTTCTCTTCTTCACCAGGACACAGAGAAATATATCATTAGAGCGTGTGAAGGTTTCATTGAGCCGTCTTTCCACGCTTTACTCTCACAGTCATGGCTGTCTGAAAATGTTCTCTCTCGTGTATGCGTGCGAGAGAGAGAGGGCAGACCACCTAAACACGCACTATACTCCGCGTGGCTGAAATACACTCTAAAAAAGTTTCTTGAGCGGGGCAGCTGCAGAAGCGTGTGGCAAAGCCTGGGGCGCATAAATTCAATGTTTTCTAGGTGCCGTAGCGTCTTTCTCACCAGGGGACAGTATTGTCACGTAGTGTTTGAACTTCTACTGAAGGAACTTGAAGGCACTTTGGGGCAACCACTTTACTTTGGTAGAACTCAGGCTCGAGATGGTCGTCGGTAACATCCGAAGGACGCGGCTGCTGCGGCGGCGTGTCACACAAAAAACACACTCGCGGCTCGCCGCTACACACACACAAACTGATTCTGCCCCCGCGGTCAGCTGACTTGCACCCATTATCAATACAACGGAATGAGACGCGATACCATCTTTGTCACGTGACCATACCAGGCACCTACTTTGGCGCATGTAAAGACGATTGACACAAATGACAGCCCTGCACTTCCACTGCGACAAACCAAAAGACTTTTCGTGGCAATGCCCTTATTGCACACGATATCATCCCGATGTTCAGACCAAACTGATAATATTTTGCTTCGAGCAAAATAATGCGTACAACAACAGAAATAGTCACAATCAAAAAAAAAAGTTTTAGATCTTATTGTTAGTGCTAGCGACATGGTAAGCTTTTAAACTGACGACGTCTACCACTTTGGTGCGTGGGCGACGTCGTTGGAATGAGCTAAGGTTTTTGGGCACAACTCTGTAGTCCAGAGGACGTAGGCGTTGCAACACCTTATAGGTTTCGAAGTAGCGACGTAACTGTTTTTCACGGAGTCCATGCTTCCGAGCGCAGGCGTCCACACCCATAAGCGGTCACCAGGTTTATATTGCTGGTTACTTCGGCAAAAATTGTAACATCGGGCGCCGACTTGCTGCTGTGTTTTACTGCTGTGTTTTACTGCGTATACGAGCTAATTGTCAAGGCACTTCTGCCCTCTGCAGGTAGAGATAGACGTCCATGATTTCCTCGTTGATATCATTCGGAAGCATGGCGTTGAGCGTCGTCGTAGGTTCTCTTCCGTAAAGTAGTTTGAATGGCGTCATTTGGGTTGTTTCCTGTATTGCGGTGTTGTAGGCGAGTGTGACGTATGGTAACAAGCCATCCCACAACCTATGCCAATATTGACATACGTTATTAGCATGTCGGTGATACTATTGTTTAACCGCTCAGTAAGGCCATTCGTCTGAGGGTGGTATGCCGTCGTCTTTCGGTGGCTTGTGTTACTTTAGTGTAGAATAGCTTGTGTCACGTCAGCTGCAAATGCAGTGCCTCTGTCAGTTATAGGCACCTCGTGTGCGCCATGTTGCAGAACGATGTTTTCAACGAAAAACTTCGCAACTTCTGCGGCACTGCCCTTTGGTTGGGCTTCTGTTTTGGCGAAGCAAGCCAAATAATCTGTTGCCACGACAATGCCATCAGCGGGACGTAGGAAATGGGCCCAGCAGGTTCATTCCAATTTGTTGGAAAGGTCTTGGCGGTGGCTCGATCGACCTCAGTTGTCCAACACGTTTCAACGGGGGTCTCTTGCGTCTTTGGCAGTCTTCACAGGTCTTCACGTATTGCGCGGTGCTGGATGCCAGTTTGGGCCACTAGTAGTTTCTCTGAACCCCTGCAAGCTTGCGGCTGAATCTCACGTGACCCGACGATGTCTAGTCATGACAAGCATGCAATATTCCTGTGAGAAGTTGAGACAGAACAAGCTGTAAATTGGCCCTATTTGTGAAAAGTTCTTTTTCACCATAACGTTGTTGTGTAGGCAAAGTAAAGATAGTCCGCGGCTGTACGCTTTCAGAACAGATGTTGTCTTCCCTTCCAAGTATTGAATAAGGTCGTGAATATTAGGGTCGCCTCGCTGTTGTTCAGCAAAACGACTGTCACTGATCACTCCTAGAAAAGTGTCGTCATCTGCGCGCGGCGGGACAACGTCGATGGGATCCCGTGAAAGACAATCAGCGTCAGATTGCTTGTGCTCGGATTTGTAAACCACCTTCACATCGAATTCTTGAAGCTGTAGGCTCTAACGCGCTAGACGACCTGATGGTTCTTCATGTTTTCAAGCCAGGAAAGCGCGTGATGGTCGGTGACAACCTCGAAAGGGCGTCCGTATAAGTAGGGACGGCATTGGGCAGTTGCCCCGACAATACCAAGACACTTTTCCTCTGTTGTCGAACAATTGGATTTACCTTTGTTGAGTCAGCGGCTAGCGTAGGCAATAACGTTTCCAAGCGCACACATTCTTTAGACAAGCACCACGCCGAGTCCAATGCTGCTTGCATCGGTGTGGATCTCTGAGCGTTTTGATCAAAATGCGCAAGCACCGGTGGTGACTGAAATCGGCGTTTAAGTTCGGCAAATGCGTCGCCTTGTGAAGTTCCCCATGATAATTCCACGTCTGATTTAGTTATACGTGTCAGAGGTTGAGCGATTTTTGAAAAATTTGGGACAAATCATGTGTAATATGCGCACATTCCCAAAATCCTGCGTATGCTTTCTTGTCCTTGGCCCGCAGGAAACCGGCGATGGCTGAAGTTTTCTGTGTGTCAGGTTTCACACCTTGTTTGCTGACGACATGGCTGAGAAATAAAGTTCTTTGTAAACAAACCGACACTTCTCTGGTTTCAGTGCCAAAGCAGACAATTTGATAGTCATGAGTACGGTATACAGTCTGCTTAAGTCCTCTTCAAAGTTTGGTGGGACAACAACAACGTCGTCTAAGTATGCAAGGCACGTTGCCACTTCATTCTACGCAAGACAGTGTCCATAACTCTTAGGAATGTGGCGGGGGCTGTGCAAATTCGGATGGGCATTACATTAAATTCATAGAGGCCATCCGGCGTAATGAAGTCATTTTTTGTCTCTCTTGCTCATTGATTTCGACTTGCCAACATCCGCTCTCAGGTGCATTGCCGTGAAGTATTTGGCATGGCAGAGGCAGTTGAGGGTGTAATCAATACGTGGTAGCGGATAGACATCCTTGCTTGTTACGTCGTTCAGCCGGCAGTAGTCGACGCAGAACCTCTGCGTTCCGTACTTCGTTATGACTAACACAACCGGCGATGCCCAGGAGCTCTGTGACGCCTGAACGATGCCAACATGCAACATATCATCGAATGGTTTCTTGATAACCTCACACTCTCGTGACGAGACTCGATAGGAGCTTCGACGAACAGGTTGCAATTTTTCATTTGTTAATTTGCGTTGCTTAGCAATTTCGGCATTTCCTATTTTGGATGTCGTTGATTAGTAGTTCTCGTATCCTCGAAGAAGGTCCTTCAGCTCTTCTTGTCTGTTCATCGGCAGCGCACGGTTAACGTTTAAAATAGCATCTGCAAACAGGGGTTCAGCCACGTCTTCCACTGACGACTCTGTCAAGATGCATGATTCACTTATTTCGGTGAAATGTTCCCGGAACGCGATGGCTGTGCCTTGGTTAAGGTGCTTTGTCTCTGCAGGGAAGTTTGTGATCAGCACTTTTGAGCATCCGTTTCTGAAGTTAGCGATATCTCTGGCGACACAAATGCCGCGGTCAAAAAGCAAACCTGCGTGTGCTTCGACTATGCTGTCCTTTTCTTCTGAGGCGTCGCCACTGACGGAAACGAGAGTGCTCGGGTAGGGTATAAGGTTAACATGTTCTTCGACTATGCTCAATGGTGAACGACACTTAGCCTCCCTGCTCTTTTTTATCGCTTGATCTGTGGACAGCGTAATTAATTGCGATTTTAGGTCGATGACAGCATCATGTTCAGCGAGGGAATAAATTCCGAGTATGACATCTCGGGAACAATGCTCAAATATGGCAATTGTAGTTGGGTATTTGTCGTCGCAGATTGTAATTTTTTCTGTGTACTTTCCCTTCGGCGTGACAAAATGTCCACCCACCGCGCGCATCTTTGCGTCGTCCCACTCGGTCTTTACTTTCTTGAGCTCGGTAGCTCAGCGCCGAACGATGACAGAATAATCGGCACCTGTGTCCACGAAAGCAGTAATGTTGGGGCCATCAATGAGTGTGTCGAAGTCGGTAGGTTTTGGCCTTGCGTTGCAGTTAGGGCAAGTTGTTGAGTCACGAATCCGTCGCCTTGTAGAACTTTCAGTTGTTCTTCTGCCATGCACTCCTCTCTCACTGTCTCACTGTTTTCTTGAAGACCCGAATTTTTTTTTTTGGGGGGGGGGGCACGTCGTCGCTTACTTGTCGTACCTGGCCCAGCTGCCTCGTCATCTGCGGCAGAGGTTTTTCAAAAGTTTGGTGCATAGTAACCGCACCTCCAGCGGCCGCAGTTTTCAGTTCCCCGGACTTGGGGACCAGCCGCGTGCCCCTGAAAACTGTGATCGACACTCTGGTGACTAGTAACGGGCAGGTGATGGTGAGCGAGACGAATACCTGGGTCTGCACTCATTGTTGACAAAGTACTCTGCAATGTTCCGCGGGCGTTCGCCTCGCTCTGGGCGGGGCGTGGTGGCGGGGAACCAACGCAAACCCATTTCGCTGTAGTGACAGTAGCGGTAGAAATGCCCTGCTTCGCCGCAGTCAGGTGCTCGCCATATATCAGTATTCTCTGGCTCGCCGCGTGCAGGGAGTGATGGTCGGCTGTCCGCACGTGTCGATGGAGGCTGATGTTGCAGCATCATGGCGTCCTGGCACACGGCTAGCGTGCGCAGTCCATGGTGTGTGGCTGCGGCCAATGTCCTCACTTCTGGTTCCTTTATTTCTTGACATCGTCTGTGCACCCCTAGTACTTGCTAAACTTTCTCTTTGATTAAGGTAGCGAGAGACAAAACCTGTGGTCATGACGTCGGAAAAATGCGCATTACTTCCCAGATGACGGACCTAACCAGTTCTACGTGGTTGTCATCGCGCGGGAAGTTGGGTGAAGCAGCTTCTGTGCTCACTGAGTTCAATGAAATGCGGTTGTAGTGCCTCGAACGCCATTGCAAAGACTTTTTCTACGTTGCTGGTCTTCTTTAAAAATTCTTCTACAGTAGAGGGGGTATTTCGTAGATGCCCAGCAAAAAGATTCTCTTTGACGCCTCTCATCTAAAAGCACGCCTTTTTGTCCACAGACATGGCCGAGTCAACGTTTAGAAACAGGCGGTGCATTTCTTCAACGTACATCAGCCCAGATTCTCCAGGCTGCTGCATGCACATCTGAAGCAGCATTTCTGCGTACTCCTTTCCATACTCACTGGGAAATGACTTCAGTAAAAGCTGCCTAAAGAATCGCCAGGTAGACAGCGACGCTGCACGGGTTTCGAACCATACCTTGGCGGACTCTTCCAAGGAAAAAAAAGACGTGCCTCAACTTGTCATCATCATCTGAGTCGTTGAGAGTGGCTACCCTTTCAATCTTTTCTAGCCACCCCTGGGTGTCTTCGAATGTTGATCCATCAAATTTCAGTGGCTCTCGTGGCTGCTGGCGGACAATTGATGATATATGTTGTTTAATGGCGCAAGGGCCATTGATGGCAAGAAAGCACCAGGAAATGATATCGGAATGAAGCAATAGTTTTGCTAAATGGCTGTAAAAAGCCTCAGATTCCGCGCTCTAAAGGTGCGTTAGACATATATTTATTAAAATAATTAAAGTGAAGTGAAGCATGCCTGGTGAGAATTAGTCTCAAGTTATCATGACACCATGGAATAGGAATGTTATATTTGCACCCATACCTCGCCAGCGCCCTTGGTCTGAAGGGCCGGGAGACAGGTGCTTTCTTTGGATGTAGCATCCGCAGCAGAAGCCTCCTTTCAGAGGCTGTGCTACCGATCACTTGAGTAGATAACATGGAAAGTATTTACTTCCTTTAAGACGGCATTCAATGCATTATATTTAAAAAGAGGTTTGCGACCAATAAACATAGCTGGGTGAAGGGGTATGTGTTCCTTGTACGCTAGTGGAAACTGTTTTTCCTGTAAGCCTCTTGCTCAGAGCTTTGAAGGAGGATGTGGAGTACGGTAAGTGGACGGCCACATCTGTGACAGCTGGGTGGGTCACCACAAGACAAAAGGTGTGTATGCGTGCTGTGTGTGTCCTATTCTAAGCCGACAGAGACTGACCTCTGTACTGCGCGTTTTCGACAGTGTGGCCAGTTACCGAGGTATGGTTTGATCAGGTGTAACTTCTTATAAGTTTGCAGATCCTATAACATCTGCCAGTAAGCCCTGAGCTTTTTCCGTATGTTTGGTTTTAGGTCCACTATAGGGACAGCAACTGAAGAGTTGGCAGTGCTTTCGTTGATTGACGTGGCGAGCTGGTCAGCCAACACATTTCCTTCAATCTCACGGTGTCCTGGCACCCAGCACACGATGATATGTTGCTTGGAAACATAAGCCACGCAGAGTATTGCATTGAAGGATATAAACATAGGATTTCTGTGTTTCTTTAGATTTTTCAACGCTTTTACGACACTCACGGAGTCTGTGTATATAACTACCCCTAGCGTATTCAATTCTTTGATGTGTTTAACGGCTACGAATAACGCGCAAGCCTCCGCTGTAAAAATGCTTGTCCTGGTGGACAGAACGCAGGCATCCCAGATGGATGGGCCGACCGCTGCTTAGGACACGCCTCTGTCAGTATGGGACTTAGATGCATCAGTTTAATACTCCGGACAGTCATATTTATGTTGCAGCTTCAAGAAAAACATCCGAATGTGTATGGGGGAGGCATGCTTTGCGACAGCTACGAAAGATGTGTTACAGTCTATAACCTGCCACTGCGATTACGGGGCCACAAAGCGAGGGGCTGAGGTGGTAATCAAGCAGTGGGACATCTGTTTTTTCAGCTAGGTCTCTAACACGCAGCGAGAAAGGACGTGCCATTGCGGGCTGATTGCAAAAAAAGTTTAGAGCTGTACAGGTCGTTGATGGTGGAATATGTGGGTTGCTCACTGTTCGCATTTACTTTAAAGAAATATATGAAGGGAGAATATGTTCTCTCCAAATGGAGTGACCACTCGTCCGATTCGACATAAAGGCTCTCAACTGGGCTTCTTCAAAGGCGCCTGTGGACAGGCGGATGCCTTGATGATGATCAGGGTCCAACATTTTCAGTGCGCTAGGCGTGGCAGAGTGATAGACTATTGCCCATACTCAAGGCGTGAGCGTATAAGTCTTCTATACAGATTCATGAGGCACTCTCTGTCGCTGCCCCATTTTGTTCGTCACAGCACCTTTAGGGTATTCATTGTTTTCAAGCATTTATTTTTAGGATGTTTTATGTTCGGTACAAACGTTAATTTTGCATCTAAACATATACATAGTAACTTATGCTCTGTGTTTACGGGTAGACGCTCACCCTTAACGACCACTTCATAATCAGGGAACAAGCCTCTTTTTCGTGAAAAGGACACAGGTGCATTCCTATGGGTACAGTTTGAGCCCGTTTTCATCAGCCCATTTGGATACCTTGTTAAGGGCAAGCTCAACCTGTCGCTCACAGATCCCAAGAGAACACGATTGAAAACCTATCTGCACATCGCCGACACATGTTGAATAAAAGATATTACGCGGGATGTACAGACGGAGAGAATTCATTTTTTATAATAAAGAGCGTACAGCTGAGCGCCCCACCCTGTGGCACTCCCGTTTCCTGTACAAATGTTCGGGACAGAACATTGCTCACTCTAACACAGAATTAACGATCAGACAGATAGCTTTCATTGACATTGAACATTTTACCGTGTATACCTAAGTGTGAGAGGTCTCTCAATATTCCAAACCTCCGCGTAGTATCGTAGGCCTTCTCCATGTCGAAGAACACGGATAATAAAAACTGATTATGAAGAAAAGCCCCACGTATGTGTGCCTCGATACGTATAAGATGGTCGGTGGTAGATCGGCCCTTTCTAAACCAGCACTGGTATGGGTCGAGCAATTTCTTTCTTTCTAAGTAGTGGAGTAGGCGGCAACAATTCATTTTTTCAAATAGTTTGCAGAGGCAGCTTGTTAACACTAGAGGTCTGTAACTTGATACAGTACAGGGATCCTCCCTGCTTCAAACTTGGAATTATAACAGCCTCGTTCTTGGAGGAGGGCATCACATCTGTAAACCATATGCGATTATAAAGAGAGAGGAGTGTTTTTTCTAGTTTCGGAGAGTAGTTCCTTCAGAATTGCGTACATTACGTTGTCAGAACCTGGGGTATATGTACTACAGCAGCTGAGTGCTGTTCGCAGTTCTGCTAAGCAGAATAGTTCATTATACGCCTCATTTTATGCGGATTTTCTTACAAACTTTTGTTTTTCTATTCGTGCTTTGTAACGCTGAAAGGTTTCGGAGTAGTGAGAGGAGCTCGATATGTGTTCTAATTGTGTGCCAAGAAAGTTGGCTTGATCCTTCAAGGTTTCCGCGAGTCTATTTACTAGCGGAAAGGAATACGTTTGTTGACCCCAACTTTACTTTATTTCACACTTTTCTCTCATCTGTGTATGAGTTGATACTCAATATAAACTTTGTTCAGCTCTCTCGTCTAGCTTGTCGACGCGTTCTCCTTGCCTGCGATTTGACCCGCTTGAAATTTTCCAGGTTTTCTGCTGTTAGGGAGTGGCGAAGCAACGCCCATGCTTTGTTCTGAGTAGTCCGAGCTTTCCTGCATGCGTCGTTCCACCATAGGAGTCGCCATTTAGAAGACATGCCACTCCTTTTCGCAATACATTTAGATGCGGCATCAAGTATAAAAGCTGTAAAATACGTGACAGCGTCATTTATGGTGAGGGCAGGTAGTTCAATTCATGTCATGTGTGTAAGAGTTTTATACCCTTCCCAATCAGCTGAGTCAAACTTCCATCGAGGAACCTGTGGGGGTAGTTGATCTTCGTTCAGCGCACTCAGGATGATTGGAAAGTGGTCACTCCCATAAGGGTTTTTGAGAACGTTCCACTTAAAAAGAGGTAAAAGGGATGGTGATGAAATGCTAAGATCAAGTAGGAGTACGTGTTGTTTGCAAGGCTAAAATACGTAAGCTCCTTCATATTTAAAAGACATAAACTAGAAGAGAAAAGGAGCTGCTCAATGAGACATCCTCGTGCATCACAGTGAGCATCGCTCCACAGGACATTGTGTGCATTATAATCACCTAGAACCAGAAACGGCTCAGGGAGTTCATCTAATATTGATTATAGATCACGTCTGTGTAGCTGTTGATGTGGTGGTATGTACACAGAACATATGGTAATGAGTTTCTTAAAAAGTACATTTCGAATGGCCACTGCCTCAAGGGTCGTTTGGAGCTTCAATTGCTGGCATGCTATACTTCGATGAGCAATAATGGCCACACCACCAGATGGTACGACAGCATCCTCCTGGTCTTTTCGGAAAATAATATATTGCTGTAGGAAGTCCTAGTGCTTGGGAGTTAAGTGCGTTTCTTGCACACATAGCACTTTCACATTACACTCACTCACAAGTTCTTGGACGTCATCTAAATTACTAAGTATTGCCATTACGTTCCACTGTGTGATCTGGTCCATAGTGAAAAAAAATGAAAAAGTGCTGTGTGCAGAGAAGACGGAAATTAGCTACTTTTACAGGACCTTTGTTATGCCCTGTAATCGGCGTTTTGTCTTTTTGGGGGCGGTCGAGGGAAGCTCGCCACTCCTTCGGTGCTTCCTCCGCCGTTTGGCTTGAACTCGTGTCTATAGCCTCTTGCGAGGCACTGGATGCCCACTCTACAGAGCGATCTGTGCGTCGCTGTCACAGGTCCCGTTAATTCGGGAGGCGATCGCCGGGCTAATTCCAAGGGCCGAAGCATCGGCCCCCGAACCACACCACGAAAGCGTGGACAATTTAGAAGTTGTCCTATTTGGCGCGCCAGCGGACCCTGGCTGTGGCCCAAAGAACAAGTCAGAGCCGAGAGTTGATAAACAAAACAAAATTATATTCTCAGTTATGGTAGATCAAAACGATCCACAAGTATTCACACTCGACAATAGTTGAATACAATGTGTCAACAATCAAACAATGTACTACACAGTACAATCAGCCACACTCGAAACAACAGACACAGACAACAATACATACTACAATGCAGTCGCATGTATCGAACAACCAAGACACTTTAAGACTAAAGAGTTAGAAAACTTATTCAGTCCAAAGTTCTTGGAACAAAAGTCTGAATAATACTCTTCCGAGAATCACTCACTCAAAGCCAGTGTTGTTGTCGATCCGCTGCCCCCGAAGTTTCTCTTCCAGGAAACCTCGCGTGTTCAAATGACCACTCTCCAAGCTTCAAACTTCTTCGCCGGAAACACATCGGCTCAACACACGCAGCTGTTGCCACGCGTCTTCGCTCGATAGCAGTAAACACACACTCTTGCCTGTAGGTCGAGTCTTCACCCCTCAAGTGGAAATCCTCTTCTTCTCCACTTCCTTCTTCTCCTCCTTTGTCACGAAAGACAAAAGGTTTTGCCCACAAGGCGGTACACCCTACGCATTCTGGCGCATACTTTCTTCTTCTCCTGCTTTGTCACTAAGGACAAAAGCTTCACCAACAGACAAGGCGGGATACCCTACGCACTCTGGCGTTAACTTCCTTCTTCTCCTCCTGATCTTCCATCTCTGCTTCTCGGTTAAGTACCCTCCACGCGAGATTCCAGAAAATTCTCATCTTTTCGTCGGCGCGATGCGCAGCGAAGGCTGGGGGAAAGGGCGAGACGGTACGAGGACCGTCCGCGACGGATTACGCAACCCTGCATCACCACGCCCCTTTCCGTCGAGAACGTTCTAGGTCTTGCTCGGCCACCGATGGGAAGAGGTTCGACGGCGAACCTATGCTTCCGAGGGGAGAGGGACGCGCGCCCTGGCAGTCTTTGGGTACTTGTTTACTTTTCCTTTTTTTATCGTTGACTTCTCAACGCTTCGTCGCGAGAATTTGGCGGCGCGCCCTTTTTCGAGCGGTCGTTTTGTGACACTACTCCCACTTTAAGAATATTATCTCCTAATATTCAAAACCACACAAACGAGTGCGAACAGTCCCCACACTCTCAGAGACTGTACCATAGTCCGTCGCTAATGACACGTCACATTCACAATATATCACTCAATACAATTGTACATTGTAATTCAATCTCACAACACATGAAATATAATCACAGGTGCATGAGTACAACAATCCATAGCATATTCCAGACAATACAAATGTACAAATTTCTCTCATTACAACAATGATGGAATGCTATATATCACATCACCGTAACAAACATTTTAACTCGCTCGACATACAGTTGTGACACAGGATAACAAGAACATTAACACAACATATAGCACTGTCAAACTCATTCCGATTTGACCTGGACACCTATCCTGTGTACTTCGAGCCGTGCTTGCGTCCTTTCTTGCGGGGCTCGCTCGATCTCTTTTTGTTTTTCCTCGTTTTGTTCCGGCGAGCCCTTTCCACCGATGGTATCTGAGGCGGCGTCTCAGCCACTGTTTTGACTTCCGGCATTGTTAGCGGGTCATAACGCTCAACCGAACCTGTCACCCGCTTGTTCATGTTACGACATTGGGCCTGGCTGGCCGAATCCGTCATCTTTACAGTGTCCGTTGGTTGACGTCGTGCTGGCGTAAGTCCAGCTGCCGAGCACGTGAACTCGTTCAACACGATTATCTCCTCATTCACTGTCTCTTGCACCGCGGCTTCACCTTGGGCTCGAGTGAAATCCTTCACGGGATTTTTCTCCGCTGTATCCCGCGGTCCCTGTGTCGGCGGGGGCTCCATCTTCGAGTCTTCCCCCAAACGTTCTGGATCATTCGGCCCTCGCGCCCCGTCGATGTTTCCGAAGACGAGGTCGTACAGGGGGGTCGTCATGCACAGTGCAGTAATCGTCCCGCTGAAGTACGGGGTTTCATCCTCAGTTTCTGCTTCGGGAAGCATCCGAACCGTACTGTCAATTAGGCAAACCGGTTTCGTTTTGCCTGTCAACTCACCTTCCCGTACCAGATTTCTGCGCACGATAACCGTGGAGCTACCGGTGTCTCTTAACACCATAATCTTCTTCTCCGCAACTTTTCCAGGCAGCGTTGGCATTCCCTTCGTAACACCGGTTGGCTGTTTTGTCATTACAGCACCGACAATAGGAAGTTTCTTCCCATTTTTCAACTCTACGAATCCATCGGTGACGGCATTATTATTGAATTTCGGTGCCGCTTGCACACAGGATACCTGGTGAGTTTGACTCGCTCCGTTACGACATGCGTCTGCTTTGTGCCCAGTCTGACCACACTTGAAACATTTTAATACCATAGGGCTCGTGAAGTTAGTTCGACAGTCGTTAGCGTGGTAACCCACGCGGTTACACAGAAAGCATCGCGGAATGCTCTCCGGTGCACGCTTCTTTTCTTCGGGAGCCGAATTCTCCAAATCTTCAGGACACTCCTTCTTGACCTTGGCCAAATTAGTGCCACCTTGCGCTTCCAAGAATTAATCCGCTAATTCAAGCATGTCTTCAAGTTACTTAGCTCTCCTCTCTTTCAAGTACAGCGACAGGCTTGGGTGGCAACTAGTAAGAAATTGTTCTCTAATTAGGAGCTCTCTAAGCTCATCGTACTCCTGCGCTGTCCCTGAAAGTTCAATCCATCTGTCGAAATATTGGCTACGTCGGGCGGCGTACTGCGTAGCCGTCTCACCATCAGCAGGCTTTTCTGTCCAAAATATGTCCCGGAAACCTTCCACAGTAAATCTAAATCGCTTCAGCAAAGCAGCTTTCACCTTTGTATAGTTGGCTGCATCGGTCGGCGTCAGCCTACCGCACACACTGAGCGCTTCACCACTCAAGCAAGTACTCAAAGCAGTTGCCCATTGATGTTCCGGCCAATTCTGGCTCCTTGCAATCGTCTCAAATCTGTGAAGGTACGCGTCAAGGTCGTCTTTCCTTTCATCAAACGCTACGAGCACCTTGCTTGGATTCAAGCGGAAGCCATATTGTTCCCGTTCGCAGCTTTCAACTCTAGCTTGGACAAGAGTTTCACTTCGCTGTTGCAAACGGAGCCGCTCGAGTTCCATCTAGTGCTGCCACTGCCGTTCCCTTTCAGCCATCTTCGCTTCTCTTTCTTCTTTCAGCCGTCGCTCCCTTGCCTCTCTTTCTTCTTTCAGCTGTCGCTTCTTTGCTTCTCTTTCTTCTCTCGCCCTTTCAGCTGCCAACTTTTCTCTCTCCATCACCCCTTTCTCCTTCTGGCTTACCCACTTCCGTAGTTCGGCGCCAGAAAGACCCATCTTCTCACCAAGAGCAACTAACTTTTCAAAATCCATAGTGTCTCGCAAATAAAGTCTTGCAGCGTGTAAAATGTATCTGCCTAAATCAGTCAATCGGAACACTCACCTGCGCTCGTTAACGAGAACACTGAACAACACACAAAATTGTTCCGATAGCAGTATCAACAACTCGAGGCTCTTTCTCACTACTTCGGACGCACTGCGCAATCAAAAGGTCTTGTCGCGGACGCCAAATTAATTATCACATGTCCCGTTAATTCGGGAGGCAATCGCCAGGCTAATTCCAAGGGCCGAAGTATCGGCCCTCCGAACCGCCCCACGAAAGCGTGGGCAATTTAGAAGTGGTCCTATTTGGCACGCCAGCGGACGCCGGCTGTGGCCCAAAGAACAAGTCAGAGGCGAGAGTTGATAAACAAAAGAAAATTATATTTTCAGTTATGGCAGATCAAAATGATACACAAGTATGTACACTCGATAATTGTTGAATACAATGTGTCGCAAATCAAACAATGTACTACGCAGTACAATCAGCCACACTCGAAACAACGGACACAGACAACAATACGCACTACAATGCCGTCGCATGCATCGAACAACCCAGACACTTAAAGACTAAAGAGTTAGAAAACTTCTTCAGTCCAAAGTTCTTGGAACGAAAGTCTGAATGATACTCTTCCGAGAATCGCTCACTCAAAGCCAGTGTTGTCGATCCGCTGCCCTCGAAGTTTCTCTTTCAGGAATCCTCACGTGTACAAATGGCCACTCTCCAAGCTTCAAACTTCTTTGCCAGAAACACGTCGGCTTCACACACGCAGCTGTTGCTACGCCTCTTCGCTCGATAGCGGTTGACACACACTCTTGCCTGTAGCTCGAGGCTTCACCCCCCAGGTGCAAATCCTCTTTTTCTCCACTTCCTTCTTCTCCTCCTTTGTCACAGAAGACAAAAGGCTTCGCCCACAAGGCGGTACACCCTACGCACTCTGGCGCATACTTTCTTCTTCTCCTGCTTTGTCACTAAGGACAAAACCTTCACCGACAGACGCGGCGGGATACCCTATGCACTCTGGCGTTAACTTCCTTCTTCTCCTCCTGATCTCCCATCTCTGCTGCTCGGTTAAATACCCTCCGCGCGAGATTCCAGAAAATTCTCATCATTTCGTCGGCGCGATGCGCAGCGAAGGCTGGGGGAAAGGGCGAGACGGTACGAGGGCCGTCCGCGACGGATGACGCAACCCTGTATCACCACGCCCCTTTTCATCGAGAACGTTCTACGTCTTGCTCGGCCGCCGATGCGAGGAGGTTCGACGGCGAACCTACGCTTCCGAGGGGAGAGGGACGCGCGCCTGGGGAGTCTTTGGATGCTTGTTTTCTTTTCCTTTTTTTATCGTTGACTTCTCGGCGCTTCATCGCGAGAATTTGGCAGCGCGCCGTTTTTCGAGCACTGGTTTTGTGACAGTCACTTAGACTTCGCCTCGATAGACGAAGTCTTTGTCCCCACCAAGCTGGGGGCCGATGAGGCCCCCTTGGCTCGTTATTTCCCTGGCTGCTGCCAGAGCTTGTAGAGGTCACTGGTGTAGACAAGCTGAATGTGGGCAGGGCAGCGCAGGCTGCTCCCGCCATAGGGGCTTGTGTCGTTGGCCTCGGCACGCTAGGCGTGGTCCGGGCAACTGCCAAGGGCCTTTGTGGTGCCACTCCTTGATGCACCACTTAGGCGAAAGGTGTTTTTAGTGCCAATGATGAGGAGATCTGTTGTTTTGCTTTCCTGAATGTGATAGTTTTCTCAACTTTTATAGTTGTTATTTCTCTTTTCTTTTTTCCAGGCTGGGCACGCTCTGGAGTATGCGGGGTGACTACCTTCGCAGTTAGCATTGAGGACCTCGTCATGACTATATTCATCAGCACTGTTACCAGTTGTGCCACACTTAGCACACATCAGCTGCCCTCGGCAGATCTGGAATGCATGACCAAATCACTGGCATTTGAAGCAACGCCTCGGGTTTGGAATGAAGGGTCGGACATGAAGTTTTATATAGCCAGCTTCGAGAGTCTCAGGTAATGTGGTTGAGGTGAAGATGAGTATCAAGTGTTTTGTTGCTATTTCGTTGTTGTTTCGTCTAATTTTGATGGTCTGTACATGTACTACACCTTGTCCTTCCATCCATTAAGGAGCTCTTCTTCACTCAGTGTGATCACATCTTCGTCCGATACCACGCCCTTCACTGTATTCATCGTACGGTGCGCGATCACAGAGACGAGAATGCTGCCGAAGGCTACAAGGTGCGAAAGTTTATTGTACTGTTCCTTGTCTCTTAGTTCGAGAAGCGAATCTCCACTTGCCATCCTCGTGGCCCTATAGCTGCTTCCAATAATCTCTCTCAAGCACTTGGCCACAAGGAAGGGTGAGAATGCTCTAGCTTTTGTAGATGATTGTTCGCAGTGGAGGACATGTTATTTTGGAAAAGTTTCTCTGTTTTGGGGCCAAAGTAGTGAAGCTGCGTTGGTGCGTACCCTTTTCGAACCACGATCATTTAAAGAGGGGGTCGAGAATTCTATGGGAAAATGTGAATTTTTAGGTGACGGCGCCTACCACACACCACGGAGTCCAACAAGGGGACGTGGCAGAGCATGTGGACATGTCTGCGCAACGCCAACAGTACGCAGGTACTATAACCCAATATGGTTTACCCTAGTCTGGATAGCCACACAAGGTTAACCCTTCCCGCCAGGAAAAACAGAAGTAAATATAAGAGAGAAGAGTAAAGATTGAAAGTGAGAGGGAAAGACAAAGATGAAGAGAAGGAGAGACACGAAAAGGTGGCTGCAGGGTCTGTAAGTACAGGCCCTGGAGACGCCATCTGTACACCACCACTATAACCGAATATGGTGTCCAAGGTAGGATAGCCACACTGGGTTAACACTTGCTGCCAGGAAACACGGAAGTCAACGGAAGAGAGTAGAGCACAGGAAAAACTTAAAGTAAGAGAAAATACGAAGCTGTGAGGGGGAGACAGGAAAAGGCGACTGCAGATTCCCCCCAGGGGGGTCAATCCGGGGGAGCCGTCTACGTAAAGCCAGGGCCAAAGGGGTGTGTTGCCTCTGCCGAGGGGCCTTAAAGGTCCAAGCAACCAGCGTCAGCTCAACCCCCAGGATCCTTCTTTCTCCAGACACGGCTCAGCCACGCACGACTAAGCGTGGGAGGGAGTCGAAACTCCCCCGTTAGCTCGGGTCCCTGGTGTCGCTACACACCAAACGCCTACTTGCGCAGGCGCCCCTGCGGGCTGGAGGACAATTGGTGCTGTGGCGGTGTTGGTAGTGTTCGTTCTCACAGTCTTTGTCGTCATCTTGTTTGGGAGAGCGCAGAACTCCGCAGGTAAGTTCTGCAAGCGACCGCTTGCTCGCTGCGCAGTGGCACCGTCAACTTCAAACACGAGATTCGGACTGCTGCTTCAGCTTGCCAGAGGTGTCCTAGGCATGGTGTTCCAGCACCTCTACCAGATATCACGTAGTGTTGGAACTTGTACCGTAAAACTTTAAGGCACTTTGGAGCAATCACTTTATTTAGGTAGAACTCAAGCTCTAGATTGTAGTCGGTAACATCAGAAGGACGCAGCTGCCACGCCGGCGTGTCCCACAAAAAGCACACTTGTGGCTCGTCGCTATACAGACACACCCACTGATTCTGCCCCCACAGTCAGCCAACTTGTACCCATTATCAATACGACAACAAAATTAGACTCGATACCATCTTTCTTACGTGATCACACCAGGTGCCTACTTTGGCGCTAGTAAAGTCAACTGACATAAATGTTAACCATGCACTTCCACTGCGACAAATCAAAAGACTTCTCATGGCAGAATTTTAAGATGCCGTCGAGCACTTCTAGTGCGACATCATTCGCACCTGTTAAAGTCTATCGTTCGTGTGTGTCGTTTTAACGTTACAAAATGCGCGATGGATGTGGTCTTTAACTTTAAATCTGCAAAACCAGAAGTTGTATAAATTGCTGCTTCTAACTTCCACCTTCAACAAAGAACAGAACTACATGAAATTGCTTCTTGAAATTGAAGTTTAGCGCATAAATCCAAATGTTTTTGACATTTTTTGATAAGACTGAAAACACGAAGTCCTACTTATAGCTGATTAGAAAAAACATATTAATTTTAACCCATGGAGCACAGACTGTTATGAATCAATACTTTTGTTTCACTTATGCTTAACTTCACTCGAAAACACAGAGGTGATATCTCTAGCTTCTTTCAACTTCGATGTCTGTTCGAAATTTGTTGTATTCAATTCATATCAGTGTAACGTATCATCAATACCACATATCTGTTTTGGTCCCCACTGGCTCTCTTATAGCTCAAGTTCCTTTTTTCTAAGGATTCTTCTGGATAGCAACCTAAGATATAAGAGTCATATTGCTAAACATCAAAAAGAAAATAGCCTATGGTGTACGCGTCCTGATTAAAATTCGCCCCTACTTCTCACGCACCACATTGCTGTCTCTCTATCACTGCTTTGTCCATTCTCATTTCACTTATGGTATTACATGTTGGGTAAATACATACAATACTCATATTGCGTCCGTCAAGATTGTTCAGAACCAGGCTATAATAAGCACTTGCATCCCATGCCTCTCCAACGCCAAATCAATACTACGCGAAATTAAGATTCCCACAACAACTGAACTCTTTAAACACAACTAAAATAGTTTTTATACAAGCTTTTAAATAGCGAACTTCCGCAGCCATTTTCCCATCATCTAAGGTCATTATCTATAGCACTACTCGGTTCGCGATGAACAACAATTTTGTTTCACCCAAACTTTGGACTAACTACCGGAAGCAAACTGTAGTATTCACTTCTATTTTACTTTGGAACACTCTTCTCCTCATCATGAAAACCTCAAGACTATTGAATCATTTCACAAATGAACTAAAAATACACTTACTTCATTCTGAGTAATGAAAGAGTAACTTGTCTTTCATTTAAAATACATGTGCTTTGGTGTTCCGTTTATTTCGGTATAGATGATCTCACTGTAGTATTTCTTTTTTTTCCTCTTCTCTTTTAATTTTTATTTAGCTGCGATGTGTCAAAAGCGAAATACTCTATGCAATCACATGTATTATTTTTTTGTAAATGTTCTGTTTTCAAATGACTGATCTTGCTACTGTTGCTACTACGATGTGTTTTTTACCTGATTTCTTTTTTGGAAATCACGTCTTGACGCAGTCTTTTGACTGTGAGACCTCCTCCTGTATACCGCTCGCTTATAACTTCACTCAACTTTTATTATAAACTTCTGAATTCTTATTGAAAACAGAAAAAAACACCTGTTTTTGGTATGTGAACCTTAGCGCACTTTCTGAAAGCGAGAACACAATAGAATTTATGTAGCACTCTTAGTAATAAAGCCTTGAAGAGGACATGCATACAAAATCACCTCTTGTTCTGAGCCTCCAAGCCTGATGATACAACATTATAGGCATGCGCTGCGTTCTCTTTCAGGTGGGGCGAAGGTTCGCCGCTGCGCCACTCCCCTCTACTATATCAATGCTTTAGGCTGAAGATGCGCCTCCGAGTCACAGTGTCCCTCTCCCATTGCTATATGTAAATGTCTAGGGCTGACTTCGTCCCTCCCCCTCTTATGTGACCAGGGGTTGTGGCAGTGGTCCCCCCTTGTCGCACGACTGTAGCGACCCTTGAATAGAGAGAGAGAGAATAAACTTTATTGGGTTCCAGCATGCGGGATTCCCTCCGGCCGCGCAGGGCGTGGGGTTCACCCTATCTCACGTTACACTAGAAGTCCTAATGTCACGCGGGCCTAGACCTCAAGGCCTTCGTGCCCCGTCGCCGCTCGGGTTACTGGGGGTGTCCCCCTTTCGCCTTTGCAGCGCCAGTGAATAGATTCATCAAGCTCGCACACTAATTGTGGGCCTCAAAGATACAGTATAGTCAAATATACACTAGAAGTCCTAATGTCACGCGGGCCTAGACCTCAAGGCCTTCGTGCCCCGTCGCCGCTCGGGTTACTGGGGGTGTCCCCCTTTCGCCTTTGCAGCACCCTTGAATAGATTCATCAAGCTCGCACACTAATTGTGGGCCTCAAAGATACAGTATAGTCAAATATACAGTCGACGTTGATTCTTGAAACAACAGTCAAGAAACCTCGTAGTACTAATAGATTTGTGCTAGGGACGAACTTATCTTGGTATAAAATCATGTCGAAGTTGTGCACGTTGCCTAGCGCTCTTAATATCACCCTGCTGAAATTGGTATATCTGACGTAATTGTTATCGTGCCTAACGTTGCTCGCCATAGTTGCTCGGCCACAGACACTAGGATCTGTACTGTGAAAGTAGCGAGAGCCACAGCAGCCCCATTGGCTATCCAAGAATTTTGCGCTTGCTTGGTGCTATCTGCGTCTGCTAGATGGCACGACCTAAGCGACTTAACAATGCGAAAACTGAACTTTTGAGCTACTCTCGTGATTCCTCATAGGAACTTCAGTTAGTCATTTTTTTCTATAAATAAAACAGAAACGAAGAAGCAGTATTTTATACGTCTATTGAGGCACGAAAGCTTTCCCTTCTTATTGCTGCTAGTTTGATAACCAGTGGTTAATTGTCGGATGCTGTCACGTCATGGGGATCATTTTCAGATTGTCCCACTATTGTAACACGTCGTGCCATACATTTAGATTATTTTCTCAGTAATCAGGGTACCACTGATGCTAGTATTACTAATTTAAACACTGTCGTATATTGAGCTTTCACTCTGACGTAAATTGTTATTTCCCCGCAGTGTACCTTCAAAGTGCACTGAACGTTTCGTCAGGTGTCCAGTGTTACAAAAGCCATTGAACTGCATGGCAGTTGAAGACGACAACGAAATCTTAGGGTTTTCAGATGGGTTGTTTACTCGACTATTTTAACGTATGGTTCAAAGGTAATCGAAAGCTAATGTTGCATTGCAGTGATGTTGTTTGTATTGGTGTTTACAAAACAGGCTTCGCAAGGTTTTATTACCGTAGTTCACCGACAATACTGCTTTTTGCAAATTAGTGCAATCACTGAACGTGACATCGGTCCGTAAAAAATACATGTTATCAGGACAACTTTTCACAGTAGTTATCGCATCAACAGAATAAACTTTTGTAACCAATGTGCCCTTACTCTAAAGTTGTAGAGCTCAACACAAAAGTCTGTATTACCCCAAAAAATGCGTTTCAGAACAGCCACCCGATTGCGTGCAGAAAAAAATTGCCCGCAGCTTCCCTCGGGGGAACACTGAGGAGGATGCGGAGCATATAATTGGTTAACGGGGTGTTAAAGTGCGACTTACTTGGGTCGATGGCTAAATTGGTTAACGTGGTTGTAGGAGGGGGTGTTAAATGAGTGAACACGTACACACGTATGCGAAAGAGCGGCGCTGGTCGAAGGGACTTCGATCATTGTGTTTGTGGATTCGTTGGCATTCATTTCACCGCGACCTTGGACGTCGACGCGCCGTACAAACCAACCGACGAGCGGCAACTGAGCGAGCGAGCGCCGACCTTGAGAATATATACAGCGCGACGGCGCATGCACTGTCAGCTGTTGAATGTTCTCGAAGCGCGACGGCGCATGCGCGTCCACTGGAGAATCAGGAGAATTGTAGAATGTTCTCGAAGGGGAGAAGCGCGCGCGGCACAGATGGTGGGTGACGGTGCATGCGCGCGTCAGCTGTCGAATGTTCGAGAAGGGGGAGAAGCGCAACGGCGCATGCGCGCGCGTCAGCTGCCGATGTTCTCGAAGCGCGACGGCACATGCGCGCGCGTCAGCTGCCGATGTTTTCGAAGCGTGACGGCGCATGCGCGCTACATTATACACCTAGCGAATGTTCGTGAAGAGGAGAAGCGCACGCGGTGTGTAGAGGAGGAAGGGTGCACAGATGGTGGAGGAGTGAAGCGCGCGCGGTGTGTAGAGGAGGAAGGGATGCACAGATGGTGGAAGGAGGAGGAGGAAGCTTGCGGACGGCGCCGCACTACAAGCCTCGAGTATTAGATGCTCCGCATCTAAAATGTCCCTCTATAGTTGCTGAAAAGTTGTTGTTATACCTCGAGATTTTGAGGCTGACAACGGTGTGACCATTTTGGTTGCGGCGCCTTCCCGTGACAAAACAAAAAGGCAATTTGGGCTAGTGATCATTGTCGCGGAGGAAGAGCATGGACTTCGACGAAAAAGAAAGATTCGACCGAACCAAAAGTAAAACATTACTGACTTTTCAAAATTGTTTCCTTCAAGGTAATACGGCGGTCCGGAATAAAAGTTGAAAAGGTTAATAAATTTAGTTTAAATTCAATGTATTACGTGATCTTCTAAAATTACTCTTTTTTATCACCCATAACTGAAATGACACTTAAAAGTGACAACGTCGCAATTTTCGCCATTTTTTTCATTTTCCAAAGTGGGTACGTGCCATTTATTTGAAAGAAAACACCGTTGAACGAGTGGAACGAGAGCACATGAACGACGCCTGGTTCGTGAAGCTCCAGCGCTCGGGTGTCGGCGTCATAGTTCAACTACGCGAGAACCGGGCCCGAGGTCCAGCTTGTGATTCCTCGCTTCACCAACGATCTGCTGCCTAGCGACCTTATGCTAGCGTTCCTGAGGGACCAAAACCGATGTTGTAATGTGCCTCAGCTGTGAGCACCAGGATAACTGCTAGCTGAACACAGCAGCAACCTTGGAGTCAACTGGCTGCAGTGCTTCCCGGCCGACTTCGTTGCAGCCCTCATCGTCAGGCCACGCAGCCTGACCACTACGACGACATCTCTCACGATGAACAAGGGGACAGCCCATGTAAGCAGGTGATCGCATGAGGGCTAGGCACATCGCAAAATAGAAGGATGGTTGCTGAACTATATTTAACCTCACTATATACTTTGTGTGACCTGTATCCTTCTAGATAAAGTTCTCTGTGTTGCTTGTTGAAGGTGCCGACTGCTGTGTCATTAAAACAACAAATCCTGGGTCCGAACTTGAAAAGCGTTTCCTATCGCAAACAGCATGCATTTCGAAAAACATGCTACAGTACAGAAGCTTCTGACGTTATATTTCGTTGTATTTTTCAACCGGGTCGAGCTTTTATTAGTATAGTCATGTGGTAGAATATATGCTGGGCTGAGGAAAATGAAATTCCCTTTCTGAAAGTCAGCTGTTAGGATTTTTTGAATTGCTTGTTCTTTGGCAACATGTCATAAAAGAATTTCTTGCCAAGATTCTTACCCAAGGCTATTAAGACGTTAGTTTGAAATAAAATAGCATTGTAGCACGTAAAGTTTTACACTCAGCGAAAAATGAATGACAATACAGCACTTACGTTTATGAATGTATATATCCCTTCGAGTCTGTTCCACTCGTCCTTATCAGTTGGTGACCACAACGCCGCCGGCTCAGATCGTGGGTCTTCAGTTCCTGTCAGTGTTGTGTTTCTCCCTTTTGTGTTTATTGTGCCGCTTGCTGCCGTCTAATTAGGGAATAAAAGCGGATATTGAGGCTTTTAAGCAGAAATACGCTATATAAATGAAGTAATAAACATGGCCCACAATCTTCTGCTGAGGCAGTTTATTATGCTTAACAGCACAATTTGAAGTTTACTTAGGATAACAGCTTATGACAGGTATAAGTGCATGCCACATATCTTCATTTCTTTATTGCTACAAACTTCGTTCAGTGGCATACCTCAGGGGAACAAATTGCCGACATCTGTCATGACTCTTTCTATAAGTAGAGATAAAGTACTTTTAAGCGTTCTGTTATTGAGTCAATCAGAGACTTCAGTAATGTATTCGGCCAGCCCAACTTCTGGCTTTTTTATGGTTCAGGTTCTGTAACCTCCCACGCGCTTGAAATATTCATTTTTGTGTTTGCGTAATTTTTCCGGGAACGTGCTGCAACTTGTGTATCCAAGTGCGGCGGCCAAGGCAAAAGTTAGTAACTGAAGTTTGAAAGTTAAAATCTGTGGCCAGCGGCTGCCTGCTCTAATCTTTACGCAATATTGTTACGCACAAGGATCCAACTGCTCATTCCTTCAGATGCGATTGTAATCACATTCCTGGGAATATATTATGAGATGCAGTTGGTTTCCTCCGATTCGTATTGATATCTTCCTGTCCCATTGAGTTTGTGGACGTACGCTGAAATGTAGTCAGCTAGTATTTTGAAAACGCCGAGGCATGAAGACAAAACAGAAGCAGGAGTGGTGCAACACAGCTGCCTATAGTGACAGTTGAACGAGTGCACCATGGCAATACTTTTTGTTGTGCAAAATGGGAAAATAAAGACTTCTAGAGGACGCTAAGGACAGGCAGTGTGACCCACCAAGGACGCCACCATATTTTGGCATTTTCTTCCTTCCAGAATAGAAATTGACAACTACCATTCTGCGGCACGAAACCAAAGAATTTTGTTCTGATTTCTAAATGTCATTTTTTTTATTTTTAACCCTTCTGCCACCTTACGATGTTCTGCAGAACCAATTTGATGATGATGTGCGGTGCTTTACAGCACAAGGACCATATGATGGACAAAGAGTGCCATTTCATGAGACGAGGAATGTGGACAATGTTTATGGTAACTGGCTGTATAAGAGCCATAAATTTCCATGCACTATGGCAGGTAAAACATAGCAGTATTAAAGCTATTACAGTGTCGAGAAAGGTGGCTAGTGAAAGTGAGTGACGAAGGATAGTGAATACAATATTATGGTGATAATTGGCATTAGTACCAATTGCTTCATAAATGCCCTCATGTACGATGGTCGGGAAGCATGCGCTGTGTTTTTGTAATAACCACAGCAGCGACTTCTCTACAGAGGCCATGCCACGGATTCACTGAGTGAATAACTGAAAATTATTCACGTGTTTTAAAAATGATAGCAATAACCTGTGTTGAGAAAGTGGTTCCCTACCGATGAACATTGCAGGGTAAAGTAAATTTTTCGGTCGTTAGGGTTATGCAAATAATTGCTTTTAAGGGTGTCTTAATTCTTATATTCACTTAAATTGTGAAGCCCACAGTGTGTACTGCACCGAATCTGTCCCACAATGGTGAATTGCCACCAGACAAAAGGTATTAGTGTGTCCTGTATGTGTGTCCTATCCTTAGTCTTGTTAGTGCAACTTTGTGCGCGGCTTGACATAGATACTGGCGGTCGCTGACCGAGTTGCAGCTTTAGAAAATGCAGTTTATGTTGTGTGTGCATTCCCATACGCGCTGCCAAAAAGCCCTGAGGTTTCGTTTCATGAGAGGTTTCAGGTAGAGTGCAGCGATTGCCATTGTTGTCTTGACATTGGTTGGCTTGGCGGATGCAGCCAAGTGGTCCGCCGATTCATTTCGTTCTATCTCATGGTGTCCCGGCCTCCAGGAAACTATGGCGTGCCTTTTAGTTAGTATACGGTGCATTAGAGTGAGTATAGAGATACAAGGGCAGGGTTTTTGTGGTTTTTCAGGGTTTTGTGGGCTTTTACTAAACTTCGGCAATCTGAGTATAATACTGCGCTTTGTTGTTTTATTCGTTAAACGGCAGGAAGTATCGCATGAGCTTTTGCAGTAAAGATGCTTGTGTTAGGATGACGAGCACCAGCATCTGAAAAGGATGGGCCAACCACAGCGTCTGTAACAGAATTGATGGTCTTTGAAGCATCGGTGTATAACTCGGGGAAACTGCCTTTGTGTTGAAGATACTGAAAGTGTGTGTGAATGTGTGCAACAGGTGCATGCTTTGTGACTTCCACAAAAGATATGTTACAAATCATAGACTGTCACTGTCACAGTGGCAGATAAGCAGCAGGAGACATCAAACAGTGCTCGAGAAGTGGCACATTAATTTCTTCAGTGAGGCCTCTCACAAGAAGTGAGTAGGGCTGCCTCAATGAAGGGCGGCTGTGAAAAAGGGCAGAATAAGACCAATCATTGAAATTGAAATGAGCAGGGTGTTCTTTGTTGGCGTTCACCTTGATGTAGTACACAAAATATATGTAACATCTCTTTGTGTTGAGTGACCACTCATTCGATTCCACAAGCAAGCTTTCCACGGGGCTAGTGGAAAAAGCGCCCGTTCAAAGGCGAATGCCGAAATGGCGCATGGGGTCCAGTATCTTCAAAGCGCTTTCAGTCGCAGACTGATAAACAGCGGCCGCGTAACTTTAGCGGGTGCAAATGAGGCTTATATGCAAACTAATCAGACATTTGCTGTGACTGCCCCATGTAGTACGAGACAACACATTTAGAACATTCATGACTTTGACTCAATTTGTTTTGAAATTTTTGATGTGCGGTATGAAGGTTGGCTTTTTGTCCAAGACTAAGCCTAAGAATTTATGCTTGGCATTAACAGACAGACGTTGACCATTCATTTGAAACAGGTTCTGAGTGAATGCCTCTCTTTCGGAAGAATAATACACGTGTGCTTCTTGTGGGTTTAGTCGGAATCCATTTTCCTCTGCCGGTTTGGAGGCCTTGTTTAAACCTAGCTGGACCTGCCACTCACAAATTGTCAGGTTACATGACTTACAGCCAACCTGAATGTCATCGGCATATGTGCAATAAAAGATATTGCGGGTGATGGACAGGTGCTGAGTATTCATTTTCATAATAAAAAGTGTACAACTAAGTACACCACCTTGTAGTACTCCCGTTTATTGGACAAATGTTTGAGAGAGAGCACTGTCCACTTGGCCACGGAATGTTTGATTGTACAAGTAATTTTAGATTACGGAAAGCATTCTAAAGCAACTCTCAGGTTAAACAAGTCTCTTAATATTGCAAAGTGCCATGTTGTGTCATCGTAAGCCTTCTCAATATTGAGGAACACAGAACGAAAGTATTTGTGGACGAAAGCATCTCGGATCTCTGCCTCAATACGCAACGGATTTACTATGGTGGATCTACCTTCTCGAAAAATACACTGACATTGGTCGAGCAGATTGTGTGTTTCAAGAAAATGTAAAATTCGGTGGTTTATGATGTTTTCAAAAAGTTTACAAAAGCAGCTTGTAAGTGCAATGGGCCTATAACTCGAAAGTGAGCTAGGGTTCTTGCCCTGTTTCAAAATAGGAATACCAATGTCCTTTTTCCGAGAATTAGGGTTGGTGCCAGAACGCCAGATAGCATTGTAGAAAGAAAGTGAGGATTTTCGCATTTCGATCAGCAGGATTTTCAAAATTTCATGCATGACACGGTCGGAGCCTGGGCCAGAGTTACTGCAGGAGTTTATTGATGTTTTAGCTCAGCTATGTTGAAAGAATAATTGTATACCTCGTATTTGGTACACTTGTGTTCTAGTTTCGCTTTGCTATTCTTGCTTTATATCTTTGGAAAGCTTCAGTATAGTGTGACGAGCTAGAAACTCGTAGTGTGTGCCGAGAAATTTCACCTGATCTTTCAAACTCTCATCCTCTGTGTTGACGAGGCGAGGGATGGTGGGTGTTTTTGTCTTCCTTGCTACCCTACCAACTATGTTCCAGTCTGTAGAACCGACGCTGCAAGGGGCCTTCACTCGTTCGCTAACACCATGTCGGAAACTTGGCTGAGTGACCCCAGTGTCGGGAACCGCCGCCTACGCAAATTGGACCCATCGAGAAAACTTCAAGTTCTATCAAACCTCTCCCGCCAGGATGCAACTTTACGGTGCCGCCTGTGGTGAGGAGTAGCTTTTACGAAGGCGTACTCTATTCGCATAGTAATAACGGATAGCTCCTGATGTGAATCGTGCGACACTGACGAGACAAAGAACATCTACTGTGTTATTGTGAACGTTTTACGAGCGAACGCAACTTGCTACGCGGAACATTAGAGGAACTAGACAGTAGACCTTTCTCCGAAGAGAAGATCCTTGGTTCATGGCTGTACGCGTCGCACGCCAGCAAAGCGACGCGGGCATTGCTAAGTTTTCTAGACGACTGGACTACGCGACCACTTATAAGCATGCAATGAACAAGGTCACATCTACGCACACGTTGCCCTTCACTTCTCTCTCTCTTCTCTTTTAATCCCCTCACCCCTTCCCCCAATGCAGGGTAGCAAACCAAACGTGCGTTTGGTTGACCTCCCTGCCTTTCATTTCTTCCCCTCCTGCTCCTCCTTTAGCCTCCTGTGTATCAGAATTGATCCTTATTGAAAAATCTGCCAGCTTTCCTTTCAGGCCTCCGACGCGTTCTCCTGCCTGGATGATTTATATTCTTAAAGCTGTCGAAATTCGTGGCTGTCAGTGAATTCTGCAGCAACCACCATGCCCTGTTCTGTTCCATGGGAAGCGTCGCTTGCTGAGCAGTTCAATTTTTTGCGGGATGCACTTGGCTGCTGCGTCAGTAAGCAAAGCTGTGAAGTATTGCACGGCTTCATTTATGCTTAATCCACATACGTCAGTACAACTTAAAGAATAATGTTATGAAACTGTTCCCAGTCGGCTTTTTTGGTCAGCCATTTGGGAACATGAGGAAGGCAATAGTGTAAATTCTGTGTATTCAAAAGTACCGGAAAACGGTTCCTTTTATAAGGGTTATTTATAATTTTCATTGGAGTATTGGTACAAGTGAAGGAGATACGATACTGAGGTTTATGGAGTAGTACACTTTGTTGGTGAGACTATAATATGTCGGCTGTTTCTTATTTAGCAGACAGACACCGGAAGAGAAAAGCAACTGTTCAATGAGATGACCTTGTGCAACGCAGCGAAAATCACCCCACAGACAACTATGAGCATTCAAGTCCCCAAGGACCAGATAAAGTTCAGGTAGGTAATCAATTAAGGACTGGAATTCTGATTTTTCAAGATGGGGGTGTGGAAGTATGTATAGAGAGAGGACAGTGAGTAGTTTGCTGAAAAAAAACCGGTCGAACAGCCGCTGTCTTTAAAGTTTTTTGTAGTAGTAACTGTTTGCAAGCTATAGTCCCTTTGATTAACAATAATGGCCCATCACCAGATCACGCCTCAGCTTCTTCTCTGTCCTTTCGGAAGAGACTATACTGACACAAAAACTTGGTGTGCTTGGATTTTAAATGTGTTTTCTGTACACACAGCAGTTATGGCGAATGTTTGTATAAGAGTTCTTGGATATCGTTGGTGTTTCTAAACAGTCCTCTGACGTCCCATTGTATAACTTTCGTTTCCATAGAGGGGTAGTGTAATGTTGTGCATACAAAACGAGTGTGACTGCTCTTTAGGCTGAACGTTAAAACTCAAGTACCATGGCCGTCATTGGTCTCCAATATCAGATTTTATTTCTCTTAGCGTGCTCCAAGGAGCTACGCCAATGTTTCGGCACCAGGGCTACTGTGGTGTGCATTGCCTCCTCAGAGGCACTGCGTGCCCGCATTAGCAGCAAGCTGGTGTTTTGAGCTTGGGTCCTCGGCTGGTGAGACAAGCCCTCTAAGTATGTCGACTCTGGAGCCCCCTTTGCCTCAAGAGGCGAAACCTTTCGTCCCATCGGACCAGAGGTCGAGGGAAATTCCTTGCGGGTGGGCTACCCTGGCTGCTATCAGAGCTTGCAGTGGCTGCTGGTGTGGCCATGTGGACAAGCGGCAGTGCAACCTTGGCTGTTCCCGCTGTAATGGAGATGGGGTCATCGGCATCTGCCTGGGCACACTGTGCCGAGCATGGGCAGCTGCCGAAGGCCATTGTAGTGCTGCCCCCTGTTGCCCAACGTTGGTGAGCAATTGTTTGTTTGTGAAAAATGAACAGAGAACTGTTGTCGTGCTTTTTGGAAGAATATGTTTTGTGTGACTTTCATTATGAGGATTTCCTCTTGCTTTTTCCATGTTGAACATGTTCCAGAGTACTTGGGGTAGGCACCATCGCACTTCGCGCAGTGAGCCTTAGCCTCCACCAAACAATCATCTATGAAGTGTCCTGTAGTGCCGCACTTTCACAGGTGAGTTGGCTGCGGCAACTCTGAAAGCCGTGACCAAAACGCTTGCACATAAAGCAATGTCTTGGGATGGGGATGTAAGGTCAGACATTCAGCTTCAAGTAGCCCGTCTCGAGATGTTCGAGAAGGATACTGGTGCAAAATGTCTCAATTTGGCGTTTTCTTGTGGCTTTCTTTTTACCACGTTTCAGGTTTATTATTTTTACTTGTGTCACCTGCTGGTCTTTCCAACCTTCGAGGAGCTGACCTTAAGTCAGGCCGACCAAGTCATCATATGACAAATGCCTCGGGAACTGTTGAAAGAACGGTGTGGCGTGATTGAAATAGGGGCGTTTCCAAATAATTCTAGTTTCGAAAGATTTTCATACTGAGCCTGCATTTTTACTTCAAGAAAGAGATCTCCACTAGCCATTCTGATAGCCTGTTAACCTGGACCAAGTTTAGTGGTGAAGACTTCAGAGACAAAGAAAAAAGGCGAGCTGGTTCTTGCGTTCTTTCAAGCAATTTCACAGTGCATTACATGGTAGCAGGGGAAAGTTTCTTTTGTTTTATGAAACAATTGAAAATATTTTCGGTGCGCCCTCTCTTCGAGAGAAGACGATCATGCAGTGGTGTGAAAGAAGTAGAAGTCATAAAATAAGTGTAAATTTGGCAGCCATGCCAGCCGCCCACAATGGAGCGCGACACAACGCGTTCTAAAATACTATGAGGCAAGCCGACGTCAGCTATACAAAGCCACTACAGCCAAATATATTGTGCCCAAGACAGAGCACATATCCAAGGTTAACCCTTGCCGGCAGGAGAAATTAGAAGAAAACAGAAGAGAGAAGTAGACAGGAAAGATAAAACAGTGAGAGTTCAGGACAAAATTGTATGGGAGAGTGATAGGAAAAGGAGACTGCCGGTTTCTCATGGGTGGGGGTCAGCCCAGGGGTGCTGTGCACGTGAAGACGGAGCTAAAAGGATGTGGTGCCTCTGTCGCGGGGGCCTTAAAGGTCCAATCATCCGCGTCGACTCAACCCCAAGGATCCCCATTTCCCCAGGTACAGCTCAGCTTCACACGGCTAGGCGTGGGATAGGTCGAATCCTCCCGTTGGCTCTGGTCCGTGGTGTCACTACACACCAAATGCCTCCTTGAAGCTCGCTCAAGTACGCGAGGTCTTTCTTCATCTTTTGAACCTTTGAAACGTTGGTCACAGAACATTTCGGTTTCACTTTTATAATAATAATAATAATAATAATAATAATAATAATAATAATAATAATAATAATCATAATAATAATAATATAAAATATTAATAATAATAATAATATAATATTATTAATAATATTTAAAAATACAAATATTTATTATGAGTGCGTTGATGATGATGATGATGATGATGATGATGAGAATGATAATAATATTACCAGCACTAGTAGCTAATAACATCGAAAATTCAGCACACACATGCAGGGCACCGTGGTCGACTTCTCCAGTAGTTCGGAATATGTGATGTTTTACGTGAACCTAATTCTAAATAAGTACATCAGCCTCGAGCACTTTTTTTTCATTGAAATGTGGCCACCATGACTAGGATTCAATACCACGACACCAGGCCACCATCGGAGAGACTTTTATGCTGAGTAAGTGTTTTTTTAAGAAAGTGCCCTGTCTACTTTACATAGAAGCCACCACACCTGATTAGTAGCTATATGCCACAGTCTTAAGGCTGTCAATGTCAATATTGATAGAATTTAGAAAGTATATGCTTTTTTGCCTAGAGCCTTGCACCTTCCCTATCATTATTTCAAGGTGGCGCACATGTTTCATAGCCCTTACTACTGAACAGTCACCGCAATGCCGATTTTACCAAATAGCAGTCATATAGGACTGGCATAAAACACCGAAGGACTGGCACAAGGACTGGCACAAAACACTGCGTGCCACAGGCCCTTGCGTTCTCTTTGGGCGAATTCAGCATTACGAAGACAGGCACGCTGTCAAACCGAATGTGGTTTGCGCGACCCATCGAAGAAGCTTTTGAAAGTCCAGGCTAGGCAGTCGCTACAGTAGTTGCAGTATTGTATGGAATGCGTTACTCACCCAGTATCCTGCAACTTATAGTTCAATAAACTTTTTTTATCTTTCAATCGTCCATCCCTAAGTTGCAAGCGGAAGAGCAACGTTAACTTGGCATGTGTTATAAGATATAGATGTGTGCAACTCTTCCAGCAATTTTCTTCTTTCTATTGCTTTCTGAACACATGTTTGGGCATTAAAATATGTTTTCTTAAGCGTGCGACGCAAGAAGGTATCGCAAGGGGGGAACTAGCTACTCCTCATAAATGCAGAACCTGCATATTTATTTGGTGCCTATTTGGGGTTTACGCATTTTTGTGAGAGGGGAATCAAAAACGTACCAGAAATGCTTCTTAAACGGCCTTGTATATAATGATAAAAAAAGTACCACTCTGGGATGTAGAATGCGTCAGATAAGCGCCCGAGAGTCATAGCCACCAAAGGAAATAAGTAACCAATCATATTTCAACCCTTTACCGATTAGTAAAGGCTTTCGTTATAATCATTATCTTTATCATCATCATACGTCTTGTAGAGGCTCTGTTCGGATAAAAACGATGGTGCATATCTGCGGACACCCTTTAGCTTTGCCAGACAAAATAGTTTATGTCCGAGTTCCCAGGACCAGCAACACCACTTTTGCTTTGGCGTAAAAAAACGGTCCACTCTGCGTCAACCACTCCTTCAGATTTTCGCAAAAATGCAATGCTGGAGCTATATATAGTTATTTTAACCAATGCTTACATTGGTTCTAAACAACATTGGTTCTAATGCCTTCCCCTATACATTACTTGGCATTATTGACGGTTAGATCTCATTATTATTCTGTCAAAACACAAAAAATGAGCCCTTAGGTATACACGTCTTTTCCTTATTCAATAACGAGGGTCTCGTAATGGCAGACTTGGTGCAGTTACGTTGTGTACGAGGGACTATTGGTCAGCTGCCCACACGTAATAAGTTCATGTGCTACGTGACGCCACACAGGCTCATAAAAGTGTTCATCACTCGCCGCTATGGCTACAGATGGCGCTGAATGACACTCCCACGTTTAAATTCACATATAAAGCAATATAATGGCTGAGGGAATAGCTGCCGTGGTAGCTCAGTAGTACAGCATCAAATGCGTTACTCGAAGGTCGCAGGTTTGGTTCCTGCCCACGGCAAGTTATCTTTTAGGCCACTTTTCTTTCAAAACATTTACATTACAATTTCGTCTAATCAGTTCCCCGTACTTTTGTTGGTAATGTTGTCTGTTAGATCTCAAAAATATTGTGTCAAACATGAAAAATCCAGCCCTTAAGTATACATTTTTTTGCCTCTTCATCAACGAGGATCTCGTACGGGATGACACGGTGCCTTTCGTTCGTATACGAGGAACTATTGGTCAGGTGGCAGTTCGCAATGAGTTCACGTGCTATGTGACGCTATACAGGCTCATGAAGAGTGTGTTAAAATTGTCGCCATTGCCACAAATGACGCTGATTCACACTCCCGCGCTCAAATTTCCATAAATACCCCATAAAGTGGCTGGAACGATAGCCGCCATGGTAGCTAAGTGGTAGAGCATTGAACCCGTTATTCGAAGGTCGCAGGTTTGATACCTGTCCTCAACAAGTTATCTTTTCACCTACTTTTTCACGTTTAATATTCATTCCTTCTAATAACTTCCCCCTATTGTTTCATTGGCAATAATGTCTGATAGATCTCATTATTAAAGTGTAAAAACATGAAAGGACGAGCCCTTAGGGAAACACTTCTTTCCCTTATTCCTTAACGAGGGTCTAGTAATATCAGGTTTGGTGCCTTAAGTTGTAGGGACTATTGGTCTGCTGCCAGCTCGTAATAACTTTACGCGCTATGTGACTCCAAACAGGCTTGTGAAATGTGCACCCCACTCGCCGGCAAGGCTACAGGTGGTGCTGACTGACACTCCTGCGCTTAAATTCACATAAAACTCAATAAAAGGCTAGGATGATAGCCGCCGTGGTAGTTCAGTGGTAAATAATTTAACGCGTTATTCGAAGGACGAGGGTTCGGTTTCTGCCAACGGCAAGATATTTTTTCAGCCACTTTTCTTTCTTCGCATATACATTACAATTCGGTCTAATACCTTTTCCTATACTGTTCTAGGCATTATTGTCTGTTAGATCTCATTATTACTGCTTCAAAACAAGGATAGACGAGCCCTTAGGTATACACTTCTTTCCCTTATTCATTACCGAGGGTCTCGTACTGGCAGATTTGGTGCCATTAGGAAGTAAAGGAGAGACCCTTGGTCATCTGCCAGCTTGTATTAGGTTCACGTTCTATGTGACGCCAAACAGGCTCGTGAAAAGTGAACTCCACTCCCCGCCATGGCTATTGATGGCGCTGACTGACACTCCTATGTTTATATTCACATATGTAAACAATAAAGTGGCTCGGGGGATAGTCGCCAAGGTCGCTCAGTGGTAAAGCATCGAGCGCGTTATTCGAAGGTCGCAGGTTCAGTTCCTGCCAATGGTAATTATCTTTACACCAACATTTCTTTGTTTGCATTTACATTACAATTCAGTCTAATAACTTCCCCTGTACTTTCCTTGGCTATATTGTCTGTTTTATCGCATTATTACTGTGTCAAAACTCGAAAGGAAGAGCACTTAGGTATACACTTCTTTCCATTATTCATTAACGACGGTCTCGTACTGTCATACTTAGTGCCTTAGGTTGTATACGAGGAACTATTGGTCAGCTGCCAGCCCGTGATAAGTTCACGTGCTACGTGACGCCATACCGGCTCATAAAGAGTGTGCCACAAACTCGCCGCCATGGCTAAAGATGATGCTGACTGACACTCCCGCCCTTAAATTCACATATACACCCAATAAAGTGTCTGGGAGGATAGCCGCCGTGGTTGTTCAGTTATTAATCATCGAACGCGTTATTCAAAGGTCGCAGATTTTGTTCCCGCTCATGGCAAGTTATCTTTTAACCCGCTTTTACTTTCTTTGCATTAACATTCAGTTGGGTCTAATAACTTTCTCTATTCTTTTCTTGGCATTACTGTCTGTTAGATCTCATTATTACTGCTTCAAAACACGAATAGACGAGCCCTTAGGCATACACTTCTTTCCCTTATTCAATTAACGAGGGTCTCGTACTGGCAAATTAGTTGTCATTAGGAAGTATAGGAGGAACCCTTGGTCATATGCCAGCTCGTAGTAGGTTCACGTTCTATGTGACGCCAAACAGGCTCGTGAAAAGTGTACCCCACTCGCCGCCAAGGGTAATGATGGCGCTGACGGACGTTCCACGTTCAAATTCACATATGTACACAATAAAGTGGCTCGGGGGATAGCCGCCGTGGTAGCTTAGTGGTAGAGCATCGAACGCTTTATTCCAAGGTCACCAGTTTGGTTTCTGCCCAAGGCATGTAATTTTATCTTTTCACCCACATTTCTTTATTCTTCGTATTTACATTTCCATTCGGTCTAATATCTTCCCCTACACAGTCTTTGCTATTATTGTCTGCTGGATCTATATATATATATATATATATATATATATAGATATATATATATATTATATATAGATATATATATATATTATATATAATATATATATATATTATATGATTATATAATATATATATATATATATATATATATATATATATATATATATATATATAATATATAGTAGTATATCATATATAGTATGTGTGTGTGTGACGCTATGTAAGCATGGGTGACGTGGCCTGGCTCATACGCCATGTTTATTCTATTCTGCACTTCTTCCTCATCTACTTCTCCTAACCATCCCTGCCTTCTTACGTCACACGATTCCCCCTCCCCCCGAAAGAAGTCGCGTCAGATGAACAGAAATGAAAAACTGAACATGCACGGCTTAGAACTGAGCACTGTCAAAAAGAGAAAATCATTCCAAGTCCGAGGAAGTTTCCGTTAACACTCTATAGCTTCACAGGAGAGGACAGCAATCCGGGGTATCAAGTACAGCTCGGAGGGGCGAGGGCTGGCTGTTGCGCTCTGGACAACATAAGCATGCTTTAAACGTGAAATCCGATGGAAACACAGCCGGTATTCTTGCGATGAATGAACTGTGGTGTGATGGCCTTGAAGCATTGGCTGGATGATTTTGCGCAGGTGTCGTGCTATTTGTCTTGATTGGAACCCATGCGTCCGCCACCCGTTGCGTGCTTGTTGACCGAGGCTGGTGCGGTGATTTCTGCGTCCTTGCGGAATACAGGGTATGGTTTGGCGCCTTTCTCGGCGTTGTATGTCGTGTTGCCTGAGTCTTGATCTCGACTGGAGAAAGCTTACTCGACGTCCCTTGGGAAAATATCCTGGATTCGATGCTTTCTTTGTTTCGAGCGATAAATCTTGAATATGTCGCTGGTTTGGTTGACACGTTTGTAAACAGCTTTCCATAAACCGCGTGTGTTCTTCCGAAGATGATTCCATTCGTCGTCGTCCTTGTTCGTACAGCCCTTGGAATCTCTGTTGTTCTTGGACTTGCTGGCGTTGATGATGTTGCTGCGAAAAGACCTGAGGTGGCAGCCCTTTTTCACTTTGACACTGACTTTCTGGGCAATTGAATGTGGTGTCGAGTGGGCACGTAGTAGTCTAGGCTGTTGTGCTGCATTTCGGGTAATGAAGGTAATGCTTGAAAGTTGATAGATAAATCATCAGGGGCTTCTTCTCCGCTATTCGCTGCGAGTGGTTCTTGCTCCTGAATCTGGATGGTAGGTTCAGGGCTTGGCTGAGTATTCTCCGAGCTTCGCAGCTCTATCCCGACCATTGTGAGCGCGCTAGATGTGAGGTGAGCGTTGTGAGCGACGAAAGAGCCAAGTGGCGGAAAACCAGGAAGTAGCCCAATTGTGCTAGATGGAAAATAAGGTGATCCAATGTGTGAAGACTGATTTTCACTCTTTGAGTTGTCATGGCGTTGTTCGGCATTTTCCTCATGTGTCAGCTGGTCAACCATGAACAAGGCGTCCTTATGACACGAATAGTGACCGTTAGGAGCCTTTGAAGAGCTGTGTCGTAGAAAACCAGGTGGTGGACCATGTATGCGAGACGAAGCATGAAAGGCATCAGTAGGGTGAGTGACGTCTCGTGTCGTATGTTGGTGCCATGACTTTGGAAATGCCGACTTTCGTGCACAAGGGAGCTGCGCTTGACGGTTGGGTTTTTCCCAATATACGTATGGCCTTCTGTAAGTAAACGCATGTGCCACTTCGTCTTGAGGCACTTGTTGATTCGCGCTGGACTTTCGAATGCTTGAGGACTGCTTAGGAAATTGACGATAGTGTGCAGTTGTCTCTAGATGGTTGGCAATGAGTAAGTCTTGGTTATAGTAAATTAAAAACGGGTAATCATCTCCTCTTTGATTTTTTGCCATGACTCGTCGTTCTCGAATATGTGAATAAGGTAAAATTTAAATGCCTCACCGGTGACGTAGTCGCTGAAGTTCGTAACCATCTCCCGTTCCGACCAAGATGCAGCGGTAGCGTGGAGCTCGTACAAGTAGAACCAGTCCTGCACGGGTCCATCGTCCGCTGCTCCGGTGTACTTAGGAATGGGAAGGTCTTCTGATGCTGCTGTCATGATGCTTGGTGGTCTTGGTGGTCCGCGTTCGGTCACTGCGTCTCACTGAGGTCTTCGATGATGATGGCCGGGCGATGAAGTGGTTGCGAGGTCTTCATCCTGTCGACTTGTGTGACGCTATGAAGAATGGGTGACGTGGCCTGGCTCATACGCCATGTTTATTCTATTCTGCACTTCTTCCTCATCTACTTCTCCTAACCATCCCTGCCTTCTTACGTCACATATATATATATATATATATATATATATATCAGCTGCCTGCTCGTCAAAAGATCACGTACTGCGTGACGCCAAACAGGCTTGTAAATAGTCTGCCACACTTGACGCATTGGCTACAGATGGCGCTGACTGACACTTGAGCACTTAAATCACATATAAACTCAATAAGTGGCTGGGAGGACGCCGCCGTGGTAGCTCTGTGGTAGGCCATCGTACGCCTTATTCTAAGGTGACAGGTTCGGTTCCTGCCCAACGCAAGTTATCTTTTCACTCACTTTTCTTCCTTTGCATTTATATTTCAATTGGGTATAATCACTCCCCTATACTTTCCTTAGCAATATTGTCTGTACATCACATTTATATAGTGCCAGAACAGGGAAGGACGAGCCCTTACGTATACACTTATTTCCATTATTCATTAACGAGGGTCTCGTCCTGGCAGACTGGTGTCTCTAGGATGTATACGAGGGACTCTTGGTCAGCTGCCAGCCCCTAATAAGTTCCCGCGCGACATGACGCCAAACAGCATCATGAAAAGTGTACCCAATTCGCCGCCATGCCTTTATGGCGCTAACTGACACGTTTAAATCTGACATATGTACAAAATAAAGTGGCTGGGGGATAGCCGCTGTGGTAGCTGAGTGGTAGAGTATCGACCACGTTATTTGTAAGTCGCAGGTTTGGTTCCTGTTCATGGCAACTTATCTTTTCACTCACTTTTCTTTCTTTGCATTGACATTACACTTCGGTGTAATAACTCCCCCTATACTTCCCTTCTTATTATTGTCTCTTAGATCTCACTAATATTGTGTCAAAGCAAGTAAGGACGAGGTCTTAGGTATACATTTCTTTCCAATAATCAAGACCAGGTTCTTGTACTGGCAGAGTAGGTGCCTTTAGGACGTATACGAGGGAGTCTTGGTCAGCTGCCAGCCTGTAATGGGTTCATGTGCTACGTGACCCCAAACAGGCTCGTGAAAAGTGCATTCCACTTGCCGCCATGGCTACTGTTGGCGCTGACTGACACTCCCACATTCAAATAATTCACTGGGGAGATAGACACCATGATATCCCAGCAGTAGAGCATAAAACGCGTTATTCGAAGGTCGCAGGCTTGGTTTCTGGCCACGACTTATTATTTCAGCCAGATTTCTTTCTTCACAATTACAATAGAATTTGGTCTAATAGAATCCCCTATACAATCGTTAGCTTTATTGTTTATTAGATCTCATTATATCGTGTCAGAAGACGGAAACACGAGCCCTTAGGTATGCACTTCTTTCCATTAATCATTAGCATTTGAGGGTGTCGTACTGGCAGACTTGTCGCCTTAGGTTGTATACTAGGGACTCTTAGTTAGCTGCTGGATCCTTGGTCAGCTGCCAGCTCGTAATAAGTTTACGTGTTACCTGATGCCATACCGGCTCATAAATAGCGTGCCACACTCGCCGACTTGGCCTCAGATGGCGCTGACTGGCGCTTCCGGGCTAAAATTCAAATATAAACCCAATAATGTGGCTGGGAGGATAGCCACCGTAGTAGCTCAGTAGTAGAGCATTGAACGCGTTATTCGAAGGTCGCAGGTTCGGTTCCTTCTCTCGGCAAGTTAAGTTTCGCCCATTTTTCTTTCTTCGCATTTACATTACAATTCATTCTAATACCTTCCCCTTAACTTCGCTTGGCATTATTGTCTTTTAGATGTCATAAATATTGTGTCAAAAGACGGAAGGACTAGCCCTTAGGTATACACTTCTTTCCCTTATTCATTAACGAGAGTCTCGTAATGGCAGACTTGCTGCCTTAAGTTGCATACGAGGGACTTCTTCGTCAGCTACCAGCTCGTAATATGTTCACAAGCTACTTGACGCTATACAGGCTCATAAAGAGCATGCCACACTCGCCACCTTGGCTAAAGATGACGCTAACTAACACTCCCGCGCTTAACTTCACATATAATCCCAATAAAGTGTCTGGGAGGATAGCCACCATGGTAGCTCAGTGGTAGAGCATCGAACGCCTTATTCGAAGGTAGAAGGTTCGGTTCATGCCCAGGGTAAGTTATCTTTTAACCCACTTTTATCTCTTCGCAATTACATTACTATTCGGTCTAATAACTTCCACTATACTTTCTTTGGCATTATTGTCTGTTAGATCTCACTAATATTGTGTCAAAGCACGGAAGGACGAGCCCTTAGGTATACACTTCTTTTCGATATTCATTGACGAGATTCTCGTGCTGGCAGACCAGGTGCCTTAGGACATATATGAGGGAATCTTGGTCAGCTGCCAGCCCTAATAGGTTCACGTGCATCGTAACGCCAAACAGTCTCGTAAAAAGTGTACCCCACTCGCCGCCATGGCTACTGATGGCGCTGACTGACAGTCCCACGTTTAAATTCACATATGTACACAATAATGTGGCTGGGGTGGTAGCCGCCGTGGTAGCTCAGTGGTAGAGCATCGTGTGCATTATCTGAAGGTTGTCGGTATGGTTCCTGCCCACAGAAACTTATGATTTCAGCCACTTTTCTTTCTTCACATTTAAAATTCAATTTGGTGTAAAAGGTTCCTCTATACTTTATTTGGCATCATTGTCTGTTGTATCTCAGCTAATATTGTTTCAAACACAGAAAAGCGATCCCTTAAGTATACAATTTTTTCCCCATTCATTTACGAGGGTCTCGTGCTGGCAGACTTGAAGCCATGAAAACGTGCACGAAGGATTCTTGGTCAGCTGCCAGCTCTTAATAAGATAATGTGCTACTTGACGCAATACAGTCTCATAAAGTGTGTGCCACACTTGCCGCTGTGGCTACAGATGCTGCTGACTGACACTCCGCACACAAATTAATATATAAACCCAATAACGGGCCTGGGAGGATAGCCGCCGTGGTAGCTCAGTGGTAGAGCATCTGACGCGTTATTCGATGTTAGCAGGTTCAGTTCCTGCCCATGGTAATTTATCTTTTCACCCACTTTTTTTAATTCGCATTTCCATTATAATTGGTCTGATAACTTCCCCTACACTTTCTTGAATTATTGTCTGTTATATCTCATTATTATTGTGTCAAAGAATGGAAAGATGAGCCCTTAGGTATACACTTCTTTACTTCATTCATTAACCTGGGTCTCGTATTGGCAGACTTGGTGTTTAAGGTTGTATAGGAGGGACTTTTGGTCAGCTGCAAGCTGGTGATAGGCTCACGTGCTACGTGACGCCACAGAGGCTCGTGGAGATTGTGCCACACTCGCCGCCATGGTTACTGAAGGCGCTGATGTACACTCGCACGTTTAAATTCACATATGATGTACACATTCAAAGTGGCGGGGAGGGGGGGATAGCCACCGTGGTTGCTCAGTGGTAGAGCATCGAACTTGTTATTCGACGGTGGCAGGTTTGGTTCCTGTCCATGGCAAGTAATCTTTTATTCCACTTTTCTTTATTCGCCTTTAAATTAAAATTAGGTCCAGCAAATTTCTCTATACGTTCGTTGGCATTATTGTCTGTTCAGTCTCATTATCTAATGTTAAAAACACGGAAGGACCAGCCCTTAGGTATACACTCTTTACCCTTATACATTAACGAGGGTCTCGTACTGGCACTCTTGGCTCCTTAGGTTGTATACGAGGGACTATTGGTCAGCTGCCTGATCGGATTAGATCACGTAATATGTGACGCCAAACAGGCTCATAATGGGTGTACCGCACTCGCCGCATTGCTACTGGTGGTACTGACTGATACTCGGCACGTCTATATTCACATATATACGCAATAAAGTGGCTGGCGGGGTAGCCCTTGTTGAGCTCAGTGGTACAGCACCGAACGCGTTATTCGAAGGTCACAGGTTTGGTTCCTGCCTAGCAGCAAGTCATCTTTTCGTTCCCTTTTCTTTCTTCACATTTAGAATACAATTTGGTCTAATAAGTTACTTATACTTTGCTTAGCAATACTTTCTGTTAGATCTCATTATTATTGCGTAAAGATACAGAATGACGAGCCATTAGGTATACACTTCTTCCCTTTTTCATTTACCGTAATCACGTACTGGCAGGATTGGTGCCTTAGGTTGTGTACAACGAAATATTGCTCAGCTGCCAGCTTGTAATAAGTTCACGTGCTATGTGAGGCCAAACAGGCTCGTAAAAAGTGTACACCACTCGCCGCCATGGCTACTGATGGCTCTGACTGATATGCCTACGTTTAAATTGACATATGTATACAACAAATTGGCTGGGGGATTGCCGCCATGGTAGCTCAGTGGTGGAGCATCGAACGCGGTATTCGAAGGTCGCAAGTTTTGGTTCTCGCCCCCTGCAAGTTATCTTTTCAGCCACTTTTTTTCTTCGCATTTACATTACACTTTAGTATAATAGGTTCCCCTATACTTTTGTTGTCATTACTGTCTGTTGGATCTCATTATTATTGTGTCAAACACGGAAAGACGAGCCCTTAGGTCACACTTCTTTCATATATATATATATATATATATACGGAAGTGGCTGGACGTAGGCTGGACCGGTGAATGATGTTAGTTCCTCCCTTACGATGTCACGGAGGGCCATGCTTGAAGGCTGTGTGACAGATGGAGAAGGTTGTGAGATGCCCAGTGATTGAAGTTCTTCTCGGTATGATCTCCCGTATCATGTCACGCAGGTCCCGTCTGGCGGTACGGTGTTCACTATTGCCCGACTGAAGGCGAACAGAATCAAGTTCGTCGAGACGGCTGACACGTAGAGACGACGTCCGTGACGTAGAAGGATTCTGGGCAACAAGGGCATTGTAGGGAATGCTTCCGATGCCCTTCAGGATGTGGCGCAGTTTGTCCGACTCGGACATCGAAGAATTGACGCGCCGGCAAAAGCGCAAGGACATCCTCGATATAAGATGTGTATGACTCGCCGGGATGTTGTTGGCGAGTATCTAGGGCCCTCCTCGCTAGAGCGGATCGAACGGCTGGCGTGCCGAATACTTGGCGAAGCTGCTGCTTGAAGGCAGGCCAGTCGGTGAGGACGATCTCATGGTTCAAGAACCATGTCTTGGCAACGCCCGTGAGATAAAGCGATACTCGGCGGAGCTTGTTAGAGTCGTCCCAGTGATTAGTTGCGCTTACCCGCTCGTAGTTATCGAGCCAGTCCTCCACATCTTCACCGCGGAGAGCAGCGAAGACCGGAGGGTCACGCTGGTGGTTTACGATGTAAAGAGGAGGGGCTTGCGGCGCAGTGACGGCTTGCGGCGCAGAGACGGGAGCCGAAAGGGCATCCACCCACTCACTCTGAGACATGTTGGCGGACTGAGGGTCCAAGCGGCGGCCTGAACGGAGCTCCAGCGAGTAGGCGTTGTAAGTAGAGGTACTGGGAACGTCAATCCACCTCCACCACGTATGACGACTCGGTTGTAGCGAGGTTTATTGGCCGTGAACTTGGGAACGAACAAGCGCAACGGACCCGACAAAGAAGCGCTCGTGCCAAGCAGATGATGATTGTCAGCCAGAACATATGATGATGATTGACTGCTGTTCAGATGAGGATGAAGCGCATAATAGATGCCTACAATATATATATATATATATATATATATATATTATATATATATATATATATATATATATATATATATATATATATATATACCCTGGTTTACGAAACAGAAAACTTCGTCACGACCTGAACAGCGGGACAGACCCCTAGACATGTATATATCGGAAGTACAAAAACACATAATATTGGCTTGTTCAAAAACAAGGACCTACAGAAACAATCTCTCCTGGGAAAAGCGTAAGCCACTGGAGCTCCTAAGCCATCGAGCAGATTTGGTAATTAAGCCTGCGGATAAGGGTGGTGCGATAGTACTATTAGATAAAACTGAGTACCTGAGAGTAGGCTATCGGCAACTGGAGGACAAGAACTTCTTTTTGGAACTCGAAGAGGACGCCAAAAATATTCTATTTTAAAATAATTCATGAACTATATTAACATCGTAAGAACGAGAAAAAATCACAGCTGACATGCTTTAAAGCAATGCAAACTATGCCGGTTTCACTTGCTACTTAAAATAGACAAAGCCAACCACCCCGGTCATTCTAAGGTTTCAAGCAACGGCACAGTGACAGAAAGATTGCCAACCGCGCTAGACTTCATCATTAAGAATGTTGTTCCAACTATATATTTATACATTAAAGACACTAACCACTTTAGCCGTGAAATGTTTGGACTCCAGGTTCCTAACCATAGCATCTTGTGACAATGAATGTAGTGTGACTTGACGCGAACATTGCGCAGTCCGATGATATTGGCGCAACAGTGGCCGCATTCGGGAAGGCCAGTGTGCTTGTGTGCTTAGATGAGGACACGCTGTCGACTTTACTGCGGTTGGTACTCAGCCACAAATGCTTTGAATTCAATAATAGGCACTTTCTTAAGATAAAAGGTTCCCCTATACTTTTGTTGTCATTACTGTCTGTTGGATCTCATTATTATTGTGTCAAACATGGAAAGACGAGCCCTTAGGTACACACTTCTTTCCATATATATATATATATATATATACGGAAGTGGCTGGACGTAGGCTGGACCGGTGAATGATGTTAGTTCCTCCCTTACGATGTCACGGAGGGCCATGCTTGAAGGCTGTGTGACAGATGGAGAAGGTTGTGAGATGCCCATTGATTGAAGTTCTTCTCGTATGATCTCCCGTATCATGTCACGCAGGTCCCGGTCTGCGGTACGGTGTTCACTATTGCCCGACTGAAGGCGAACAGAATCAAGTTCGTCGAGACGCTGACACGTAGAGACGACGTCCGTGACAGTAGAAGGATTCTGGGCAACAAGGGCATTGTAGGGAATGCTTCCGATGCCCTTCAGGATGTGGCGCAGTTTGTCCGACTCGGACATCGAAGAATTGACGCGCCGGCAAAGCGCAAGGACATCCTCGATATAAGATGTGTATGACTCGCCGGGATGTTGTTGGCGAGTATCTAGGGCCCTCCTCGCTAGAGCGGATCGAACGGCTGGCGTGCCGAATACTTGGCGAAGCTGCTGCTTGAAGGCAGGCCAGTCGGTGAGGACGATCTCATGGTTCAAGAACCATGTCTTGGCAACGCCCGTGAGATAAAGCGATACTCGGCGGAGCTTGTTAGAGTCGTCCCAGTGATTAGTTGCGCTTACCCGCTCGTAGTTATCGAGCCAGTCCTCCACATCTTCACCGCGGAGAGCAGCGAAGACCGGAGGGTCACGCTGGTGGTTTACGATGTAAAGAGGAGGGGCTTGCGGCGCAGTGACGGCTTGCGGCGCAGAGACGGGAGCCGAAAGGGCATCCACCCACTCACTCTGAGACATGTTGGCGGACTGAGGGTCCAAGCGGCGGCCTGAACGGAGCTCCAGCGAGTAGGCGTTGTAAGTAGAGGTACTGGGAACGTCAATCCACCTCCACCACGTATGACGACTCGGTTGTAGCGAGGTTTATTGGCCGTGAACTTGGGAACGAACAAGCGCAACGGACCCGACAAAGAAGCGCTCGTGCCAAGCAGATGATGATTGTCAGCCAGAACATATGATGATGATTGACTGCTGTTCAGATGAGGATGAAGCGCATAATAGATGCCTACAATATATATATATATATATATATATATATATATATATATATATAATATATATATATATATATATATAATATATATATATATACCCTGGTTTACGAAACAGAAAACTTCGTCACGACCTGAACAGCGGGACAGACCCCTAGACATGTATATATCGGAAGTACAAAAACACATAATATTGGCTTGTTCAAAAACAAGGACCTACAGAAACAATCTCTCCTGGGAAAAGCGTAAGCCACTGGAGCTCCTAAGCCATCGAGCAGATTTGGTAATTAAGCCTGCGGATAAGGTGGTGCGATAGTACTATTAGATAAAACTGAGTACCTGAGAGTAGGCTATCGGCAACTGGAGGACAAGAACTTCTTTTTGGAACTCGAAGAGGACGCCAAAAATATTCCTATTTTAAAATAATTCATGAACTATATTAACATCGTAAGAACGAGAAAAAATCACAGCTGACATGCTTTAAAGCAATGCAAACTATGCCGGTTTCACTTGCTACTTAAAATAGACAAAGCCAACCACCCCGGTCATTCTAAGGTTTCAAGCAACGGCACAGTGACAGAAAGATTGCCAACCGCGCTAGACTTCATCATTAAGAATGTGGTTCCAACTATATATTTATACATTAAAGACACTAACCACTTTAGCCGTGAAATGTTTGGACTCCAGGTTCCAAACCATAGCATCTTGTGACAATGATTGTAGTGTGACTTGACGCGAACATTGCGCAGTCCGATGATATTGGCGCAACAGTGGCCGCATTCGGGAAGGCCAGTGTGCTTGTGTGCTTAGATGAGGACACGCTGTCGACTTTACTGCGGTTGGTACTCAGCCACAAATGCTTTGAATTCAATAATAGGCACTTTCTTAAGATAAAAGGCACAGCTTTGGTACATTGGTGGCTCCTAACTACACGAATATTTTATGGCGTCTATTGAAGGCCGTTTTCTTGCAAGCAGAACACTGAAATCTTTCGTTTACAAAAACTCTTGGACGATATATTCATTGTTTGGCACCGCGGAGAGCATAGTCTATTGTCATTCGTGGATGATTTTAATTCAACTCACTCATCTATTTCGTTTACACGCACCTACTCTAAGTAATTCAGAGACTTTTTTGATGTTACTAAAGAATGTGCACGAACCTCTACAAAAAACCAACGGAGTGCCATCAGTACTTTTATTTGAACAGTAGCCATCCGCTACACCGTAAGGCAGCCATTTCAATTCTCGAAATCAAACTGATACCACCGAATTCGTTCCGACGTGTCAGAAATCGAAGGTCACGCCATGGATCTTAAAATGGCCCTTTTTGCAAAAGAGTACCCAGAGAGAATCGTCGGTGACGCTAAAAGCTGGGCATGTTGTTTATGTAGAAACGAAATATTTTCGTAATCGAAACCACGCCACTCAAAAAACCAAGCTAACCTTGTCGTCACACACTCGTCCACACTACTGCGCTTAAACAATATTTTTTCAAAACCTATTGAAATTACACACCATAGTGCACGTCTGTCCTCAGTTTTCATGAAGCCGCCGCGAGTTGTCTACCGCCGAAAAAAGAACATAAAAGACATCCCAGTTAGAGATAAGACGACCGAGTCTTGAAGCAGTGAAAGAGGTTGTAAGCCATGCGGGAAACAACGCTGCCAATTCTGCAAACACATGACCACAACCTCTGTTGCTGAGGCTTCGTCCTCAGACTTCATAATCAAAATAATGACTCCCTGAATAGGGACAGCTTGGACATGGTATATATGCTGAATTGCAATGTCTGTAGCCAGCAGTAATTCGGTCAGACTGGTACGGTGTTCCAACTGCGTTTCAATAACGAAAGAGCTCATGCTAGGACTCCACCAAGTCTCCCTTCTTTCAGGCATCTGAACTTGCCAGAGAACTCATTCGAGAAAATAGGCGACACCCTTCTTCAGTCAGGCTTCCATGGAACTCGGTAACGGAACAAAGGGAGTCATACTTCATCCACAAATTTCAAACACTTCCACGCGGCATCAATGAAAGCACCGGCAACCTATCATTCTTTAGGTCGTGCATAGGTGAGATTGGACAGGAATTGAGTGTGCCGTAATTTTATTATTTTATTTTATTTTGTAATAATATAACTCATTTTTGTTATGATTATTCAAAACAAGTCAGTAGTGACAGACAGTGCTATTATGGTGAATTATTACCTCGTTACATAACATCAGCCCCAGAGAAACTTTAGAGAGGTATTAGCCCTAAGTCTAAGGAGTGCAATGTGTTCGACGTAAATGGTGCGTTAATTCATGAAACCAAAGAAAATTCAAACCTATTCAATGAACATTTTAAATCAATTTTTACTCGAGATAATGGCATTTTACCATTTGACGATGTCGTCGTGCCTCCTATACCTGACGTTCCGATCACTGAGGAGGGCATTTTGATTATAATACTAAATCTATATATCAGAAAATCCTATGGCACACATGACATCCCGCATTGTTTTCTTAAACGCTATGCGGGACGGGTATCCAAATACTTGAAGGTGTTGTTTGTGAAGTCCTCGCAATTTGGCCACGTGCCGGACGACTGAAAGATCACCAGAGTCAAGCCACTCCACAAAACCGGAAATAAGCAGCACATAAAAAATTACCGCCTTATGTCAATAACTTCAACTGCATGCCGATTCCTAGAACAAATTATTCACAAACACATTTTGGAATTCCTTGAAAAACACAAATTTCTAACAATAATCAGCATGGGTTCCACAAAGGCTATTCAACAATCACCCAATTCGTACAAACAGTACATGACTTTGCAAGTAATATAAACAACGGAAAACAGACAGACGCTACATTCAAGGACTTTTTGCCTGCTTTCGATAAAGTCTCTCATAAGAAGTTACTGCATAAATTAGACATAATTCTTAAAAATCCTAGACTAATTATTTGAATTTCATATTACCTTCTTGGGCGTAGAAATTTTGTTACCTTTCAGAATCACGACTCTGGCGTTCCCCAAGGTTTGGTTCCTGGGCCTCTCTTCTTTTTGCTCTATATAAATGACCTTGCAAGAGATCTACTTCTTAAGGTTAAATTTTATGCCGACGACTCTGTCTTATACTCCGAAATAGATTGTCCTAGTGATCAAATCCTAATAAATGATGCCTTTCAGAAGGTTGTTGTCTGGTGCAAAGATTGGCAAATGTCGGTAAATTTCAAAAAAACTGTTTTCGTGTGCATTACTAACAAAAAGAATAAGCACAGTTTCAATTACACAGGTAACAATGTTTCTCTATATGAGGTGACAGAAATTGAGTACCTGGGCCTGTGTATAACTAACAACCTAAAAACAAATCTGCACATCAATAAAGTAACCGCCAACGCTTACCGTAAGTTGTTTTTTCTTAGCAGGGCGTTAAAACTGTCTACACGTTCCGTACGCGCATTAGCATATAAAACAATGTACTTCCAGTTCTTGACTATGCCGTCATTATTTCGGACCCCTATACGCAAACTAGCATTAAAAACTCTAGCGGGTGCAGCGCAAGGCTGTTCGCTTCATTTTCGATAACTTCACCTGTACCTCTGCGACTTGACCTTTAAAGCAAGCCAATCTGCCTGCACTTACGGATCGCAATCGTGCTTTCCGACTCAAATTTTTAATTCAACTTATCAATAAACAGTACAATATAAACATATCCGATATAATTACTTTTTCTTCTGATTATACTCAAGCCAAAGGCATCGCCTAACAATTACTGCATTCAGCATAAAAATCACTTGTTTCAAATAATCTTTTTTTCCACGAACGTTGACTGAACGGAATAACCTGACTAATTCCCGAATTACACAACCTTCACTGTCTTCATTTGCTGCAAACCTCACTTAATTATTTTCTATTATGACCTCCTTCATAATATGAATTTGATTTGGCGAGTTTCAGGGGCGAAGCTCCTTATAGCGGCACCGTTCGTTCCTCGTAGTCGTAGTCGTAGTCATAATGCGTAACCAGTCTTACATTCTGACCTCCAAGGTGTTGCCGGTGAGAGATTTCATCTGTGCGTTGTTGAACAATAAAAGATGGTGCTCAATGTACATGCCAATGGATGCTAATGGGGAATGAGAGACAGGAGATTTTGGCTTTTAGTGAACGCGCATGCTGCGAATTTTTCATCGTTCAACAGCTCACAAAAGAGAAGAAAGGGTTGCTGTGTTACAATCGCTGGGCGTAACCTCCTAGGTTTTAGAAAGGTTTAGCGAGCGTTGGGCCACAGTGCCATGAATGCAGTGAACTATTATGTACCATGAACTCGAGGTGGTTAAAGGTGGGAAGTAGACACGAAGCGCAAGCCGTAAGAAATTGTGCGCGTGCCTCCTCTCGTTCAGTCCTTGGAATGTCCGCTGGATGGTGGTGCTTCTATATGAGGAATATATGATGAAAAGGTGCGTCATGGTGGTACTTAGAGTGTTGAATACGAGGGCGAACGGACACAGAGACAGATGCATGGGCGGACGCAGGAGCGGATGCATGGACGAATGCAGGGACGAACCCACAGATGAACGTGCGGACGCACGAACAGACGCATGCACGAACGGGCGGACGGACACACAGGCGGCCACACAGACGCACGCATGGATGGACGGAAGCAAGAACGAATGGACGGACGGATGCTTTGCCCCACTATCCGTCATTCACTCCGGGGGTATGCTGCCATTTTTTCCTATTTAGTTGATGTCTTGTAGAGGACTTGTCTTTGTACGCCCAATAGCCTAAAACAATGTATTCGTTCGCGTAACATGTATTTGTTCTATCCTGTTTTGTTTCGTTGCCTGCATTTGTTCGATAATATGCTGTATTTCCCGACTGCAAAATTCCCTTACGGGGATTGCAGTATCTGTGAATATATATATATATATATATATATATATATAATATATATATATATATATATATATATATATATTTCTATACGTCGCTTCTGTACCTCCTTTATAGTAACTGCTTTCTGGTCGGTGAAGTGGTCGATCGGTGATGGGGCATAGCGGAATGTTTTAGAGGACAAAACTTGGGGCAGTTAGCAAATATGCGACCCTAGGCAGTCACGTACATACTGTCACCGGGTCGTGACGTGGCCGAAGATAGGAGAATTTGCGTTGGAATTTAACTGTTTATTTGGGCGAACCTGTGCCCAGTAAACGGGAAGTCTGATTACAGTAGCAGTCTTGGACTGATACAAAGAGAAGTTTATTAACTTCAAACTAAAAACACTCTTTACAACATTTATACATAGTGATAGCGGAGAACGGAGCACCGGCCGTCGATGAACTACTGACAAGCGGCGAAGCGCGTCGGCATTTATACTCTTGCCGTGGAATGTTCTAGCGTTATCGCTGGTGGTGGCGTAGGTTCCAGAATATTCTGTAAAGTTCGCAGATTAGGCGTGATCTTACCGAAATGATCTACTACAGTCCGGAAGCTTCTCGGAAACTGCAAGCGCGGTTTGTGCTGAGAACTGTGTAGTGTTTTGGGACAATAACAAATCTTGGGAAATAGAATGTGGCATTGCCCCCTCTGAAAAAGGCATCGTCCCGATGCCTTAGCTAAAATTGAAGGTGCAGCAATAATGCAAAAAAGTACAATGAATAAATTACGATACAGTATTATTACAAAAAACACTGTTTCAGTTTGTTAACGCGCATGAAACGGCTTGAGGCGCGCGACATGGACGACTTCAGGTCGCGATCGGCGTCGTTAGGAGTTCGTGATGCCGTCGGGGACAACCTTGTAATCAAGTGGGCCGAGACGTCGAACCACGCTGTACGGTCCGAAGTACCATCGCAGAAGCTTTTCACTTAGTCCACGTAGGATTATTGGCATCCACACCTAAACACGTTTACCGGGCTGGTATTCCACGAAGCGTCGCCGAAGATTGTAACGGCGGCGGTCGCTCGTCTGTTGATGTTTGATACGGAGACGTGCGAGTTGTCGGGCTTCTTCAGCGCGTTGAAGGTACTCACTCATATCGAGGTTTTCGTCGTCGGTGACGTTGGGTAACATGGCATCGAGAGTCGTTGCCGGGCTCCTTCCGTAGACCAATTTGTATGGAGATATCTGCGTCGTCTCCTGCACCGCCGTGTTGTATGCGAAGGTCACGTACAGAAGAATGGCGTCCCACGTCTTCTGTTCGACATCGACGTACATTGCCAGCATGTCGGTGATTGTCTTGTTAAGCCAATCGGTGAGGCCGTTGGTCTGTGGGTGGTACGCTGTCGTCCGGTGGTGGTTTGTCTGGCTGTATGCCAAGATCGCTTGAGTTGAGTCGGCAGTAAATGCCGTTCCTCTGTCGGTGATAAGAACCTCCCAAAAGCTTCTGCCATGTTCCTCTTTCATAACAATTGTATGCAAAGGTTGTTCTGGCTTATGACTCCTAATATAGAAAAAACTAGACAATTCTTGGGAAGAAGCTTTCTTTACGCTACGGGCTAAACCTAGCAAATTCACAGCCTCGAGGCGAGCTATAGCATCTTTCTTGATATTGGAACTTTGTGCTGTAACTTGTACAAAGTGTTTCACAACAGCCTGTGACGCTTTTTCCAAAAACACATCAATGTGTAGAATAACGAAAACACCTTCTTTATCCGCTTGAAGAACACGCAAATCATTCGCGGACAAGAAACTAGAAAGTGGTTTTAGACATATGACCGATCTTGATTGACACCCACCTCTCACAAGGACGTCGATGCATTCCGAAGTGCACCGACAACGTTCATCTTCAGGCACACGGGCTGACACATTCCTAGCGAGAGCCACCTTTTCAGCTCCTCGGAGGGAAGGTTCCAGGCTGAACCTCGGTCGCAGACGAAGCGTCTGTTGAAACTTCTCAGGAATAGGTGTGTCACCCAGGTTGATGACCGTCCCCGCTGGTCCGGAACGCCTGCTTCGTCTTGGCAGGAGAGGCCGCACACGATTCCACAAAGACTCAGTTGCTAACTCAGACTGGTAGTACCACTGTCGGTACACTCTCTCCCGGTGACGACCAGTCACGAACCAGTCAGGTGGGTGTCGATCGAGATCGGTCATGTGTCTAAAACTACCTTCTAGTTTCTTGTCCGCGAATAACTTGCGTGTTCTTCAAGCGGATAAGGAAGGTGTTTTTGTTATTCTACACAATGATGTCTTTTTGCAAAAAGCGTCACAGGCTGTTGTGAAACACTTTGTACAAGTTACAGCAAAAAGTTCCAATATCAAGAAAGATGCTATAGCTCGCCTCGAGGCTGTGAATTTGCTAGGTTTAGCCCGTAGCGTAAAGAAAGCTTCTTTCCAAGAATTGTCTATTTTTTTCACCATTGAGAGTCATAAGCCGGAACAACCTTTGCGTACAATTGTTTCTGAAAGAGGAACCTGGCAGAAGCTTTTGGGAGGTTATTTGCAGAAACATCTGTCTAGTTTAGTTTTGAATGACCCCTACCACGTCCGTAATTCGCAAGAAGTTGTCAGATACCTCAAGGATCATAAACCAATTAGGTGCCCTGTTTTAAGTATCGATGTTGTAGATTTGTATTACTCCATTCCACAAAGCACATTGTTAAATTATGTTAGAAATTGTATAACCAAGGATAATCATGAAGATTTGTTCAATAATGATAGTGGCGTCAGTGTTATTTCTTTCATGGAACTTTTGCTTTTCTACTTGAACTCCACTTTTGTGTCGTGGGGAGGGTCTCTTTATAGACAATGTAAGGGTGTTTGCATTGTTTCAAGGGTCGCCCCGGTTCTGAGCGACATTTTTCTTGCCAAGATTGACACTATCCTCAGTGAAAAACTTGTGGATTTGGTAAAAACCGCTTTCAGATATGTGGACGACTATTTATACTCTCTGTTGCCTTCTGTAACTAACAGGAAAAACCCGGCTGAACTTGTATTGAGTGCTTTTAAAACACATGGAGGTGGGCTAGACTTCACTTGCCAAGTTCCCGCACAGGGATCACTGAGGTACTTAGATATTAATATTACGTTGTTTCCAAATCACGTATGCTGGGAATACCAACCGCGAAGTGTTAAACCCTTGTTAAACTATGCCTCCTGCCACACAAAACTGGTCAAGAGAGCTATTCCTTGGTCGGCTGTAAGTGTTGGCTTATCTAAGTCATGCCTACACAAGATGACTGATAGTGTAACAATGCAAATCACTAGACTTCTGTCAGCGGGATTTCCAAAATCTGTAATTTCTTCAGTGTGCGAAGCTTTGTTGCAAAAATCAAACAAAAACAAGAAAATGCAGGAGGAAATAAAGAGCGAAAAAGAGTTGCAGTCGTCCCATACTTCCACAATATATCTGATGGTTTGAAGAAGGTAGTCTCGAGATATGGTGTGGATGTAGTTTTATCAGCCCCCTGTAAAGTAAGTCAGATTTGCAGAATGACGGATGAGCGACTTAGTGGAATCACCAAAAAAAGTTGGACATGCGCCGTAAAACACATAAATAAATTTGTAGATTGTGCAGTTGGTGTTGTTTACATGCTTCCTTTAACGTGTGGTTGTTGTTATATAGGCCAAATTTGGCGATGCATACTTAAAAGGTTAGGAGAACATATGAATGATATTTATTTAGGAGAATACTGCCAGTCTGAATGCCAGACTTTGGGCAGGGGTGGGCGGTACAATGAACACAAATGCAGGAAGTACAAAAAAATATTGAACAGATTATACAGTGGTACAAAAAAAAAGGAACGCGTTGATTCACATAGAAAGGAAACTGGAAATGCAGTCCACAATTGCCGTGCCATACAAGGCTATACTGAAAACTGCACGAAAGTAGTGCTCAGCAGGTTTTGCTGTGTGGAAAAAAAAAAAAAAAAAAAAATTCAAGTACAAGAATAGTCAGCAACAATTCAAAAAGTACATCCGGGCATGTTAGTTACAAGCGTGGCAAATTGTAAGGCAAATATTTTGTCTAAAATGGGCACAAGAACAAAGGCACTGTAAAGGAAATGGGAGTGTAGCTATCAGAAAGATGGAGCAGGTAACGCACGGAGAAATGATTTCAGATCGACACTTTCCAGAGCCTCTGGTGGCAATTTGTTCCACTCGTTGATTGCGCGGGGAAAAAAGGAGTACCGATATATGTTAGTATGACAGAGAAGCTCATCAATTCTTTTAGGGTGGGAGGAGCGCGTTTCGCGGCGCAAAATTGGTTTAATGTAATTGGTTTTCCGAATTGCTAGCTTGTCATTATATATGAGGTAGAACAACTTCATTCTTTCATGGTAACGTCTCCATTGCAAAGTTTTCAGCTTAGCGCTTTCCAAAAGAGCTGATGGAGATGTGTCGTGTCGGTAGGCATTAAACACGAACCGTACAGATTTTCGCTGTATTGATTCAAGTTTATCAATGTTAGCTTGTGTGTGGGGGTCCCATACAGGCGACGCGTATTCAAGTAATGGTATTACGTACGTTTTATATGCTAGTAGCTTAGTCTCGCGGGTTGCTTTAGCTAGCGTCCTTCGTAAATAACCTAGTTTTCTCAAAGCCTTTTTTTCAATGTAAGCTATGTGATCGTTCCACCTTAAATCAGATGTGATTACAAGGCCAAGGTACGTATATTGCGAAACGAATGATAAGGAGTGATTGCCTAGGTTGTATCGGAATTTTAAAGGATCTTTTTTGAGGGTTATGGTCATCGCAACAGTTTTTTTGGGGTTTATGTTCATTTGCCATTTCGTACACCAGTCTTGAATTTTAGATAAAGAATCGTTTAAAAGAAGCTGGTCGCTAGGATCATTCACTTCTTGATAAAGCACGCAGTCATCTGCGAAAAGCCTTATCTTAACTGGTATATCGCGGACAATGTCATTTATAAAAACCAAAAAGAAAAGAGGCCCCAGGACGGATCCCTGAGGTATGCCGGATTGAACTGGCGCGGATGGCGAGTTGGTTCCACCAACTGTGACGCACTGGTACCTGCAGCTCAAGTATGCTTCGATCCAGGCTAATAAAGAGTCATTTTTCAGAATCGCCTTGAATTTGATTAGAAGCTTACGGTGTGACACGCGGTCAAACGCTTTCTCAAAGTCTAGAAATAATATATCAATTTGGCTTTGTTTGTCCAGACCAGAGGCAAGGTCATGTACCATTTCGAGTAGCTGCGTAACCATCGATAAGCCGCGTCGGAAGCCATGCTGGCGACTGTCTATTATGTTGTTGCTTTCGATAAACGCGGAAAGGTGCTTGAATATTATGTGTTCCAGAACTTTAACACATGCGCATAACAACGATATTGGTCTGTACGCGGAAGGTATGTACTGGTTTGCCTTTTTTGGTATGGGAGTTATTTTGGCGTAACGCCAGTCATGAGGAAGTTCTGCTCGAGAAAGAGATTTCCGAAAGATTAGGTTTAGGTACTTAGAACACCATTCTGCGTAGCGCACCAGAAAAGCATTAGGTATGTTGTCGATCCCACTAGATTTCTTATCATCTAACTTGAGCAGAAGGGAAAATACGCCCTCTTCATCTATTTCTATATTGTCAATCGGTGGCAAATCACCAAACAAAAGAAATTCAGGTTCCGTGCCATTATCATCAGTGAAAACTGAACAGAAGTATTCATTGAGTATGCGCGCTGTTTCTGAGCTGTTAGTCACCGCATTGCCGTCTAAGACAAGAGTAGGTGCCGATTTTTTATTTGGTGACAGATACCTCCAAAATTTCAATATATGCAAAGAAATTAGTTCAAACCTTGTTTTGCACTGCAAAAGCTGCGGGTGCCAGCCTCGATTTCCGGGCGTGAGTGTGCTGGCACGCCGCATGGACAAGTTAACTCGTCAAATAGCTGAAGCATATTTTATTAGAAAAAATGGTGACGGATGCGTGATCCAAACTTCAGTGGCCTTGCATAACAAAGAGTTCGCGCTTTTAGATAAGGGTTAGCCATTTTTGTACCTTATTTTTATCAGACCATTCCCCAGAATATGTCACGTTGCTCACGTTTGCTGTTAAAAGGTTGTCTGTTGTATATATTATCATGTGTGCTGCGAATAATGAAATTCAGTTGGTAGTCAGCGCTCGTGTTGTCCGCTTTGCCTTCCGTGCCTCGACTTTCGTCTGTTTCTTCTAGCACATTCGTGCTCGCGCTGCAGCCCTTATTACCATGAATTCAAACCAACTAGCCCAAATTGCTATTCTTCTTCAAAAAGTCTTCTAGAGGTTCCTAGCAGATACACTACAAGTTGCCTGCATCGATACGATTTCTCTAAGAGTGCCCAGGTGTTTTTGAGAGCTAACATGTGGCACATTACATCAAGGTTGGGTACAATGAGCCTTCCCATTTTACTGGTAGGCGGACCAAGGCTCTGGCAACAGCTTCTGCGTAGCCATCCCAAAAAAAGGAGCCGCACGCAGTAGCCACTCTCAGCAAAACCCGTTGAGGTGGTCGGGCAATTCTGGCTACATAAAGCAGTGGCGCTGTTATGCTGGATTTAATTAGATAAGCTCTTTCAGTAAAAGGTAGTTGAAACGTTCTGGCGACTTCAATGCGTCTGTCCACTTTGTGTTGGATTTCTTTCCATATGGTGCAGGCTACCTCACTTGTCGAAAGGAAAGTTACACCTTAGACTTCAACACCTTGGACGATTTGGACTCCGATTCCATTGAAGGGAATTCCATTGAAGGGTTTCATTTAAGGGAACTCTTCAATGTGCATCCCAAAGCACAACGCCTTGCTTTTTCCGGGATTAAGACGTGCTCCCGACAGGTAACTATACGTGTAACTATACGTGTAACTAGACGTGCTCCCGACAGGTAACCATACGCAGCTCGCAAGATGTCAGGACCAGCTCAATTTTGTGCTTAAGCCTGGTATTATTCAAACTTAACACATTGACATAACGCAACCCCAGGCGCACCGTGTCAATAGGATAAAAAGAAAAGGCGCGAAACTTTAAATCGACACCACTAAACTCTCCTTCGCGTGTTTGCTTTCTATGGGAACTCATTCATTTGCCCTTAAGGACCAGCCGTTGTTGTGCCTACGTGCTACGTGCCCGGCTCATGTTCATTTCTTCTGCTTCTTGATTTCAGCGTTCATAATCTTAGCCCTAATTTGTTTCATGACCCTCTCTGCCATTTTCTTGTCTGTTAAAGTTACACCTATCATTTTCCTTTCAATCGCTCGTTGCGTCATCTTCAATTTAGACTGAACCATTTTTTAATCTTTCAGGTTTCTGCTCCGTAGGTAAGTACTGACAAAACAACACTTATACAAAAACTGTTAAATTTTAAACTAGTCGGGCGCGCCGTTGAACTGCTACGAAGCGCTGCTTAGATCACACTCCGGAAAGATGGCGGCAACAACCACAAGAAACATCATAGCTCCATGCGCTGCGAGGAAACGCCAAAATCAACGTCCCTGTATCGTTTGAGTAGCGATTAGGTTGAAATACTGCCTAAGCGCGTTCAGTTCCAGCAAGTTTCATAACTTTCATGCGAAGAAGGGGCGAGCAGTTTTCCTAGTCCCTAAATTCTGCATCTTGACTGTACACTGTGTCCTTCACAAAAAGTTAAACAGTTCCCAACATCGGCAAACATTGTGTAAGATTATAAAACGACCTCTTGCTTTATAGAAGATATTCGTATAAGTTGCGTCTTTAAGCATACGTTATATACATGAACTTGGACAAAGTTTCACCATGTGCAGTGACTAACCTCACTTGTCGGTCATTGACATCAGTAGCACTTAGGTTACAGTCGGACCTTTCAACGACTTTCTTGCTGTCTTCACTGGCGTGCTTGAAGCACAAAGACGTTGTAAAAAAAGGATCCTTTACTGAACTTTCAAGAAACGCACAAAACACGCAGGCTGCAAATGCCACACAGGCAAAACAGCTTGTGAGTCTGTCAAAGTCACCGTCCTCTTTCACTAGTTACCGCCGGACACGTGCTCCGCGTGCACGCGCTCACTATTTTACAACATTTGGTCATTCTGGAACGTTTACGTTCTCGCTTAGACGCTCTCAGCAAAGTTGCTTAGCTGGTTTTTGCATGCAAATGTTTAGCCATCCTCAAATTTTTAGCTGCTTCTTTACTAAGGAACTCACGGTAGAAAAGAGCTGTAAAAAACAAAATAAAATAATCACAGCATATCCACGAAATAAATGATGATGAGTGGGACGAAGAATCTCTCAGTCCGTTCGTGCGTACATGCATCCGTCCATTCGTTCGTGCATCCCTGAGCCCGTCCGTGCGTCTGTCCATCCGTCTGTCTGTCTATCGGTTCTTCTGTCTGTCGATTCATCCGTCCGTCCATCTAGTGAACACTCCAAGTACCACCATCTCACATCTTTTCATCATATTGTCGCTAGGTGAAAATAACAGAATGCAGGACGGCGGTGCGACCAGGAAAAACGAGGTCTGTATTAACAGAAGAGCAGCCGCTTCGACTTCTTCTTCCCCGGAAAAACCGTGGGTGCTGTTCACGCTCATCACTTCGTCGTCCTCTGTCTTCTTGCTCTGCCTTTAGCCGTGACAATATATTGAATACTGTAAAGAAGAGGAAGTACTTCCGGCGCAGAGGCAGCAGCATCGAGTGTGCAGCAGCGGCTCGAGCTCGGAAATTGCGGCTGGTGCATCGCCTTCCAAGACTTCCAAGCATCAACCTTTCTGCTTAATGAATCTCCTTTATAATTGGTGGAGCCGTGCCAGGTACCGTCCCTTACACCTTCCCGCTACCATCCTGGAACTCCGTTCTCGACGGCTACCTTCTGCTATGCCAGACGCCGATCAGCAGACGCTTCCATCTCTTCCAGCCACCTGTCCAGGCAGTGTTCTTAGGCGGGAGCCTCGAATCTTCAGTGGAACAGATGACAATGACGTTGAAGATCGGCTCTCCACTTTCGAACGGGTGAGCGCTTTAAACAGATGGACGGACGCGGACAAGTTGACACGCGTGTCGTTCTACCTCGCGGGTGTAGCCAGCCTTTGGCTTAGAAACCACGAGGCAGACGTCTGAACGTGGCCGCAATTTAAATCGTCGATTGTAGCAGTCTTCGATCGACCTGCCGTCCGAAAACTTCGTGCCGAGCAACGTTTACGCACACGCGCACAAGAAACGGGTGAAACCTTCACAAGTGACATAGAAGACGTCGTCGATTTGTGCAGACGCGTGAACGCCGAAATGACGGAAGCTGAAAAATGTACGCACATCCTCAAAGGGATTGACGACGACGCTTTTCAAATGCTCTTGGCGAAAAGGCCGACCACTGTTAACGACGTAATTAGCCTCTACCAAAGCTACGATGAATTGCGGAAGCAGCGAGCTCTGACAAGACGTCCTCCAGCGCATGATTTGGCATCGCTGTCTAATGTGATCAGTGGTCATGACTACGCATCACTAATAGCCGAAATAAAAGCATTTGTCCGCGAAGAAGTTGCACGACAGCTTTCCTTGGTGCCTTTCACACCAGAAGCTACCACAGCTTTACCATGGTCTCTACGTGACGTCATTCAGAGAGGTCGCCTGAGGCCTTACCAGCTGCTCGCGAGCCTAATCTTGTGGCTGCTCCTCTCACCTACGCCGCGGCTGCAACCATGCCAACTCGCAAGGCGCCTGCGCCTCTGTTCCAGCCTCCCGCGAGCTATCCCCCAGCTTCAGTTCACTGGACCAGCACTAACACCGCCAACCCGTGGCGCACCCTCGATAATCGCTCGATATGTTACGCTTGTCGATACCCCGGACACGTCGCAAGGTATTGCCGCCGCCGGACGCATATCACCAATGAAAACCGCCGTGAGCCTTTCTTTCCGCTTGACTCCAACGCGCGATACAGTTCCTCCACTCCAATGCCAGCCCGCTACCAGGACGACCACCGCCCTCGGTCGGGACGTCTTCGCTCGCCCTCTCCACGCCGCCGCTCGCCTTCTCCTACGCGTCGACGGTCCGCACCTAACGAGGAGGAAATCTAGACGCCGCAGTTCCTGAGGCAAGAACTGCGCAAGTTTCGGTTTGCCCAAGTCCTCATTTGTCACCTACCAATGTTATTGATGTGCTCGTTGAAAATATCCCTACTGTCGCTCTTGTAGATACCGGTGCAGCTGTTTCGGTTATAGATGCTGGATTTTGTCGCTCAATTCGTAAGGTTACGACGCCTTTCTCCGGATTATCACTTCGCACAGCCAGTGCTCAACCTGTTCAACCGACCGCAGTATGTACAGCCCGCGTGACAATTCTGGACGTTCTGTATACGATAGAGTTCATGGTTCTTTCATCATGCTCCCATAATATTATTTTGGGTGGGACTTTTTGTCGCGTCATAACGCCGTAATCGGCTGTGCTAGGGCTGAGGTTGAATTTTGCTCACTGGATGACCAAGCGTCCGTTGACACCCAGTTTGCCGCTAAACTTGTCGTTAGCGATGACACCTACATCCCTCCATGCTCTTTTGCGTTCGTGCCAGTTTCATGCAGCGCCATATCTGACGGCACGGTTTTCTTCACACCATCTCCAATATTCGTCGCCCGAAGAGCCTACCCCCTGCCTTTTGCTGCTCTCGATCTTGTAGAAGGCTCAACCACAATGCCAATTTATAATCATGAGTCGTCGTCTTTATCCCTACTTTGTCACGAGTGCCTTGGCCACGTCGAGACAATCAGTTCTTCCAGAATTATATCCGTCCCCGATGAGGTGCCTTCTACCTCCGTCTGTGAACTGGCTGTCGTCTCAGCGCCTGACTCAACGTCGGCAAACATATTTCAACCATTCATCGCTGCAGATTTGACATCTTCGTAGCGTTCACAACTCCTCACCATCCTTGAGAGCTACCGCCATTCTTTCGACGTTGAACAAACATCTCTCGGCCGTGCCTTAGCAGTAGAACACCACATCGACACTGGGTCCCACTCACCGCTGCGACAACGACCATATCGCGTGTCCGCTACAGAACGCCGCGTCATTGCTGACCAAGTAGACGACATGCTTCGCAGAGGCGTCATTCGACCTTCACAGAGCCCATGGGCGTCTCCAGTGGTTCTCGTCAAAAAGAAAGACGGTTTTATTTGTTTCTGTGTCGATTTCCGGCGATTGAACAAGATCACGCTGAAGGATGTCTATCCACTACCGCGCATTGACGATGCTTTGGACAGTTTGCAGGGTGCCGAGTTCTTTTCCTCGTTAGACTTGTGGTCAGGCTGCTGGAAGGTGCCTATGGCGGAGGCCGATCGCCCCTAAACTGCTTTTGTCACGCCAGACGGCTCATATGAATTCACCGTCATGCCCTTCGGACTTTGCAATGCACCTGCGACGTTCGAACGAATGATGGACAACATCCTGCGTGGACTAAAATGGAAGATATGCTTGTGTTACCTCGATGATATCGTGGTCATCGCCCCTAACTTTGACACACACTTACGTCGCCTTCAGCACGTCCTTACTTGCTTAACCAACGCCGGTTTGCAATTAAACCTCAAAAAATGTCGATTTTCCATGCGTCAACTGAACATTTCGGCCACTTTTTTTCCAAGGAAGGCATCCTCCCGGATCCCGAGAAATCGCGAGCTGTTACGGCGTTTCCTAAACCTGCCACCATCAAAGAACTTCGAAGTTTCATCGGCTTGTGTTCGTATTTCCGGCGATTCGTCCGAAACTTTGCGTCTGTTATATCACCTCTCACGCAACTTCTCAGCAGCTGTAAAGACCTCTTATTGTGGTCCCCTGCCTTCGACGAGGCTTTCACTACCTTGTCACGGCTTCTCACGACGCCACCCATTGTACGCCATTTCGATCCTGAAGCTTCAACTGAAATCCACAGCGACGCCAGTGGTGTAGGCCTGGTTGCTGTGCTCACACAGCGTAAACCGGAACATCAGGAATACGTCATGGCATACGCCAGTCGCACACTTACCAAGGCTGAGAGCAACTACAGCGTCACAGAAAAGGAGTGCTTGGCCAATGTGTGGGCCCTTGGAAAGTTTCGCCCATATCTATATGGTCGTTCTTTTGACGTCGTGACCGACCACCACGCGCTGAGCTGGCTTTCGACGTTAAAAGACCCATCTGGCCGCCTCGCTCGCTGGGCGTTGAAAATTCAAGATTACGACATACGCGTGATTTATCAGTCAGGACGTAAGCATGCTGACGCCCACGCCCTTTCCCGCTCCCCCCTGTCCCAGAATGCCACAGCTGACTCCGCTTGCGATTCCACATTGTCATCGCTTGACTTTGACACCATTGCTATCGAACAACGCAATGACCCGTGGACTGCGTCTCTCCTCAATCATCTCTCCGACACTTCTGAACTCTCAAAGACTCGAACGCTTCGGCGCCAAGTTCCACACTTCTCGATACGTGACACGCTTCTCTATCGACCCAACTACGCACCAGACGGACGCAAGTGGCTGCTCGTCGTTCCACGAACCCTGATGTCGCCGATTTGTTCCTCTTTTTACGCTGACCCACAATGTGGCCACGCAGGAGTCTTCAAGACCTACGAAAGGCATCGACATCGCTACTACTGGCGTGGCATGTATACCTTCGTCCGCAACTTCGTCCGCTCTTGTGCCGAATGTCAGCGCCGAAAATCTCCACCACACGCCTCCGCCGGTGAACTGCAGCCTTTACCATGCCCTTCCCGACCCTTCGAACGGGTTGGAATAGATATTTATGGGCCACTTCCATTGACTCCGACTGGCAACAGGTGGATAATAGTTGCTATCGACCACCTAACGCGCTATGCTGAGACCACTGCTCTTAAAATGGCTACAGCACAGGAGGTCGCCACTTTTCTACTGCGTCATTTTGCATTGCGTCATGGAGGCCCTCAAGAACCTATCAGTGACCGCTGCCGCGCCTTCTTGTCCGAGGTCATTGAAAAAATGCTCGCTGAGTGTGCTATTGTACATCGCATATGTACCGCTTACCACCCACAAACCAATGGGGCTACCGAGCGCTTTAATCGTACTCTCGGTGACATGCTATCTATGTGTGTGACGCCTGACCACTCTAACTGGGACTTAGTCCTCCCATTCGTTACATACGCCTATAGTACGGCAACGCAAGCGTCAACAGGCTTCTCCCCTTTTTACCTCCTCTACAGCCGTCACCCCTCCCACACCATTGACACCAATCTGCCCTATCGACCGGACGCATGCGAGTGCCTACCGATCTTTGACGCCGCCAGACACGCAGAAGAATGCCGCCAGTTAGCTCGTCGCTTTACCTGCGATGACCGAAACAGGCAAAAAGCAATTCATGATGCCCAGACCTCAACTCCCGTTTCTCTTCCGGGTGCTCTTGTATGGCTGTCAGTGCTGCATCGCACACCTGGGCTCTCTTCCAAACTTCTGCCAAAGTACGATGGGCCATATCGTATTGTCGAACAAACTTCGCCAGTAAACTACCTCATTGAGCCTCTTACGCCACCATCAGACTTGCGAAGTCGCAACCGCGAGGTTGTAGACGTCCAGAGGCTCAAGCAGTACCACGGTTCAACGCCGCCTGCACAGGACTAAGTCACCAGGATGGCTCCTTTTTTCTCCGTGGGGCCATTGTAAAGAAGAGGAAGTACTCCGGCGCAGAGGCAGCAGCATCGAGTGTGCAGCAGCGGCTCGAGCTCGGAAATTGCGGCTGGTGCATCGCCTTCCAAGCATCAACCTTTCTGCTTAATAAATCTCTTTTATAATACGTTGACGTACCGCAATCTAGCGGACATTACAAGAACAAGTATGCGCCAACAGTGCTTATGCGGGGACGCTCTGGCTACGCTATAAGGAGCTTCGCGCCTAAAGATAATTTAAGAAAATAGTTGTACCTACACCCTTGCCCGTTAGGTTCCTCACAGCGTACAGAAGATCGCCCGTTTGTAGCGTGAAACTTTTAAGGGATTGTCACAGCCTCATCTTGACTGGCTTGACCTCGAGGAAAGCCACAACACGTGCGTTGCCAGTGTCCTCTTGTCTACACTTCAGCTTCGTTGCTTGATCCAGCTCGTTCTTCGGCTTTTGGCGCGTCTGCGACGTTTCTTCCTGCAGATTTGCTTTGGCATTTCTCATATCCTCGGTGTTGTCTGACTCTTCTGGCTTCTGCTTACGATCTTCGTTCTTCTTTACTTTGTCGCCATTTTTTTTGCTGTTTCTTTCACCACTCCAAGATTTCCATTCACTTTCTCCGCCTCGCTGTCTTTTCTCGCAGCACAGAATTGGAACCGGGATCTGCTCTTTGTTCCCTCCAACTTCAAGTGCGCCCTTGTCATTCGGGTTTCCTCTTTCTTCAGCAGACGTCTTTGACTTTGGTTTTTCGCCTTCCTTAGTTGTCGGTGCTCTGCTGTCTCCGGAGTTCCAGACAAGTGGCTGAGCTCGTTTGAAATTCGGGTTCGCGTGTCTCTTGGGGGTCGCGACAGCCATTACTTCTGGTTGTTGTAGACTCGGGGTGTCGTCTGCTTCCGCCGGCGCGCATTTTGTTGAGCGTAGACGACGGCCTGTCACGTAGACGCTGGTCTCTGAGGTGACGTTAGGGTCGATTGGTGGCAATGATTAGCGTCCTTCCACTCCTTGGTTCACGTCAGTTGTCGATTTTCTTGTCATTGTAGCGGGCATGCAGCTCTCCGAATATGGTGGTGTGGCAAAGCTTCTGTTGCGTGTGCCGAAAATCTTTCGTTGTTTCCCTTTGATGCTTTCGAGCTCCGAGATGTCGTGCAGTGGATCGTTGACATTATCATGTGTCCTACCCAAAGCGCATGATGTGGAGTTCACGAGACCTCAGCCGAAAAAGATTTTGTTGCCACGTATCTGTAAAATGAGGTTCACTTAGTGGCATATAGGCAGCTTAAACTGATAGTAGACGGTTGTGGTCTCATTAGGCTGCTGCACGCGCTCTAGTATCCTACGCCAACCTTTCTGCAATGGGAGTCTGGCTGACACACGACGAAAACGCTTCTCGAAATCTTCCCGACGACGTGATCGAGGAACTCCTTGAATGGTACCAGTTCTTGGCAGCTCTTGCCAATTGGGCCTTGGCTGTTTCCAGCGTGTAGACAACTGGCCACCTGTGAATAGTCGACGTTTGAAGAATTATTTCGAGTCATTCATGCGCTGCAAGACTGCCTTCATAGCCAGTGAAGGCGCTGATATTGCGACTTAGGTCAGTATTCACCTGGAACGTTTGCACTGGTTGAGACTGTGCTGTGCCACTCGAAATAAGTTGTTCCAGCAGCGCTGGTAGCAGTCTATTATTGTCTTGAAGAAGTTGTAATAAGTCATGAGCCGTAATTGTGTCCCCGTGGTTGGAGAGCACGTCTCTATCACCAGTCGGGCTGACTTGTTTGTCGACGCGTTCTGTTTATGGTTAACTGTAGTTTTCCAAATGTCGGACGCGACGCACGGAAAACGCAGGGCACGGCGTCCAAACGCTGGCCGTCAAGAAGTGCGCAGCAGCCATTAGCCAAGCAGGAACTCTTTTTATGTACCCAAGCATGCTATTAAAAACTTGTATACAACGCCCCCTGGGAGCCAGAGAACGAGTTCCGATAAGAGAACTGTAACCACGGCACCCTATCACCCTCCTCACCCCCCTCCTTGGATTGAATATGATGCCGGGTCCTCCACGCCACCAATGCACAAAAATTCGCAAGTTTCGTAGAGTGTCACGCCGCCCCGCGGCCACCAGCGGAATGATTTCAAAAAGTACCGGTTGGTGAGGCAGCGGCGCTCCTGGGTACATTTGCTTTGTGTTGTTCGAGTCGTCATCGCGGCCACGAAATGCCTAAATTTAGACTTCAAAAGCAATCGCATCTGCTGCGTGCCACAGTGTACAAACATAGCATCGTCGACAGTGAGCCTCGATTCCTTCCCAAGAGATGAAGCGAAAAGAAAAGGAATGGATAGTGAGGTTGAGAATTGGCAAGTCGGTCACATCACTGATGAAAGTGTGCAGCGCGCACTTTATCAGCACCAACTACATTTGAAGCAACGTAGGTAAGAGTACGAGAATATCTTATTTTTGCTTGCGTCAAGCCCCAGTTTATGGTCGCCGCTACAACGCGCCTCGCGGGAAACGCATATGTTTACATCTTGGGCTGCACCATGTATGCCATTGCTAGGTCGAGCATGCACAGTTGTAGACGGCGCAGCGCGGATGAGCAGCTTAGGCTATTCCCTTATGCTTTAGAAGAACGTAACTGTCTGTGAAAGACGCACTCAGTGTTTTGTGAAAAGACGGCGAGTGCGAAGAGGTAACGATTTGTGAAACCGAGAGAAAAATGTAACTGTTTGTGAAAGATGCACTCTGATACTCTCTGTGGGCGCCCCCTATAGACAACGAAACTTGCAAATAGAATGCACAAAATACACAGAAAATTAAGAAAATGTACAACATAGCAGCTTGATTGTATATACAGTGAACACGCGAAAATACAAAGGTAATTCACAATAGAAAAGGAATAACAACATCACATGATCTCCCCCTTGGATATACAACATGGCGGGGTAACACGTAACACCAGCACACACTGCACATAGCACAATACTGGATACAAATCTACAGCAAGCACACTATCTAACCAAGCAAGCCACTTGAAAGCAAAGCACAGTGCGAAATATACCACCCATCATCACCTCCGCCGAAAGAACATGTCCACATAGTCGCTGTGATGTTTAGGTGTATGGCGTTGAAGCCTGTAGCGTTGCCATTGCCACGACAGGCACTGTCGCCACCCACAGAGGTTTGGTGGTCCGAAAAGTCGGCGCTTGTACTCTCTTTTGAGTGCACTTTCCAGCAGAGTAGGAGCCGGAACAAGCATGCGCTGAAGCTCAGACGCGACACAACTCGGCGCCACCAATACAGGCGCCATGCACAGATTAGAAACTGGCACGGCCGGCGCAGATGCGACCGGTAGTAGCACCTCTGTAGCGCAGAAAAAGGGCACTGCTTCTTTAATCTCGGCCGGCATGCTTGGCGTATGCACCTCCAGCGGATCGAGAACAGACAAAGCATCCAGGAGGCCATCACAAGCCGAAAGACACAAAGCCGGGGTGGAAGCAGCAGTAGGCAAGGCAGGGAGCAACAGGACAGCTGATGCAGGCAAAGTACGGTCAGCATCAGCAGACCGCACCGTACCTGACATCCTCGCAGCGATAATTCCACTAGAAGCGAGTCCAGTCAGGGTATGCTCAACTGCAGGACACAAGGCAGGAGCAGGCACCTCAGGAGCACGGCCAGCTGGGACGCTGACAGATGGAACACAAGCGAGCACGCTTTTAGTCTGAGCAGGGATGGTCCCAGTTTGTGAAGTCGAAGTATTGCCCGGTAGAATTGGCAAGATTTCCGCAGACCTCGGAAAAAAGTCCCCCAATTGAATAAATGACTGAAGCAGGTCGGAGCCACGCAGGCCATTTAAAACGTAGTCCTGAATCATTGTATCTTCTGCGGTGTCCAAATTACAGTTGTTGGCCAACCGTCGCAGCGCTAGAATGAATTAAACGGCAGTCTTGTCCGGCTCCTAAAGTCACCGCCGGAATTGGGCACGTTTGCAGAAAGCCACTTAAAGCGGTGCAAAATACGCACCCAGAACGACTAAGGCCTGTTGGTACGTGTCGTGCATTGTTCTGAAGCCTGGACGCCGTCATGCAGCATCTGCTCGTCAGCAGCCTTGTAGTAAGCCTGCGATTTATCTACTCCAATCGCGTTGAGCAGTAACGCCTTCCTCGCGTCCGGCGTAGCATCCAGGGCCACCGCTTCGATGGACACTTGCACGACGCGACGTCATGTCCTCCAAGAAATCAGAGGCACGCCAGGGCATTGCAGAAAAAGAGGTAGTGGATATCTGGGAACTTGCTGCTGCCGGGACAGACCAGATGCGGAGGAATAAATGTGGAGCCGCCCCAAGTGTAAAGGTCAAGACCCTGCAGTCTTGATGGTCACGAACTGGTGATCCGCAGAACTGAAGTATTTGTGGGCTCTATCCAGGGTGCTGAACATTGTACCGCTAGCAGCAAATATTCGTATGCCTGCCTTGGCCGTATGCACGCGGTTCTCATGCTCGTCGCCAAAATGCAGTATCGTGCGTTGGATGCAACGCAGAGAGAACACAGGACATGGCGCTGGAACGCCGGCCGTCAAGAAGTGCGCAGAAGCCGGTAGCTAAGCAGAAACTCTCTTTGCTCACACATGAATTCTAATATATACATAAGTGCAACATCATCCAGGGGGCCAAAGAACTGGTTTCGAAACAAAATCATAACCACGACACCACATAAGCCAGACCGGAGCATTGATAAAACTGACGTTCACTTATCTGTGGGCGACTGTATGACCATTACACTTCTAAAGTGTCACCGCAGCGTCCTTAAAGCACGTCAGAGCTTGTAATAAAGGGAATTGCCTACTCACAAAGAATAATTCTCATGCCACACAGGCTATACTAAAACACTATACAGGCTTGCTTGCTTGTTGCTATATGATGTGACTTGTACCCAATAGAGGCATTCGCCATTAAACCGACGGTTATTGTAGTGAGTATTTGTAAGGAGTTTTTAACTTTTGATGAAGAAAAGTAGCTGTTCAGTCATCAATAGAATATAGTAGTGGGTAATTATAAGGGGACTAAAGAACCATGTAGGTAAATAAGTAATATTTGAAAAAATAAGAGATTATGATTCTAGATAACTAGAATGACCTTAGTTAAAAAAAGAAAAAAACTAACAAGCAGATGCTCTTCTGTCTCTGTAGTGGTATGATCATGGTAAACAGTGGAACTGCCTCAGACTGGCTGGCCAACGTTTTTATAGGAGGACTTATTTTTTCAAAGGCAAACTGTCAATCTTGGCGTGTTAATTTTAGAGGGTTAGTGGTGACGCCATCTCCTGGTGGTGGCGCATGTTCCTGTTGATAACTGCCGTATGAAAAGCAAGAAAACTATAAAGCACAGGAAGTTCAATTCTCATTTCACTTTAAGTCAAATGATAGTGAATAAAAAAGAGCTCGGAGAGAGAAAAAATGCAAAGTCAGAGCGGTGTGCAAAAAAAGTGGTGGCCGCTTCACGCACTATCAAATATCACCATAAAACGCCAGCAGAAGAAAAAAGAAGACTGTTGCCTGAAGCGAGCACGTTCTACTTTGCTTCTACTAATAAACGGTATTCGTTTGAAGCAATCCTGGTTTCGATTGTCTTAATAATGGGGCTGTCAACCAAGTTACTACGTCCTCGCCGGCAAGAAAAGTCAAACTGCCATGGAGTAGCACAGAAGAAAACGGAGGAAAAGCAGGAGATCAATCTGGGTTGAGCGACGAGACCACGGTAGACAGTAAGAGAATTGGGACGAACGAATGAAAAGCAAGGAGTCATTAATTACCGCCTAAATATGAGCAAGAAAGTGATAAAGAAGAAAAGGAAAGTGCTTCGCTTCCAGATCACGCAACTGAATTACGCGGTGGAGCAGCAAGTTAATGAAAGAGCTAACCGGGAGCAGCTGCCCCGCCGTAGTGGTCTAGTGGCTGAGGCACTTGGCTGCTGACCCGAAGGTCGCGGGATCGAGTCCCGCCTGCAGCAGCTGCATTTCCGATGGAGGCGGAATTGTTATAGGGCCGTGTGCTCAGATTTGGGTGCACATCAAAGAACCCCAGGTGGTCGAAATTTCCGGTAGCCTCCACTACGGAATCTCTCACTATCACATGGTTGGTTTGGGTTGTTAAACCTACATATCAATCAATCAAGTAAACCGGAAGCAGCTGCTTACAACGCAGGCGCAAATTGAAGGAACAAGCGAAAGTCTCAAGAGCGCAAATGAGCGAAGGGAAAAGTATTTGACAGAATACAATGCCGAAGCTGAATTCGCTCAGGGTCAGAGAGTACGACATGAAATAACGATGATCGTGTCTGCAATAGAATTCAGACTTTAACAGCCTTCACAGTCGAATTCAAATGATAGGACAAGGCAGGCGACGCCATCAAGTACAGGACAAGAAGCAACAAAACTAGTTAAGCTACCAAAGCTTGAAACTCTAAAGTCCGGGGGAAAGCGATAGAGTTGAACTGTTTTTGGGCTCAGTACGACGCGGAAGTTCACCTGAGACCGGATATGAGCAAGCGACAGAGGTTCAAGTATTTCTCAGCAACCCTATCCGGAAAAGTGGCGGCTGCTATTAAAGTACGGTAGTACTCGGCAGAGAAAACTTATGAGGACGCAATAAAATACTGAAAAAAACGTTCGAGAATCGCGAAATTTTGGTTGAGATGCACATGCATGAGCTCTTGAGTTTTAAAAAGTGAGTTTTGCTCAAGGTACGGATGAGGTAAATAGGTTAGTGCAGAGAGTGCAAGTTAATATATGGAAAGCGAGAACCATGCACCGATGTTCCTACCAGTATTAAAAAGAGCAATTCCACCAGAATAATCGGTGCAGTTCAAGTCAAAAAAGGCTATGAGAAACAGTGAAGCTTCAGAATATGGTGAGGAAAGCAGCCCAAAAGGAAAAGCGCGTGAGGAAGAGCTGAACAGGCTTATGTTAGTTTTGAGAGGGCTAGCAGTTTTTTTTTGAAAAACACAATGTGAACAAGAGAGAATAACTGTGAAACCGAGAAATAATGGCCGACAGATACGCACAACTTCAAGCTTCTACACCTCCGCGGACAGAATATGCTTATTCTGCGAGCAGAAAACCCACGTAACCGAAGACTGTCGTCGGAGCATTCCAAAAAAAGGAAAGAAAGCTATGCTTACTGAAAATAGAGCATCTTCATATGCGCGCGACCAAACCCCCATGGCACCTGCACGCATTTGCAAAGCTCAAGTGAAATGCAAGCAGTGCAATGGACGACATGCACGTCAGTGTGTAAAACTGTGGTGCAGAAAACAAGAGCAGAGCTAGTTCCAACAACGCAAGACGAAGCGACGACGTCTACGCTACACGCAACCGAAAATTTTAAGCATAAGCTTGTGCTTTTGCAGACGGCTGTAGCATGCGTAGAAGGAGGAACATGTGGCCGACATTGCCGTTTGCTATTAGACAGCGGACGTCGACGATCAATAATTGAAGATGGATTAGTGAAACGTATAGGAGCAAATATGTTGCGACATGAAAGGCTGACGATTGGTTCATTTGGAGCACACGAAAAGGTGAAGCTAATGAACATGGTGCAAATTACCATAAAGCCACGAGAAACAAGGACGACAACAATGATCAAAGCGTTACAAGTTGACGTTATCTCGCACAGTTGTATACCCACTCCAAGTCAAATGCTCGGTGAGAAAATAAAACAGCTAAATATACAAGTGGCGGATGACAAGACCGAGACGACTGCAACCGATTATGTTGGACTTATCTGATTGGCTCAGGCTGTTACTGGCAGTTCTTTACTGGTAGAGCTCGAAGAATTGAGGACGGAGTAGCAACACCCAGCAGACCTTGAGACTGCTCCGAAAAATCGCCAACAAGAATTACGAAATTAAATAACACAGCTTGGTGCACCTTATACAAGCCTTCGTCATCAGCCGCAGAGTGTATTTGACCCCATACCTCAAGTTGCAAGCAGGGGAAAAATAAATATAGAATGCATCATTAAAAAGTTTATGAGCAAGCACTTGGCTTACCTATCACTACATTTAACGAAAACTTTGAAGCACTAGGTATGTGTAAAAGCTAGACGAACTTATTGAGGCACACGTGAATGCACAGTATGAACGTCTATCAAAAAGCAACACGAGAAGAACCATAACGCACAAACTTGGCTGCAAGTGCGCTGGCTAAAGCGGGGATCAATACGATATCCCAAAAGAAACCAAAGAGCGCATCATGATACGCTGTTACCCAGAAACATGCACCCCAAGTATCAGCAGGAGCGGAGAAACATTAGGGCGAAAGCACTACACAAGAAGTTTCAAAACAATGTGGATGTGGTCTATGTGGCAGGGGCAGAGTATTCGGGTGGTGGACACATGGCGTTGGTCACTTGAAATCAAGTGGGCCACCTGTTCGCCAGCAGTTCTATTGTATCAGAAAGGCCTGAAATCGCCGAGGAAGCAGCCATAGCACTGGTGATTTTGTCTAGAACAGCCAGCGTTGTAATCAGCGACTCTAAAACCACAGTTTTTTTTGCACAAGGTAGGGCCTCAAAATAGGTGAAAAGACTCTTGACCAACTTTCACGGAGAGTGCGACGTGTATGCTATATGAACGCCCACTCACTCTTCTCTTCCGGCCAACAAAGCCGCGCACACCCTAGCACGAGATTTAGTGAGCCGAGCAAGCGCAAGAATGACGCGAAGCCCGCGTGTGGAGAGAGAGCGCATGGTCTCATGCAAAAAAATACTGAACACTACTGATTAGATAGGCAGCACTACTCTCCACCACATTCTTCATTAAATAAACAGCAGGCGACAGCCTGACTGCAGGCGACAAGCAGGCGACAGCATGACAGCAGGCGACAGCAGGCGACAAGCGCACATCGCAGCTCTTGTCGACAGCATGACGTCTATAAAAACAAGCTCTTCCCAAACCTAATCGCCTACAGTCATTGCTATCCAGATCTCTACACCGATAAATTCAAACTCTGAAATCAGCGGGTGGACCTCAGACACATTACCTGGGCCTGTCCTACCCTCTTGAAGGGACCAAACACCAAATATTTTAACGCACAGCAGTGGGAGACCACGCTGCTTAGCTCAAACATGCAGGACCAGGTACAAGTTATCAGGCAAGCCAAAGATGCCGCTAGGGCTCTAGGACTCTTAGCTGCCATCTAGGGGAGAGCATATATTTCCTCAGAAACTTGCCCTTTTTAATAAAGTTGTTTCTCTCTCTCTCTCTCTCTGTATAAAAGAATAACGGCTATTAAAATTATGCTGGGATGAGTACTGGAAGGGCCGTCAGAGCAAAAGCAAGACAAGACTAACGCATAATCAAGCAGTCATAGTTCTGAAAGTTGAAGCTGCGGAGGCAGAACTCCAGCAAGAGCTACAAAAGTTTTGGAGCCTCTAGCCAAAGGAGATCACAAGAAATAGCTTGGATTACACAGAAAATGAAGTGCTTGAAGAATCTGAGCGCTAGATTGAACAACAAAACGGTTGCTATCAAGGCAGTTTGCCATGAAAACAGGACGTAAACTTGAAAAAAAAGCAAAAAAAATCCAATAAAAAGGTTACAGCGACTGAATAAAAGGCTGCAGAAAAATGAAGACGTGCTGCATCGCTACTACAAAGCTATACGAGAGTATATGGCATTAGGAGTCGCAGAGGAGGTTCACGAGATGATTATTATGTGTAGTTTGATGTCCCGAAACAACCATATGAATATGAGAGACGCCGTAGTGGAGGGCTCTGAAAATTTCGACTACCTGGGGTTCTTTATCATGCACCCAAATCTGAGCGGACAGGCCTACATTTCTTCCTTCACCGGAAATGCAGCCGCCACAGCCAGGATTTGATCTAGCGTGTTAGCAGCCTAGTACCTTAGCCACTAGACCACCAAGGCAGGGCAAGGTCCAAGAGTCATCAGAACAGCCAAATGCACTTTGCTACTACATGCCATATCATTCAATCATTCGATAGGACCGAGCCACAACAAAGGTTCGAGTAGTGCTCGGCGCCTGATCACATTATCGAAATGGCATGTCTATAAACAATAAGCTTGAGACAGGACCTTATTGGAAGAGAACATGCTATCGCTGCTCAGTAATTTCCGAAAAGAAAAGGTGGCATTAGTCGGAGTTGTTGGAAAGTTATTTCTACAAATGTTTATACAGGAAGAGGGTAGAGATGCAATGAAATTTCGGTAATGCAAGCATGAAACTGAGGAGGGTAATGAATGAAGTGCAAACATGGCGCATGACAAGAGTAATGCTCGCAACAACACCAAGCATGTTTATCCTTGCAGCCACAATTAGGCACCATTTGAAACAAGTGGAAGACCAGTTTCCTGATACAAAGACACTGTAGAAAACGATCTACATAAATGATGGCATTCTGGGAGCAGCAATGCTTAATGACGCAGACAAGTTCTACAAAGAGGCACAGTGTTCAGAGAGGCAGCGATGAATTTGAGAAAATGAACATGCAATGAAGGGTGATCAAACAGAATAATATATGAAAACGAAATGGGTGATTTTCACAAGGAGATTCAATCTAGAGGATTTACCATGCTTCTAGGCTTGATATGGAAACACTCAGAGCTCATAATATCTTTCGCTGTGAAGAGTGCGAATCACTAACAGATACAACGTACTTTACAAAAAGAGCCGTGTTACAAGCCTCAGCAAAGATATTTGACCCACTCGGTGTGTTGTTGCTGTTTACAGTACGCTGACCTCAAAACGTATTGCCTTTTTGTTATTTTTGCAACACGCGGTAGGCGTGCGGTCGTACAGGCCGGTCGGTAGGGTCCGTTATAATCTGGTGCTTCATGGTTGGGGTCTGCTTAATTTTTGAGGTGGACGCAAAGCAGTCGCTATACGTACGTAAAATCATGCGTATCTGCTGCTGCTGCGCAGAGGATAGCTGGCAATTCACGTCAACTGTACTCGCTAATACAGTGTCACCTTCGGCAGCAGTGGCAATCGGAGTGATAGTGAAACATTCTTCGTCATCAATGGCTTCAAAGTTCGCGATCACTGTTCGCTTTGCCAAGTCTTGGTACTGGCTGCTGAAATTCGTGATCAGCAGCTGAGTCCCCCGATGTTTCAGTTGGACGATAGCGCGCGCATCACAAACCTGCCGAGCCATGAGCACCGAGAGGATAGTTTCCGCGATGCCACTACAGTCTCTCTCCACAGTTACCAACATACTGGCTCATGACAGAAGTGCGATGGTGCCGTCAGCAATTCGAAGTGTTGTGGTCTGCGGAACTGCATCCTTTTGTCTGGCTGCATGGTCGTTTCAGAACGTTATAAGCAGGTTGCGAAGGTTAATAACGGCTCAATGCTCGCGGAGGAAATCCATTTCAGGATTTAGGCTTTGGGAGCATTCGCGCGATACGACGAAGGAAGCAATGTATGTCGACTCAAGAATTTGGAGCCGGGCAGTTCATACTCCAAGCGGTGTCAATAGGTGACCTCCCGCCGTCTGGAGGTTGGTTCCATGTCTCCAAGGTGTCAATACTTTTCTTAGCTGTGATGCAAGGTCAACGCTCATAACGGAATAATCGGCACCCGTATCTACCAGGGCGGTTATAGGGTGGTTGTCGACAAGGACAGAGATGCGAGCAGAGACACGTTTGTCGTCGAAGGCACACGTCGGTGAAAGGATGTCATCGGATGTCGGCAGGCAGTTCGGGGGAGGGTCTTGTAACGGTCGATCAACAGCGGCCCCACACCCAGAGGTCAGTGTTCTTAGTTTCCCCGGTGCGGGCTCGTGGATCTTGGTGATCTTCCTGCAAGGACGTTAGCAAAGATAGATTGTTGGCCAGGTGACGTGGAGCGCCGTGGAGACAGTGAGCGGGAATGGCGACGAGGAAGGGTTGAGGACTGCTGGCTTGCCAAGTATTCGGCGACAGCACGGGGCCGCTCACCATCTCTGGGTTGATGAGCATCCGGATGGAAGCCAGGAGGACCCTTGTGCCTGTATGGGCACTCTCGGTAGATGTGACTTGGTTCACCACGGTGATAACAGAGAGGCCAGTTGTCGGGAGCACGCCATACACTAAATTTCCGTGTAAGGGCTGGGTTGCCGTACTGTGGTGGTCTTGAGTAGAATGACGGCGCCGTCTGCGAGGTGGACGAACGGCATGTATAGCGAACAGCCGGTGCAGAAGCACGTAATGCTTCCGCGTACGTTAATAGCGGAGCTTCAGCTGGACGCGGGGCGTCATGGGTTGGACCTCAGCTGGACGCAGAGTCGTCATGGGGTGCACCAGCTGCCCGACTTCTTCGCGGACTGGATACGTTACAGCAGCAACATGGGGCTGGGAAGACACCGCGTGCAGCTTTTGCAGCTCCTCGCGCACAATACTTGCGCATGAACTCCGTCAGGTCTTTATAGTCGTGACGTCGGGTGCTCGCAGGGTCAATGACACTGACGAAAGACTGTCAGAACGCTCATACCCATACCAATGCTGCCTTAGCATTCTCTCTACCGTCATCGCCTCGCGGAGGAAATCTTCTACAGTGCTGGGAGGGTTGCAAAACTAGTCCATCGAACAACTGCTCTTCACTCCACGAGTGTTGAAGATTGGGCGAGTTGGTTCGTCCTACTTGAACTGGTATAGCGCATTATGGGGAAAAAGAAACGGCTGAGCAGACCGACACGGCTGAGCAGACCGACAAACGGCTGAGCAGAACAGAGCGCTCTGTTCTCTTGTGTCGGTCTGCTCAGCCGTTTCTTCTTCCCCATAATGCGCTATACCAGTTCAAGTATGCTCTTCACTCCCCGCATCAGGAGGCGCACCTTCTTCTCTTCCGTCATTGAGGAGTCAGCTCGCCTGAACAGCCGCGACATGTCGTCAACGAATATGGCAACACTCTAATTAGGACGCTGACTTCAGGAATCGAGGAGCCGTTGCGCTTGCTCTTTCCAGTCAGAGCTTCAGAAGGTATTCCGCAACTGGTTGCAAAACTCTGGCCAGGTTGTCACAGCGGCTTCATGGTTTTCGAACCAAGTTTGCGCAGAGTCCTCGAGGTAAACGTAGACATACCAAAGTTGTTGCCTGCTCGTTCCACTTGTTGACGCTGGTGCAATGGTTGTAGTCAAGCCAGTCGTCAACGTCCTCGTAAGGGTCACCGTGGAACGACTTTGAGGTTCGCGGAGCGTTCAAGAGCCAAAGAGGAGGCAGCAATTGATGTCTCTTGGGTTTTCATTCCCGCACTAGCCATAATACTGCCGATTTGTGGAAGCGGTCCGAATTCAGGTGGTAGGCCTAGTTGTCGCCTGCTACGCCGTAGGGTCAGCTGGTTCTTCCAAGCCGCAACTAGTGTCGGGATCTTGCTGCTGATTGCAGTGCATACAACACTACCCAGCACCTTCACCAGAAAATATCATGTGATTACAGAAAGACTACAACGTATGTTCCCAGGAGCAGCAACACTAGGCGTCGAGCCGAACATTAGACCACGAGCAGAACGAACAGTCCTCTTCTTTTTCACAAAGTCGCACATACTCGCAGTGGCATGGCTCAACCTCGTTATATGCCTGTGGCCATATGTGGAGTTTAACGTCCCAAAACAACCACATATATATGAGAGACGCCACAGTGGAGACTCCAAAACTTTCGATCACCTAGGGTTCTTTAACGTGCACCGAAATCTAAGCACACGGGCCTTCAACATTTCCGCCTCCATCGGAAATGCTGCTGCCGCATCCAGGATGCAATCCTGCAACCTACGGGTCAGCAACCGAGTACTTTAGCCACTAGACCACCGTGGCCGGGCTGACGAGCAATGTGGCCAATGCGAGAAAAATAAAATAAACCGGTGAATCGTCATTGGTGCGCCACTCAGAAAGATTCCAGTATTGTGGGGGAATCGTGGAATCGAAGAGGATGCGGCAAGAATTGGGTCGGCGTTGTGAACGTTGTGGGCGGGTGTCTGTATGCGCTGGGGCGCAAGGCAAGCGAATGGGGACGGTAGCACGCTCATGTTGGCAATCTCTTGCCGGAAGACAGCTTGAATTCGTGAAACGGTTGCTAAGTGGTCTTGGGCAGGTGGCGTACAGGTAGTAGGGGCCATGGCTTCTATCTCCTAGTGAACAATCCGTATGATGGAAGAATTCGCGTTTCGGCGTGGTGGCACAGGTTCTTCGCACGAGGAAGTCTCAGCAGTGTTTAGAAGGCGGTTGAAGCGCTGAGTAATCCACCTGTTTTTATCTTGCTCAAAGCACCGACATTCAGTGATGATGAAGTCACCGTGGCACAATCTTTACACACGAGGATGTTGAAGGCGTTGTTGGCTATGCCCTTCAACTCATTGTTGACCTTGTGTGCCTCTGACATGTCTTTGTCGCACTTGCGGCACTTGGCGAGTACGTCGTGAGTGTAGGCGACGTATGATTAAGTGGATGGTTGAACATGCGAAGAGAGTTCCTGTCTGGCTGCATTTTGTCGAGTAAAGACGGGCCGCACAAATCACGAAGCTTCTGTTTGCGCACGTGCCAGCTAGTAAGGTCTTCTTCGTGAGTCGCATACCACACGCGTGCTGTACCCCGTAGGTAGAAAAGAACATTGGCAATATAAGGGGGCTTATTGAACAAAACCAACTGCCTGGTTCAAGAGGCGTCAGTCACTATCACGAGCTCAGCTCTTCGTCGTAGTCGTCTTTCAGGTGCTCCAACTAGATAATGTCTCTCTCCCTCTTCCCCACTACATTTGCCCCTGGTGGTCAAGAGGAGCCATCCTGGCGACTCACGGCGAAGCAAGCACAAGGGGACCATAGTAAGGTTTTAGGGCGGCTGATGTGGACTGTCTCACGACCACGGCATCGTCTGTCCTCAGCAGGTGTCACTGGTTCGACGACGTAGTTGTACCGGTGACATGCATTGAACGATGTGGTACGGAGCATTATACTTGGGTGCAAACTTTCGGGAGAGGCCGGGGGACTGGAATGGAACCGAAAGCCATAAAAATTTGTCTACGGCGAAGCTAACTGAGCAGGCTTGTCTTGGTCGAGTCGTTCTTTTTGGAGACCTTGTGCGACGTGCGTAAATGAACGCGCTAATTGGTGGCACTCTTCGGCACACTGAACAAGTTCGGAGGCTGGGCGGTATTTTGAAGCATCTGGGCGATAAGTAAGTATCGTGTCAAGCGTAGAAGAGGGCTCACGTCCGTACAGTAGAAAAAAAGGTGAAAACCTAGTAGTTGCTTGCGTGGCCGTATTATACGCATACGTCACGAAAGGGAGCACCAAGTCCCAATTAGAATGGTCGGCAGATATGTACATAGAAAGCATATCACCGAGCATGCGGTTAAAGCACTCTGTCAAACCGTTTCTCTGTGGGTGATAGCTTGTAGTGGCGCGATGAACAATATTGCACTCACTGAGAAGGTCCTGGACGACTTGCGATGGAAATGCACGGCTACGGTCGCTAAAAGCTCACGTGGCGCGCCATGGCGAAGGACAAAGCTACGCAAGATGAACGAGGCGACATCACGAACAGCAGAGGCTGGCAAAGTGACGGTTTCAGCGTAGTGGGTTAGGTGGTCAACAGCCCCAATAATCCAGCGATTTCCCGCAGGAGTACAAGGTAGTGGGCGGTAGAGGTCGATGCCGATTCTATCAAACGGCCGAGCTGGACAAGGCAACGGTTGTAATTCGCCACAGGCAAGACAAGTTGTTTTCCATCGCTGATACTCAGTGCAGGAGCGTATGTACTGGCGAACGTAGGAGTACATTCCACGCCAGAAAAATTGCTGACGAAGCCAGTCGTATGTTTTCAAGCGTGCGCGTTTTGAGGGTCTGCGGGGAAGTACGCGCACATGTTGGAGCGCAAATGGCGAGACAATACAAGAAGCCATTTCCTACCATACAGCTGATAGTTGCGACGGTACAACATGGTATCCCGTATTGCATAATGGGGAGTTTGCCGACGTAGTGCACGAGGTAGACGCTGGCGCGGTGTCACCGAAGACAAGGAGAACGTCGATGAGCGAGGCTATCCAAGGGTCCTTGCGTTGTTCCGAAGGCATGTCAGCGTTACCGATGCTGCCGATGGTAGCTTCGGCGAAGGAAACAGGCACAACGGCTGAAGGAAGGGGCGAACGAGAAAGAGCATCTAGTCGGTGTATTTGCGGCCTGAAGGGGTAAGTGACGTGAATATCAAATTCCTGTAAACGTATCGCCCAACGTCCAAGTCGGCCCGAAAGATCCTTCAAAGAAGCGAGCCAACAGAGTGAATGGTGATCTGTAACTACATCGAATGGGCGTCCATATAAGTAAGGATGAAAATTTTGTAATAGCCAAACAATGGCCAAACATTTCCTGTTCGGAAACCGTGTATTTGTGCTCTGCCTTGGTTAGGGTGCAACTGGCATACGCAACTACATACTCCGAGAAGCCAGGTTTGCGTTGAGCAAGGACAGCGCCAAGTGCTATGCCACTGGCATCCGTGTGCACCTCGGTTGGAGCAGTAGTGTCGAAGTGGTGTAAAATAGGTGGTGAAATAAGGAGATGGTGTAATGTAGCAAAAGCATCATCGCATGCTGGCGACCGATCAGAGAGGTGTCCATCGCCAGAGATCAGCTGTGTCAGTGGCGCGATTATCGAAGGAAAGTTCTTCACAAAGCGTTGAAAGTAAGAGCATAGTCCGACAAAGCTACGAAGCGCTTTAACAGTCGTAGGCTTCGAGAACTCAGCGACAGCACGAAGCTTCTCTGGATCTGGGAGGACGCCCTGTTTTGAGACAACGTGACCAAGTATTGTGAGCTTCCGAGCTCCAAAGTGGCACTTCTTGATGTTTAGTTGAAGGCCTGTGCTCGTGAGGACAGCTCAAGACTTTGCTGAGACGTTGGAGATGGCTGTCAAAATCAGGGGAGAAAACAACGACATCATCCAAGTAAGCATAGCATGTCTTCCATTTTAGCCCACGCAAGACGCTACAGAGTAAATTTTTTACACCCTTAAGGTTGTAAACTGGCTTGTCGCCAGAGGAACACCCTATGGGTGTTTTCAGATACACCCTACTGAAAGGGTGTTAGCTGAACACCCTACACGAAGGGTGTTCAGCAAAATGTTAGGGTGTTCAACACCTCTCTAAGAGGGTGTTGAAAGGGTGTGCGACCTTCGAGTAACGCGTTATTCGAAGGTCGCAGGTTCGGTTCCGGTCCATGGCAAGTTATCTTTTCACCCACATTTTTTTCTTCACATTTACATTACAATTCGGTCTTGTAACTTCCCCTATACTTTCCTTGGCAATAGTGTCTGTTTGATCTCATTACATATATAAATATATATATATATATATATATATATATATATGTGTGTGTGTGTGTGTGTGTGTGTGTAAGCAAGCTTACTGAAATGCAATGATATTCCTCAAAGCCTTCTTTGTAAAGCCGACTATAGAAATTTAGACTGCCTTTTATAGTTATACAATTAAATACAAGTACAAATATTTAGTGTTAAATAGCATAAACATCTCGGGTAAATCAATTGGTGGCTCAGTGAGTCGATACAGCAAGAGTGCTTGGTAGGCATACGTTTGTGTAGACACACAAACTAATTATATTGAAAACATTATTACCCGTAACAGTGCACACGTCTCTTGCAGGATGCAGACATACATATTTCAGCAACTTATTTTCCAGTTGCACTTGGTATCGCGAAACCATGCGAGTTCTGCCTCACCTAGTTCATTTCAAGCTTTCTGATTATACAAAAATAACAGAGCTGCTTTGGTAGACATCGTTTCCACTTAATTGATAAATATCTTTTTCCATTTCCTAAAAGAAGACATATATTGGCGTAAGATAAATGTCAAGTGCATGTACCACAACACAGGTTTTCTCTCAACTGAAAGCAAACGCATTTATTATGATATTTCATACCTACTACAGTTAGAGCAGTTTGCCACCAATATTCGAACATGTAAGGTTAGTGGCTGAAGAAAGATGATTAAAAGATCAGCCCTTACCGCATGAAGCTTCACCACATAATAAAATTTCAAGTTTTATTTTTCAGCATCTTTCTAGGTTATAGAGACAGCGTCCATTTTTCAAAAACACACTCTTCATAACAAAATCAAAATGAGAGCCGACAGGTGGAAATGCCTCAGATAGGCGGACCAAAGTTTCGATAGGAGAACCTATCTTCAACACAGGTGCCTAGCCTTCTCATCCTTGGCATATTAGTTTCAAGGAGGTTAGTAAAAACGTCATCTCATGGTGGTGGCTTGTGTTCCTGTTGGCAATCGTAGCCTGAAAAAAAACTATAAAGCAGAGGAGTGCAGTCCTTGCTTCATTTCAAGTTGGGTGGTAGTGATTCAGAATGTTCTCAGAGGGTGGAGAAAAAAAAGAAAAAAAAGGAAACACCCAAAAGTAGGAGTGGTGTGCTGCCAGTGGGTGGCCCCTACAGACACGAAAAAAGCAAAGAGCTTGAAAGTTCGAAGCCAGCAAACTGGTCCCTAGTATAGCCGTCACGAAGGGTTGCCGACGATATTGGCCTATGCTGTTCTCGATTATCTATGAATGGGACTCATAAGAAAGAAGTTACAAAAAGGCGCAAGAGAGAAGCAGGCGGCTACTTTTAAATGCCAAGATTTCAAAGGTAAGCGACACCAGATGTGTTTGGAAGACCACGTGTTTATTGGGGAAGATCATTGGTTAAAATATGCTTTCACTATCCCCATAGGTGTCCCGCTCACCGAAACTGCCTCAAGAATTTGGCGGCACGTTGGCAGAAAATAGGCAAGTTCGGAATGCCAAGGCAATAAGCAACTACGGGAGAAACACAAAAGAAAAGAAAAAATTAAAAAAACGGATTGGTGGCAGGCGACACGCTATCGTTAACAAACGTGGAAAGGAAAAAGAGACGCAGAGAAATTTGTGGCTTGGCAATGACTTAATGGTGCACGGTATAGTAATGTTTTTTGAAGCGACAAAAGAGGAAGGAAAGCTGTGGTTGAAAGGCTCTGAAAATAAAAACTTCGTAGTTGTGTGTATATAGACACATGTATATCTATAATTAAAGTTTTAAAAATTTAGAGTTAATATATATTACAATATGTAGGTTAGGAGTGAATCCATGTAATACCAGTTATGTTTATTTGAAGGTTGAACGTTTCTAGTCCCTAAATATGGCCGCAATTATGCAATGGCTTTCAGCGATTCCAAATTACTACGTGCAACATTGATTCCTGATGGGTGTAGGGACATAAATTTGTGTAAAATTTATGAATTCTTGTATTTATTCTCTCGTGGTGACCGGAAATTATTTTGTAGAACATAAAGTTTTGCTTTTTAGAAAGTGTGGTCATGTCGGATAGAAGTGACCGGCTGCTACTTTCGGTAAATTGTGCTTTGTGTCTGCACGGTGGCCGTTCAGTTTTACGTAAATTGGCGGCCCACTTTCGCCTATATATTGTTTTCTACAGCTGGCACACTCAGAAAAGTAGATTAGGTTGTTTAAAAGTGCAGTTGAAGCTCTATGTGACCTTGGGATGTAGTCAGATGCTGTGCTTATTATGTTGGTAGCCGGCTGTATATATATTTGCAGGGTGAGCACCTGGGCCGGCCACAGGAATCAGACGTCCTAGTCTAAGTTTGCGTGAACAAGCATGTCTTTAAGTTAGCGTTGCAAATGCCACGTGCCACGCATTGCTAATTTTCCGCAAAACTTAAAGCAAACACTAGGACGTCTGGTCCCTGTGGCCGGCCCAGATGCTCCACGTGTAAAAATATATAGCTGGCTAACAACTTAAAAAGCACAGAATTTGACTACATCCACAAGGTCCCCATCGATCTTCATCTGCACTTCGAACAACCTAATATACTAACTTAAGTGCGCCACCTGCATACAATATATAGGCAAAACTGGGCAGCCAATTCAGGTAAGACTGAACGGTCACTGTGCAGGCACAAAACACAATTTACCAAAAGCAGTAGCCAGTCACTTCAACCAACAGGGCCACAATTTCGACCAAGCAAAGCTTTATGTTCTACAAATTTCTGCTCATTATGAGAGAGGAAATACATCGAACTGATATTTGATACACAAATGTAAGCCCCTACACCGATCACGAATCAATGTAGCACGTCGCCATACGGAATCGCTGAAAGCCATAGCATAATTACGACAGCATTTAGAAATGACAAAGGTTCAACCTTCAAATAGACATAACCGGTATTACATGGAATCACTCCTAGACTACAAGTTGTACTATTGATGTTCTCTCAAAATTTTGTAAATTAAAGATATACATGTGTCTATATACACACAACTACGAAGTTTTTATTTGCCAGAACCTTTAAACCACAGCTTTCTTTCTTCTTTTGTCGCTTCGAAAAACACTACTACCATGCACCATTAAGTCATTGCGAAGCCACAAATTTCTCTGCGTCTCTTTTTTTCCTTTCCTCGTCTGTTAACGCTAGCGTGTCATCTACCTCCAACCCACCTTTTTTTTATTTTTTCCTTTCTTTCTGCGTTTCTCTCGTTGATGCTTATTTCCTTTGCATTCTGAATTTCTCTATTTCTCTGTCAACATGCCGCCTAATTCTTGAGGCAATTCTGTTGAGCGGGCCACCTATGGGGATAGTGAAAGCATATTTTAACCAATGACTTTCCCAATTAAACACATTCTCTTCACAACACATGTGGTGTCGCTTACGTTTGAAAGTCTTAGCATTTAAAGGTAGCCGCCTGCTTCTCTCTCGTGCCTTTTCGTAACCGCTTTTTTACGAGTCCCATTCATAGATTTTCGAGAAGAGCATAGGCCTTTATCGTCGGCAACCCTTTGTGATGGCCAAACGCGGGGACCGTCTACTGGCTTCGAACTTTCAAGCTCTTTGCTGTTTTCGTGTCTGTAGCGGCAGCACACCGCTCCTACTTTGCGTGTTTTCTCTTTTTTGCTTCCATTTTTTTTCTACCCTCTGAGAACATTGTGAATTGCTACCAGCCAACTTTAAATTTAGTGAGGACTGCACTTGTTTGCTTTCTAGTTTTTTTTCTTTTCCGGCGGCAATTGCCAACAAAGACACGCGCCACCACCAGGATATGACGTCTCTACTAACCCTCTTAAAGCTAACATGCCAAGGATGAGAAGAAAAGGCACTTTTGACGAACATAAGTCCTCCAATCAAAACATCAGCCAGCCTATCTGAGGAACTTCCACTGTTCACCCAGACTATCCCACTGTTCACAACAGTTTTTTCATGATCCTAAGGCAGTTTTCAAGGCATTCGAAACACCATGGGCTGTTTATATAAGTTCTGCACACACAATTCAGCCATATGATGTACAATATGCAAAGTATATCAGAGTGACTTGTTGGGCTTTACACTTTTACAGAGTATAAAAGAAGGAAAATTCGTAACTTCATATCTAACTCAGAATACATGCAACAATCATTACCTCTTGCAAAAAACTTGGAATGTAATAAGCACCAGCACACACTTCGCAGAGCTGCTCAGAAATGCATCTAGATAAGATAGTTAAATATTGCAGTAAATTATGAATGCAAAAACACAACACCAGTGCACTAGTAGAGATGCCTGGTTGGCACCAAACTGCTGTACTTAAGATGCATCATGGAAGCAAGACCACAGCCCACAACTAATATACGCTTCAAGTAACCTTTTACTGCTTGACTGAAGGCCACAAAATCAAACCATGGCTGTGGTGGCTGCAATTTCGATTAGGGAGGAAAGGCATGACACCTGTCTGCTTAGACGTGGATGCGTTTAAAGAACCCCAGGGGGTCAAAATATCTGAAACCCTCTACTCCAGTGTCCCTGATAATTATATCGTGGTTTTAACACGTTAACCTCGGTAAATATTATTCTCATTACACTTGGCATGAAATAAAGAAAGCAGATATTAATATGTAGTTGAAAAAATTCACCATTCAACCCCCCGATCCAAGGACTCACGTTACAATATTCTAGTATGCCTTCTATCAGTTATTATTAACAATGTTAAACATGAGTATGTATCACTGTAAAATATCCGACATGGTTTGGTATTGGCAAAGTTAGGTACGATGAAGTACGACAGTGGGAAAACACTTGCTTGTACTTATGAATTGAACTTCCCAAAAGCAATGAAACAACTACAATGACAAAATATCTTGAAATAGAATATTCAGTGAAGGTTACACTGAAAATAAAATCATTAATGTGCTACTTTTTATCACAACACAAAAAGTGTTTTTAAATGGTCAATTGCACATAAGGCATCAATTAACATGACATGGAAGTCTGGCGAGCAACACACTCAGTAGATCTTGGAAAAAACAAAATATCCAATAAAGAGCTCAGTAAGCAGCACTAACACATTTAAATGCACTGCCTAGTTACCTTGAATTTTAGCCTTAAGAACAGAAAAACACCTTGGCAGATTGTGTCCAGGGAACACAAAGTAATAAAATAATGCTGTCATCTGCCCTATCAACCAAAAATATTGAAATTTTAGTAATGCAAATAAGCAGGTATGTTTGCAATAAAAAGTTGGAGGTAGTCGTGTTTCTACACAGTCCCACTTGGAAAAATTTTGATTATGTTTATGCTCCTAGATATCCCGTTTGAAAGTTTAATTTTGCTTTTCATGATTACGCTTGCAAGGCAGTGAGGTTCAGCAAAATATCACTCCATAGCGGAACGAGCAGTCGGTTCTTGCTATTGCCACAGAATAGCAAGAGTAACCATTTTAATGTTTGCCCATGCCTTCCACCGACGGTCAGATTAAATGCATGAAATCAGAGTCTGTGCTAGTACTCACTGTCCTGCACACGTAATAATGCAAGCCGCAACTAAATTTTCAGCAGTATATTTGAGCACAGGCATGGTAGAATTCTTAAAAATGATAAGATGTGGAAATGTGACTGGCTCAAATATTTCACACATGATCTCCTGCTGTGGTCACTATTAAGTTGATTAATAAAACTTAATGGCACCGCTGACAGAGAGAGAGAGAGGAAACTTTATTAGAACTTGGCCGGCAGCTTGGTCTTGGTGGCCTCAGATGGCGGCGCTTAGTCCCTGAACTCGGGCGGCATCTTCGGCCTGCCGGACAGCCCAGAGCTGGTCGTTGAGCTCCGAGCTTCTGAGCACCGCCTCCCAGCGGCGGCGTCGCCGACGGAGAAGGTCCCCCGCGGCTCCCGCAGACGGGACGGCGGCGGGAACGAGTGAGCTCGAGGCTTTCTGTTGCCTGGTATTGGCAGCCGCCATAGGCGCATCGCGAACGGTGGCCGTTTCTCGACCATTGTTATCGGCGCATTCCCAGAGCATGTGGCGCAGCGTTGCTCTGTGCCCGCATGCTTTACATAGATCGGTAATGTGTAAGTGCGGGTAGCAGTGGCATAAGACGACCGGGCTGGGGTAAGAGTGGGTTTGTAGTAAGCGATAGCTTACGGCATCGTGTCTGTTTAATTTGTCATGCGGTGGCGGGAACCTTCGCCTTTCCAGTCTGTAGTGTTGCGTAATATCTCGGAACGTGATGAGACGATCACCCCACGACCATTGTTGTCTGTGTTGTCGCTGCGTGTCTGTCAAAGTGTTTCGATCCGGCAGATCAGAAGCCCCGTTCTCGGGAGCGGAGGCGGCGGCCACGGAATGTGCCGCGGCTCGGCGAGTGAGACCTCGAGCCGCGGCGTGGGCCGCCTCGTTGCCCGGAAGCGGGACATCGGTGTGTGCCGGGGTCCAAAGGAGGAAGACTGTTAAATTTTGTTGTGGCGATCGCGACGCTGAGTCACCATCACCGCACATCTTAAGGATGCGGGCCGCTTCCCGCGAGACGCGGCCGCGCGCGAAGCCGCGGATTGCTGCCTGCGAGTCGCTGATTACGATCGTAGCGTTTGGCACCGTGGCGATTGCTAGGGCTATCGCGGCTTCTTCGGCCGCCTCCGTATGTCCCGTGGTCACCGTGGCGCTCGCGAGGCATTTGCCCGCACGGTCAACGACCGCAGCGGCGTGTGCGTGTCTCCCGTCTCCATATCTCGCGGCATCTACGTACACAACTTCGTCGCTAGTGCCGTACTTCTTTTGAAGGTCACTAGCTCGCTGGTTACGGCGCCCGACGTGGTGCGTCGGGTGCATATTCTTAGGAAGCGGCGGAACAATTAGGCGGTCGCGAACCGAGGCAGGAACATCCGCTTTTTCTCCCTGCTGAGTGTGGTACCGGATGCCAAGTGACTCGAGCATGTGTCGACCCGTCTTAGACCCCGACAAGCATTCGTTTTGCGAAACGACATGGGCCTCAATTAACTCGTCGAGTGAGTTGTGCAGTCCAAGTTCTAGTAACTTTTCAGTGCTCGCATTCAGTGGAACTCCAATTGCTCTCTTGAAAGCCTTTCGTAATATACATTCGATCTTGTTTTTTTCTGAGCCTAGCAAATTGAGGTATGGGGCAACGTATGTTATACGGCTGCAATGTTATGCGGCTGCAATACGGCCACCTCTGCTGATAGCTATGTATCCAGGAGGATGCAATGTGAGACAATAATTATCACTGTCAGCGGTGCGTAGTGCAGGCGTACGCACCGCTGACAGTGATAATTATTGTCTCACATTGCATCCTCCTGGATACATAGCTATCAGCAGAGGTGGCTTTACATACATAACTTACAGCGCTGACTTCTATTTTAAAGAAAAACAAAAGGGTTAACTTTGAACACCCTGAACCTTTGTGCTCCTTGAATACAGCTACCAGGTGGCTCTCTGCAGCTCGCTTTTCAGAAGAAACAGAAGCCATGCGCCGCTGATGTGCACCAGCAGTCAAATATTCGACGAGCCAGCGTTGATGATGGGCTAATCCAGACGTCTCCCACACTCTCTTCCTACGACGAGCATGTATAGACTGCGAGAGAAACAAAAAAACAATTTACTGATCTGTCTGTTAGCGAAGCAGAATTTGGAACTCAATTTAGAATGATCTGAAACGTTGTGTTTTAAGAGAGTAGGATGTACGAAACCCAGACATGCTACAACAAAAACATCCTCAATGTTTTTGGCGAACATAGCTGCAACCTTACGAAAGAATATGCATTTTTCACATAACAGATGTGTCACAAAATATACTTGAATAGCGCTCTGGCATAGTGCGTGTAAATGCCAATTCATTATTAGGGCAGCGCGTACATGATGGTATGCGCTTTGATCAAGTATCCATTGGAGGTCACACGAAGTTATATTACGAATTTAAGTATGAACACAACTAATGTAACTTTCTTTCCGCTGCCTACATTAGGACGATTATGCCGATAACATAGAAAATTGGTTTCACTAAATTACTATTGTTAACTGCTAAATGATGGCTGTTAATTCAATGATTCAAGGTGGCTAAAAAGGTAGTGCCCCTCACTCATCCCTAACATACCCCTCATTACAGGCTGTCTAATAAATAATGGGAAAAATGTGAAATGCCCATCTTGAGCGAAAATCATCCCAATAAAGCATGCAAGCTTCTGCAACGATCTCTAGTAACAAGAATACTGGAAGGCATTGGTCACGATTTAGCAATACACAATAAACGTTTGATGAGACTGATTTCTGAAGTTGTGTAATTGCGTCAATGCCAACAGCTTGGAAACATGCAATCTATATTCATGATTGTCAGATGAACATACTGTCCGATTTTCCATTTTCACAGCAACACCTGCATGCCTTATGTATGCATACTATGATGTATAACATTATTGCAAGTTTTGAGCGTTAAATGATATATTCATTTCTCCACACACCAGAGATTACTTCTATAACTGTAGCGCATGCCTATAGAATTTACTGAAGCTTGTCATCTGATGTGAAGACAAAACAACATGCTGACCCTAATTGAAAGTATGACGTTTTGGCCCCCACACAAAAGCCCTATTCACAAGTGACAAAGACTGTGCTTTTATTCATGGCCAGTGTGTGGTTTTTCAATGTTTTCATGTGTGGTTCTGACCAGATCGGCATAAGCTTGTAATCTGTTATTAAATGCCAGTGGAGGTGATGGTCTAAACTGTTCTTACTGTTCGTACAAGTAAAATTGCTTAGCAAAGTTTGAACACAAAGTTTGGGCGAGGCACATACAATATTAAATAAACCACCACAAAATAATGAAATCTAAGCATAGCGAAAACAAGCTGAATAAAATAAATTGTGCTCTACCGCATGATATACTGATCGAATTAGGGCTCGCACAGTTAAGCTACAGTTATTCGGCCCCAATAAGCCATGAAAATTTTGTTCGGAAATACAGTTCAGTTTTACCGAACGGCTCAAAATTCATGGGTTCCGAACGCATCAGACAACCTATGTCGGGTGTATAACGTAAGCTCAGATTTGACTAAACGGGCTGCATAAACACCTAAGCGTACATACGTGCAAGCCTTGCGAGCCGTACCTAATACGAGGCAGCAAGCTGCACGCGAACTCGAGTAACACGGTAGTTAAACGAGAAATACCCCGTCTGAGACGACGGGGTATTTCTCGTGACGAAATCGTACCATGCCAAGCTAAATTAAACGAGGCTGTTAGGGCAGCTAAACTTCGTTACTTTCAATTTACCCTGCCTAACTTCATCCGAACTGCTCCCAGCAAGTTTTGGAGCTTTCTCAGCAAAAAAAGTAAACCAGTTGACCATATTACGCACGAGGGAAATCCTGTCGTCGCTAAACAAGAGATCGCTGTTCACTTCAATGCTTATTTTAATAGTATATTTTCTAACTCGCCTGTTCCCCGTTGCCTGAATCACACATTGGTGAAGGATGACTTTAGTTTTGTTTCTGTCTGGCGTCTTTTTTATGCTGTTGAATATAAAAACAAAATCATCACCCGGGCCTGACAACTTACCAAACGTGTTTCTTCACAGATACGCCGAAATGCTATCGCGTTTTCTTGTTATCATCTTTCGTGCATCACTATCTTCAGCAGTGCTTCCGAACGACTGGCTATCTGCTCGTGTCATTCCTATCCTAAAGAAAGGCGATCCATCATTAGTTCAAAACTACCGCCCCATATCACTAACCTCCTCTTGTTGTAAGCTTTTAGAACACATTATTGCTAACGAAATCACTAGGTTTCTTGATGATCGAGCTATTTTAACTCCTATGCAGCATGGATTTAGGAAGGGCCTCTCCACTGTAACCCAATTAACTACTGTTATTCACAGTCTCGCTAGCGTTGTCGACAAATCAGGACAAACTGACTTCATATTTCTGGATTTTAGGAAGGCGTTTGATCTCGTGTCACACGCGAAAATAATCGAAAAACTTGTTCATCTGGACGTTCCCTCATACCTAGTAAATTGGATTTCTGCTTACCTCACTAACCGTAGGCAATTTGTTGCAATTGATAATTGCTGTTCGAGTGACCTTGCTGTTACTTCTGGAGTTCCCCAAGGAAGTGTTCTTGGACCTTTATTGTTTAATATATACATTAATGACATAGTTGACTCTATTGCTGAACCTGTACAGATAAAATTATTCGCTGATGACTGCTTACTCTTTAATGAAATTACCTGCCAGCAAGACCAAATCACCCTAAACTCTAACCTTCAAAAAATTTTAACATGGTGCGAACGCTGGGACATGCAGCTTAATATTGATAAAACAGTATTTATGAAAATCACCAAAAAATTTAATAAACTTTCGTTTACGTATAATCTTGCATCCATGCCTCTTACAGAGGTTGATGAATATAAGTACCTGGGTGTCATCATAACTAATAATCTCAGTTGGAACTCCCACATCTCTCACCTTTGCGACTCAGCCTTCAAAAAACTCTGCTACCTCAGACACAAATTAAAACATGCTCCTCCCGAGACCCGTCTAACCGCTTATACCTCTCTTGTCCGTCCTAAGCTTGAATATGCAGCTATCGTATGGGATCCTTACACTAAAACTAACATCGATGCGCTAGAAAGGATCCAACGTAAAGCAGTAAGATTCATCTTCTCCAAATATCGCACCAGTGACTCTCCAAGTGACCTAATGGCCCAACACAACATTCAGTCCTTGCAACTAAGAAGAAAAATTCACAGGCTTAAATTTCTATTCTTACTGTATAAAAATAAATTGTCTCTTTCTCCTGAACCTTACATAAAGCCTCTCACTGCTCGCCGAACAAGACATCGCCCACTCTGCCACATTAACGCCTTACAATACCAGAACCAACATCTTTAAGTATTCCTTTTTTCCTCGAACAGTAGCCGACTGGAACAGCCTACCTCTTAGTACACTCAGCAACACCGACTCTATCGCATCCATTTCATCTTAGATCTAGCCCTTCCTCTTTCAATACAGTGATCCAGTATTTTACTAACTCCTTTGTACATTGATTAGATAGTTCTGTATTGTTTATCTTCTCATATTGTATATTATTTCTCTTTGTATCACATTTCTTTTAGTGCTCATTTACTTGTTAGTAGATTCACTTTGTTGTTGCTTTGTATAGATCCTACTTTCTATATATTCTTGATATTTGCAGACTTTGTACTTTTGTTCGTACTTTTCCCCTCCTGCCTGGGCCTATTAAGGCCTGCAGTATTCCTAAATAAATAAAAATAAATAAAATAAATAAATAAAGGATACGTGCCGGCATGGATGCATACACCAGCATACGTTCGACTACCCGCAGCAATTTCTGATAGCAGTTTAAACAAAGGGCGTACAACATATGAAACTTTTCAAACTGCTTTGGACGTACAACATATGAAACGTACAACATATGAACCCGCTGACTCCTGTAGCACACAATATGAACAGGCATGCAAAAAAAATCCTCAAGTTAAGAGATCCAAACATACGCGCCCTAGGCGTAATCAACGCTTACAGCTAACAAACGCCGTCTTCGCCCAGCAATTATTTAACCAAAATATTGGTCCATCGCGAGCAGGGCCCCCTGCCAACACCACTGCCGACAGAGGCGAGCGCCAGCACAACTCGCACAAACCGCCGCCGAATTGCCACTGCGCACGCACACGCCATGTGCTTCACACACCGAAGCATGCTTGAATCGAAAGAAAAAGCTCGCCCACGCTTGACTCCCTACAAAAACGCCTTCATCCTAATGAAATGACACACACAAACAGGTTCACTACGTTAAAAATTTCACTTATCGCGCACATGTAACGAAAAACGTAGCATGGCGTCGTTATCACGCTCTCGGTGTTGACAAAGCGCCGACAGCAGGATTGTGGTACGTACCTGGTGAGTGTTCCAAAATGCGACGCCACACGTCCTCGCTTGAGTGGAGTTCATCTTCGTAATAGGCAGCACCGGCAGAACACAAAACACGAACGCAGCGCGCAAGCACACCTCAAAAAACGAGAAAAAACGATGCAGAACCGACAAGCTGCGAGGTGCCCGACCAGTGACGGCAGCGAGCCAGCACGCCCGAACAAGTATCGTGGTTACAGCTCCGCAGACGTACAATGGCGCAATAAAATGCTTTAGTAATGCGTTTAAGTATAAAGAGTAAACGGAAATATATATTAAAAACGAAGGGGGCAAAATAATTTTATCTTCACGAAAAAACGAAATTAACGTAAGACTTTAGCCCGCGAAGTTCGAAACGCTTGTAGGTACAATGCATTTTTAACAAATGAACAACAACGGTAATAATCACCTAAAACACTCATGTTCTTGAATTCCAAATGTACTATTGTTGACGCACACATTTCCACACAAAACTTTATTGCAATGATTGATGGTGCCTTTGCATAGGCGTGCCCACCACGGGGGAAAGGGGGCGGGGGCGGCCCGTGGTCACTTAGGGGGCAATGTAAATCCCTATAGGTACATAGAGAAATAGAGAGGGGGCACTGTAACTTGACGTAAGTTTTTTAACTCGACGGGGGTTGCAGTGCCCCCTGCTGATCACCTCATAAACCCCCCCCCCCCTCCGAGGGGATGTCAAACAGAATAGATAGCAAATACAAATTTTATGGCGCGGGTCGCAGTGTCCCACAATATATATATATATATATATATATATATATATATATATATATATATATATATATATATATATATATATATATATATATGGGGGAGGGCGAGTGGCTTGTCTCTCCCTCCTCTCGTACCCTTCTCCCCTTCGCTTCGCAAAGGCGCTGCGTGCACTAACCATGCCGTTCTCTGACCTTTATTTCTTCACCTAAAGAACCACTTCCCGTGCTCCCGCATGGTTGCAGAAGGTAGTACATTGTTTTCTTTTTCGACCAAGCACGTCTCGTCTTCGATAATCTTGTGAAAACAACTTGCACTCGAACGGCTTTTGACCTAGCAAGGGTTTTTTTAAAAAATTCAAGCTTTTTTTCTCAATTGCTTCTACACATGAATATCTGCTGTCCGTAGATCGTGACAGTAGCCCATGCATTTATTCACATATAATGTGAACGATATAAAGCGGCAAAGCATGTCGAATCATACAGTGCGAGAAGAAGCTAGTCTCACATTTTCTTAATAATTCTTAGTGTTCTGTAAAATTTGTCAATGCCTCAATCATTTTCTTGATTTTTTCATCCCTACGACATTGTTATCTTAGGAAAGGCATGCATTCCTTGCGCTATGCGTGGTATTCTATTTGCAAGCATGGATGCAGCTTGATTCTTGCACGTGCACTCTCGCGCTGGTGGTCTGGTGCTTATAGTGCTGAACTCTTGACCCGCAAGTTGCAGGATCGAATCCCGGCAGTTCACGGTGGCCACATTTTTAATGGACGAGAAAGAGTGCGAGACCTGTATAGTTAGACTTAGGTGCACCTTAAGTAACCCCATGTGGTTTAAATTTTCGGAGCCCTTCGGTACAGCGTTTCTAATGATTATATGACAACTTTGGGACGTTAAACGGAACAATTTTTATTCCAACAATTATAGGTGTACACCCTTCTGTTCTTCAACACCCTCACGAACGGCATAACACCCTTTTGCCAGTTACACCCTTCTCTGAAAGGTGTACCAGCAAAGAAAAGGAGTGTTACATTCATTCGAAAACGTGTATATCTGCAAAACACCTTTTTTACTCAAATAAGGGTGTTAAAAACTTCACTGTGTATCCATCATCCTTTCGAATGTGGCTGGCGCATTACAAAGGCTGAAGAGCATTACATTAAATTCGTATAGCCCATCGGGCTTAACAAAAGCAATTTTTAGGTGATCTGATGGTGCCATGGTGACCTGCCAATAACCGAACCGTAGGCCTAGTGATAACAAAATTCAGCGCCTTGCAAGCAGTCCAGTGCATCATCGATGCGCGGCTAAGGGTATACGTCTTTAATCGTGACTTCGTTTAAACGGCGGTAATCAACGTAAAAGCGAATCGAGCCGTCTTTTTTCCTAACAAGTTCCACAGGTGAAGACCAGAGACTGCTGCACGGCCGAATGACGCCACGTTGAAGCATTTTGGCCACTTTCTCGGTGAATACGCGACGCTCCACAGGAAATGCACGGTAGGGATGCTGTCGCAGAGGCGCTTGGGAGCCGGTGTTCATTTGATTCACAACGGTGTGCGTTTCGGCCTAAGGACTTCTGCTGGCAATCAAACGAGGCCGCAAAACTGGTGAAGAAGTTCTAGAAGCTTTTCGTGGTGGGGTTCTTCAAGTTCGCCTATAATTGAGGGGCCAAACAACTTATTATTTTCGTGGACAATCGAATGGGCAGATGGCGTCAATGCATTAAGCTGCAAATCACTTTCACCGTCAAGGTCGACGAATAGAGGAAACGTCTAAGTCGTGGAATGTTCCTATACATTCTCCGCGACGCAAGGTTGTGGTAGACGGCAAGGAATTTGTGACAAATTGGTAGCGCCCGCCGAAATATCTAGAACTGCAAACTGGCAACGCGAGGCTCTTGTGACTTTGGAATGTTTGGGAAGGCGTAAACAACAATTTAGGCTTAGACACATCGGCACAACATACAGGAACAAAGGCTGCGCTAGTCGGTGGTATGTCGATGTCGTCAGCGACAAACAGCTTGTTCAACGGAAATTCCGGAGACGAGGCACACAACGCAGAGAAGGCCACTTCAGCCCGAGCACAGTCAATAACCGCATGATTACGAGACAGAAAATCCCAGCCGAGGATCACATCATGAGAACACGCCTGTAGCACAAGAAATTCAACGGTATACAAAACATCTTGGATGAGAACGCGGGCGGTACAGGCAGCTGATGCTCGAATATGGTGAGCACTGGCAGTACGGAGGGACAACCCCATTGGCGTCGTGGTAGCCTTCCGATGCAGGCGGCAAAGTTTTAAATCAATTACTGAAACGGCAGCACCAGTGTCCACAAGCGAAAGGGTACGGTAACCATCCACAAAAACGTCGATGAGGTTTGGTTGGTTGGTATGTGGGGTTTAACGTCCCAAATCCACTATATGATTACGAGAGACGCCGTAGTGGAGGCCTCCGGAAATTTAGACCACCTGAAATTCTTTAACGTGCACCCAAATCTGAGCGAACGGGCCTACAACATTTCCGCCTCCATCGAAAATGCAGCCGCCGCAGCTGGGATTCGAACCTGCGCCCTGCGGGTGTCGATGAGGTTTCTCGGAGAAATGCGAGGACTTGATTCTTTCCACGACGACGCAGTTCATGCCCTCGGAACTGCGGCACCTAGTTTTCCGCGTCTGAAGGGCAGAGTTGACGGCGCATAGGCGACAGGGAGCGACATCGGGGAGATGGAGATCGGTGAATGACTGAGGGAGGGCAGTCGGGTGAAGAGGATTCTTGTTGACGCGCCGTGTTGTTAAAGCGCCGAGAGTCGTGCGACGATCTTTGCAAGTTGTCGCTATGAACGAGAGGGCGGCGGCGGCACAAGCGAGTCACATGTCCTGCGCAACCGCAAGAATAGCAAATCGGACAGTTGTCTGCGGTGCGCCACGGATTCCGAAACGCTGCAATCGGCCGGCTGAACGGAACTGGTGATGGCCGAACAGGGATCGATGAGGCAGCATCAGTGGGCTGTCGAGGTGCTCTGGCTGCAACGACTTGCGCATACGTCAAGGGTGGAGCCCTCCAGAGGTGGTGAACGAGCGAAAGGCAAAGCGTCCGCTACCTCATCTTGTATGACATGCCTTATGGCCGGGACCAGATGATCTGAGGCCAAAGGATGCGTTTGTGCTGGCTCGGGCGCGCTCGATAAAATGGAGAGCTGCCGAGCGACCTCTTCACGCACGAACTGCTTTATGCGAGCCAACATGTCGTTCTGGTCTCCTAGAGTCAAGGCCGCGATCGAATCACAATTTTCCAGAGAGCGCCGTGGTTGGGTGCGTTGCTTGCGCAATTCGCCAAAACTCTGGCACAAGCTGACGAGTTCGGCAATGGTTTGTGGGTCCTTGGCTAACAACATTTGAAATGCGTCATCGCATATGCCCTTGAGGATTTGCTTGATTTTGTCGGCTTCGAGCATCGCTGGGTTTACTCGCTTGCACAAGTCAACAACGTCTTCAATGTAGCTGGTAACTGTCTCTCCTGGCTGTTGAGCACGCTCACGAAGTCATTGTTCTGCGCGGAGTTTTCGCACAGCAGGGCGGACGAAGACTTGCGAAAAGGAGGCCTTGAATGAATCCCAGCTGGCAATGTCGGCTTCGTGATTGCGCAACCCGAGACTAGCGACACCGGACAAGTGAATGCTTACATAGGTCAGCTTAGCCGCATCGTCCCACTTGTTCGCTGCGCTCACCTTGTGGTACGTAGCCAGCCACTCCTCAACGTCTAGGCCGTCAGTGCCGCTGAAGATCGGTTGGTGACGCAGTGGCCACACGCCGGGACATGTAGAGGCGGGAACTTGCGAGTTACCTTGGGTGGAGGGTTCTTCCGGCATTGCTGGCACTGCAGGTAAGGTGCGACTTCGTAGTTTCAGCTTCGAAAACAACCCAGCACTTTCACCAGATTATAAGGAGGTTTAATAAATAAAACCAACTGCCTGCTTCAAGAGGCATCAGTCACTGTCACGAGCTCAGCTCTTCGTCGTAGTCGTCTTTCAGGTGCTCCAACTAGATACTGTCTCTCTCCCTCTTCCCCTCTACAGCAACGATGGGCGTCTCATTCCACCTGTTGGGCTTACTCACGCACTCGTATAGGGCGAGGAATTCGTTATCGTAAGTTTTTTCAATTCCGCAAAATGTTCCAGATTCTACAAGATGGGAAGAAATGGCAAATGTTGGAGCAGGAGTAGAATGGACCAACGGTGAACTGCCTTCAGGCATCGTGGTTGACCGAATGTGGCATCTGCTACTGAGATCCAGAGTCAGTATATTACCCAGCACTCCGACTAAAAAGATGTTGCAGGGAGTATTTCTTTGGGTGTCGTGTGTTAGTAGGAGAGCGCGATCACAGTGCACAAGGCGCACGGAATGCCAGACAACAGGGTAACCCAGGCTGAGCCCCACAACACCGATGTCGTCATCTTCCTTCAATTAGGTGCCCTTCAGCTGCTGCACTGGATAAGTATTTACACACCCGTGACAATATACTCCTAACCACCAAAGAAAAAAAGAGTTCTGGAAGAATTCAAAGAAAAAAAAACAAAAAAGATGAACCAGAAGGAGAATGAGAAAATGACTTCAAATCGGAGATCCTTCCGCCGAGCACCCACCCTCGTCACGCAAACAACTTACTGTGCAAACGGAAAAGTACCAAGCCCAGCTGACACGTCCATACAAAATCTAAAAGCAGACCAATGTCACAGACATTCAGGGTCATTACGTCGAAAGGAAACGGACGTCCTCAGTTAAGGTCTAAACTTTTGTGCTACTAACGATACAATAAACGAATCCAAGCTTCGCAGAGACCTCTCCGAATTCTCACGACGATCACATTACACATTTTTTCACCGAAAACTACGAAACTGGAATAGATACTACGTCACTCAGAGCGCAGTCTATCTGGACCACTGGACCATAACAAGCAGTTGAACTTGACCAATCCCTTGAAGCTATTACTACCGAAATAATAAATCAATCTAAAACAGCGATGAAACCTGAGAACTTGCCTGCTTCAGAAAGTCACATTATTTCTAGCCTCAAGTCACGTGAAGACATTATGAATAAGCCGGTTGATTAGGGAGGAAGCATAGTAATCTGGCCAAGAGAGAAGTACAAGCCCGAAGCTTACAGACAACAGAACAACCCTGAACACTATCGTATATTGGACAACCATGGAATAGAGCAATACACACTAACAATTATCAACCAGCTTAGATCTTTTTTGGCGGATGAACATTAGCTTCATCAGAGTTCAAGTTTAAAAACCAAACAGCAAAGCAGCGGGGTGGTTCTATCTCCTATCCATAATTCGCAAAATACCATGTGCAGAATTATACAGTACCAATATTTCAGGGCGCCTAATAGTATCAAACGAACACTCCAACCGAGAACCTCTCACTATTTCTGAATCACTTTCTAACCCTATTGCAAAAACCAGCGCCACGGTGTACCAGCGTCCAGCGCCATGCCTGATTACGGGCCTAGTATGGCTCTGGTCACTGGTCACGTCCTAGCGCGGGCACTGGGACGCTGGAGTGGCAGCGTCCCAGTATTCAGCGCAAAATAGCTTCACAGGGTTAAAACGGGGATGTCTATTAGGTCTAAATAAATTAATATATAAATAAAACAGCTCGCATTCACAAACTCACCATAAAAATAAAATAAATTGTTGACAAAAATAAAAACACCGCTTGAACGGATTTGAACTTGCAACCTTCTGATCCTTAACCGAGTACGCTAGCCAATACGCCACGCAAGAACGTGGTTATGATGTTGTATAACGACTATTTATCCAAAGAACATGCCATTCAACTTGATGTTTACAAGTTGCACAGTCAAAACTTACACAATATTCCTTTCCAAATAACAATTGCGTCTTCATTCGACAGTGACTAATGGCTTCCGGGCACCGAATGACGTGCAAGTATTAGCAAGAGCACAAAGTTCTTTTGAAGCACCTAGATCTTAACTCTAAAAAATCTCAAATTGACTGGAGGAGCAGCCACAGATTGTCAGCTGTTGCTGCCGACAGTTTTTTTTCTTTGATAGCTGGTTCTAGCACCTGCGACTGGTCAACAAGTACAGATGATTGACATGTCTTGTTTGGTAGATATCCACGCACACGAGTGAATATTGGGCTTTTTTTGCGCAAGCGACGATGTAGCAGTACACATATTTGCAGTTATATCGATACCTGCAACTAGAAACCGCCAAAGAAATGACTAGTGCAATCCACTGAAAAAGTATGCCAGTATGTTACTTCACTAATGCGTACAAAATTACCAACTCGAAATTGCGTGCTCTTACGTACCAGTCAGAGAAGTACCTGCTCCTGCGCTCAGAAGGAAGCTTTCGGTGACAGCCTACGTCGCTGAAAGCACGACACTTCGATCGTCGCCGCTCCTTGTTCAGGCACCACACACGCGGATAAAATGGTCAATTTAGGCTCAGTGATGTCTAAACTGTACTTTGCACTTATTATTACACTTTACAATTGTGCCTACCTACAGTAAAAAGCGCCGGCAGCAGGTACGCCGACGCTGGGTGGCCCGATAGGCCTTGCTGGGACGGGGCACTGGGTAAGGCTTCTTTCGAAGCAGCTGAGTTGCTATGCTTGAAGTTTCTGCATTTGAGCTTCGCAATATTTCTAACTGTTACCTAAACTGCACCTGAAATAAGTGGAAGGTCAATCAATGCCAGAATTGCATTTATAAAGTGGAGAAGCTGAGTGACAGCCGTTTTTCTCGCCTCCGCTGGCAGTATACAGTGGGCGTGCCTGTGTACAGATATATGCAGTTATATCAATACCAACAGTTAAAAAAACACCTATAGAAACACAATACAATCCGCTGAAGACATAGCCGGGGAGTTAGTTCATGAAGGCGTACCAAATTACCAACTGAAAATTGCGTGTTGTTACATATCAGTCGGAGAAGTACAGGCAAAGTGAGGCCTGGCAGCTTTCGGTGACAGCCTGTGTAGCTGAAAGCTCGATGTTCAATCGTCAGCGCTCCTTGTGCCAACATCGACACAAGACAAAATAGTTGATTTAGCTTCATGGATGTCTAAACTATACTTCACAGTTATTCTCACATTTTAAAGTTGTGTGTACACGAAGCAAGAAGCGCCGGTAACATATATACCAACGTGGCTGGCACGACAGGTTTAAAGCTCGCTGGGCCGGGCACTGGGTAAGACCACTCTCGACGCGTGGAGTTGGTATGGTTGAAGATTCTGCATTTGAGCTTGGGAACATTTCCAACTCTTACCTGAAGTAAGTAGAAGGATTAGCATGGCCAGACATACATTTATGCGGTGTGGCGGAATCGAACGACAACTTTTTTTGTCGCCTCCGCTGGGAAACCTCGCGAAGCGATTGAGAGAGCTCATTCACGTTTGGTCAACTGTGCGGCAACAAGAATTTCCTATTTCTGTTAGGAGTGGCATGCAGCTCCAGGCTTACAAACACTGCAACTTGGAATCGTTACAGCAATACACGGATGATACGAATATGGCTGATTTACGTGGGGCATATGCGAAAGAGGTGCATTACAGTTGTTGCGATACGTACGTGCGCCGCAAAATATACGTATGTTCGGTATCTGTTAGGCTAGCATCTCTCCCTGCCGTCGAATCAAGCGTTTTATTTTCAACGACACCGAAACAATTCACGACACACGCTACAAAAGCATGCCCGCTGCAGGTGCGCTGATTGAAACAGTGCGTGCTCCAGTATTCACCAGCGCTTGCCATTGAAAATGCCAGCGCTTCCAGCGCTTCGTAGTGCACACCAGCATCACAGTAGTTGAGCCAGCGCCGTTACCAGTGCGACACAGCTTTTCACAGTGCGCCCAGCGAAGTGCCAGTGATTACAAGCGTGTACCTAGTGTCTCAAGAGTGCACCAGTGCCAAAAAACGTACTGGCATCACGCTGTTTTCGCAATAATGAAGTGTAATTCAAAAGTCATTACCGTCATTTGTGCAAGATACACCTTACCTAATGAGAGTTATTGAGGGAAATATTTAAAATGTAACTCTACCGCAATACGCCACTCTCGTCACACTAGATGTTACCGCTTTATATACGAACATTCTTATCCCCAAGAGCTAAGTTTCAGTTCAGCTAACCTTATCCCGACTGAGCGCACAACATTGCACCGAAGTGTATTTAACAATATCACAATGAGTACTGTCACATACCTACATTGAATTCGAGAAAAAGTACCTGTAACTTTTAACTAGACTTAACCGGTACTACATTTTATCGCTCTTACCCTGCATACCGTATTATTAATGTTTCCTTTAATTTTTTCAATTTCAAACATAGCTATGAAAATGTACCTATATACAACAACGATGTTTTTATTTTCCAGAACCGTTAAAACACTGCTTTGTTTTCTATTTTTTCGCTTCTGAAGTCACCTACACCACGCATAATTAGGCATTGCCAACCCACGAAAATCTCTGCATCTTTCATCTCTCTCTTTCTTTTCTTCTACCTACTTTTCGTCTGTTTACCCTAAGGTTCTACGTACCCCCTTCCGCCTTCCCCTCTTCCTTTTTTCGTGTGTATCTCTACTCGTTGTTCACTTCCTTTGCATTCTCCATTTTCCCATTTTGTCAGCAAACATTCCGCAAAATTCTTAAATCCATAGTGCTAAGCGGGCCACCTACGGGGATACTCAAAGCATATTTGACTTCAAACCCCATCAGCTATCGCTTAACTTCGACATCTTGGCGTTTAAAAGCAAGCCACTTGCTTCTCCCTCCGTTTGCGGTTTGTAACTGCTTTCTAGATGTGTGTCCCGTTCATAGGTGTTCAGGGAGAGGAGTAAACCGCTATCAATAAGTCTTTGTGATGGCCGGACGTGGCGACCAGTCTGCCGGCTCGGAACCTTTAGGTTTTTTCTTTGTTCGTGTCTGGAGTGGCCTCAAGTTTTGCTGCACAGCGTTCCAAGTTTGCGTTTCTTTTTCCACTCTTCTTTATCATTTTTGTAAGCTACCACCTGAATTGCAGTGAAGCGACGACTGCACTTCTTTTACTTGATATTTTCTTCGTTTATGACGGCGATTGTCAACAGGGAGACGCCCCACCACCAGGAGATGACCACCGCTAACCTCTTTAACACTAGCACGCCAATGATGACACGGCGCCTTTAAAAATGATAGGTCCTCCTATCGAAACGTTGGCCAGCCAATCTGAGGCACTTCCACTGTTCATCCCTGATCATCCCACTACGCTGTTTTCTTCTGTCGGCTCCCATCTAGATTTTGGACTCGTGACTTTGAGAAATTCACAAAATGCTACGCAGACGCTTCTGTTGCTGTGGCTTAGAGAAGAAGCTTTAAGGGAAAAGATAATATCAAAATACAGGGTAATTTTCAATTTTTTATTAGAGTTTCTAAACGTTTATTGTGGCTTGTGAAACGTCCGGCAAATAAGTTAAAAAATTATCGATGTTTTCTAGGTTGTGACAGCAAAAGTAGGAGAAATATGGCACCTGACCGACCTGTATCAAGAAAAATTAAGAGGTGGAATTCGGCATCGAAGTGTTGTGGTGCACACTTCCTATTTGGGAGCAGGGGGGCACTATTTACAATTCCAGGCAAAATAAATTTGACCGTAATCATGAACTGGTGATCTGATTTTCATTCATTTCACAAGTAAAAACTATTTTCGAACTCGGGATCAGTGACAAAACTGTTATCAGGTACAATAAACACTAGAGAACCAACTAGAAACAACCAAAAGAGTACGTCAGCCATTTTATTTATTTATATGCCTCAGTGACCTGCCACTCACATCAACTGCACTGCACCCATGTGTTTTGGTAATAAAGAAGCGAAAGCATTCCAAGAGGAATACTGAAATAAAAAAGCTAAGGCTATGTATATACATACGTACAGTGAATCATTAACAGTAACAACTGCCGATTCATTGATTAGGTGTTTTGTTAGGGCCAAATGATTTGATAAAAGCTCTGCTTTATATATATAAATTTAACCCAGCAGATGTACTAAGAATGACCAAGACAATGTCTCTGAGAAAATGCCGGCCCTCACTTTTTCTTCAAACATGAATGCATTCGTTGCAAAATGTTAACAATTCTCGATTGAAGTAGTGTGAGCGCTGATCGTGTAGTTCATCATCTTCACCTGTGCATACAAATCATTGTGATCATCATCATCGTAGTCTCTCACTGCGTGTTTGGTTTCTGGTTCACGTGCCTGAGCTGAACAAACAACGGTCGCTCCATCGTACCTGACGTCGTCTCACAAGTGATGGAGTGTGCTGGAAACGCAACCTTCTCTTGCTCTACCGCTCACTTCTCGAGCTCCGGTCTGGCCGACGGCTGTGCTTGCCAGCAGTGACGGCGCCAAACGACACACCCCCTGCCACCCCCAACGCACCCGCTCAGCCTGCTCGTCATCACCACACCGTGAGTACTTTGTATTGAGACCTTCCAATATTTTCTTGCCTTCACGGGGAAGACGTAGAAAAATGGCTGGGCAGTTACGGCCACACCAGTGCTTGCAATTACAGGGATGAGGCACACAATCTGCGCTATGTTCTCTTTGATCTCAAGGACATCGCTAAGACGTAATACTATAACCACGAACGTAACTTTCCTGATCACGCAGAAGTCGCGGTGCAGCTGCGCCAGATATTCGGCATGTCTTCAGGGTGCTCTGAGGTAGTGAAACAGAGCTGGCTATCTGCATTCAGGGGCCCGATGAAACCTACACATCATATATTGAAGCCCGTTGCGTGTGTTTGCAGCCGCGCCCAAAGTGACATGCCGGAAGTCGATTTATTCATCTTGTACAAAAAGGCATCAACTCCGTCACCTTTATTGCTCTTGTCAAGTAGAGCCCGACAACCGTTCAGGACATCAATACCACCTGCTAACGTCCTGCACGCACTCTATTCAATGCGCCTTTCATAAGCCTCCTGTGACACTCGGCTTACTGTCGAGCATGAGCGACGCGCTCCAATCCGCATCATATTCAAAGAGGAACTTCATAGCCTTGTTCCTTCCAGCTTTACTTCATCTGTCTGCAAGCCTCCTCATAACCCACGGGAAATCATCAAGAACGAATTGGCGTTGATGGCGAGCGCCGCACGTGCCCACCCCCTGCGTTCTGGCATGTGCCTACGGATACCGAAGTCGTCTCATGATCTCCAACGCCAATTTCTCCTTGTACCTACGGACGTCACATACGACAGTTTGGTTGTCATCGCAGCCAAGGCACCATTAGAACCATGCTTTCTTGCCTGGCACCCTACGCACCCCGACTTCTATTACTGCGGCATACGAGACCATATCTTCTGCTTTTGCCGCCGGCGCCAGCCAGATGAACGACGAGGTTATTCTTCGTATGAGATTGACCAGGCTCCAAGGTTCATCCTCTACGCTCAAGGAACCTACATTTCCTCGTCACATCGATCGCCTTCACACCCTCTGTCCCACAGTGACCCTCGTTCTTCCCGCTCACCCCACCACTGTTCACCGTCACCCTTTCGTCATACTACATTGCCTTTGCGTTCTGCCCTCATTCCCCTCGACAGCCACTCAATAACTAGAATCTTCAGCTTTTCGAGGAAAGACTGCGCATTGTCGAAGTGTCACAATGCCTCCTGCGTGCCCTGCAAACTTACAGACCAATTGTATAGAAAGAGTTTCGGTTGACGCACTCGTGAACACTGGAGCTGCCATTCCAGCCATAAGTCGCGAACTATGTCATCGTTTACGAAACGTCCAAACTCTGTATCTAGTTCACTATTATCTGGTGGTAATTACAACCAAATTTACTCTGTTGGACAGTTCACTGTTCATGTTCTGATTGACGAAATTCATCACCATATACTACTTACTGTGCTTTCTACATGCGCTCATCCAATTCTATTGGGCTCGGACTTCCTGTCAGCTGCTTCCACTGTCATTTTCTGTGGTGCGCTCGTTATTTGGTTTATGTACACTGAGCATTCTTGAGCTTACAATTTCTCGTCGCCTCACCTCGTCACAGCTGCAGATTTTTTACTTCCTGCATTCCAAGAGCGTCTTCTCACAATTGGGTCGAGTGATACCATTGGCGGTGACGCGGTTGTTGTCTCTGATCAGCACTGAATTTTCCGAAGAATTACTAGCGTCTGCTGTTTAGTGCGGTTTTCATGTAGTCTTGCCAGTCTTACCACCTACAACACGACAACAGAGCCAGAACTACTGTGAGAGGGGTTCACCGCTGCAGGGCCTAAAATAGAAGACCTGTCTTTGTTACCTGGATGACATCGTCATTTTTAATCCAGCTTCTCGAAATACTTAGAACGTCTAGACGAGATACTCATATGGCTAGCCCAGGCCGGTGTACAGCAGCTAATACCAAGAAGTTTCGGTATGCAAGCCACAGCATCAAAGTGTTAGGTCACGTTGTCAGCAAGCTTGGCACCGAACCTGATGCTTACGAGGTGTCCGCTGTGTTGCACTTTTCCAAGCCCACCATGCTAAAGACCTTCACAGCTTTCTTGGCTTAGCAACCTGCTTCCGCCGGTTTGTCTGTGATTTCACCCCTATTGCGCCTTCTCTGCGCATACTCCTTACCATAAGCGCATCATTTATTTGTGCAGATGACTGTGAAGCTGCTTTCTAGACCCTGAAGCAGTGCCTGACATCAGGGTCAGTTCTTCATCATTTCAATTCCACAGCCTCTACTATATTACACACTACCGCAAGTGAGCGTCGAATCAGCGCTGTTCTTCTGCAGCGTGTACAGGCTTCGCAAAAGCAAGTCGTAGCTTACGCGAGCCGTACTCTCTCTATCTAACAGAACAAAACTAAAGCATTATTGAACAATAATGTCTCGCTATCGCGCGGTCTGTGCAAAAATTTCGCCCCTGTTTTTACTGTCACCATTTCACGATTGTGACGAACCATCATGCACTCTGTTGGTTGTCCTCTTTAAAGAACTAGCCAGGACGCCTTGGTCGTTGGGTGCTCCGATTGCAGGAGTATGACTACAGTGTCACATACTGGTCGGATCCAAGACACCAAGATAATGGCGTTTGTCACGCTGTTAGTTGCAAAATAACCATGACGCATCTACCTGCTCCACGGCACCTCCCAGCCAAGAGACCACGCAAGTGACCAATCTTATTGCTATCGAGTTAACTTCACCGAATGACCTCTTTCAGTCCGCTGAGCTCACGTCGCTCCTACGTACAGACACATACTGCCGTACAATCATCCATCGGCTCATCGACTAGACTCGTGTTGCCAACAGCCACCTACAACGGCATCCCATGCGTTCAAAATTTCAAGGTGGCATCCTACTTCGGCAAGTTTACTATGCTGTCGGTAGCCTATGAGTCCTGTCATACCTCACAAACTTAGACTTCATGTTCTAGAAGCTTTTCATGACGACTCGACGACTGGCTGGCCGCTTGGGTTTTCATAAATCCAACAATCACATCAAGGCTCGCTGCTTCTTGCCTGGCCTCTGCACTTGTGTTTCCAAGTATACGTCGCTTTTTGTTCTTCATGTCCATGCCAAAAACTTTCAACATCTCTTCTCGCCGGCCCTCTACAATTTCTCCTGTGCCCGTCTGCTTTCTTCGAGTATGTCGGCATTGACCTGCATAGACCCTGTCCGCTTTCACGCACCGGTCACCGCTGGATTGTTACTGCCGTGGACCATCTAAGACGACAGCTCTTTTTTCTGGCGCTGCCTTCGAAGTGTCCGACTTTGTTTTCCACGCCATTATCTGCGCCACGGCGCCCCTCATGTTCTGAGTGACCTGCGGCAAGACATTTCTTACTCACGTGCTCGATGAAGTCCTACAAGCCTCTGACATCATGCATCCGAAAGACCACTTCGGCATAGTATCTGGGAACAAAAGATCTCAGCTAGCGTTTTCGTAGAGCTTTCTCAACACAACCTAGTTCTATGTCTAGCCCGATGACAATAACTGGGACCCACTACTACCTTTTGTCACGTTTGCCTATAACACTGCCACTCAACGCACTACAAGTTACAGCCTGTTTACCCTTGTGTATGGCTGCGCACCATATTTTGTTCTAGAGACCAGCTCCTTGTCCACGCCATCTGGACCATCTGCTTCCCTTCCCAAAGAGTTTGCTGCCCGTATCAAGCACTGCCAAACAATCGCCCGCGCCAACACCTCTATCATTCAGGCCCAGCGAAATGTTTGTTGTGTTGCGACACGTCGAGTTGTGTCATTCTACCCAGGTGAAGAGGTGCTCCTCTGGACACCTGTTCGCACACGCGGCCTCTGTGAAAAGTTTGTTCACACATACCTGGGTCCTTACACCGTGCTTCAACAAAAATTGGCCGTGAATAATCACGTCGCTCCAGTTCATTCGGCTTGTGATCACCGTCATCGTAACACCGAGACCACCTATGTGTCTCGCCTCAAGTCTTATATCCGGTGCTCGTACCCTTACTAAATGAACGTCTTGCTGTGTACTTTCCTTAAGGAAGGAAATAGTGCGAGCGCTGACTGTGTAGTTCATCATCTTCACCTGCGCATAATTATCATTGTGATCATCATGGTCGTATTCTCTCGTCGCAAAATAGGTGGTGACGATACAAAGGAAGGCACACTTGGTAGCGGTGGTTAAGGAGTCCAGCGTGCACGAGGAGGAGCTTTTCGAGAGCTGGAGGGTAACTCAAGAAAGGATGCAAAGGGCACGAGAGGACGAGGAAAGAGCGACTGTCGAGACTTGAAGATGAAGCGTGAAGACAAGAGATCGAGCTGGAAAAGTTAAGGCTTGGGCTACGAGTAGTCAGAACAAACGGTCGAGTGGTCAGAGGACAGACAACGCAGAGATTCTTGCACACATGCGAGTTATTCTGAGGGACCTCTCTCTGCCTTCTAAAATGACCGAGAAGATTTCATTGTTTCTGGTAAATTTTGAAAGAGCTTGCGTTAGGAGGCGGTTTGATCGTGACATATGGCCTCAAAAACTACTAATGGTTTTGCCCTGCGACGCAGCGGACACGACTGCACACTTTCCAGCAAACGACGGCTGTGAATACGACAAAGTGGAGGCTGTGCTGCTAAAGAAATTCCGGCTTTCTGCAGAAGAGTTTCGCTGCTGGTGTAGAACGCTTAAAAGGAAACGAGCAAAACAATTCAGGAGCTTGCATTCAGCATTGCTATGATCGGCATTCTTGACGTGGCGCCGCTTGGGCGTGAGACAGTTGCAGGACAGTGCTCCCAGAGGTGAACCACAAGCGACAACGACACGCAAGCCATACTTGGGATTTTGTGGTACAGCTGTCTCTTTTTGTAGAACCCTTTGAACTTACTTAACTGACTGGGGACCTATGAAAGGCTGTAGAGTCAAAATGGCTTAAAAAGGGTGGTTATCTCTGCACGGCTCTGTTCGTCGGAGTACCGTGGACAATAAGCCTAGCGACTGGGAACAATCTGCGGATGCATTTTCCACGCTCTCCGTGGTGCTTAATACCACTGTTTCCACAGTTTGATCGGCCTGGCGCCGAAGACCCATCACTGCAAAAGAGTACGAAATTGACTTTCTTGTAGGACTCCAAATCTTCGTGCTGTGCTGTGTCATGCGTGGTGTGCAGTGTTTTCTCTCTGACCATAAGGAAACTGCACATGTTTCTTTCTAATTTCGTGAATTGAGAAGAAGAAGGTGTTTCATATTTCCCTTTTGGGGGCGGAGACGAAGATGGCGAATTTCATTGGACTGTCCGGGCCTCCATTGTTTTTTTTTTCCTACAGGCTACCTTGGGAAGGCCGGGACATAAAACGATAGCGCCCAGGCGTCCCTACAAGCTCTCAGAAGCTCCAAGAAACTCCCATCTTGCTTCTAGCGAGAGCTTCCATGAAGCTACCGCCATTAGATGACACGCTACCTGTAATTATTGTAATTAAAAGTTACTGTTAACAGCTCCAGGGCTCCTCTCTCTACATTTTCCCAAGACTCTGGCTGTCTCCGGCCCTCTGGGCAGAACCCCGGCTACGTCAACTGGATGGCAGCGGTTGGATGCTGCTGCCAACCGGAGCACATCAACTGGTTAGCAGCAACGGGATGACCCATGCTTGACTCGGGCCTCAGCGATATATTAAGTGCTCGACTTTCCTTGAGTTTTGCCAGGTATTATTTTTTGAAGTTTTCTAAACTTGCGCGTGATCTTCTTTGCGTATAGGCTTTGTTGTACCACTACCATACGTTACAGATATTCACAATGTCAGCTTTCATGTTCTAAACTGTCAATGTTTTACCATGCGTGTAGGCTTTACTTGTTCCCTTCCTAACGTCACGGGGGGTAAAAAAGTCCTCACTCGCGAATACGATGAATTTGGTAACGAAGCTAAAGCAATGAGACTTCTTGCTACTTTGTGAAGAGCTGGAAATTAACATTGGGGATAAGAGAGAGAGTCGCAGCTGATTAGTGCTATTCAGGAATGCGGGGAGGAAGATGACGAGATCGAGAAAGGCTGGGTGGAGGTTCAAAAGAACAAAAGATGGGCTGAAGAACAAAGGGTAAACGAGAAACGACGATTGGCTTTAGCAGTTTATCAGGCCTCAAACAGTCCGATTAAAGGAATTGCATCCTTCGACAAGAAAAAGAAATGCAGTGCTGCCAAGTCCACGTCTAAAGTGAGCCGCTCAGAACATTCTTATAAATGGCAGATGTTTATGTTGGATAGATGGTCATATGCCACCGTTGCAAAAAGCCTGGTCACATAGTGTTTATGGGGAACAGCAGCGACAATAATCAGGAGCAATTGAAACCCAACATTCAGGAATTAGTCGAGGATAACGTACTGCGGGACTCAGCTGCATTGTTTGAGAATAATAATCCCTACTCCGTGAAAAATGAGGTGACCACAGGAGAACGCGAGTGTGCACAGCAAGTACTTGAAAATACAAGTGTGTGCTTGCCGTCAGCCCGTGTTGAGAGTGAGGGGCTCTACAGACTGCTCAAAACGGAAACCAGTGGTGTCCCTGAACCTGCCCGAGCATTGTTCCTCTCAGAACGACGCGGATGTGCTCTATAGAGGTCTTTGCTTCAGTGATGAATCAGCGATAGCTCTGACGTGTCTGATGGCCTGTTAGCCTGCTGATGAGGTTCTGGAAGCAGAAAGCGCTAATGAGGTAGACTGTAAAAGGCCCAATGATAACGTGCTTGGCTTATCGCCAGGGGAGAGGCGCTTAGTATTGTCACGAGCAAAACAAGACCCACAGTCAGGAGTTCACCTGAACTAGAGCAACTAAAATGTTTTCTTCTTTTCCTCAGCCCAAAACGAGTATGAGCCACAGCGGCTCGTTCATCAATGGTGGCGTTACCCCCTCTTTCAAGAAACATCGGCTTGATGCTGTACATGAAGGCAAAAAAAGAAAAAGAGACGAAAATTATTACGCAAGCAAAATGAATGGCGTAAGGTGGGATAACGTAGTCGGTTGTGTAGTCAAGATTCAAATGAGAAATGAGAAAAACTAGGAACGAATGCAAGGAAAAGACAAAAAAGTTAATACTTGAAGTTACCAATAAAGTAAGTCGTTCCATTGGCGATTCACAGCGCAAAAAGTATGGTTTGAGCCGAGAAACGTGAATGACTTCAGTTTGCAAGGGGCAACGGGAACGTCTCGAAGTGCCTTTTTGGAGAACCTCGTAAGTTATGTTGCTGAGACGTCGTACGAACATGGAAAGACCGAAGTGGCAGCAAAGAACCTTTTCTGAATGGCTGCGTTGTCGGATAGGGGTCCACACCCAAACTATATAACCAGGCTTGACAATATCTTTACAGTGACGAAGATTGTAGTGGCATGCGTCTGTGGTTTGGTGATATTGAGCACGGTGACGAGCAAGTTGACGGCCGTCTTCTGCGCGCTGCACGAATTTGGTGGCAACCGTGTGGTAGATTCCTAACTTGTCGGGCAGGAGTATGACATCGACCATCGTCGTGACCTCGCGATGGTGGACTAAGCGAAAAGGTGTGAAACCGGGACTTTCTTGAACAGCAGTGTTAAAGGCAAAACTTATCTAAAGAAATATGGCGTCCCAGTTCTTGTGATTGATATCCACGTACATTGACAGCATGTCTGCAATTGTCCTATTCAGTCGTTCCGTCAGCCCGTTTGCTTGCGGATGGTAAGCCGTTGTTTTACGATGTTCTGTGCCATTTAATCTCAAGACTTCCTGCAGCATCGCTGCGGTGAAAGCTGTCGCACGATCAGTTATGGCGACAGCTGGCGCACAGTGACGTAAGACGATGCTGTTAACGACAAACTGCTACGGTGGCTTTTAGGAAGTGCTTTTATTTCACACTAGCTTGTTAGGTAGTCAGTAGCGAACATGATCCACCTGTTTCCAGACGAAGACGTGGGGAATGACCCCAGCAAGCTCACGGCAATCTGATGAAAGGGCGCCTTTACTGGGCCTATTGGTCGCAGTAGTCCCGCTGGTCGTAATGGTGGGATCTTACGTCACTGACAGTCGTGACATGTGCGAACGTAGTGATTCAGAGTCTTTGCGAGACGTGGCCAGTAGTAAGAGCGTTGAATTCGTTGCAGCGTGCGTGTATAGCTGAGGTGTCCTGACGATGACTCATCATGACACGCACGTAAAATGTCACCACGAAGCGTAGTTGGCGCCACCAGCAGATGCATAGCTTGTGTGAGATGAAAGATCTTTTTATAAAGCACTGTATCGTAGAAACAGAAGAAGGATAGCGAGCGCACAAAGCTTCGAGCAGAGTGGAAAGGGCGTTTTCCCGGGTAGTCAATGAGCGGGATGAGCTCCGAGTCATGACGCTGTTGTTTAGCCAAGCTGGTTGCTGATACGGCAGAAAGTGTCGTCGTCTTGAAGGTCAGTGTTGCCATTTTCTACCAGTGCACGTGAAAGACAGTCAGCGTCGGTGTGTTTCCGCCCATATTTGTGGACGATGGTGACATCAAAATCTTGTAGCTGAAGGCTCCATCGTGCTAGAAGACCTGAGGGATCTTTGAGATTCGCGAGCCAATAAATGGCATGGTGGTCGCTAACTACCTTGAATGGGTGGTCATACAAGTATGGGCGGAACTTTGTTATGGCCCAGACAACAGGGAGGCATTCCTTTTCGATTGCAGAATTTTTCTCCACTGTGGATAATGTTCTGCTCGCGTAAGTGATCACGCGCTCTATGCCATTATGTCACTTGACTAATACCGCTCCTAGTCTAACGTTGCTGGCGTCAGTGTGTCATTCCATGTCGGATGCTTTCGTCAAATTGACCCAGTACAGGCGGAGCCTGGAGGAGGATTCGGAGGGTGTCGAACACATGGCACTGATTGGGACCCAAACAAACGAGACACCATCTTTTGTAAGCTTGTTGTGGGGTTCAGCTATCTTCGAAAAGTTTTTGACAAACCGCCTCTAATAGGGCACAGAGCCCCGGAACTTGGTGTAGGTCGCGCCTATTTGTGGGCACGGAAAAGGTGGCAACGGCGCAGGTTATCTCCGGATCTGGGCTGATGCCGACATGGCTCACAACGTGACCAAGGAACTTAAGTTCTTTGCATCCAAAAGGACATTTCTTGGGTTTGAAAGAAAGCCCCGCTGTTCTGATTACCCGAAGAACTGCCTGAAGGCATTGGACGTGTTGGTACGTGTCTGAAAAGACCACAGCGTCATCAAGGTAAACAAGACATGATGGAAATTAGAGCCTCGTGAGAACTGTATACATCATTCTTTGGGAAGTAGCTGGCGCTGAGCATAGATCGGAAGGCCACACTTTAAACTCGTACAGGCCATCGGGAGTTATAAAAGCCGTCTTTTCGTGGTCGCACTTATCCACTGCGTTTTGACAGTAGCCGCTACGCGAATTCATGGAGGAAAAATAGTTAGCGTTGCGTATACGGCCCAACGAGTCATCTACCCGCGGTAAAGGATAAACGTCCTTTTTTGTGACCTTGTTCAGTTTACAGTAATCAACGCAAAAGCGCAACGTACCATCCTTTTTCTTCACTAGCACAACTGGGCAAGCCCAGGGACTTGTCGATGGCTGGATGACGTCGTCCTGAAGCATCTGCTGGACTTGTTCACGCATAGGGTCTTGCTGTTTTTGCGACACCCTATAGGCTTGTTGTCGGATGGGTCTATCGGTATGTTCCGTGGTGATACAATGCTGAGCAAGCGGTGTCCGTTACCCCTTTGACGTACTGGCAAAGCAGTTTTGAAATGATCCGAGTATACGCAAAAGGTTTTTTCGTTGAGCCGAAGGTAGTCTTTCGTTTACGTCGAGAGTGCTCGCGAAGGCCACGTCAGGGTGGCCATTCGATGAAAATGAAGCTAACGTCGACAAACCTTTGGCATCGGCAAGTTCTTCACAATATGCAATGACAGTGTGTCTTGTCGGTGGCGATATTCTTCGCTGAAGTTCGTGACCAGCAGGTGAACATGCCTGTTGCTAGGCTGAATGATTCCTCGGCCAACACAGATTTGTCGTGAAATAAGGTGAGACGATTCGGCCTCTGCAATTACAGAGTCAGACACGTCTTGTCCTGATTCTACTTTGAAAAAGAGGCTGCTTCAAGGTGGGAGATTCAGAGAATCGTCCGTAACACCGAGCACTCTTTTCCGGAATTGTGTACTCTCAGTTGCAGCGCAAAAAGGATCCTCGAACGACACAAGTAATTGACGGAGGTCAATGACAGCGCCGTATTCACGAAGGAAGTCCATTCCTAGAATGACTGGCTGAGAGCACACACACAATACGAGGAAAGAGCCCCCAAATGTCGACGTACGTATTCAAATGCATGCCGTGCACATACCAGTAGGCACCAATAGATGGCCACCTGCCGTTCTCAAGTGGGGTCCTTGCCACGGTGTGGTAACCTTTCTGAGTTTAGATGCCAGTGTGGTGCTCATTACGGAATAGTCGGCGCCGGTGTCGATGAGGGCGTTGACAGCATAAGTGTCAATGAAGTCGGCGATTTCGGCAGAAACGATCTTTCTGCTGTCGGAGAACACTGCAAAACCGGAATGGTTCTCATCGGGTCGTTGTGTCGAAGGAGAGTCTTTTATTAAAGTTCGCCGGATCGCGACTTAACCCCCAGAAGTAGCTATTCCCAGTTTCGCCTGTGGGGACTTGGTGACCGGCTCCTGAAAAGAGCGGTAGACGATGAGGGCAAACTGGGTGACGTAGATCAGGCGAGGCGGTGGTGATCTCGACTGGTGGTGCTGAATAGTCGAAGTCGCTGAATATATAGTCAAAGATAGGCTTCGATTAGGCCGGAGCGCTCACCGTAGCGTAGGCATTGAGCATCAGGGTGGAAGCCGCGGAGACCTAGTTGCCGGTATTGACACTTCAGGTATAGGTGACCCGCTTCGCCGCAGTCATAGCCAGAGCAGACGACTATCCTAGATGCGCCACAGGCTTGCCTCTTTGTCTTGAGTCAGACAGCAGATAGGAGGACGTGCTCGGAAAGCTTGAGCCGAGAGGTGGGCTCGAAGCAGTGTCCTGGAATGTTTGCATAGCCTGGTACCTTGGCCGCATAGCAGGATCTGTAGCCGGTGGCGCAGGGGATCGCGATGCCGCTGCGTATGTCAGGACTTGGGCCTCAGGAATCGGTGGTGCAATAGGAGCCAGGGTTATGGTGGCTTGCCGGACTTCGTGTCTGATTACTTCCGCGAGGGCTGACACAGGTACATGGGATCCCGTTGCCTGAAGCTGTCGCTATTCATCCCTGAACGATACTTAGAATGCAGTCTGCGAGGGGCTGTCTCTCGCTGTCAGAGCCGATAGAGCAGGCGGTGGCTGGGATCTGGCGTGCGTATTGTGACGATCGCTGCTCCAGACAGAGTACGTTCCATCGTAGTTGCCTCACTAATGAAATCGGCGACTGTCGTTAGTGGATTGCGCGTGAGCCCAGCGAAAAGCTGTTCTTTCCCTCCGCGCATCAAATGCCACACCTTCTTTTCTTCGGGCATGGCAGGGTCCACGCGCCTAAAGAACCAAAGAATCTCCTCGGCAAACATGAATATTCGTTTTTTCGGCTGCCGGTTTCTAAAGGATATGGCTCGTTCAGCCCTCTCGTTCCTCTCGGTGTTGCGATAGACGTCATGGAGTTGTCGGCTGAACTCTTGCAAGGTTGCAAAGGAACCCTCGTGGTTCTCGTACTACGTCTTCGCAGAATCTTCGAAGTAGAAGTGAACTCGGCGCAGCTTGCGAACATCGTTCCATTCGTTGATACTGGCAACCCTATCAAAGCGGTTAAGCCAGTCATCAACATCCTCGAGGATGTCTCTATGGAACGGCTTTGGTGTTTGTGGCATGTGAAAAACGTGCGTGAGAAGAGAACCATGAGCATCGCTGGTTTGTACCGGCTGGCTCGTCATCGGAGTTGTCCTCTTTCTGGGTGTCTATGCCAAGAGACCAAATTCATGGGGTAATTCATGCAGGCGGCGACTGCTTCTTGCTCTGGGAGATGTAGCTGTCTCCAAGATGGCCAACAGAGCCGAAAGTACACGTATCCAGCGTCTCCACCAGTTGTGTCACGAGCAAAACAAGACCTACAGACAGGAGTCACCTGAACCAGAGCAACGAAAATGTTTTCTTCTTCTCAGCCCAAAACGAGTATGAGTGACAGCGGCTCGATCATGAATGGTGGCAATAGAGCACAAGGTGACGACTCTCATCAAGGAGAGACATCTAATGGTGAGCCAGCTGGTTTAGCAAGTGTTGACTGTAGTCTTCTTTTTTTTTCAAAATTCATACAGCTAGAAATAACACCGTGGATAACCAGTTGAGCTGCCTTGAGTTTTCAGCAATGTACTTCCGAGTATTCTTGCCAAGTCGGCGAGCGTTCCATGCCGCCTCGAAAGAAGGCGCCGGTGAAAACGTAGAGGGAGCGGGAAGTGTCGAAGCTGCCTCAAGCGGAGGCAGAAAAATCCCGAGAAAGCGGACTGAAAATCGAGAGTCTACGGCCCCCCATAAAATGATATTGGGCGTGAAGCGTGTCGCAAAGGCAAAGAATTTCGGACGTTGAAGTGGCCGCCTGGTCTCATCACGTTCAGCTTGGAATAGACAGCCGAGCAGAACAACGAGGAGCGTTCTCGGGAATAATAAAACCCATCACCCATCCCTCTCCATGGCGAAAGGGTAACCGCTAGACCGGGAGGCAAACGAGGGACATGCGAGACGATCCGCATGCCTCTGTATTGGAGTTTGGGGGCCGCGGAACAAAAGCCACTACCACTGAGAGCTTCAGACAGGTTTTATATATGTACTCTGTCACGATTTGTCCCATTAACAGCTGTCGTATGCGCGTCCGCCCAGGGCCCCTCTGAAATGGTTCCCCTTGATGTTTCATACAGTTTAAGGATATCAAGAATTTCTCTTGTATTTATATTGATTTGTTTTGCTTTTAATGTTCCAGTATCTGAAGATGAGGAAGGAGTATGTTGATTATTGTAAATTTTTTTCGTCCTCACCATAACTGCAGACATTAAGATACTTGTTTAGCTGCGTGTTTGCTAACATTTAGCGAAACCGAACACCCAAGTAGAGGGTTTTGCGCAAGTTTATTCTAACAGAGAACTGGGCTGAAGGCAAAAGCCTCTGTTTAAACCTTCTGTTTTTGCAGTGTAGTATAGGTTTTGTTTTTCTGTTTATTTTATGTCTTGCGCGCAAGTTTATTTCAACAGATAATTACGCTGATTGTAAAAGCTTTAGTATCAACTTCATGTATTTCGCAGCATACTTGTTGGTATGGGCATTAGTGTAGTGTAGGTTTTGTTCTCAGTTTTTTTATGATATACGTGCGAGTTTCATTTAGAGCTTATGCAGTGAGTTGATTTGCTTCGCACGTAGTTGGTCTGAGGTTATGGCTTCGTTATCTGATTTTTGATTTTCGCGAGTGAGTGCACCAATTGGAGATTTATAGGCAGTTTTACCGGAACTGTAACCTGGCATTTTTTGAGGTCGGTTGAGTGCTCTCTGTTCGTTGTGCCTCGGGTGTAGCGTGATTTGTTTCTGGCGTTTACTGGCAGAGGTTGGTGCAACCTGCGTCAACGTCTGCAAGGGGCAGATTTGTGGTCTTTACGGAGTGCTTTGGTGCTGCAACTCCTTCGAGACGTCCTGTGACGGTGTACGGGCCGTTATGATCGGCCTTCCTGACATGGCACTGCTTGGACATGAGGCGCTTGCGGGACAGCACTCCCAGAGGTAAACCACAAGCGACAACGACACTCAAGAGTTACTTGGAATTTTGTGGTGCAGTCATCTCTCCTCGTAGAACCCATTGAACTGGACCGACCAACTGGTGACCTATGAAAGGCTGTTAACAGTCAAAACGGCTTAGAAGGAGTGGTTATATCTGTACGTCTCTGTTCGTGGGAAGTGCCGCGGACAATAAGCCAAGCGGCTCAGAACCGTCTGCGGATGCATTTCCTACTTCTCCGTAGTGCCTATTATCAATGTTTCCACAATTTTATCTGCCTGGTGTCGCAGACCCATCGCCCCAACAGATTACGAAATCGACTTTTACGAAAGACTCAACATCTTCCTATGTTGTGCGCGATGTGCAGTGTTTTCTTCCTCACCATTGGTCGAACTGGACATATTTCGTTTTCCTTTTGTGTATTGGAAAGGAGGTGGGCTTTCACCTTCCCCTTTCGGGGTAGGAGGTGAAGATAGCAATTTTTATTGAACTCTCCTGGCCTTTATTGTTTTTTTCCTACAGGGAACACTGGAAAGGTCAGGACATGAAATGTGAGCGCTGAGGTGCTCCCGACAAGCTCCGACAAGCCCCCGGAAGCTCCCAACATGCTTCCATCGACAGCTTCCGTGATGCTACTACCATCATGTATCACGCTACCTGTAAATATTCTAATTACAAATTACTGTTAACAGCTCCGGGCTGCTCTCTCGACATCTCCACAAGACTCTGGCTGGCTCCAGTCCTCTGATCAGAGCCTCGACTAGATCAGAATGATGGCCAATGTGGTGGAGTGGTTAAAAGGAAAAGGCGCCTACGAGGATCGAGGCAAGCTAGCGGATTTGATATGCCTAGAGCAATTTTATGGGTGTTTGGACGAGGGAATGCATTGATGAATTCCACATAAACTGGGCAAGAGCAATATTGAATGAACAGCTGAGCTGGCTGATGAGTACACCACCAGTCACCAGACTGAGAGAGCGCGAGTTCCTTCGTTCAGCAAACAGCCACTCAAAGATTACACGGAACGGAAAGGCGGTAGTGCGGCAAAGGATGCCCCCGAGAACTAAACAAACGAAATTCGTGCAAGAGATTGTTGTTCTGAGTAAGAAAAGTCAATGTTGTCTTTCCGATGCTAAGAGCCAGGGCATATAGCAGCTGGATGTCGCAATTCTAAAGTAGTGTTCTCAATAACGGGTAGTGACGACGAAAATATGCATCTCTTAAGGCCTTACATACGCTACTTGAGGGTAAACGGAAGTAATGACAAAGTATTGCATGACATTACCACCGCAATCGACTTCGTCCACCCCGAATACATAGAAGATGAAAATTGGACGGAAGGTTCGAATTAAAAAGCAGGTGGCGAAAAACATCTGCCTTTACCTGCCTATCACAAAACTGAAGATTGAGGGTCAGTTTGGGATGCTAGAGACTGAGGCGGCAGTGTCTCAGAGTCTGCCGAAGCAGCGTGATAATCTGTTCTCAAACAAGTCGAACCTTTCTTAAAAGAAATTGGTCTTAGCTCCAGAGAACTTGGAGCATTAGAGAATAGGCTGAAGCCAAGACGACAGAGACGGTGACGCCCTAAGCCCAGGGGCAAATTGGAAAACTATTGGGATGAACAATAAACAGTACATAAAGTTTATTTGCAATTTGCATGCTACGAGTGATTTGTTTTGTGCGTGTGCATGTGTTTGAGTTCGGCTGGTCACCGCCTTAGGGTATGTATACTTCTGCATTAAATTGTGAAACAGCTTTGCCATAGCTTGCACCTGGAAAATCTCGGAAAGTCTGAGTGCTCCCAACGTAGGTGTGCTGTTGGAGCAACCTCCCTTGCAAAGCCGGGCAGAGAACAAGCCCAACTACACCTACTGACCCAGAACTAACCGGCCTCTCAGGACGGTGACTTTCATACAGCACCGTGCGACACGTCCGACAAAGGGGCAGCAGGGCAACGGCGACCGGGACTCTGCGGCTGTGGACGGTCCCATGCTGTGACCAAGTGGGCTTCTGCGCTGAGAGTGGTTGCCACGCCAAGATGTGGGGGTGTGTCTCCCGCGAGACACTGTGTGGTGTGCGGCTCTAGGTGATAGTGTACACTGAGTGTGACAACCAAGGAGAAGGACAAACAACGGCGACTTCAGCGAGCACTGACACTGCAGCCCTTACGTGGCCTCTTCAGCCGGCGGACGGGCTGTCATGACTGAGGACTGGTAGGGCAAGAGACGCCCATCAGCTGAGCTCTCTCTCTGTGTGTGTTCTTTGTTACGGCGGGTCATGTCTGGTGTAAAGGCGCTTCTCGGCGCTCAGTGTTAATGTCGTCTGTACATATGTAAATAAATTGTGTGTTTCTATTGTCAAGAAGCCTCGCAAGAGTTCTTCCTTCCGCGGTGCCAGGATGGCTGCTTGTAGCCTGCTCTTGGCCTTATTACTACCAAACTGTTTGTTATGAATTTCAGAACCTCCAGACAACTTCGCAGGCCCTCTCGTTCTAAGATGACGAGGGGATTAACAATATATGCTAGCCTCCCTGAGTATATAACGCAATCAAATTCTAGAATTTCGCGAACATACATACGGTAACTCATAATTAATACGTATAAATACAGATAAAAACAGTTACAAGTGAAACTGCACGAGAGTCTTTCTGTCAACGTCATCGTTCTCTTTACTTGATACCTCAGGGCACGTGTCTCTCATGCATACGCTAGATCACAGGCTTAGCTTTCCGCCCTTCACGATAGAGAAGCCAATTGAGTGCTGTTTGGGTCTATACGGGCTTTATTAAAGTTTCACCAATTGAATCACCAATGAGCATTGGACGTTAAAAATAGATATTCTGGTGATTCAGGTATGATTTTAGAATGCCAAGGAGTTTTCTTTCCAAATTTAAGAAACACTGAACAAAAACTACGTTCAAGCAGCTTACAAAGTTTATACAGCTAGTCGGCTCTCTAAAATACCGAAGGGGTTGAAAGTAGCAGTTTCACGCCTGTCCTCTTGAAGTGCATTTTGTTACTTTGTAGAGGATGTTCCTAAACTACCAAAACACTTTTTGTGGCAACGTACGAACTGTGTAATGATCACTCCTTGCGTTTGATATTTTGTCGGCGAAAGCCGACAAAATATCAAATTTAAGTTAGCGTTCGCGCTCGTCCATTATTTTACTACGACTTAGTGAAGATTCTTCGAGCGATGGTTGAAGCTTTCAAGTGGTTGATGAAAATCGTAGTGTGTTGGGTTCAATACATGCACACTGTGACAAGGGCAGAAATTCGCCGCTATTAGAAACGGCGCAGTTCTTACCTCGTTGATGCATGCCAAACAAAACGAGTACGTTCCTGTCTCGTTTCCTACGACATATCCATCGCTGTAGTTCCATCTAGAAAGAAAATGTCACTTTGCACTATATCATGCTATAGAGATGTGGCGTTGTTCCAAAAACTCCTTTTTCTGCGACAGTGGTCTGAACAAGGGATAAGTGCTGTGAAAACACAAAAGTTTTACAAAAGTTTAGTCCTGGTGTTTATTATTTTTCTTCTTGCTTTCTTTTTAACGTTGGTCTGTAGAAAACCGCAGTAAATTGTTTTTTTTATTTTAATGCAAAGGACTTCTTACAGGTCACTGAAAAAACTTTAGGTACAATGCTGGAGGAGTCTTGAGCTTCACCTTAAGTAAGGAGCAGCGATAGCACAATCGGGCCTCGCATGTGTCACTGTCCGGACTGCTAGCCTGCGTTAGTTCTCGGTAGATGCCTCAACCGTACCGTAGGAAAGCGTGTGACTATGAGCTCAACATTGGCCGTTTCAAAGTATCATTGAATCCTACTGCAAATAGGGACGCTAAAGTGAAACAATAAATTGTTTATCGAGATGAACTGCATTCTGAGAATTCTAATGCCGTAAGTTGGACCTTCATAAGTTCTTTACTAGGAGAAAAATGAAAGCTGTTTTATTCGAAAGTTTTGTGCCGAAATCTCCGCACTCGACGTCAAAAATTTCAATGTGTTAGCATATTCGTAACAATTGTTCGATGAAATTTTCCGTAACTGCATACTTTAGGCCTTTTGCACCCCCAGATGACAATGTAGTTTATTTTAACGATTAGGAACAAATGACGCAGGACCTTGTGGACGTAGGTCAAAAGCTTCGTTGTCACGGTGTTAAGTGAGGGGTACCTTAAGTGGTCTCTCAACCCCACCTCCCAAATTTTTTTCGTGTTCGCTAGCTTACCAAGCGTCGTCTAGCGCTATGAGTGATGTTTTAGAGATTCTGGAATTCCTTTACCAGTACGGCGAAATTGTTGGTTTTTAAGTGTCCTTGTAAGTGACACCGTACTTGTTACTTCGGCAAAGCTTCGCAACCGTAAAGCTACTTGCGAACCAGCGCAGCTGTTCAGTCTAGTCATGCCCTGTGTGCCTCAGTGAAACAGTGGCTACTGTGCTCGGTTGCTGAACCAGTGATCATGGGTTCGATCCCAGCTGTGGCGGTTGCATTTAGATAGAGGCGAAATGGTAGAGCCCCGTGTACCGTGCGATGTTGGTGCACGATAAAGAACACCACGTGTTAAAAATATCCGGAGCCCTTCACTAGGGTGTCTCTCATTATCATGTGTTGGTATTCGGACGTAGAACCTCAGATATTATTATTCGTTTGTTGATGCATCTGCCTTGATGATGAGGATTACAAATTTCAGAGCTGCTAACCTTTGTGCACAATCTTAGAGTTTTTATATTTACGTGGGAGGTCCACACATATATGGGGCGCGATATGCTGGCACCGATTGCAGAGCTTCTTAGGACAAGAATGCCACAGGATCTTAACCCAGCACTACGGTGCGGCACCACATGTTTTGTGACTGCATGGTATTTTGTTATTTTTTAGGTGCAAAGCTCTTGAAACCGTGGGTCGTGCGTCCACATTTTATGTAGTAGCAGTACGTTGCAGTAGTAGGTAGCCACCTGCATGGCCGGGCTAGAGGTGTGGCACGCGTGCACTGACTTTAATTCGTTTCGTTTCATTCATGTGTTTGACCCTAAGGGCCGAAGAATGGGCATCACATGAGGGGGGAGGGCGAGGTATACAATAGAGAGTACAACGAAAGAAGAAACAAGCATGAAAAAAAAATGCAATAAAAGACAGACCTAATGCATAAACAATGTAAAAAGACAAACACAGTTCGGTAATACAAGGTTCAGTAGAGTAAAATAAACGATCAATGATTATGTGACCCAGTCCAATCTAGCGAAAAAATATACAAATAATAAATGCAAACTTGGAATTCGACGATTCGGCTAGTATGGCATGACTGCTCACTTAGGTAAGGTAGCAGGGTTGACTCAAAACTAGTTAATTATTTATTATCTGCAATGTTGTGCGGGAGGACTTTCTACTCATTCATTGGTAAAACCAAAGAGAGTGTAAATATTTTGCGGTGCGAGCAAATTGTGGAAGCACCTTGTGGTCTTGATCTCAGTGTGCTGAAACGTTTGTGGCTAGATGAATAAATGTCCGTTAAAAAGGACTGTTGCTAAAGAGTATCCTATAAAAAAGAATAATTTGGAGTATTTTCTGCGTGTAATAAGTAGTATACACCAAGAGTTCTTCAGGAGCGAAGCTTTTTAAGGCATGGGCCGAGCGTCTCGTCGTAGTCGTATGTAACCACCTATCGCTAGTACTTTAACAGGCCCCAGAGGGCGGCGGTACTTGTACACATAACAAAATGCATATACACTGAAAAATGCAGATGCTACGATACTGGAGGTCGTTGCTTGTAGTATGATAAATAATAAAAATCACACCATATCATGGGAGTCAATAATGATGAGTGGGGCGAAGCATCTGTCAGTCCGTTCGTGCTTCCATTCATCTGTTCGTTCTTGCTTCCGTCCATCCGTGCATCCGTTCATTCGTCCGTGCGTCCATCCATTCATTCATGCGTCTATCCGTTCTCCTGTGCGCCCGTCCATCCGTGCGTACGTCCATTCGTGCATCCGTCCATCCGTCCTTCTCTCCTCCTGTGAGTCCATTCATGTGTTCGTCCGTCTGTGCGTCCGTAACTGCGTTTGTCCATGCGTCCATCTGTCCACCCGTGTGCCCGTACCTGCGTTCGTCTATGCGTCCGTCTGTCCATGCGTCAGTATGTGCGTCCGTGCGTCAAACAGACTGACAGACAGAGGACGTAATGACGTGGTCAGCGGATGATTCACGGTTTGCCGCTAAAAAGTATGATACGCACAAGGCGGTGGTGGCTCGCGCCCGAAGACGGAACCCCGATGTGCGAGCGCGTGAGGCACAAACGTGCCGTGAAGCTGCGCAGCGGCGCTGGCATGATCCTGGCGTGCGAGAACGGGAGGCCGAAGCGGTGAGGCAGTGGCGTGCGCAACTAGCTTCGCACCACTGTCCATCACTGACCCGCGAATATGCTGCCTTTTTTGCGATAGCAATTATATGAACTCCCTCGGCTTACTTTTGCCGCCGCCGTCGATGTCATGCACCGTATAAGTACACGTATCTATACATATGAAATCTCCCCGCCGCTATGGTCTAGTGGCAAAGGTACTCGGCTGCTGACCTGCAGGTCACGGGATTGAATCCCGGGAGCGGCGGCTGAATTTCCGATGGAGGCGGAAATGTTGTAGGCCCGTGTGGTAAGATGTGGGTGCACGTTAAAGAACCCCAGGTGGTCAAAATTTCCGGAGCCCTCCACTACGGCGTCTCTCATAATCATAAGGTGGTTTGGGACGTTACACCCGACAAATCAATCAATCAATCAATCAATCAATACATATGAAAACTCAAGAAAGAAAAAAAATAAACAAAAAAGCACTCCAACATGCGGAATCAAACGTGGCACCTCTGCGTCATGAGAACGAGGCGTTAACCACTGAGCCACCCCGGCGCATATCCTTGTAAAGTTCAAATGGCACGCTATTTATATCTACCACTTACCGCTGCTCAGGAGCATCTCATGAGGGAATTGTTTTTTTTTATAAATACCAGCTAGATGGCGCAATCAGCGCGCGTCGCAACATCATGTGGCCGCGCCCACTCTTATCTCCTACGCGTATTTTGGCCGGCTTAAAGAAGGGGAGCGACGCTCCCTCACGCGCCCTTATCTCACGACGACGAGGAGGCGAAGGTCGTACGCCTTGGCTGGCCTCGGCCATTACCTGTAACGATTGTGCTGTAGTTACCGGGTGCACAAAGGTCACTGCAATCATTTCAGTCTCCGTTTGTGAAAAGCGCGCTTTTCAGACACAGCAAAAAAAAAAACAAACGAAATGCCTAATCACGTGCATCCGTACTTATAAGTTTGTTTTGTGCGTCCTTTGTGCGTGAAGAACACGGGGCATGTTTCGATCTGCTTTCCATTCTACGCGTGACCTTTCAATTTGTTGCTGTCCCGTTCATTGGTTTTCCTTTCCGTTAAAGCTGTGACTTTTTATTGATGATACACTGTGAAAACGTGAATATGAGGAAGCAATGAAACTAACGGCTTTATTTTGAATTCACTCAAGCATGTTGAAAATATATGATTGGTGCGGGTGCCATATGTTAGAAACATACTCTAAAGACTGTTTTATGAGAGAAATAGTTGCCTCAAAATTAGTGTCCGAAGTAGGTATATGTACGTGACGCTTTAGAAGACCAAGCTTACAAACTTATTTGCTGGTAGTCAATTAAACTTGCTTGTTCCACTTAAGAATGTAATGCAGGGTGACACCTAAGCATTTAATGGACGATACTGTTTTAATGGTATAGTAGCTGATGAGGTATACAGTCGGCAATAGACAGGCATCTCGATCGCATTTAAGATGTTTCGTCTTTTGAACGTTAATTTTCGTTTGCCATTTGCTGCACCAATGGGAAAGAGTCGTTAAGTCAGATTGCAAGACGTCAAACTAAGGAGCGAACCCGCGCACGGTAATGATATATAAAAAGATAGTTCTTTCTGAAGAAATAGCCTACGGAGAGGAGTATCGGTGACTTGTTTCCAATAAAATTTGCCTTGAACTTGATGCTTACTAAACAAAACAAGCATCACTAGGACGCACTTCGAGCGCTATCTGACCAGAAATAGTTGCCACTTTAAACTCACTTGGCGTAACCTCCTTGCGTTTAGCATGGTTTAGCGAGAGTTAGCCTACAACACCATGAACAGGGTGTAAGAATAAGTTAGGTGCTGACACTGGCCACTCCACGCATGGAGAGGGCGCAGGCAGATTGTGTTTATCTATGACCTTGAGCTAGAGTAGTTGCCATCGCGGGAGTTAAGATGGCGCTACTGTATGGCGTACCAGGTATTCGAGCGGTGCTCATTCTAAAATTCGCGCACGAAAGAATATCTTTCTGAAAGCGTTGTGTGCGTGGAACTTAGTGATTTATAAATGCGTTGTCCTGTGTCTGTGATCCCTGCCAGTGCACTTGTTAAGCTGATTCGTGCTTTGTGATTCAATGGACGTATACATCAATGCTGCATACATATGACTCCAAGTACGCGTCAGTGACGTTGTCGCTGACTGCACCTAGAAATCGGCAAGTGGTGTATATTGCCCCAAATTGCAAGTCGGGGTATCAGACTTGTACGGAATGTGTGTCACTTTTTAGGGCTCTGCGTAAATGAAAGCACTCGTATAATTCCGGTGACGGGAAATTCCGAAAGCTGACGGAGCTTTGCAGTCTACTGACCCCATGTGCGCGAAGGATATTCCAGAAGAAGCAATTTCTGCCAGATATTATGCACAATACAAGAAAAACGTCCTGTTGCCGGTACCAAAGAAACCTACCCTTACATAGGATGTTTTGCCTCCCGTTTTATCGTACTACCCAAATTTACCTGACACCATAAAGCAAAAACAAAAAACTGAAGAGCTTTGCGAAAACAGTTGGCTGCTGACGTTTCGGAAGCGATGGGCGCCAGAAGATTCAACTGTATCTGAAAAGCGCGACACGACCACTGAAAGAACACCAAATTTATTGCGCATCGAAGCAGTGACTTCACAGCATGGCAATTATGAATGAGCAGGCACGCATGCGAAAGGCAGCGCTTCGATTTCAGCAGTGATGGGATTCCTCCATGTGAAGAGGAGAATGCTCTTAAATACTACACTGATAGTGTGGGCCTATGCGCTACCTTCAGTTTCTAATCACGAGGGAAAAGCAATTGCTTGTTTCAAATTGAAATGCCAATATTTTTCGCTGCCTCATCTATGCCTATTTGGACCAAGAACCTACATGTTATAGAATAACCTGAGAAGCTAAATCAACATGCATACTATTTTTGTGATGCAGTCATCGTTATTTTAATTAGTTTGCCATGCTTGGTATCATCAAGCCAAAATTTCTCGTTTTTTTATTTCTCTTGCACTTCATGATCACTGTCTTGTAACATTGCAGGTGCGATTCCGACCATGGTACTTACGACACAGCACCGTTTATTAAGCTGAAGGCCTCAGATCACTTTACATGCATCATGAAACGCAAGCTGTCATTGTCGGCATCCCGCGTTGATGGCGTAAGGGTGTAGCTGCACATAGAGAGCCTTCATGTGCGCGTTTCTAGACAAGCGCACATGAAGGCTCCCGAGCTGCACAAAATATACTGCTTTAGGTAGTGCGCCCATTTTCACTGCCTCATAAACACTTGATCTTGTTGAAGACTACGCAGCTTAATAAAATAGCGTAAAGTATGGCTCACGGCACTGGCCCAACATGGGTGTGGTACGGTTTAACCCAGGGTGAGCTTTCGGGATCCAATGAAGTTCTTCCAACCATACCACGCTGCTTACACTGCCATAGGCCGAAATCTGCATGACGCTAATAGCAAGATTGCCACGGGTAGCGTGTCGATTCAAGTTCTTAATAAAGTGTGTGCAGGAGTCATTAGTTGAAACTTTCGAAATGAAGTTACTCGTTTATTTTCCTGAGCAACCAGAACGCGACAGCGATATGCGCGCGCGAACACACATACGCACGCATACGCGCACAAACATATTGTGACGATAGAACGCGTTTATTTACAAGATGGGCAATGCAGAGGTGTAGCTCCGCGAAGGATCCACAGCGTCGCTCGTGAGCCAGTCGAGTCTCTTCTTCCTCTTCGTCGAATCTTCGCTAGCGCGTTTCACTTCCCGGTTCGCAGACGATGCCCTCTGGGCGAGTCACTCAGATGGTTGATGGTGGCACGGTTTAAGGCACGCAACGTGTGTCGGCTGTGTTTTGCTAGAGCGGCGACCATTGCTTGTGACGCTCGAGATTACGTACGTGACGTCGCTGAGGCGGTCAAGAATGACGAATGGACCGGAACAGTGAGCCAAGAACTTCTGGCAAAAACCACGTTTGCGGACTGGTGTCCATAACCACACAAGATCGCCTTTACTATAAGATACGGAGCGATGGCAGGCGTCGTGACGTTTCTTAGAACTCTGCTGGGATGCCAAGGTTCGGAGGCGTGCGAAGCGACGGGCTTCTTCTGCGCGGCAGAGCATCTCAGCTGTCGAGGTTTCCACGTCTAGTATAAAAGGTAGTATAGTGTCGAGACAAAATCGTGGGGAGCGAGCGTACAGCAGGTAAAATGGAAAGTAACCTGTAGTCTCATGCTTCGCGGTATTGTACGCGTACGTGATGTAAGGTAGCACTTCGCCCCAGTTTTTGTGCTTAGAATCAATATAAATAGACAGCATGTTCGTGAGAGTCCGGTTCGTGCGCTCTACGAGACCATTGGTCTGCTAGTGATATGGTTTGGCATGGCGGAAATGGCAGGCAGAAAGACGCAGAATCTCTTCAACGACGTCGGCAACGAACTGACGTCCGTGGTCGCTAATGACAACGCGTGGAGGATCATGGCGGAGAATTATACAGCGAAGCATAAACTGCGACACGTGCATGGCCGTTGCAGCAGGTATTGCAGCTGTTTCTGCGTAGCGCGTTAGGTGGTCAACACAGACGACGACCCATCGATTGTTACTGCTCGATCGTGGAAATAAACCGAGCAGATCGACACCAACACTCTCGAAGGGAGAGTTAGGAGGTGGAACAGGATGGAGAAGTCCTGGCGGCGTAGCCGTGGGACGTTTGTGTTGTTGGCATTGTTCGCATCCAGGAACGTATTTTTCCGTGTCGTGTTGCATCTTGGGCCAATAGAACCTTTGCTGCATTCGTTGAAGCGTTCTGGCGAAGCCCATGTGGCCGCAGGTTGCGTCGTCATGTAAGGACCGAAAGACGTGAGCCCGTAAAGTGCGTGGAACAACTAGAAGCAGAAGGGCGCCTTGTCCGGAATAATTCTTCTTGTAAAGGACGCCGTCATGAACCACAAAAGAGCTTGGGTTTGCGTGTTCATTTGTGGAGGCGAACAGAGAATCTAAGGAGCGGTCCTCTTGTTGGGCTGTCCGGAAAGTCGCGAGATCAGGGAACTCAGAGGCAATAGCGCCGATATACTGGTCGAAGTTGTCAGCGTCGCACTCCGTCGTCGGTAGAAGAAGGCGCAATAGGCAGTCGGTGTCTGCGTGCCAGTTACCGCTCTTGTAGCGTACTGTGAAGTCGAACTCCTGTAAGCGCAAAGCCCATCGCACCAGTCGTCCAGATGGGTCTCGGAGGCCTACCAACCAGCATAGACAATGATGGTCGGTAATTACCGAGAAGCGACGGCCGTAGATGTATGCGCGAAACATGTGCACGGCGAAAACGACTGCGAGGCACTCCTGTTCTGTGACTGTGTAATTTGGTTCTGCCTTGCTCAACGAACGACTCGCGTAAGCGACCACGTGTTCAGCATTGTCATGGCGCTGAACGAGCACTGCACCAAGGTCGATTTTACTGGCATCTGTGTGAATTTCCGTTTCAGCAGAAGGATCGAAATGGCGTAGTACCGGTCCTGAAGTCAGTATCAACCGAAGCTGCTTAAAGGCTGCTTCGCAATCCGGTGTCTAGTGGAAAGGGACATCATTTTGCAGCAAGTCAGTCAGTGGTTGTGCTTTATCAGCGAAATTTGGAACAAATCGACGAAAGTAAGAACACAGGCCCAGGAAGCTACGCAACTCCCTGGGGGACTGTGGCTGCTTGAAGTTGCTGACAGCGGCGACTTTCTGCGGGTCCGGTCTCACGCCATTTTTATTCACCAGGTGTCCCAGAACCAAAGTTTCACGTTCTCCAAAGCAACATTTTTTTGAGTTCAGTGTAAGCGCAGCTTCCACGAGACAGGTTAGAACGAGGTGAAGGCGGTGATTATGTTCTTCAAATGTTCGGCCAAAAATCACCACATCATCCAGGTAACACAGGCAAATTTCCCATTTGAGGCCCCGTAAAACGGTGTCCATATATCTTTCAATTGTGGCGGGGGCATTACACAAGCCGAATGGCATAACATTAAACTCAAACAGACCGTCGGGTGTTACAAAGGCTGTCTTTTCTTTGTCAGCCGGATCCATGAGGATCTGCCAATACCCAGATCGCAAGTCCACCGATGAAAAATAGGACGCTGAATGCAGGCAGTCGATGACATCATCGATGCGAGGAAGCGCGTACACGTCCTTCTTAGTTATAGAGTTGAGACGTCGGTAGTCAACGAAGAACCTCCAGGACCCATTTTTTTTTCTTGACCAAGATAACAGGCGCGGCCCAGGGACTTGACGATTCTTGAATTACGCCATGGTTAGCATCTCGCTGACTTCCTCTGAAATTACCTTGTGCTCTGACGCGGAAACTCGATAAGGTTTCTGTCTGAGGGGGTGTGCAGATCCGGTGTGGATCTTGTTACGAGTGCATGTGCTGGGCGTCTGAGGTCTATGTGACTTCCGTGCAAAATCAAATACTTTAGCGTGCTGGCCAGCAGTGTAACGAACACTTTCCGCTTATGCGAGGGAATAGACTTGCTAACCATCTTATAAAATTCGTATTCCGTGCCGGATACATCAGTATAGTCCAAATTTGCCTCATTGCTGAGAGCTCCTATGCAGATACTGCACTGCCCTTCAAACATGGCAAAGCGCATTCCCTCTGGTAGTACAACAGACTCGGATGAGCAGTTAACTACCCATTTTTAGTTTTTCTCTCGGTGAGAGACACAACGCAGCGCGGCAGAAAGATGTTTTCCTTCATGCAAGGCAAAGGCAACGGCTCAATCACAATATCAGGAGAACTGAAACTCGAGTCGGCATTCGAAGCAGCAACGGGCACGCTGGCAGAAGACCATGCCGGTAGAATAGTGTCTTTAACTACAACGAGGTTGTCGTCTCCGCTACACTGAGGCTGCTGGGCGAGGGCGGACAACAGGACCTCGCCTGCCCCGCAGTCGACGGTCGCACGGCACTCTTGCAAGAAGTCAATTCCAAGGTTCAACACTGTCGAAATTTGGGCTTGTTGGTGCATTGTGACGACAGAAAATAGCGCAAAGAAACGGGGACACAAGACGAGGACACAAAGAAACGGGGACACAAGACGAGAACACACGGCACAGGCGCTAGCGCCTGTGCCGTGTATCCTCAATTCTAAGGATAACGTCATGCGTGGAATGAGCGAGCACTGCGAATTCTGCCTTGAACGCTTTACCAGCAACACGAACAGACACAGTGCACACACCTACTGGACACAAAGCCGTGCCGCTGACTGCTCGATAAGTAGAAGATTTATCCCAATAAAACATAACCTTGCGGCCAAGTCTCTCCTTGAAAACTAAACTCATTACAGCAACTGTTGCACCGGTGTCTACCAGAGCCATCGTGGGAACATCGTCAATGAATACATGAACCTTGTTGTGAAGCATGTGAACTAATGGAGGCATACTTGTGTGCAAAGCGGTACGTCCAGCGACCTCGCCTCCATCGGCCGCGCCGGCTAGTTTCCCGGTGGTGGAGAGGAAAGCCGAGGCCGGGGACGGGGAGATGGGGACCGTCGCTGGCGCTTACTAGGTGGCGTCAAGCTCCTCACAGAGGCCGGCGAGTCACTGCGGATGTTTGGCCGGTGCCCGTGCTTCTGGGCAGTTGAATCCGAAGGCCAGTAGGCGTAATCGGGCTGTTGGCCTCGCCGTGCAAGCATCGCTGGTCGGTCAGAAAACGTCGTGCGTGGGCGACGTCGCGATGGGCAAAACCGGGCGATATGTCCACGAACACCGCACTGGTAGCACACGGGGCGTTCCCGAGGCACAATGAATGCTGCGGTGTGGAGAAGATGTTCAGGAAACTGTTGCCACTCGGACACAAACGGAGGCGGTTGGCTGTCGTAGCTATAACTGCTGCGGGGCGCATAAGACGATTCGACGTAAGTAGCCTGTGGTGGCGGAGCCCTCAGCCGTGGACTGCGGGTGGAGTAACTGCGCTCGTCGAAACTCGCAGCATTGATGCTTGGGGATAGTGTATCACACTGCGGGTCTCCAGCTTGCATGGAAACAGAGACATGGCGACGCAGTTCCTCCCGTACAATCTGACGAATGATGGAGGAAAGGTCGGCAGGTAGAAAATTCTGGCAGACATCGACGGTGGCAACAGTCGTGACGTTGGCCAGGCGTCCGAACTTCGATGTGATGCGACGAGTTTTAAGAGCCTCGAAGGTTCGGCAGTGGTTAATCACGTGGGCCACGCATTCCAGGCTCGCCTTGCCAATGAGGAAGTGGTAGACGTCATCGGCGATGCCCTTGAGTATATGGCCCACTTTGTCTTCTTCCGTCATGTGGGCATCCACCGACTTGCACAACTTCAGAATCTCTTCAATGTAGGTTTTGCATGTCTCACCGGTGACTTCAGCCCTCTGTGACAACGTCTGCTCGGCACGTTTCTTCTTCGTTGCTGGGTCTCCAAAGCATTTCTTAATTTCCTCCAAAAACTGGTCCCAGGTTGTCAATGTGTCTTCATGGTTCTCAAACCATACCAGCGCCGTGAAATTGAGGAAGAGCCCCACGTGAGACAGCTGGCTAGCCGCATTCCAACTGTTCGAATGGCTCACCCGCTGATAGTGGCTTAGCCATTCGTCCACGTCATCGCCGGGTTTCCCTGTGAAGGTTCGTGGCTCCCTGTAGTGGTAGGACGACGTCCTTGCGGCTGGTTGCTGGTTGTCTCCGTCCGAGCTCATTTCTTGAGGTAATGGTGCCAAGTCCGCTAGTCGACGGCTGCGGCGAAGCTCGTGTAGCGGTTCCGTCGTTAGGGGACGGTGCCTCTCCGGTATCACTTGGTAGTAGCTAGCTTACCCAGCACCTTCCACCACAATTGTGACGATGGAACGCGTTTATTTACAAGATGGGCAATACAGAGGTGTAGCTCGGCGAAGGATCCACGGCGTCGCTCGCGAGTCCAGTCAAGTCTGTTCCTCCTCTTCAGTCGAATCTTCGCTAGCGCGTTTCAATATGCACGCAGACTATCGCCTTCCTAATAGATAGCGCGCTTTGCCATCGGGCCGCTATCCTTATTCCAAACACCTCAAATTTTCTCTCACGGACAACGCTAATTTTGTGTTCTGAACCGAAGATGCCGACACTGACACCGCCGACGACGCCGACACCAGAATAGCAACGAAATGAGCTTTTTAGTGCCGTCCCAGTCAAAATGCAACAGCTCTTCAGCAGAACGTTTGCTTTGTGGAATCATTTATATACCAAAAACATGATAGCAAACAAACTTCATATAAAATTAGGAAATCAATTTTGTTACACCCGAGTCACACTGTAATGATTTGTCGACATCCATGTATATACACGAGTATTTCGAGTGTCAAAAAAAAGCGAGAAGGCTCAGCAGCGACCCCTTTCTCATCGCGCATCGGAGGGCTGATTGAAGTCACTCCTCAGTGACCGAATTGGCCCGCCTTCTGCGAGCGCCACCTCAACCAAGCTATTATTACACCATGGCCATGACCTAGCGGCACCGAAAGGTGGGAACTAGTTAAAAGCGCAGGCCGTAAGAAAGTGTGCGCGTACCTCTCGTTTAGTCCTTGGCATGTCCGATAGATTGTGATAATTCTATATAATGAACATATGAGAAGATGCGAAATAGCGGTACATGGAGTGTTCACTAGATGTGCGGACGGATGGACAGATGCACGGATGGAGAGACAGACAGAGGCACGGAGAGACGGATGGATGCATGGACGAACGGGTGAACGGACGCATGGATGGTCACACAAACAGACGCACAGCCTAACGGAAGCCAGAACGAAAGGACGTATGGAAGCACGGATGGACTGAATAGTGCTTCGCCGCACTAATCACCATGCGCTCCGTGAATATGGCATGATTTTGTTTTCTGTGAAGCTCCTTATGGCTGAGCCTTTTTAGATGTTCTTGTCCCTCACGCTCCACAAAACAGAAATCGAAACTGTACACCTGGATAACGTGAACAAAGACAACTGGAAAATAATACTTGATGTTTACATCAAATATTCATGGCTACATCAATAAAATAGCACACTTGGCATGATCGCCATGTAAGCTATTATTTTGATGTTCTAGGTTCAAAGCTGCTAAGACTCTGACCAACACTTTGCGCAGATCACGCGTAAGTGTTCGAGAAACTTCTCCTTTGTGGAAGGCAGACGAGGTTGCTCCAATATTTGCTTCGTGTCGTGTGCTTTAAAGCGACACTGAAACACTTTATTAAAAACGAGATTGTGGTGTCTTGATGCGTTATTTAATCGGTGAACTCGAGAATCAAGTTGAAAATTTGCATACACCAACGCAAATAACTTTATTTTGCTGAAAACAAGCTACCGGCTCCGCAACTGCCATCGCGAGTCTCAACGCTGCTGTGATTGGTCGAAGCTCCATGACGTCACTGTCCGGAACGTGAGGATAGCTGACTGCGCTTTCCGGCAGTGAGTGTCATGTTTATCTTTTGAAATCTGGTATTTGCTGTAAGTATGGCGAACTGTGAAAGTGGGACCGAGTTTGGTGTACATTGGTGCATGTTCGATCCGGTCGCCACTTTAAGGGCAACAACTGAAGCGGCACAGAAAAGCGAGTCCCAACCAGCCACATTTATTCGCGTCGGAAACATATACTTGTAACGGATGCATGACAGTGCCTGATTTCACTGTCGTACTATGTTACAAAGGATACGCTTATCAGTGAATATCGAATTCCTATGAAAAACATCTGCATCGGCACTTGATTTTAGCCGCGTATCCGGGGGAAGCGTGCAGATACATCAGCTGTTCGTGTATTTCACAGCACAGAGTGCTGCATTGTTAATGCAGTCAGTATCGTACTGCGCCGCGGACAAGGCGCACGCTACGAGTCAGTATGCTACCACAAAAACAAAGAAAAAGAGCAAGACGAGTGCCACTCTTACCGGAGTGGTAATATGTGCCTGGAATTGCGCTAAAAACTCAGCAAGAATAGTCTGGCTCTTATATTGCAGTTCTGTGCTTTACAATACCATCGCTTTGTACAAATTCTGCCCAGTACTACAGTGACGATGTGTTAAAGTGTAAACGGTATATAAGCAGCGCTAAAAGCATGCGACTGTCGAGTAGCATAGCTGATTTTGAATATGCTTACTGATATCTTTGTTCACGTTTTTTAGTCATAGGTGCTCGTGCATGAGGGGAAAAAGGAGTGCTGTTGCTGCCTCGAAATTCGGCAGAATTACCACCGCCACAGCATTCTTCATCTCGTAGGTCTGAAGCAATTCATTTTGCCTGCAGTGAACCATTATTGATTGATATGTGGAGTTTAACGTCCCAAAACCACCATATGATTACGAGAGACGCCGTAATGGAGGGCTCCGGAAATTTCGGCCAGCTGGGGTTCTCTAACGTGCACCCAAATCTGAGCTCATGGGCCTACAACATTTCCGCCTCCATCGGAAATGCAGCCGCCGTAGCCGCGATTCAATCCCGCGAACTGTGGGTCAGCAGCCGAGTACCATAGCCACTAGACCACCGCGGCAGGGCCCTGTAGTTGCCTGTTTCACAGCCATCTTCAGATCCCAAGGAAACTTGTTAGAGGCGACCTCATCTCGATCGCAAACACTGTGGCAGCCATAAGCCACTCAATAACTCAGCATCGCGAGTCCACTTCAACCTTGCACAAAAAAAAAAAACTAGTGAATGTCAGATTGCAAAAATCTCTAACCACAAGAAAAAAAAAACGGTGCACTGGCACGAAATTTTAGGGTCGAAGCTCCTTAAAGCTGCACCCATTCGTCCCTCGTAGTTGTAGTTGTAGTCGTAATGTGTAACCAGTGTTACATTTTGACCTGCAAGGTGGTGCCGGTGGGAGATTTCTTCTGTGCTTTGTTGAACAATAAAAAGTTCGCGGCGTGCGCGTTAAGTAAAAAGCCAAGTGCTCCTGTCTCTCATTACCCATTACCAGCCATTGGCATGTACATTGAGCATTTTCTGACAAGAAAGAGTTGCTACGTTGTACTTGCTGGGCGTAACCTCCTTGGTTTTAGAAAGGTTTAGCGAGCGTTGGGCTGCAGTGTCATAAATACAGTGAACTAGTATATACCATGAACTCGAGGTGTTTAAAGGTTGGAAGTAGACCAGAAGCGCAAGCCGTAAGAAAGTGTGCGTGTGCCACCTCTCGTTTAGTCCTTAAAATGTCCGCTTGATGGCGGTGCTTCTATACAGGGGAATATATGATGAAAAGATGTGAGACGATGGTACTTGGAGTGTTGAATAGGATGGACGAACGGACACAAGAGACAGATGCATGGATGGACGCATGAATGGACGCAGGGGCGGATGCATGGACGAACGCGGGGACGGACGCACGAACAGACGCACGCACAGACAGGCAGGATGGACGCAAGGACGGCCGCACAGACGGACGCATGGACGGTACGGAAGCAAGAACGAATGGAATGACGAATGCTTCACCCCACTCTCCATCATTCACTCCATGGATATGCTGCCATTTCTTTCCTAACTCGCAGAACTGTTGGTTCGCCAGGCAGCAGATCGCAGCAGAAAAAAAGTAGAGACCACGAAGTAAGCAAACTGAGATCAATGAGCGATGCAGGCGGCCCATCGCGAAGTTGCCCGCCGTGTGGCGGCCTGATCCTAATGGTCAGAAAAAAGGCGCAACCACGAAGTAAACAAACTGAGCTGAATGAGCGACGCAGGCGGACCAGCGCGAAGTTGCCCGCCGGGCGGCGGCTTGATCCTGACGGTGACGTCACCTCTCCCGCGTGTCTAATTCTCCCGTGCTCCACCCCTGCACGTGCGCGTGAAGAGGAGGGGGGCGTTTCCTTGGTTAAGGTTTGCTAGTTTAAGCCGCCGTTGTTTATTCCCACTTCACGCAAAAAAAAAACCCCTCCGAAGGCTTGCTGTAAGAGGTCGCGGATACCATATTCACAATAAGTTGGCTAATTCGAAACATCTTTACTGCCCCTTCAATAGGAACGAGGAGGTGGTAGGACTGAACGTTTTGATTTCTTAGCAACGAGCACTGAGTAGTTTGGTGCAACACATTGGCACATTTAGCGAAGCGTCCTGAGAAGAGGCAACAAGCTCAAGATGACCTGGTTAGAATCAGAGATGGAATTGTCCTTCAATAGCTTACCACCCTTTTTAAGATGGAACCGAAATATTCCACTGAAAAAAAAACGTTCGTGTGCATGAACTACTCGCCATGAACAGAACAGTTGCCAACAACACTGACAAAGAGCAACAGTAAAGGTGCCTGCAGGAATGGTTGAGCCGAAAGTATTTTGACTGCTACCTTAAAGAAGACTCCTCCACGAACCAAGGTGGCCACAGACCGAGTAGAGATGTCTTCCGAGAAAACAGCTTGTGCCTGTTTCAAGCTGACAAAGAAGGGAATGTTGCTGTCCTGTCGTCAGACTGTTTCAAAGAAAAAGCAGCCGCAGATTTACCTAATGGGTAGCCATCACTTCCCAGGGGCCACGCTAGGAATTCACACGATGCGCTGCCCTGGCGAGCTGGCTGAGAACCAGCTAGTAAGACAGAGCCGCCACAACGTTCCTCACGGGCAGGTTTTAACGTGCACTCATACATGTCTTGCGCGCTGAAACGCATGGTGAAACGCTGTAGGTCCTTTGGAACGCGCAAGACCAGTCAATAATTCGACACTTCGCTGAAAAGTGCAACAGCAGCGGGCGAGCAGGGATGCCAAAGATTGTTCTCCGCTACAGCTCAGCGATGTGGTGTACGCAGTGAGATACCTTCTAGAGACAGTGTTGTAAAAGGGATGAACGTTATCCGATGTGAAGTACGTCTATGACGCGGAAGTAACAGTGTGACCTTTCGACATCGTGTCAAGCATTGTACTACGTAAACTTACTGGTAAGTGTGTTGAAATAGCGCTTGCAAAGCTCGAAGTGCAGGTTGCTTGTAATGCACCCGCTCTAAAGTAAAATAATACTCTTAGGCAGCATGAGGTAGCTTTCGGCCCAGTGAAAGCTGTTTTGAGCGAGAACCTATCATTTACGAAGTTGGTAGTCTCTTGCACTGTATGTTACAGGAACTGCTTATCTACGTGCTTTCCTTTTGAAATAAATGTCTAAGACAATCTCCACATGAATGGCCAGTGTAAAGCATATTAGCGTAAGTGCAAAGACGTTGCAGCGGTCGTGCTTTTAGAATGTCAACTCGCCCTTGTATGCAGACCATTCGCAAGCTTGCGGTCGGCCACATTTAAAACTGATGCCTAAAAAATGTCCTTTGAACAATCTGGCAGTGATTGAGTTTGTGCTCGTTAAAGGACTGAAATACCGTGTGGGGGTGAGTAATAGAACAAGCGTACGTCATCACGGTTTTTCGAGCAGTCATCGTCTTGTAAATGGTTGCGAGCTGTGCACGTGACCATTAGATAGTAATATTATATTTACTTGAATGTGACGTTACGCTTTTTTTTTCTTCGAGTTTAACCTACTAAAGGCAACCCTCGCATTTCGAATACCAAAATCCTAATTTTTTCCTAAACTTTATGAAATGTCACCCCCCTTCTCCCTTCACCCCGCTTGCAATCCTGATCGTGTTTTATTCTAATTATAGGGTGTGTGTAATAAAAGGCGCGATCCTTACACTACCTAAGTTTTCTGCACTTGAACGTTTTCAAGGCAAGTTTTAATTCAAAAGAATTGTGAGATTTTTCAGAGTACCAACCCATGTGCATGGGTGAAAATAGATGCCGGAGGTAGTCAACTATGTATGCTCTGGGTTATTTTTCCCTTCTAATAAATACTTTTTGTTGTTGGTTGCGGCATTTGGGAATAGAACAATAATGCCGGTCTGGAATCTTCTTTTTTACTCGTCCGATCACTGCGCAGGTCGCATTGGTTCAGATTAGTAATCGTTTGTACGTTCGAATGACTCCGGTCGCGCTTGACAGGGCAGCGTTCTGTGTCCTGAGACGCTCTAGCACTGCTTCTGAAATTTCAAATTAAAGTTGATATTGAAATTTAGAAATTGAAATATGCAACGCTTTCCATTAGGCGAGCAGGAGCAAAAGAAAGGAGCAGTCAGAGCAGCACACGGGAACCGCGGGGACGTAAGCTGTCGTCTTCCGCATGTAACGATCACTCTATTTCGAGAGCAGAGCTAATAGGAGGTGCGCGTGATGTCAGGCGGCAGTTTACGAGTTTCTTCGCAAGCTCGCGCACTCGCTTCGCGGACATATTCAGACATGGCGCATGCTCGAACGGTCCGGGTACATCGCCTCCTAGGGAATAAAGCCAGAAGTGACGTGAACAGGGTTCATGTGACTTTGTTCGCGCTCTCTCTATTCTGCCTTGAACGGCGGAGTGCCAAGAACTGCTCCCCGCTGCCTCGGCGCCAGGAACGGGCTTCTCCTCGGCCAATCCGCCACAACGCTCCCGCTCTTTCCTTAGCCACGGGAAGGCGCCGCAACTGATGAGAGCACTTGGAGCGCAGTTAAAAGTGCATAAACGCGCTCGTACAATCGTCCTCACTTCTTGTGGGTTGTCCATTTTCACTAAATTGTATTCTCATTCGTAGTGTATGAGTTTGCAAAGATTGCGCACTGGACGCGAACGCTAAAATTTTTCCAAAGCTTGCACGACCACAAGTAATAAGGCTATAAAGTTTGCAGCGGGATGTATAAAAGACGGCGCGTCTCGACAATGATAACTTGTCGACGCCCGACACTCCTTTCGCCGCAATGAGTGCTAGTGTGTATCGCTGTTATCCAACTTTCTGGTGACCGCCCACAAGTTTGCCCAAATAAACTTTCATCTTGGGCACACAATCTGCTCCCTTCGTTTATGTCATGACTACGTGACGTCTGCTGGAGGTGCTTCCCGGCCCATGCATGGAACCACCATCCAGCAATGAACCAAGCCCCCATCGATACCAACGCTGAGCATCGATGCAGAGAGGGAGGACATCGACACCAACGCTAAGCAAAAAGGCAGCCGCCGGCAGCGAGGCGTCCCGCCAGAGTACGGGCTGTTACCTTAACGCAACGCTGTCAGTATGAATGCGTCAATAATGACAGCCACTGCGCCTACGCCTTCGGCAGTTGTGCTACAAAAACATAAGGTTACGCCAACCTTTCGAGGATCGTCATTCGAGGACCCGGAAAGCTAGCTTGAGGCGTAACTCCACGTGGCCATTTTAAATGCCTCGAGGAATGATGCCCAAATACAGCATGTCTACTTGGCCACGCAAGACGCCGCGAGAACGTGCTAAGTGAACCAAGATTCAACCTCTACAACGTGAGACATTATCCAATCCTAATGCTTAGTCTCTTCCAGAGAGCCGAAACTCTGCTTGCAACACGCGCGTCCAGCTACTACACAAATGCTTCATGCTCTTCACGGAAGGAATGACTACACTTTTCCGCCACGCAGACCCCTAAATGCCGGAAGACAAGAAAGTCCGCCCCCTCATGCGAAGAGTAAAACTAGAGTTTTTAACGGGACTGATGCGAAATCCAATTGAACGGTTGTGTTGAATTCATCTCAGAAGCGACCACTATTGAGAAGACTGAGCAACTGCAACCGCCAATGCGATCGCCATGTGACGGCCCAGTTCACAAATATCCAACGACTTCTTCCCACTAACTTGTGTGAAACGATCAGAGCAACCATGCAGCAAGAACTGCGATGATTATAGCCTCCGTCGCAGCCCTAAGTGAATCCAATTGCTTACACCGCGTGGTAAGAAGTCCAGCGATCCCCACAGGCTATCAGATTCACTATTGCTGTCTGTCATCCCATTCCCAAACACCTCCCTCGTCCAGACGCCACTCTACCACATTTCCGACGCCAAACGCTGCCACCACCAGCAATGCCATACTACCTGTCGGCTGCTCAACAATACTCGCCGAAGAAAACGGATGATTGGCGCGTCCCAGACAACTGCTTGCTCTGCTACCACTGTGGGCAAGATGGACACAGCAATCATCACTGCCAGTACCACCAGATGGGCTACATCAATTCGCCTTCAACGCACCGCCTCCACAGCGCGATGAGCGACCGCATTATATCGCAGACTTCCTCGAAGGAGTGCAGGCTACGCCCCGACGATCCTTCCAATTGCATTCACTAAGCAGCAGAAAACGCAGGGCAGCAATGAAAGGAACTGCGGTTGCTAAACTACTAACTGCCAAAGTTCCCCCGCCACCAACGACGATAATGCCGTGACGAAACCTCATGAATCCGCCGCAACTTTGTGTTCCTTCGACATCGAAACTTCTCAATGAAAAGAAGACATGATGACGTCTTGTGAAAACAGCGCAGCGAACCGACGTATTCATGATGTAACGCCTCGGCATAACTGCAACGCCAGGAGACGAACTAGCGACCTCAAGGTTCTCATCGACGGCCACAGTGTCACAACTCTCGTCGACACTGGAGCCGACTATTCCGCCATCAGTGGGACATTCGCCGCAAAGTTGAACAAAATTATGTCTGCTTGAGAAGATCCCGAAATGTGGACAGCCGGAGGTCACCTAGTAAGACCAGCAATAATGTGCGCAGCCGCAGTCACCATCAACAGCCGAATTTATCCCACAAATTTTGCAGTACTATAGCTTTGCTGGAGAGGTATAATTTTTGATAAGCCCTTCCTAAGCGTCCAGGAAGCCACGCCATGAATGAATTCAAAGAATAATTCACCGTCGCGTTTCGCTCCAGCGTCATCTTTTCCGCCGGTACTCTGAAACCAGAAGACTTCTAAAACGTCGTTGAAGGCATTCAGCACCTGTTCATCACCCGCGATATTTGCGTAGAAAGAGGAATCACCAAGCTACGCAGAGGGAGCGCAACAGTGATTCTCACAATTTGAAAGAATAGTACAAACGCGTCTGCAAAGGCACGACGGTCATTCACCTCGAGAATATTTTGAAAGCGGCCAGCGTATTCACCATCTGCGAATCTACCAATCTGACTGAACAAACCAAGCTTCTTCAATAAAGTTTCGACGCCAACCCAGCCCTCCCGAAGTGCAGGCAAGATGAGGTCAAAGCTCTGATTTTGCAACTCAATGGCTCCTTTCTGTCGTCGTCAAGGCTTTGGAAGACCCTAGTCGCCAAACATCTCATCATAATAGAGGAAAGTGCTGGACCACTTCAGCAGCACCTGTATGCAGCTTCGACGTGAAAGCACGAGGCTGTAACTAAACAAGTGGACGATATGATGAGTGACCACAATATTCAGCTGTTCAAGAGACCCACTGGATGTCTTTATGGGACTTGAAATCTATTGTAGAAAGTGCACTAGCGGAAAAGTGATGCCCTGTATTTAACAGGGCATCACGTTTGGTGGTGAAACACCAAGTGTTCACCACCAAAATTGTGTTTCACCACCAAGTGGTTCATCACCGCAGAAGTGTAGTGTTTCACCACAGGTGACATCTCCTGTGGTGAAACACTACACTTCTGCGTCGACTATCGCCGCCTAAACAAGCTCTCGAAGGCAGACGCGTACCCTCACTCACGGATAGACGACGCCCGGGGTAGACTGCACAACGTGAAACACTTTTCATAATGTATCTCATGACATGCTACTGACAAATCAAAGTCGAGCAGAGAGAGACCGAGAATACTGCCTTCATAACAACAGACGGACTCTTCAAGTTCAAGGTTATGCCTTTTGGTACATACAGCGCCTGTGACTTTCCAGTGAGGAATTCACACAGTGTTTGCTGCATTTAAGTGGCAGACATGCCTTGCGTACTTTGACAACGTCGTCGTGTTTTTCTTGAGCTTTTACAGGCATATCCGGCGCGTTTAGTCTGTACTTCAAGCAGTCAAAGCCTCCGGATTTACCCTAAAGCGAGAAAACTGCCGCTTCGCATACGAGAAACTCTTGTTCTTACGTCATCGCATAAGCAAGTCACGTGTACGTCCAACCCGCAGAAAACAACCGCCATCGCTTCATTACCGCCACTCGCCGACAAAAAGGTTGTGCGTCGATTTCTCGGCCTCTGCACATATTACAGGCATTTAGTCAAAAACTTTGCCCACATCGTCGATCCACTAATAACCTTAAAAATACCGACGTCATTCAAGTGGGAAACGCTGCAGGAGGAAGCATTATAAGAACTAAACCGGCGCCGGCAGATGCCGCCAACACTTACGTACATTGATAAATACACCAACATAAAAATCTATGCTAACTCAAGCAGCGCATGCGTTCAAGCCGTCCTAGTGCCAAAGATTGATGTACTTTCAAGGTTAATCAGTTATACGACCTGGTCGCTAAGGTGGAACCAACTACTCTGCACCAGAAGAGGAAGGATCAAAAGAACAACAAGAGAGAGGCAGGGAAGTTAACCAGGCACATGCCCTGTTTGCTACCCTTCGCTGGTGGAGTGGGGGGTATAAAGATGAGAGAGAGAGGAGAGAGAAAGAAGATAAAGAGACAAAAAAAAGAATCAACAGTGAACGGGCGGGCGCATATGCAGCGGTGGCACTACACGAAATTTAAAAGTGTTCACATAGGCCTGTAGTCCTCCAAAAGCGCTAGACGGCTTTGACTGTCTTGTCAGCCGACGGAAGACGAGGGTGGTGCTCCAGTAACATATACATAGAGAGTGGCCGATCGTCCAATTGTCACAATGTGTCAGAAAGTGTTTGTCTTTCAGAGGCAAATTGAGAGCAGCAGCATAGCAGATGGTCGATCTCTTCTTCGGTGCACAGATGCCGCATTTCACACTGTCGGTCAATCCAGTGAGGTTTGTATATGATTTTGTGAAGGCAACCCCGAACCAAAGGCGACAAAGAAGCGAAGCGTCACCTCGACGTAGTCCGGATGGAGGTCGAAGTTCCAGTCGAGGGTCTATTTGGTAGAGTCTCGTATGTCTTATGCTTGGGGTGTTTCACTCCAGCTGAAACAGACTACGTGCCAGGTGACGAAGCTGCTTTGCAGCGTCTGTCAGTGACAAAGGAATTGGAAGGGTGTGCTCTTCCTGGTGGGATGTGTGAGTGGCGTTGTCTGCGGAATCATTGCTACTAACTCCACAATGACGAGGTAGCCGCTGAAAATTGACCTCGTGGCTTGTTTCTGTGACGTGGTGAAAAAGCTTGGCAACCTCGTACGTTAAGTGTTCGTGGCAACCTAGTCGAAGGACTGACTGCTTGCTCTGTAAGGCTGGATTCGATTCGGAAAACAGCCATTTGCTCGGTCTTTGGGATCTGATTTACTCTAGGGTGCCACAAAACGCTGCAAGTTCTGTCACCGTAGAACTGATGAAGTGTGACAGCTTGATTTGCAGGGTGATTCTCTTTGCTGGAATCACCACCGCACCGCCCTAACCAGACGCTCTAGTTAAACAATCGGTGTATATGTCGACGTGGTTATTATACATTTCGTGCAAGCGGTTCAAGCTCAGTTGTTTTAGAGGCTGACGAAGGTGAATTTGTTTTTTCTGTACTCCTGGAAATAAAATACGTAATTTCGGAAGGATCAGGCACCAAGGAAGGTACACCAATATCTGCGCAGCCATAAAACCTGACGTAAACATTGTACTATGCGCGCAGACAAATGTACTGAACTGCGTGCGGGGCCTCTCAGTAGCGAGGGTCGCCAAGTGGTGGGAAGGTTCCCTAGCATGTTGCCTGAGCTATGCGCGCGTCGTTTCAATGGTGAAGTGCGTTATGATCGGTAGTACTGTGCAATTGAAATGGTCTGTGCCATCAATGCAAAGTAGGGTAAACCAAGGCATATCCTAAGAGCCTGGGCTTGACAATTTTTGAGTGCGCGGAGGTTTAGTTTTGAACGTGTTAGATGCTACAGGTAGTGCCACAGAAATCCAATAAATAATACCATGTACAGCTAGACTAGACAGACGCTCCTAACCTTTTTCCGACAACTAATCTGAACAAGTGACAGATGGTGGTCAGCCGCTTTTTCACATACTTTACGTGTGGGGCCCAAGATAGGTTTCGGTCGATTATGACTCCCAAGAGCCTGTGACTCCGGCTGCATGACACCGATTGCCTGTTCATTGGTATGCCGTATGTGTTGATTTGCTTTCTGGTGGATGCCACGACTGCACACTTTTTACTTGCGATTTGAAGCCATTGTTTACGTAAGTAGTGTGATGTCACTGATGCTGCCTTATGAAGTCGAGCGCAAAGTTGAGGTCAAGTCACACCTGATATCCACACACAGATGTCTTCAGCATAAATGGAAAGTCGTACGCTGCTTGATTGCTTGCCAACTAGTCCAATGAGTGTTAGGTTAAACAACGCCGGGCTTAGCACTCTACCTTGCGGGACTCCTCAGCTACCGTAATACTCGGGTGTCGGGCCATTCTCTGTCTGCACGTGAAATGACCCACTGTGTAGGTAGCTCTTAATTCACATATATATCTTGCCACCGAATCATACTCCACCTAATGCACTGAGAATGGCTTCGTGGGTGAAGACCACCACACCTTGTGCTGGCTAAGAATCTTTACGGACCCTTCAGGTTTTCTCGCACAGGGGAGTCTGCGTCTTCGAAAATTCGTCATAACCATCGTTTACAAAGACATTCAAAATGTAGCGCAAAAAACGCCAAGACGGACCCAACGAACGACACAGCACAAGCGCTTTTAACAACTTTGATGAAAAAAGTTCAAGGCACACATATCTTCTTACCGCACAGACGGGGAGGGATACACCCGGCTGGTTACAGGGGGTGCTCAGCGAAGATTGCACATCAACAGTATCATTCAAACACGTTAGTTCGGTTGCTAGCAGTAAAACAGACGGCTTACTAACACAATCACTACCTTATCTGTTGTTAAAAAAGGCTTCTGAAAGTTCTCGTGCTTTCCTATCTTTACTCCTACCCAAAATCTCGACCTCATGCAACCTTGGAGAATAAGTCCGGGCTTTGCAATGTGCAGAAAGATGCGCATTCATATGCTTCTTCAAATTATGCGCTGCTCTCTCATTCCATCTTTGCACAACCACCAGTATGCCATAAGTACCACTTTTGGTATGACAAAGAGATTTCATACACTGCCCCTGTGGCGCAACGGACATACTTCTTGGCATGTGTAACTTATTGGCACCCTTTTAAATGCCTACCCGCTATTACCGGCTATTCAGGGGAACACTAGGGTGAGCCTATTGGGAGCAGAAAGAAAAAAACGGGCACACCGTACCTACCGGCCACCTTCTTGTTATTGCGGCTAGTTTTGTGCAGATAAGGCTCATTTTGTGCACATTTTTGCACAATGAGCCACAAATACGATCGCACATGTAGCGCAAAGGCGTTAGTGTGCATTTATGAGGGAAATGCAGGAGAAGCGAATATTCTTTCCATCTTATTTTTTTACAAAGGGAGAAGCTCGTCTTTGCACTTCATTGCGAATTCGTAATCCATCCATCCATCCTTGGTGGCAACGGGCAAACAGCTAGTAGCTTTTTCTGGTAGTCCCAGGAAGCTCTTGCCGATTGGGCGTCGCTAAGGTGATAGCGTCTGTGATTCTTAGGTTTCCTCGCAATGTTAAAATATAGAGCAGTCATGCATTGTCATGCTTTCATGGTACCAGCGTAACTAATCAAAGTGGACGATTGAGCCAGTTGGTGATACAAGATCTAAGTGTGCTGCGCGGTAGAAAACATGGACGGGAAAAAGACAAGGACAAACGCAGACTGTCAACTGAAGGTTTATTCAACCCGCACTGCATATAGATATATATATATATATATATATATATATATATATATATATATGACAACCAGGAAGAAAGAGAGGAAAGAAAGGAAAGTAGCATTTAAAAAAAAAGTCAGACTTTCGTATACGTGAAGCACGAGGCAGAATATCAGACAACTTCCACGCATGCGCCATTTGCCAGAAATTGAAGCTCCTTATTTAGAAGGGCAACCGATGGTTTGCTCACGCAGTTGTCATGTTCTTGAGCCATTTTCTCTCCTTCAATAATCATGCGCGTGTGATCATCTTTGTGCTTGTACAATACAACTGTATTTTCAATCAGCGCTTGGCAACCACATCTGCTGGCATGCTGAGCTAAGAATCTTTCGTTCCCATTGCGAACATTGTGTGCGTGTTTGCGCAGCCACTCTTTGAGGCACCTGTATACTTCCAGCAGAGGCCAGAAAAATGGCCCTCGCTCGGTATCGCCATTCAGGAAATGCATGTCTGGCAATGATTGACGTACTACTTACTTCAGGCACAGTTTAGGTGGCAGTTTAGAATGTTTGAAGCTCAAAGGCAGAAACTTCAAGCATCGCAACTCAGCTGCTTCGAGAGTGGCATCATCCAGTGCCCCGTCCCAGCGAGGCTCATTGTGCCGGCCGCGTCGGTGTACATGCTGCCGGCGCTTTTTATAAGTGGGCACAATTCTAACGTGTAAGAATGACTGTAAAGTGCAGTTTAGATATCCCTGGACCTAAATAAACCATTCCTAAGCGTGTGTGGTGTCCGCACAAATAGCGATGACAATCGATCTGCCATGAGTTCTGACGCAAGCTGTCACCAAAAGCTTCCTTCCGAGCGCAGTAGCCGGTACTTCTCCGACTTGTATATAGGTAAGAATGCGCAATTTTAAGTTTGTAATTTGGTACGCCTTAGTGAACTTATACACTGCCGATCTTTTTCAGCGGATTGCATTAGTAATTTGTTTGGCGGCTTCTTAGTTGCAGGTATCGATATAACTCCAAATCTGTAATCTGGCATGCTGGGTGTATACTGCTATATTGTCGCTTGCAAGAAAAAAAACTCAGTATTCACTCATGTGCGCGCATATGCTCCGAAAAAGTCATTTTGAATCATCTGTACATGTTTACAAGTTGCAAGTGGGAGAACCGACTATCAAGGAAATAATATTGCCAACAACAGCCGACCATTGGTGGCTGCTCCTGCAGTCAGTTTGAGATTTTTCAGAGTTAAGATGTAAATTCTTCAACAAACTTTGAGCTGTTGCCAATATCCGTACGTCATTCGTTACCCGGAAGCCGTTCATCTCTGTCGAATCAAGACGCAATTGTTATTTGGAAAGGAATATCGCGTCTATCTTGACTGTGCGACTTGTAAGCTTGAAGCTTAACGGCATGTTATTCGGATAAATAATCATTTTACAGCACCAACAATTATGTTCTGCACGTGGTGTAGTTGGTAGAGCATGCCGTTCAAAATCGGAAGGTCGCGAGTTCAAGTCTGAAGGCCGCTCCGGCGTCCCAGTACCAACGCTGGGAGGCCCTGGTGCCAGCGCAATACTGGGTCCGTAATCAGGCATGACGCTAGACGCTGGTACTCAGCGGCACTTGATTTTCCTATAGGAGGAGATTGATTCTATGAGAGATCCAAAAACTCGGTACATTCGATGTCTTCAGTTTTCCTCGTAATTCTGTATATTATGCCCGTATGACTAAATAGATGGGAAACCACATATTTGTTTTAAAAAAATTTTAACCAAACAAAATCAAGACGAACCTTCGGGTGAGAACGGTCGTTTTACGAGGAGTGCGTTTTCGTTAGTTTTTGGTCATGTTGGATGTGATGCAAGCTACATATCACGACTATAACTCTCCATAGCGCAAATAAAGAATATGGAGAAATAGCTGAATTTTATGTTCGCTAATTGTGGGCAGGCAACTCAACTGTTTTTATAAATTCATGAAACACGCTCGTTTTGACACCTGCTCAATTTTGGGAGCGATTTCTGCCTATGTGAAGGTCATAGCTTGTTCTTATTTGCAGCACTGAGATTTCTTTGTGTGGATAATTATTTTGTGCAGTAACATTTGTCTAGCATTTTTGAAGTAATCACTTTTGCAGCTGGAAACATGAAAAAAAACGGTCAGTCAATTCCAGTACCTCTAATGAAGAAACCCCACTCTCAATTCCGATTGTTCTCAGAACACTGCGCTACTATATTCAGAAAAAAGGAAAACTTGTTGCCCCATTTTCATTAGAACAAACTTACAAATGCTCGAACATTTTGTTTTCAGAACGTGTTCACTACCACGTAAGTAACATATATTGTGCGAAGAAAATGCAATAGCATTTTTTTTCACATATCATCTTCCGAAATAACAATATCGAGGTATTTCTAGCTAGTGTGAAGTATTCTTTAAAAGAAACACTCCTTTATGGAGCGCATTTGAGTAATTTCCTATCCCGCTTGTTTTCGTTATCATTCATTCCAAAGGCAGCCCTTTCAGTTTCAGCCTGCTTTCAATTCATTTGCTCGGCTAGAATGGAATTTATATCTTGAATGCTAATTAGTGAACTGTCCCGAATAACTTTATATTATATTTTGTGGTTTCGCAGAATTCAAAAAGGTCGGTATAAAAACACAAGCTCTCTTAGGAAACGAGTTTACAGAGAAGGCAGTTGTCGAGAAACCGAGTTTCGGTGGCACAAAATTGTACACTTTTAAGCCAAATGCCATTAGCAGTGCTTAAAACGTGTCGATTACGTAAATATCAATGACAGTAGTCCTGGCAACAGACGCAGCATCCTATGCGTGACTCTCACCTGGTTTGCATTCACAAACACACCATGACAGGATGTATTTCATGGGTACTAAGAGTTCCTACTGCTTATTCTTTTTACTTCCAGAAGCAGTCAATATTACAGGTAGGTCCACCAATAACATCAATTTTATTCATATTACCTTATAATAACGCAAACAATTCAATTGCTGTCTGCAGTGTGTAGCGCGTTCTCACACAGCGTATGCGACTATACTTACAGTCAGTCAGGTGTGGAGCACAGGCACTTGATTTTTCACACGATCCGTATATATACGGTGCGCATTTGAAGAATTGGTCGAGCTCCAATGCCCAAAGAAGAATGTATTATGAACGTACGCACTCTACGCTCAAGCATTCTGGGCTGCAGAGTGAAAAAGCCAGCTGAAGTATGTGGGGCGGTTGTCTTCAAGTTGCGCTGTGGTGCTAGCCGGTCGGCATTCTCGCCATTTGTGGACTCCTAACTTATAACAGTACCAGAAGGTAACCCTCATCTACACAGTTTTATTGCGATAACAATTATATGGACACTCTCAGCTGGATTTTGCCGCCAGCGTCGGCGTCGACGTCGGCGTCATGCACCGTATATGTATACGTATCTCGGTATATGAAAACGCAAGAAAGAAAAAAATCCACAAAAAAGCACTCCAACACGCGGAATTAAACGTAGGACCTCTGCGGCGTGAACGCGAGGCGTTAACCATTGCGCCACACCGAAGTACGTTCTTAACCGTTCAAACGGCAAGCTATTTATATCAACCGCTTACCGCTGTTGTGTTTTCGGCATTACTAGAAAGATGGTGCAATAAGCGCATGTCACCACATCGCGCAGCGGTGCCCGCTCTAATCTTCTACGCATACTTTGCCCGACTTAGAGAAAAAGAGCTACGCTCCATCACGCGCCCTTATCTCGCGGTGGCGAGGAGGGGAGGATCGTACGCCTTGGCTGGCCTCGGGCCTTACGTGGAACGATTCTGCTTTAGTTACCAGGCGCACAAAGGACACTGCAATCATTGCAGTCTCCGTTCGCGAAAAGGGCTCGCTTTTCAGACTGCGTGAAGTAACAAACGAGACGCTTATTCGCGTGCGTCAGTGCCTGTGAGTACGTTTTGTGCGTATTTTCTGCGCGAGCAAGCGGGGCTCGTTTCGATCTGCTTTTCACTCTGCGCGTGACGTTTCAAATTGTTTTTATCGCGTTCATTGCTTCAGATTTGCGGCAAAGCTTCGACTTTTTCATTAGGCTTCATAGGGTTTTGTATTAGCAAGTTTACTGAAACAAAAGGCAAATACATAGACATGAAATGATGCACGCTGCTCTTGAACGAGCATTACAATAATGTCGCTATCTAAAACGCATGGAATCAAATCTGAGCGTTGAAAAAATCAGAAAACTTTCATTTTAATACTTTTGCGCAAAGAACGCGGGAATACGTAGCCACACAAGAGTTGTTAATTGTCCTATTGTTTGGGTTGCTGCTTCTTACCCTGATATTTTAATTTTTGTGCGCAATCGTTATATGTCCTCAATACAGTTTCATTCGAGTGCTTCTGTTCGTTTCTAATAAAACTTCACACTTCCAATATATACGTTATTGCTGTCATTATAAGAAATCAAAGAAAACAGCATGCTATTGTGCTTTATAGGCGCAAGAGTTATCGTTGACGTGGTAGTTGTAACGTTATGAAAACAATGTATGAAATTTTGAAAGTTCGGTCCTATGAAAATGGTGCGACAAGTTTTCTTTCGAATATCAAGCTCAATCCTCTGAGAATAACCTGCATACTTTAGCAAAAATGAGAGTGGGCTTCATTCTTATAGATTTTTTAATTGACCGACAATAATTGTTTTCGATATTTTTGGATCCCAGAATTATTTACTTAGAAATCACTAGAGAAATATAAATGCTGAGGAAAGGTATTCACATTAAACACAAATATAGCTGTAAAATGAAGAAGCTACGGCTTTTGTCGAAAGAAATATTCTGCCCGAAACACGAGGCAGGTTAAAAAAAGTGTTTCTGCGAAATTTTTAAAAAAGATTTAGGCTGCCCACATTCGTAAAACAAAGTGAGCTACTCATCTGTTACTTTTATTTGCGCTTTACAGAAATGTGTAGCTAGGATTGCTGTTAGCATGACGGCAAGTTTGCGAGAAACAACTCTTCGTTAAACGGCCGTCGTCATCTGGTGATACTATTTAGATTTTACATGGTCGAAACTTTTTTTACTTGAAAACAAAATGTGGTGTTGCGCTATTCCTTCATATGCTGAAAATATACCGAATCTCGACGAAAATGAGCGACATCAAGTATACCACCTAGAAGGATGCCTCGATGTATTCGTAGCTTGTACATTCTGAGATATTAGAGGCGTGGAGGATGTGGGGGATATTTCTGATTTCGGCGCCATTTATGTTGACGAAACCCAGGAAGCAAAATACACTGAAACCTGCATTGCCCTGTGGGAAGGCTAGTTTTTATTTTAATTGATCGTGCTTAAGAGCAGCCCGGCAAACCTCAACCCCACTTCTTGGGGCGTTTTGCACCTGGCATGGTGTTTGCTGCCGACGTTTTCCCTCGCTAGATTGAACATTACCTCCCAAAATTTACAGTGTGCTTTTTACGAAGCCAGGTAAAGCCGTTTTGAAGTAGTTGACAATTTGGTTACAGTTTATTAGGAGCCATTCACGAGGTTTTTTTCCGACATTTTCATTTTATTAGGTACAGATGTACTTATACAGAGATGACACAATTTTTAAAAGCATTGGCTAAAGTGTGAATGCGCCATTCTTAGTATCAGTGAAGTCACCAAGAAACGGTTTTATGAAGTTCATTAGGCTTTCATAATCAGCTGCCGCATAATTTTTAAAGCAATCTGTTTATGCAGCTGGATAACGAGAGGTTTCAGTATAGGAGAGTCGAGTCAGCAGCTTGTGGCCAGAGAAGGCTTCATCAACTGTAACGACTTATTCTGAAAAGTCATAATTTCAAATAACAGCTCAAGAATAGTACTCTAAGAACTTTGTACAGAGTTGTGATCAATTACCATTTGAGTGAAACCGTGTTTTAAGACAATGTCCAAGATAATTTTACTACTTTGCTATTTTAAAGCCCACCAGAAGCCGTTCCCACCTAATACTAGGCAGAATAAAACCACCAGGTGAACAATTTTCTTGTGCTGAAAAGGAGACCTGTATTGTATAGCCTGATCATCTAATCAAGGGCTCATTCTGGTGGTCTGTAGTATGCGAATAATAAAAAGGAATGCCCCCCCACATGACAATTGAATGCATTGCTCTTGATATAGCGGTTTTCGTCCAGTGATGCCTCTGTTGGTTGCTTCGTTAGGACAGCTACAGCTCCGCCCTTGTGCGCCCTACCTCTAAGACCAATGTTTTAACATAGCGAGATCACTAGGTCATCTGTAACTTTATAACGTAACCATATCTCCGTAATGAGAGTCACATGATCGAGAGTCGTGAAAGAGCACTTGAACTTCTACTGAATCTGCCCTATTGATGAATTGTATGTTAGGGAACCCTGGATCACGTTGTCACAAAGAGCGACTCATAGTATTACAACCACGTGGAGCTTCGTTGCGCATTGAAAAAATTCGCATTTTAATTATGCATTTTTTAACACGAAAGAGTTTCTTTCGGGGACTACCACGGCTTCGCTGACGTGAAATATGACGTCGTAAATTATGTATCAGTAGATTGTGAAGAAAAAGTTCTCCACCTCCCCGATAGTAAATGTGAAAAAATGCAAATGCATTTCTTCCACCAAGTAAGGGAACCACCGTTGTCACACATTCGCTTTCAACGATTTCGGCCATGGCCTTGAGAGGCACCCAGCGAGCGAATGGTCCACAGCGAAAACCGAGCGTACGGATGAGTATATTGCCAGCGTTCTAGGCTCGGCGTTGGCGTCTCAAAGCGGCATTTCGAGCACACATTTTTGGATGTTCTTGAGAGGCGTGCAGCCAGCGAACGGTCCAGAGTGAGGCGTGAGCGGATGAGAGAGTGGCCCGCAGAGAGCGAAGAGATTGAACAGTGAGACAAGAAGCGGCAAAGCACTGAACCTATTTTCTCCTACAGTCTCTCCCACTACGTGATCCAGTTGCTAGGGGTGAGGATAAGCGCGCGCACCCACAGCTGTAGCTATTGCTCGGGACCTAAGTGAAGGAGATAACACCTGCCTATGGGGGACGCTGCGTACAACGCCGGATGCCTGACATAGCTTCAATGAGAAATGGATTCGCATATAAAAACTAAACAGACTGCGCCGGTCCGTCGGTCGCCTGTAACGTTTCTATCAAGCCGCCTCCACAGAGGCCGTGGTCTCTCCTGCACCCGCGCTTATGAGACTCATGAAACGGGAGAGCACGAAGGTCACTTCGTTCAGCGCTGCGGCTACGTCTACGAAGGGAGCACGCTTCTCGAACTTGAAGTGAGAATTGTGACAGTTTCTCATGCTTGCCCTGTGTATACTTCAGCATTCGTATCGCTAGTCTTTCTTTCTGTTTGAATAGCGTCACTTCAAGTGTGGAGCGGTGACAGTATCTAGTCCTGTGCACGTCTTGTGTATGCTCATTTCGTCTACTGCTTTCTGCTTTAGTTGTGCACTACAAGTTTTGATGTGGTTGTGGTACGTCACGTGATTCAGCCATTTGTAGCTGTAGCATTGATTCCAAAGAACTTGTGGCGAAACATTGAAAAACAACACTCAACTACTTCTGTGAAGGCCAGATTCAGTTTCGTGTGGTAGCGATTCCTACGAGAGAGACCAACAGTCATTTTTGTCTAGGCAATGTCCCCTGGCATTATATGCCGATGCCTGCTGGTAAACAGGATTTAGACATTTTCTAGAAAGCTGGCGCAGTGCGTGGTTATATGCCGCCTTCCCCCATTTTTTCTATGTATTGTTGCTCTGAAGCAAGGTTAGTCAAGTAACATAGGTGTGACTAAAAAATGATTTGAAGTGAACTCAGTGCGGCTCGCTGAGCACAGTATTCACTCCGGTCTCCTCAAAGTTACTAAATGAGAGCCACTGACTTTCCGCAAACGCTTCGTGGCAGAGCATCCCACCGATTTTCGTATGAAACTCCTTGTTTTCACTGCGCATCACAATAGGCTTTACATCCACTACGAACCACATTCGAAGAATAACTTTACAGATATTACCTTTGTAAATTTACAAGCTTTATAATAACAGTGTTTAATCGAAATGAATAGTAAGGGCACTCACAGTAACTGCAGAAGCATCAACATTGAAACAAAGAAGAAGCGTTTCATTTCAGTTGGAGTAGTATAACCTTTTTACTTGACGAGAGGAGATTGGCGTTACGACCTTATATACTCAATGAGGCTACTTAGTAGTGCTCCCTAACAACACTAGCGTCCACTGGCGGCTCAACAAGGTGTTTTTTAAAATAGCTATGTGCAAAGTTCCTACTGACGTAGGTACATGCATTTTTTCTTGAAAAAAAAATCACGGTGCGTCCATTGTTTCTGATTGGTGACATTAGTTTGATAGAAATATTTCTTCGAGTTGACAGCAATTTTGGATACATGACCAATATTTGGACCTTAATACTTGAATTATAAAAAGGGAAGATCGTAAAATCGAGCTCTCGTTTAATTGGACGCAATTTTCACAAAAACCCAGAGAAGGACCTTGAGTGGACAATAATGGCTCACACCAGCGTGTGTCCATTACGTATTCGATGACCTGTCTTCTCGACTTACGAATCAGTATTTCTACCACGTCTATACGCAATCATACATAAAAATTGAGCAATCTCACCTGACAGTCAGTAAAAATTCACACAAGTAGCAATGATTGGTAATTTCTCGATGGTGCTGTAACAGCGTTACGGTAACCAGGCGTGTTGTTGTATTGCACAATTTTACTTTTTGGAGCTGTATTATTACCAGATCAGTATAGGTTTACATATGGTATTAATAATAATATTTTTATATTTTGCACTAACAAAATTGCAGCTGCACTGTTCCTCGTTCAATTACGCATTCTTCAGTTTACTGCTGCTACAAATCGCCCAGTATGGTACCATGGAAGATAGATTCAAGTTAATGAAAACACCGGTGTATATGTGAGGGCTTGAAGTTTTTGGACATTCGTATATACCCTGCTTTTGTAGTTGTTCCTTTTTCTTGCTAATCGATTTTCTTTTTCTTTTGATTTCAAAGAACCCTTTTGTCTACACTACGTTGGCACCTTTTCTGTCTGTATCGTCACTATATATGATATTTTACCTAGCACGCAGAAAGCTCAATTGCCGAGTCGCTGGAGCAAGCAGTAGCCTCGTATGCAATGGAAGCAACACCTCAAGAGTGGCTCTCAGCTCAATATAATGCCCTACTAAGATGTTATCGGACGTCGAAAAAGAACATCATGCTCACATTGACTTCAGCTTTCCTTCGAAGTTTTTGGTCACAAAGTTCTCTCCCACACCAGAGATTTGTGACTCAAAAAACGTCTGAAGTGAAGGAGACAGCGCCGACGAATGTCAGCCTAGTGGTACTCGTTAATCAATTGTCAATTTGCATGTCAACTACGCGGAGGACGGCTAAGCCTTCTAATCTTGTTTCTAACACGCACGAGGTGCCCACCACTGGTGGAACCTGTTAGACGCATGCGTGACCCTTGTCGAAGCTACTAGAAAATAAATTCACCGTAGAAGGGCATGACATCCCGCCACCACCACCCACCCCCCGGTAAGCGCTGAATATCTCTAGGACGGAAGGCCCTGTGATATTCAATGCCCTAATACGTACGGCTAAGATGGCAGCGAGGGAAGCAGAAGCAGACACATTATGTTCAAATTGGCTGCAGAACCTCTTCATGGTTGCGCACCCAAAAGAGAGAACGCTACCCTGTGCGGGAAAATATGGAACATTGAGCTATATGCAAGCTATACGAGATCGTCCCGCCGTGGTGGTCAAGCTGCTAAGGTACTTCGCTGCTGACCCGCAGGTCGCGGGGCAGAGTTGCGGCTGCGGCAGCTGCGCATTCGATGGAGGCGAAAATGCTGCAGGAGCGTGTGCTCAGATTTGGGTGCATGGTAAAAAACCCAAGGTGATCGAAATCTCTGGAGTCTTTCACTACGGCGTGCCTCGTAATAATATGGTGGTGTCGGAGTGTTAAAGCCTACATATCAATCAACCATGCTATGCGAGGTTCATCTCAACGAGGGGCGGGAGCACCGCCCGTCACGCGGAAAGGTGTTACCCAAGACATCCCTGTCTGAGGCAGCTCCGTGGATGTGCAACGCTGAATCATCAACAGCAAGAACTTGCAAACACCCTAGGCTAAAGACATCAATGACACTGGTAAGGTTATTGTGGCCTCCGATGGATAAAGTGCGTACACTTTTGCTGAATGTATCCTTGCCCTTATTATATAACGGTTATAGAGTCCACATATAGAGTCCTACCCATCATTAATGCACGCCGTTACGCAATTATCTGATCACATATCAGGAAAGCGGCAAGCCGAGGCATCGTTCGCAAGTATTCCCAATGTATTCCCAATTTTCGACAAGTCAAGAGATGTCTACAATGAAGTGACCTGTAACCGCAGGAAGGTCATTGTTGTCAACACTTTTGTCAAAGCCTTCGTATCATCTATCTCGCCTTTCCCCGCTCTCTAGAACTAGAATTAACCAGCTTCTTACATCTTTATCTACTTTTCTACGTTATTAGACTAGTCGTATATGTTTTTACTAGCACGTATATTCTACTCTCGAATGAAGACCGCAGTCTACTACTATATCTATATACAAAAGCTTCATTTACTACTTCAAAACACGAACGAAATAGGATACAGCCTTAAAGGCAGCGCCAGTCTATTCTTTAGCAGCTATAAACATCTCGCGTTCACTTTTCATGCACTCCAACCACCCGCGAAGTAAACGCCTAATGTAACAATTACTTAGAAGTAGCAGATTAGTTTTCAAAACAGGAGTGTGGAACTCCTAAGTTGACAGGAAACATCAAAGTAGTAGTGCGACCACTCGAAATCAGAAAAACGTTGACAGTGCAGACACTCGGAGCCGACAATGCTTGAGTTGAACGGATGTCTTAATCACTTCTGTATACTTCACAAAGTAATAGCATTCCTTCATTAACTTCCATTACTCTTACGAAGGATAAAAACTGCTTCGCTTGGCTTATGACATAGGACGCTTGTGTTCTTCATCATCATCATCAGCCTGACTACGTCCACTGCAGGACAAAGGCCTCTCCCATGTTCCGCCAGTTAACCCGGTCCTGTGCTTGCTGCTGCCAATTTATACCCGCAAACTTCTTAATCTCATCTGCCCACCTAACCTTCTGTCTCCCCCTAACCCGCTTCCCTTCTCTGGGAATCCAGTCAGTTACCCTTAATGACCAGCGGTTATCCTGTCTACGCGCAACATGCCCTGCCCATGTCCATTTCTTCTTCTTGATTTCAGCTATGATATCCTTAACCCCCGTTTGTTCCCTAATCCACTCTGCTCTCTTCTTGTCTCTTAAGGTTACACCTACCATTTTTCTTTCCATTGCTCGCTGCGTCGTCCTCAATTTAAGCTGAACCCTCTTTGTAAGTCTCCAGGTTTCTGCTCCGTAGCTAAGTACAGGCAAGATACAGCTGTTATATACCTTCCTCTTGAGGGATAGTGGCAAACTACCTGTCATAATTTGAGAGTGCTTGCCAAATGTGCTCCACCCCATTCTTATTCTTCTAGTTACTTCAGTCTCGTGGTTCGGCTCTGCGGTTATTACCTGCCCTAAGTAGACATAGTCCTTTACAACTTCAAGTGCACTATTACCTATCTCGAAGCGCTGCTCCTTGCCGAGGTTGTTGTACATTACTTTCGTTTTCTGCAGATTAATTTTAAGACCCACCTTTTTGCTCTCCTTGTCTAGCTCCGTAATCATGAGTTGCAATTCGTCCCCCGAGTTACTCAGCAATGCAATGTCATCGGCGAAGCGCAGGTTACTAAGGTATTCTCCATTGACTCTTATCCCTAACTGTTCCCATTCTAGGCTTCTGAAAACCTCCTGTACGCACGCGGTAAATAGCATTGGGGAAATTGTGTCCCCCTGCCTTACACCCTTCTTGATTGGTATTCTGTTGCTTTCTTTATGAAGCACTATGGTAGCAGTTGATCCCCTGTAGATTTCTTCCAGAAGGTTTATATATACTTCATCTACGCCCTGATTCCGCAGTGTTTGCATGACGGCTGATATTTCTACTGAATCAAACGCTTTCTCGTAATCTATGAAGGCTATGTATAGGGGTTGGTTATACTCTGAGCATTTCTCTATTACCTGATTGATAGTATGAATGTGGTCAATTGTTGAGTAGCCTGTTCGAAATCCTGCTTGTTCCTTTGGTTGATTGAATTCTAATGTTTTCTTTACTCTGTTAGCAATTACCTTTGTAAATAGCTTGTATACTACAGCGAGCAAGCTGATCGGCCTGTAATTCTTCAAGTCCTTGTCATCTCCTTTCTTATGTATTAAGATGATGTTAGCGTTCTTCCAAGACTCTGGTACTCTTCCCGTCAGGAGACACCTCGTAAACAGGGTGGCTAGTTTTTCTAACACAATCTGTCCTCCATCTTTCAGCAGATCTGATGTTACCTGATCCTCACCAGCAGCTTTGCCCCTTTGCATGCTCTCCAAAGCTTTCCTGACTTCTTCTATCATTACTGGTGGGGTGTAATCTGGGTTACTGCTAGTTCTTATAGTATTAAGGCCGTGGTTGTCACGGCTACTGTACAGATCTCTGTAAAACTCCTCTGCTATTTTAACTATCCTATCCATATTGGTAGTTATTTGGAGCTTGGTAGCTTGTGTTCTTAGAATTAGCCAATTGAAAAACGCCTTACATTCACATAGCAAAAGCGTAAATGACGTCTCTCTTCGGCGTACGTTTTAATGGTTCTAAGATACGCGACGCACGAAAAAAGACATATAAATGGCACGAATGACTTGTCTTCATACAGATGCTGCTAAGCAGGTGACACGCACGAAAACAAAACAGACAACATAACAACCAGGAAGCCAGGCATAGAAAACAATTCCGAAGTATATATCATAGGTCAGTGAGGGTGACTAATACAGCAAACACAATTGTTCAAAAAAAAAGGTCTACGTATATTGAGTCAAAAATCAAAGAAATGTATCAGAACTTCTACTTGCGTAGAAGTAATATTTAAAACGACAACGAAACCAAGTTCCGACGGGCATGCTGTTATTTCCATGACATCAGAGTTTGTTGCTATGGTATTCATTGCTTGGAACTTAAAACAAAGCAATCCACACTGAGCGCTCAACTACATCTGTGAAAACTTTTATCACTTTCGTGCTATACCGATTCCTATGACAGATGGATCAATCCTTTTTCCAAAAGCACACTTGCAAAATCACAATGAAATGATAAGCTAAAACAAAACCTTTCATTGAAAACACTTCAAAATTTATTATCTATGTAGGTGTATTAATTTACATTCATGAATTCGAAATGCGAGAAAGCTTCCACCTGTATTTTAGAGTAGGTCGCGATAGCGGAATTTGGCATCGTGGGCATTGCCTTCTGAACGGCTAACGTGCTACAGCTTTAGGTACATCCCTCAACCGTGCCGTAAGGAATAGAGAATATCGCTAGTTGAATGCTTATTGCGAGCGTAGTGAAGCGCCCACTACGCCATAGAGCTTCATAACATCTCTTAGAAGAAACTCTGACACTAGTGTCTATAGAAGCTTCAATGCATGGCGCTTCAGCGAGCACTAGAAATATGGGTAGTACGGGAACTTGCCTAGTCTTCGTATTTTACGTTCCTTGTGGCTCCGCGTGGCTTGAAGCTGCTTCGTAACGAAACAACTGTGGGCGAATTTTCAGTAGTTACGCTTCACCATCATGACCTTTTAGTATCACAATTTTAAAAGAGCTCCGAGAGTTCAAAATGGTTCATCCTTGCATTCGAAACAAAACCGAAAGACAGCAATAAGCGAAACCAGAAGTGCGATTCAGCGCCCGCAAATTCGAGTACTAGTGAAATACATGTCATATATTCATAATTTTCAAGGTCGCGAAACGATGGCAGTGCAAGAGTCCCCTTAATTTATTTTTAGGAGACTCTATATACCTCGCCATAAGTTTTAATTTCGCGAATTCAAAGCGGACGTAAATTATACCGTGTGTGACCTCCATTTCATGAATACCCCGTTTGCACCTGGTATCACGTTACATAATACGAAACTTGGTATATGTGAAACAAGTGAAATGGCCGCCAGTATGGTGTGAGCAGGCATGTAGTCATGATTTATATGACACACAAGGCATGATTATCATGTTTGGACGTGGCATTTACCACCCTCGTCTACTCACGTCACGTGACGCAAAAATTGGTATATGCGGAGCTAGCAAAAGAGCCGCGAGTAAACTTTGAGCGTTGCATGCAGTCATATTTTGCATGACCTAAATATCATAATCGTCATGTTTGGACATGTCATTTACATTCGTCGTCTATTCACTTCGCGTGATGCCAAGTTTGGTATATGTGAAGCTAACGAAATGGCCAGGGAAGCCCTGCTGCAGTGGTCTAGTGGCTAAGGTACTCGGCTGCTGAGCACATTTCGCGGGATTGAATGCCGGCTGCAGTGGCTGCATTTTCGATGGAGGCGAAAATGCTTTGAGCCTGTGGGCTAAGACTTGGGTGCACGTTAAAAACCGCAAGTGGTCGAAATTTTCGCAGCCTTTCGCTACAGCACCTCTCATACTCATATGGTGGTTTTGGCATATTAAACCTCAGATATCAATCAATCAGCGACACGGCCTGGAGCACGTTATGAGCGTAGCATGACGTCATGCTTTACGTGACACGCATATCATGATTTTCATGTTTAGACGTGTCAGGTACCATCGTCGTCCTTTCACGCCACGTAATAACAAATTTGGTATATGGTATATATTCTTGGCGTCCATTGTGCCGTAAACAGTGCTCCTCACAATAAAAATATCACTGCTAAAATTTAAAATGGCAGTACAACATTGTTGGAAAGCTCAAGCAGGCGATCATACAAACACATACCAGTTCTGCCTGAAGGTGCACAATTGGGTGCAGCAAGCAAAGTGACCTGCTCGCTTTCAAGAAGGTAGGACCCGGGTTTTGTCCTCAGCTGAAATGTTGAAAGGGAAGCTGCATATCACACCATGGACTCCCAAGGGCAGCAAAAAAACATTGTTCTTTTCCAGTTGCAAACACGTCTCAGCTTATTAAAAGTAACGATAGACCCGTGTCCTCGATAGTATTGTGATACAGTTGATACACTGTACAAGTATTTTGCCAATAAGATACAAATGTACTTTTGAAAAGTATCCTGATACAGCAATACAGATCCTCAGAAATATCTCTGAAATACTATAGCGATACTGTCGTATAGCGATACGGCGCAGCTCTGGAACGTAGCCACCGCAAGAGCAGCAAAATCATGAAATGCAAGCTATGAGATCTATGACACACATGTAATCATTTTCGGGTTGTGATAGTCATTTATGCTCATAATACGGTCAATGCCATAATAATTTTGGTATCTATAATATTATTGAAATGGCCGGGAGAACTACAAGTCGTAGGCGGCTACATAGATACGCCGAAGTTCACGAAGAAGTGTTTCGCATTTAAAAGCTTCTCCACCGGAAATTGAAAAAAATGACTTCTTAACCATGTCGATCGGCACCCGACGCTTTAAAGACGTGGCAGAGTGATACACGTCACTACGTCATGGCACCTTGATTTTTCAGAGTGTCTCTTCCGCACTGTGCCCTCTGTTGTGGGGGTTAAGAGGGGTGGTGTGGCCGTCACTGAGAAGGGGAATGAAGTAGTGTGGCATGGAACTTACAAGCATCAACATAGAACATTTCAACTTCCACGCCGTTAAACCACGGCCTCCCCGATTGCACGCTGGTTCGTAAACTCGGAGGGCATGGGCTCAATGCAAGCAATAAACTCTCGCCACGATGACATCACGTATTCACTCTTAAAAGGTGTCAGGTTCTTTGCGTTTGGATTTGTGTTAGGGGGAAACGTGTCGGTATAAAAGTAGTGGCGCTTCCTCAAGCACCAATGGTGTTTGCAGATGACTTTATGAGGTGCTATAGCACTAATAAAACTGCTCCACTACGTGCTGCAGAAAGTAATATTGTAGATGAGCGAAAATCCTACCTTGGTGGAGTAATGCACAAGCCAGCGGGACGTGACGTCTGAGCGCATTTGCGGATTAAGCTACGGATCTCTTCCTCCCATTTTGCTGAAGCTGAGGTGCTTGTGTATTCAAGAGCGCAAGCCTAAATTACACTATCACTCGGGAGTGCACACCGTGCTTTATCTCACTTTAATTGACGACGATTGCAAGAAGTGTATAACCAGTTGCCGTTTTTGGGGGTGAATTTTCTTAGAGCCAAGCCTTGTCTGCCCGCGGTACACGTCTCGGATATATCAGTGGATGTGAGAAACACAGAAAGAAAAAATTTTAAAATGCAAAACACTGACAGAACAACAATAGCACAAACACTTTATAATAGTCGGAGACTTAAACACAGATACTGTGCGACCTACATTCTAAGGCAAAATTACCCGAAAAAGGAGTAACGGAGCGCAATAGGCGCACGCGATGAACGGATAGACCGTAGAGGAGCAACCACAGAGGGAAGCGTTCGGCGCGAAACCACTTATTCTTCACTAGAGATGAACCGCCCGGACATTGGAGGCAGCGCAAAAAGCGTTGCAAAGGTGACCAACCTTCCTTCTTTACAGAACACATGTCCTTCTCCTTCTCTGCTGGCTCAGTTTTTCCCCGTATTTTGCCGGCGGCGGTTGCGTAGCGTCGCGCTCGGGGTGCTCGACCACAGCCGCCTGGATTCGACGATCTAAGAATTACGACGTGGTGCTTGTGTGTACGCCTGGATGAGTGTGGGCTGCTGCTTTAGCGTTTCCCTGCACCCATGAAGTCTGGAGCAGGCCTCGACAGGTCACCACGCCGTGTTGTATATCTCTGGCTTCAAGATATTCACGACCAACACACCATAGTAGCAGTTGGGAAGGCCAATATGGCGGCCGAGAAGAACAGGCCTATAGGATATATAGTTCAGTCCGACTCGGGGCAGAAAACGGCACTGGATTCTAAGGCAAGTAGGTTATCATTCTTTATTCTACTCTACTTGTCGCGTGTGCGATACGGATCGCGTTTGCCGGCAACGGGCTCGGTCGTGTTGTATATCGCACGCACGAAATGCATCCCGAAGACCAGCTTCGACGTCTGCAGTTCTCCTTTGCTTTGCGACTGCCTGGAAATTGGCCGCCATTGCCGTCGGCCTCCCGTACGCTCGCTCATCGAGTGCTCGCCTGTCTTCGGCGCCGTGATGAGCTCCGTGCTGACGATATTGGGCTGAGACCTCGTCGCTGTGTTGAGAGTCGTCTAAAACACGTTGCGGGTTCTCGTAAAGAGCTTAATTGTATTATGTCGTGCACTGTAAGTGCACCAGCACGGGCTATCAGGGCTTTCACTGGCGTCGGAACTGACTGAAAATTGGTCGCCATTACAGTTGGCTTCCCCGTCAGTCGGTCGCAAGCAGCTCGGCGCAGTCCGTTGGCCGCAGCGGCGGACTCGCGTTTGCGCGCTGCACTCGCTCGAGTTTGTGCAAAAGGGGTGCATTACCGTCAATTTCTTCGGCGCTAGCTCCGAACCAGCTCGGCGCTGGTCGCAGCGTTGGCCAAGCGTACGCTCGCTTTCCTCTTCGAAGTTCGCTGGCGGCCGACACTCCGCGTGCAGTGCCGTGTTTGGTCTCGCGTTCGCTTGCTCGAGCTGAAAGACGTCGCTGGCTTAGGACTCGTCGACTTGTTAGTGGCACGGTAGTTCGCGGAGTTGTGACTGCGGCCACCACTCCTACACTGCTGCGCTACGGGGATTTAAATGAGTCTTTGACGATGTGTGACATCACGGTGAAATTATTAGCATGTCATATCTCACTTATGTTTTCATTTCACCTTGCACGTATTTCTCAGATGCATTTGTATTCATCCTGTGTCACGTGTGACTCACTATTTTACATACTTGTTGTGCAGCCGTGGGCACACACCGTGCTGAAGAGTGTGTGCTGGCGTCTGCAATGGCCGTCATTCATCTCTTTCGTCAGAGAAGCTTCAGAAGGACTGTGCGAGATGTGAGGGTGAAGTTATTTGTGTGTCATATTTTTACGCTTGTTTTTATATTAACGTGCACGTACTTGTCATATGCGTGCATCCTCATCTTCTGTAACGTGTGCCTAACTAAAAAAGTACGTGCAGCCGTGGGAACACAACAGGCAGAAGGCTGCGTGCGCTGGCGTCTGCAATGCCTGTCCTCTATCGCTTCCACCGGAGGAGCTCCCCAAGGAGTGAACAAGATTTTGCAACGCCACTTGACTTGTATACTTCACCATAAATTCAACCAAAAGAATGAGGAAACTTTATGTGTATGTAGAAAAATAAAAGATTTCTATGTCTCACTTTTGTCTTCCGTTGTTTCCATGACTGTGAAAGCAGTTACACATAGGTGGCTAACTACTTTTTCGCGTGCTCTTTTGTGCGGAATTTGTTGCTCACTGCGCAGAAAAACGGGCGCAAAAAGTATTATACCTGGCGGAAAATAAACAAAAAATAATGTTTGAACTGGGGACAAAAAGGTCATCCGATTGGAGTATTTGAGTGGATCAACCGTTCGTCCGGCAAGGTGTCACTGTGAGGACTTACGGTGGCCCAGTTAGGTGTAAATGCGGGGACTAACAGTTGCTCTATAATGTGCAAATGTGAGGACTAAATGTTAGTCCTTTGTGGTGAACTGTGGGACTAACGGTTACTCACCGAGGTGTAAATGTGAGGACTAAGTGTTAGTCCCTTGAGAAGACTAACTGTTAGACTCGGTGCCGTTAGTCCTGAAAAGGAATAATGGTTGTGGCAGCCCCATTAGTCCCCAAAAGGACGAACCACACACCCTTTTAACACCCTTTTGCCTTAGAGTGTAGGACCTCTTCTCTGTCCCAACACTACAGCTCAGCACTCTCAAAGCTACGAAGTGTAACCGAGCAACATGCTTTCGCCGAAAAACAAAGTTCTACATAAATTTACCTTTCGATCGATTAGGTTGAGACATTTACACTTGTTCAGCTTCAGCTAGCTGCGTACCAATAACTAATATGTTTATTCTTCACTGCATTTACGTCGCATTATTTGTTGTACCAGCAAGCACCGGTAAGTGTGGCTATAAATCACCATGTCAGTGTCCACGCTGGCTTGATCGCCCACTTCAGTATGAACTTGGCATCGACGTTCAGCCAAAGTGAGTGCACAAAACCGCAACTTAATGGTATATTGAGCTATTGCTTAGTGCCATTGGATGATCTGGAAAAAATAATAAGTATGCTCTTTCGTTCTGGCGGGATGGGCTCATTTTTTATCCGTGTCTGCTCTGCCTAACCAGCGCCTCCTATACTTTTTTGTATATGCGAGGGCGAATGCCCTATTCAGGTCGTACATTGCGCGCTCCACCTCCGCTCGCCACGGCCGCGTGGTGGTACAGTGCGAGTAGACAATGGGAAGCTGGCGCTGAACGGCCGCGCGTATTAGGAAGCTCGAGAATCCGCATTTTTATGCAAGTTAATTTGCGTTCAGGCTTCTCACCAGCTTTGACGAGTACAGGTGGATGAAAAAGTAACACGAACATAGCGGTGGGCTGCTTTGACCGGGATCTGACCGTAGCGGCAATAAAAAGGTGGTATATTATCTTTGTACATTTTAACGATTGTCTTTTTATCAATCACACAGGGTACAACCACTTCAAAATAAATGCGAAACATAAAAGCGGGTAAGTAGAGCATGTCCACATTACTTTCTTTTGCCCACTGTACGTATTCAGCAAGCTGTCTCTCAGGTCATGCTACAAGTTCGATACATCCATTCAAGCTTGCAGCATTCACGTGTTATTTTTCAAACTATTGAAACGTCATCACTTGCAATCCGCATCAGTATATAGTACTTCTGCGCGCAACTCTCCATATCTGAGGGAAAGAAATCCGAAACTATGTCCCGCCAACTATCCCTGACATACGATGATGATCCAGGAGACTGAAAGATGCACTCGTTCAACGCGCACCCAGGCACAGCCCCCACAGCAGCCATCCGAAGAGTAGTTGTGAAGAACCCCCTAGAAAATCCTCAAGCAACCGAAGATTCTATAGACTTTTATGAGACAGCGCCATCTATTTTATTGTTCGGGAGATACTGCCTTCCTTTTTTTTCTCATTTTCTTCTTCTGCCGGTGACGGCGAGACCAGACGAGATTAAACTAAAAGAAGCTTTGCTTCTACAAAATGTACAAAACCAGACTATGAAAAAAAAATTAGCTGGTCCCACGTACAGTGGGAATCAATGATATGCGAATCATGAACGAGAAGTGTTAATATGGCGCTTTAAAATCAGCGCAACGTTACTTGGCAGCGGTAAATGATGCCGTACATGACTTCCGCACCATGATTATCATATTTGGATGTGTCGTTTACCTTCGTCATCAATTCCCGGTTCGTGATACCATATCTAGTATATGTGGAGCTAGGGAAACGGCCACGAGCATGCTATGAGCGTGCTTTGTTGCCATGTTCTTACAGACACGCGTGTCAGGGTTTTCATGTTTGCACCAGTTATATAATTCGTCATTCATTGACGTCACATTGCACCACATTTAGTATGTGTGCAGCAAGCAAAACAGCCGCGAGTGCATCATGAACGGCTCAACACACTCCAATGTAGCGTCCACACGCGCACATGTTGGACACATTGACGCAACGTTAGAAAAATCCGAGCACTCCATAGTCTGACGCCCGGTGTGACCAGTGTCCGTCGGCGCGGCCCGACGGCGACCGGCGCGAAATGCGACAGGCTGAGTTTTGTGCCGATGAAATAGAGAAACATTACTCTATGCCGAAGCGTTACCCAGACAACACTGTGTCTCTCCCTTTTCGTGACATATGGACACCGGAATTGCTGAAACGCGCATGCGTGAAAGCAACGCAACGCTTCGCGCGCCTGCGAGTGTATGGCAGGACCGGTGCCGGGCGTGCCAACGCTGGCATCACGCGACAAAATTAACGCCTGCGAGCACGCGCACCACGTTAAGTCAAAATGTATTGAAGCCTTGATGGTGGCATGTAGTCATGTTGACACATGACGCGCATCTCATAACTATTTTGTGTGCACCAGTCACATACCTTCATCATTCATTGACGTCACGTAATATCAAATGTGGCAAATGGGCAGTTAGCGAAACGGCGGTGAGGACATCATAATTTTGGCATGTAGTCATGTTGTTACAGTACACGCAAGTCATGATTGTCGTGTTTTATGTGTCATTTACCTATTTGGTCCGTTTGCGTAGCGTAATACTGTGTTTGGTACATGTGAAGCTGGCAATACGGCCGCAAGCGCATCATGAGCTTAGCATGTAGTCATGTTGTTACAAGACGTGCATCTCACGTTTATCATGTTTGCACCATGTATTATACCTTCGTGATTCATTCCTGTCGCGTTATACAATATTTGGTATAAGTGAAGGTAGCGAAACGGCCACCAGTGCATCATGAGCACGGCATGTAGTCTTGTTGTTACATGACACGCAACTCATGATTATCATGTTTGCACCAGTCACATAACTTCGTCATCCATTCACGTACCGTAGTACCAAATTAGGTATATATGACGCTCGCGAAATGGCCGCAGGCGCATCATGAGCGTGACATATAGCCATGTCGTTACATGACACCCATGTCATGTTTATTATGTAAGAATCTGTCGCTTATGTTCGCCATGCAATCATGTCATACCATACCAGTTTTGCAACAAACTATGTGTATGAAACTACTGCAAGAGCTGCAAGACCATAAATTGTATATCATGACATTCATGACATACATGTCATGATTTGCATGGTATGACTAGTCAAATATGTTCTTCATACAGTCATGTTATGCCATACCAAGTTTGGTAACAATACAATTATCGAAACGGCCAGGAGAGCTGAAAGTCCTAGGCGGATAGATAGATAGATAGATAGATAGATAGATAGATAGATAGATAGATAGATAGATAGATAGATAGATAGATAGATAGATAGATAGATAGATAGATAGATAGATAGATTTGATTGATTGATATGTGGGGTTTAACGTCCCAAAACCACTATATGATTATGAGAGACGCCGTAGTGGAGGGCTCCGGAAATTTAGACCACCTGGGGTTCTTTACTTGCACCCGAATCTGAGCACACGGGCCTACAACATTTCCGCCTTAGATAGATAGATAGATAGATAGATAGATAGATAGATAGATAGATAGATAGATAGATAGATAGATAGATAGATAGATAGATAGATAGATAGATAGATAGATAGATAGATAGATAGATAGATAGATAGATAGATAGATAGATAGATAGATAGATAGATAGATAGATAGATAGATAGATAGATAGATAGATAGATAGATAGATAGATAGATAGATAGATAGATAGATAGATAGATAGATATGCTCAAAATCACGATGGTTCGCTAAGAAACGCTTGGCATATAAAAATCATTTCATATCCGTGGGACGATTGATGATTTGTGGGTGAAGCTCAAAAGGCGGAGATCATCGGTAAACGCCAACTCCGCCACGTATGCTAGCCCAATACATCATTAAAAAGAGGCATCTTATACAAATCAATTTTATTTTGCGTTACTCAGAGCCATTCACAAGCGCAGGTGCGCTTTGTCAACACACATGGCTGCAAATGTCACTGACTGGCGACGTCTGTGCTGGCTGTCCGTGCAAGCTAGCCCAGTAAATAATTAGAAAGATATAAGAATGTGCGTATATTATACACATCAACTTTTATTTCGCTTTAGTTTGCAAGGTTGCTTCATGGTTGGTCAAGTGCTAAATCAGTAATAGGGCTAAGCGGAATATTTGCAAGGACGAAGTAAAAGGCTGTTTTCAAAAATGGTTACGAACTGATCACATAGGAAGGACACACCCACGGCTCTAAAAGCTTCGCCTCATAAAACATTACGCCATATTCACGGAATGAATGATGATAAATGGCCAAACTGGCGATACCTTCTTTTAATGCCCGGAGCGGCACTAAGGCCCACGGCACGGCTTTGAGCCCTTACATATTAGAGTAGCATGTACTATAAATCGTTCACCTCTTCGAAACACACTAGGGAGGGCATATCACCGGTAAGTCCTAACTTTACCGTAAAAAGTTAACCCATTCTATCATTAGCAAGACACAAGACTGTGCGTGTATTATCTAAATCAACTTTTATTTTGTTATTCTTCGCTTGCTGTTTCGCCTGTTTATTTTTTCTTTTCATTTCTTTGTTGTCGTGGCAGGCTGGATTGCGAGGCCCTTTCATCATAACGGCGTTATGGTCCATTATTGAAGCTTGAGATGTTCTTTGCTGGCTGCAGGGGGAAGTCTGCAAACAATAAGCCTATGCACATCCCTCGGATATAGCTAGGTTGTATAAGGGTACACGTGGGGCGTACTTGAAAAGCACGAGCTGCACGGCGCAATGAATAGACAGATTTATTTGCACGTGAGCAGCAGCCGTGTGAACGAGGCCTGCCATTGCAAATGGCTAGAAGGCTGTGTCCATAAGGCTGCTGCGGGTGCGTGACTTAATCTGTTTATTGGCCACAATAAGGTCCATCCGTCTGTCTTTCTGTCTGTCTGTCTGTCTGTCTGTCTGTCTGTCTGTCTGTCTGTCTGTCTGTCTGTCTGTCTGTCCGTCTGTCTATCTGTGTCTTTATTTGTCACTCACACTAGCACCAATGGTGATTGAGTCTTACAACTAGGTGGTTACGAACTGGTCACAAAAAGATGTGCATTGACAGACCCGTGGCTTTAGGAGCTTGGCCCCTAAAAGTCGAATCATTGGGAGGTGCGCCCATGACCTCCTGGTCCGCAGCGTAAATCCGGGCACGCTATTCATTGGCCCACGGCATCATTTTTTGCACGCGTTGGAAATACGAATTTATATCTACCAGTTTCCTGTCATAGCATTCTCTAGGAGCGGTTGTGTGAAAAAATGCATTATGACCATGATTTCTGATATTACCACATGCAACGCCGGTGTACTTCGCATCTCTCCCATTCGACGTGCTTCCAATAGCTCAAGTGAAATTTAGGCAATTCCTTAAAACACGGCGAAGTGACTATTAGCCCAAGCGTCGGCCTGGCTCATGGGATTCATCCTTTTTAGAATAGCTCAGTGGTGGCGGCACTACTCTGAATCACTGACCACATAGGAGATATTCGAGACGCTGCTGCGCTCCACGAACCAAGCTAAGCAGAAGATCGCCATTGACTGACGTCATGGAACTACATGAACTTCTGAAAGCATAGCGCAGTGCGTTCGTAAGTAGACTCTGGGATGTATGTGCCCGAATTCCTTCGTAAAATGTAGTATTACCACCACCGCAACCATTGTGCCAGGACCACCTGGGACCATGGCTTGTTTTGCGCCTCTCTCTAGTTAGGCTGTGGCGCTCAGTGGTCCCTTTACATGTCGCGAATCGGTAAGGTATAGGGTAAGCTCCGCGTCGAATCAGTGGTGCTTCTGTGGATGTCACATTGTATTATCTTATTACGATGTGACTTTTAATTATTACAGCTACAGAAAATATTTGTTTATTGATTAATCAAGGATGTGCATCTCCGGCATGGTTATGTAAGACCACTATACGTCAACGTGGATGCAATCACGAAGAAGATACATTGTGCAAGCCCTGTTCGTAGTACAGGAAACCATTAGCTACTTCTTAGGGCGAAGTTTCGCTTTCGTATAGTACAGGTACCTGTAATGGAGGGGTCAGCTATGTTTATTTTGGGCATGCCGTCCGCTCGCCGAATGTCTGCGCTTGAACGCAAGGAGATGCCCAGCAGACGTAGAATGTATTTCGAGAGCCTAATCGCCTTTTTTGTGGGCTAAGGGGCCCTGTAGCCTCCACAGTGCTCAAGACAGCTTCTGAGAACGAGTATGGCGTTACCACAAACAATGTATGTATCTTATATCACTCAGTTTGCATTATATGTGGCCGAACTTGCACAAAGTATGGTTACCTAACCATGCGATAGTCATAGCTTCACCCACGCGTCAATATACACTTCTTGCATGGATTTTTTATGTGCTTGTTTATGTCATCTTTGCGTGGGATTCATAAGACACTGTTTCCAGGTACACGTTAAGAACGTCAGCGACCTCAAAGGTTAAATCATGATTATTGGCGTCACAAACAAGCTGCGATAAACCACTATGGGGTCTCCAATACTTCTACGAAAAAATGAGTCACTCTTTAGTTATACAGATTCCTATGATTGAGGGGTCGGACTCATTTCTCATGGGAATTAGCCACAAAGTGACCACTTGTATTAGAGACACGTCAATGGCGGTCTTTACATCAACGTGGACACCTTAGATGAAAGGAGCACTGGCATAAAATTTACACATGTCGCGATCTTGGCGTCAACGAGTAGCCATCAACTCCCTAGTAGCGATTCGTGGCCTAAAACACATTTTAGGGACAAATGAGTATCTGCAATATTAATTATTACATTCGCTAAGGAACGCGTTTAAACATGAGTGGAGAGCCCACCAAAATTTATTGCTGGCAGCGCTACCTCGTGGCCACGTCAAGGGCGCTGTAATGCTGGTGCCGTTTTCACAAAAAAATGGTGATGTTACACTGGCGCTTCGGCGGGTAAGAGCGCACGTCCAGGTAGTACAGCTGTGTCTCTTAAGGCGTAGAGATGCCTCTGACATTGTCGTCCCCGCCGCCGTCTCGGTGAAAATTGGCAAGTGATGATCACAGCGACCTGAATTTGGGTATCGCCGCAATTCGCTACGATCCTTGGTTGACAAGCTCCGCGTTAAATGCAATGTATTTATCAGTCCCGGCCGTACTGTCGGAGCTCAGGAACACCAACTACGCACCTCTTACCGCTGGCATTTGGCGAGTGCATCGCTGCTTACAGCTGCAGCAGGGCACACCGCCGGAGTAGCCCCGGCCTCGAGAAAAGGCTTCGTACTGCCAGTAAACCTAAATAGTTCGCCAACACAGGATTTACAGTGTAGCATCTCGCCGCAAAGTGAAGGGAGCAAATGTGGCTGTTGTTGACAGCCCTCTAGTCTCTCTGTCTAACGGCGCGTACGAAGTCAGACCACTGGCTGCAATGAGGTTCATGGCTTGGAAAGGCATAAAATGCCACGTAATTTCGCTTTTTTCGCGCCTTGACGTGCAGGTTCTCACTACGCAGCTCTTTCCCCCATTCTGGCACGTGTTGTCACTCTGAATGATCGTACTCACAAGCAGTGGAGCACAATCCAAATCAGTCAATGCAACACGATGAATAGCACGCTGCTGTGACCCTCGTCAGCACGCGCCGTGCTGTCCCTCAGAAACTTAGCCCGGCAGCGCTCTCACGTCCAGAACCCCGGTTCATTCGGAATGAGCGTCCTAGTGGTGGGGAGTGACAAAAGGATTAGAAGACAGTCCGTGAGCTCTACAAGCATTTCCTCCAGGCTGGCTTGTTTGGGGAGACGGTGAGGTGCCCGACCGCGCAGGTAGTGACTAAGCAATTAAAGTCTTTACTCCTTGGTGGACCCTTCCAGGGAAAGGTGGAAGAAGCAACCCAACCGCTTTATTGTTCCGGGAGTGAACCCCGTTTCCCCCCTCCTCAGGGAAACTCGAACCAAAGGAGCATTGCCTCAAGATGTGCAATAACCTTTCGGCGGACCATGTGTATTTCACTGTTGCTAGGGAGAGCGGTATTTGGTGCTTGTGTGCGATTGGTGCTTCAGTCAGGGCGGAGGAGCCCGACAAGGCTAAAATAGACGCTTGAGATTGCTGGACGATGCTTTGAACCTCGTAACGGATTCAACCACCACGCTCGTGGTTTGTGAAATTCCTAACTTCTCTATGCTGTAAATAAGTGGAAATAGCGTCATAAACCTGTTTGTTTTTCTATCCCCATCTTGTCAGCGTTCGTTTCATTCACCTGCAGTTACAACACGCTATCATAAAAGACAGGGTCTGACGTAACCCTGACGTTCCGGTAACCCACGTCAACGGGTAAGCGTCGGGTAGACCCCGGTCTGAAACAACTGGTGATCAGCGCTGGGACTCGAAGCGACTAATAGTGAACAGCACTGGGATTCGCAACATCGCACGCTTCAACACAGCAAGGAAAGCGAGCATGGCTGGGAGTCAGCGGAGTTGGTTCCAAACACACTCAGAGATCAATGCCGTCATTGTTTCTAGCATATCGTCACTCAGAATTTAATTTGTCGAATGTATCACACCCAACAAGTAGCACTTGTGTCGATGTCGCAGGGCAGTCTATATTTCATTTTGTCTCCTTAGCTTTGCAGCGCTGTTTGACGTCAAAATGAAATAACTTCGACGTGACAGACGCCATTAAAATTTGGCCAACAAGACCTGTGCATAGCAAGCGATTGATTGATGGGCACATTTTGCTCTTGAAATTTGGTGTCAGCGCTTCTTTAAGATGTGTGCATCGAAGAATGCACAGGCCTTTGGAATAGTGAATCCATAAAAAGGCAATTATTCTTTGGGCTGTCCATTCGACTTTATCTATTTCCTCAGGCGAAAATAGAGTGTTACACTCCTCGTTTTAGATAATATGAACGTAAGCTGATTCATATAAAAAACAAGCTACTGACTACTTGGTGTGAGAAGGTTAATTTAGAGAAGTAAAGTGTAACGCACTTCACGTTCGTGAAAAATACCTTCTGCTTCAAAATATGAACAATTGAATAAACACAGGAACCGAGAATAACTTTTCATCTTGCTTAACTGATTACTAGGTAAAAACTGGACAGATCCCACGTACTTGAGAATTGACGTTATGCGAAGCACGCGGAGGGAAGGTGTTCGTGTTGAAACTTTGTTATTGAGCGACATGTCATGAAAGGACACTAAATATGTGTACTAATGTTGCACGCACAGACATGTCTTGAAGAGTTAGAGGTGTTTGTATAATTAGTTGGTGGCACTTGCGCAACGATGCCAACTGCAACATGCGAATGGGAAACACGAGAAGCTGATATGAAGCGCTGATGCTCGCGAGGAAGCTGGCCCTGGGCACTGCTACATAAATCAACTTGAGCGCATGGCAACTAACCACAATTGACGCTAACCCGACGTGACGGCTGTATCAAAAGAGTACATATGATTACGTGATTTTGGCTGACTGAAACAGGGCATAGTGAGACATACCCAAGTAAGGTGCCTCAGACTGAGAGTGAAGACGTCGACGTTGTTGGTGAGCTGTGTTGTGGCTGCGGACTGACTACTGTTGTTTTCCACGTAGCATTTTGGTGGAAGTGCTGGGTGCTTTTTTGACAACGGAGCTACGCAGTGGACGCCTCCTTAAGTCTGCTACCAAGGCTCTGGGTGAGGATACGGCTTCGCCACCTACCTCGGCAACAACAGCAACCCAGTACGTCGCCCTAACGCAACCCCGTGATCCCAGTACCTTTACTGGAGAGGACAACGCGAATGTGGACTAGTAGCTTAGTATGTACGAGCACGTCAGCAAGCAATATGGCTGGGACCCAACCGTTATGCTTGCGAATGTCATTTTCCATCTTGACAAGACCCCTCGCATCTGGCTTGAGACCCATGAGCAAGAAATCACAAGCTGGAAAATGTTTAAACAACACCTCCGTGACCTCTTTGGCAACCCGTTTGGTCAAAAGCTTGATGCCCGAAAGCAATTAGCCATACGCACAAAGACGTCCAGTGAACCCTACTTTACTTATATTCAAAATGTCTGAGTGTTGTTCAAAGGGCCGATCCCAAAATGACTGAGGCCGACAAGATTTCGCACGTTTTAAAAGGAATCGCCGACGATGCGTTCAGCCTGCTTGTATTTACGAACGTAACGACCATTGACGCCATGATCAAAGAGTGCCACCGTCTTGAGCAGGCGAAGAGTCGACGCATTTTGCAGCAGTTCCAGCGCCTACCCAACACCGCGGCAACGTCGTCTTGCGCAGCCACTGCTTGTCATTCGCCTACAACTGAAGACGTGACGCGCATCGTCCGACGTGAACTCCAGGCCGCTTACCCGGCTGCCAACAAACCGACGTTGCCCGACGCCTCAACGCCAGCTGTCTCCTTGATCCAGGCTGTTGTCCGCCAGAAATTCGCTAACCTGAGTATCCTGTCCACTCCACCCACCCTTGATAATACTGATCCCTCGATAACTTCTGTGGACACGAGACGTCGCCGTCCGTACTCTATTCGAACTAGAAACCCGTCTGAATGGCGAAAAGCTGATGATAAGCCAATCTGCTTCGCTGTGTTCGCACGGGACACATAGCTCGTTACTGCCGCAGCCAGTGGCCATCTATGTCTTCTGGCTCGTACCCCGCTTACAGTAACTCATTCCGTCCACCAAACCACCGTTATCCGACCCGCACTGAGTGTACAGCATTTACTGGCCCTAAAGACTATGGCCACCCTGTCCCGTCGTCGCCGCCGCCTCACAGCCGCCCTTCTCGTTCAAATACGCGTCGCCGCTCTCCCTCGCCATCGTTTAACCGCCGCATGTCCCCAGAAAACTAGGTTGCGGAGCTTCTGGAGGTGAATCTGCCCTGTTGACCTTACCCAAAAATCCTCTGTTGTCCTTATGTTTGAACCGGAACACCCTTGAAGTATATGTTGATGGCACATCTGTTGAAGCTTTGATTGATACGGGCGCTCACGTCTCTATTATGAGTTCGCGTTTTCATCGTCGCATAAAGAAGGTCCTTACGACCCCCTTGACCCGTGTTGTTCAAGTTGCAGATGGCGCAACACTCCCTGTCGTCGTAGGGAGCCTTCATGTGCGCGCATCTCCGTGTTTGTGGGTGGCGTCAGCCTTTGACCCACAACTTGCCGCCACCAGCTATAACACAAATTTGCCAGTCCTGATTTCCGTGGCAACATGCACCATGTTGGTTCTTGCAGCCAGGCGTTCCTGCTCCGTCGCACTGCACCAGCTGCATGTTGGCGCGTGTGTGCAAGCTGCGGTATGAGCTGCGTTTGATTACCCCATAGACGTAGCTTCCGCTACGACACCATCCTCGAGCTAACCACACATAAAAGAACTTTAAAGTCTATATGCCAGGGTGCTGCGTGCCACAATGCAAAACCATCTGGCGTTCGGCTACGCTGTGTGAGCGGAAGATGGTGTAGTATGCTTGTTTATCCTTGTAGACGAAGTGCAGTTCCTCAATCGAATGATATGACTAGTCAAATGTGTGGTCCTGCATGTATTCACTATCTGCACTTTCTCGGTTTCCGAAGCCGTCACTGCATTCGTCACGGAAAACGCCAGGCCCGTGAACTACCTACAGACGCTCCCGCTCGCTTCTTCCTTTTCTGGCAGATGTTCGCATTCCTGCAATTTTACCTCGATTGCTGAGGAAGGGCATTGGGAGAGGCAGACAGACGAGCTAATGAACGCGTTCCCTGTAGGCGCTTGTCTTGCAAAGTTTTAACGCAACTAACTTTCTGTCTGGCTTGCCATGGGGTATTCGTTCTTCGCTTCAATGACACTCGCAACCACACCAAAACTCGCTCAATATTTGCAAACAGGACTTCTCTTTAATAACATAGAATGCGACAGATTTAAGGTTCGTGTCCGTTCATCCTTCAGTGTTGCATCCTGTTTGCAATAAAATCTGACCTGGAAAAACTTTATTTGTCTCTTGTTGCTCCCCTTAGCTTTTCTCTTAACCTAATATACAGGCTTGTGGGCATGGGGAAGGGCAGTGTAATGTGATTTATTGTCCTACTTTTTTGGGCAATGCTTACAGCTTGTAAGCTTTTTAAGCAGTCATTGTACAGATTCGTTCGCAGGAACTAAACTTGCTGTAAGAAATTACATTACAGAGAAACGCAATGTTTAGGGTATGAGAAACAGGCTAGCTGAGCTATTCGGTTTACAGAGAGCATCGCGAGCTACCCGGTTGCTTGTTCTGCCTTCCCTGTCGTTACGAGTTCCATCATATAAACAGAACGGTTTCAAGCCTTGCACTAAAAGGCCTTTGAGGTATTTGCAGTGCTAAGGTAAATATGCTTCATGAATGGCGCGCAGACATTGAAGTCCATTCATAGTCATATCGAGGTTCTCTCCCTCGCAAATATAGGCTCCCTAAATAACCTCACTCCACCAATGTAGTGGGTCTACCAAGCGGGAGAAAAGAACTGTTTTAACAGTATTTTATACAACTCGAGTCACGAACATGTCTTTCTTGTTCTACCCAACTACGGCTAACTTCATAAAACAACGCTTCAGCCTTCAGCACTTGCTATACAAAAAACCCTCTTCTCGTTGAAACCCACGCTGCCATCAATGTAAATGAACGACCACTTGGAACCTACACGGTGGCCTGTCAAATATGGGGGCCGTTTTAGCCAGTTGTAAGCAACCATGATCGAAGTTGTCACCACCCTAAAACACGGAGACGCGCGCACATGAAGGCTCCCTATGTCGTCGGTATGTGCGCAGCTCAACTTACCGTAGCCGGTCATCACGTGGTCGTCCTTTTTACCGTGCTTGCAACATGTCCCCACGACCTCATACTAGGCCTCGATAGTCTTGCCACCAATTCTGCTCTGATTGATTGCTCCGCTGGTGTGCTCCTCCTTGAACTGCCACAAATCAGTAACGCCCCGTACGAATCTACATGCCGATTACAATGCAGCCATTTTGTTCACCTGCCCTCCAAAACTGTGACGTACATCAATTTTCTGTGCTCACCAGCTGTGCCTGACGGTGACTAATAAGCTACGCCTCTCACCGACGTACTCCTTGGGCACAATGTTGCAGTGCCCTACACGGTGCTCAGCATCACAGATAACAAAACTTGTCTACCACTTGTAAATTTCGGCTACATGAATCATGTGCTTCCACAACGCATTGCCGTGGCCCACCTGTGTCCGTTGCTCAATTCACAACTTGAAGTGCTTGCCTTAGACACCCTTGTTTCACTGCAGCGCACACCTCTCGCAACACAGTCGGGCAGCCGTCAAATTGTAGACATGATCGCCACTGATCTTCCGCCTCCGCAAGTTAAAGCCCTACAACATCCTTTCAAGGCCTACCAGGATATTTTCGATTTTGGCGACCGACCTTTAGGGCAGACGTCCTTTGTCCAGCATCGCATACACACAAGTGATGCCAACCCTGTTCCCCGCCATCCCTACAGAGTGTCTGCTTTTGAGCGGAACATCATTCAGAAAGAGGTGAACAAGATACTAGCGACGGACATTATTGAACTATCCTCCAGTTCCTGGGCATACCGGTGGTATTAGTTAAAAGAAAGGACGGATCGTGGCGATTTTGTGTGGACTATCACCACCTTAACAACATCACCAAGAAAGACGCCTACCCTCTGCCCCGATTGACGACGCCCTTGATTGCCTCCATTGGGGCCGCCTACTTTTCTTTCATCGATCTTCGTTCTGGTTATTGGCTGATTGCCGTGGACCCCATGGACCGAGAAAAGACGGCTTTTTTTACACCCGATGGCCTCTACCAATCCAAAGTCATGCTTTTCGGCTTAAATGTAATGCCCCACCACCTTCGAACAACTGATGGACTCCCTAATCCATGGATTCAAGTGGTCTACGTGTCTTTGTTATCTGGATGACGTGATTGTGTTTGCTCCCACTTCTGAAGCGCAGCTTGAGAGACTGTCAAAATTCTTGATGTATTCCGTCTCGCCGGCCTTCAGCTGAGTTCTTCCAAGTGCCGGTTTGGTCGCCGTCGCATCACAATACTTGGACATATTGTTGACGCTGGCGTACAGCCTGACCCAGAAAAATTCGAGCTGTGAAGGACTTTCCTGTGCCGAAAACCACCAAAGATGTCCGCAGCTTTGTGGGGCTCTGCTCCCACTTTCGGCGGTTCATCAAGAACTTCGCGGAAATCGCTCGGCCCCTAACAGATATACTCAAACCAGATGAGTCGTTTACCTTGGGTCCCTCGCTAGCAGCAGCATTCTCTGACCTGACCACTTTGCTCTCTTCCTCTCCTGTTCTGGCTCACTTCGACCCTATGGCACCTATCTAAGTGCGCACCGATGCCAGCGGTTACGGAATAGGCGCCGTGTTGGCTCAGCGATAACGTGGCCAGCATAGCGTGACAGCTTATGCCAGCAGGCTGCTGTCCCCCTCGAAGCGTATTTATTCCATCACAGAGCGCCAATGCCTAGCGCTGATGTGCGCAGTCGCGAAATTTCGCCCTTACTTATACGGCCGACCATTTATAGTTGGTGGTGGTGGTGGTAGTGGTGGTGGTGGTGGTGGTGTTGCAGCAGGCGGGGTTAGCCTGGCCTGCATGGCCGGCTATTGTTCCGAGTGAGCATCTCCTTAATTTGGAAAATGTCACCACGTGTCAGACAGCCCAGGGTCTCGCAGGAAGACCAACGAAACTCGTTGAACGTTCCTCCTAGTTGCCGCGGGTCCTTCAGGAAAGATGACGTCCTCAACTGTCCGGTGCCTATGACAGCCTTTTCGCAAGGTGCGGATCATCGCTGCTCTTTGCACATCAAACTGTGGGCAAAGTCAAATGAAATGTTCAATATCCCCGATGTCACCACAGAACGCACAGAACGGAGAAGCGTATCTCCCAGTCTTGAATGACCAGGCCGGGGTGTATGCGGAGCTGGTTCTTATGCGGTACAACGGCGTCGCTTCTTCCCGAGAAAGTTCATGAATTACACATGCTTGGTGTGGAAACTTGTAGATCGCCTTGAAATGATAGCATATCACATCTTTGTTGTTGTGGTAAGTATTGGGAGTTCTTACTTTTGGAAACGATGTACGTGCTTCGCATGCAAGGGCATCAGCCTTTTCATTGTCCTCAATGCCAACGTGGGATGGGATCCACTGGAACTTTATATTAAAACTCTTGCCATTTAGGTGTTTGATTAGTGCCAGAGATTGCCTGGTGAACTTTTCTTGAGGCAGGCCATTGATGCAGTCTTTGTAGCGCCGATTTGAAGTCCGTCAGCACTACAACATCTCGTGCAAAAAGGGATCGCAATTTTCGCAAAGCCGCCGTGATTGCAGCGCTTTCTACCGTTGTGGACAAAACCACGCGATCCAAGCGGACCGAACGTGACACGCCAAGGCAGGTTATGCAGAAAGCCGCTGTGCAGCTATTCGTTTGTGTGCACACTGATCCGTCGGTGTACACTTGTAGGTGGCTGCGGTACATGGTGCTCAAGTGGTCTAGTGCAAGAAATTTTGCTTCCGCGGCTGGAATGGTGCGCTTAGCTGGTGGATTGGGTACGCTGAAGTTACACGCAACATCTACAAAAGACCATGACGGGTTCATAGGGCGCCGTCTAGGCAGTTTCAAGCCTAAATATCGAAATGTGTTTAGTGCCGCGTTGAAATGTGAGCCAGTTCTTGCTCTTAGCCGCCGGAGAAGCACCGTGCCTGTGAAAGACACGCCCATTCTTGACAGCTGCGTCAATAAGGCCTGAAACGCCAAAAGGCGAAGCGGAAGAGACTCGGCTTCATTGGTGACCTTCGTGTTTGAAGCCACCTGAGGGACTCCCATCGCCAAGCGAAGACTCTTTCTGTGCGCTGCCTCTAGACGTTCGAACTGGCTTGGTGATGGTGATATCAGAGCAGCTGATTCAGAATGCGGCTTGTTATAGGCGCTTCATTCAATTTAAGCATGGACATAGGATTGTTGCCCCAATGAACCCCTGCCATGCAACGAAGAGCGTTGATCCTTTTCACTGATGCAGTGACTATACCATCAACCGCACGTCGCCATAATAGCTTGTTGTCGATGGTAATGCCCAGGAAGCGGACACTTGTTGCACAACGAATTGATTAGCCTCGAATATTCAGCGACAGACGTGTTGACGTCCGTCGCGCTCCCTGGAAGAGCATGAAGGCCGATTTTTCCGCTGAGAAACATAGGCGAAGTGTCAACAAGTGACGCTAAATGATTGAAATATTGCTCTGTGCTATACGGGCCAAACGTTTGTGCTGGTACCCTGAGATCCAAATGTAGATGTCATCGGCGTAGATGAATATTTTAACTACTTTCAGAGCTAAGTGCAGAGTGTCGGGAAGGCTGGCCATGGCAGCGTTAAAAAGCAAGGAAGATAGAACACTTCCTTGTGGGACGCCGAGGGAAACGCGTCTCTCTTCGCTCGTTGCATTTCCAAGCTTAACACAGACACAGCGGTGTCTGAGAAATTCATGTACGAACCGAAGAGCATTTCCCGACACACCCATGGCTTGGAGCCCGTTCACGATGCCTGCCTGAAGCACACAATCATATTCCTTGGCAACGTCCATGAAGACGGCGAGTGTCGTGAGTCCGCTGACGTGGTGGTGCTCGATGTGGCTTGATAGGTCCAAAACACTGTCTTGGGCACTAAGTCGTGGGCGAAATCCGGTTTTACACGATAGCCATCGTCTTCCTTGTTCAAAGTACTAAGTTAATCTTGTACATATAAATCTTTCCATCCACTTAGATACGCATGATGTAAGAGATACCGGTCGATATGACGCGAGGCTCGCAGGATGTTTTCCTGATTTTAGGACTGGCACCATCCATGCTGTCTTCCAAACAATTAGGATTTCTTCCGTGCTCCAAACATGATTAAATGTCCATAAGGGCCCTTTTTCGCTCATATGGTAGATTTGTCAGCATTTGATTGCTCATCAAATCGGGACCCACGGCACAGCGTCTTCTTAATTTGCTAAGTGCCATATCCAGCTCTCGAAAGGTGAATGGCGTATCCATCGTGTGAAAAAACTGGGGTAACAGAGGAATCGCCGCTCCTGCTGGTCTACCAGATGTGTACATGTCGGCGAAATCCTCTGCAAGGGTTTGCAAATCTATCCCTTGTTTCAAAGCGAGTGCTTCGAATGGCCTGTGTGTTCGGATCTTCCCAGAAAGACTATTTATTACTGCCCATATCTTTCTCAGGGGTGTAAACGTTGATAAACTCTCACAAAAAGCGGCCCATTGATTTCGTCCTAATTTTTGTATGGCGACGAATCACAGCGTTTATCCTGTTATATTCGGTTTTCGCAGACGGATTTCCTTTTGTTCTCATTACTTTCCGCTCCGCCCGTCTAAGTGCTGCGCAGAGGTTCTTCAATTTTAAGTCAGGAGCAGGAAAATGGTCGAGCACTTTCAGCAACGAAGTTGCTGCTCGCTTGCTTTGCAAAATATCTGCGAACAGCTCACCAGTGGATTTGTCCAACGGTTCTCTGTAGATGTCCCGCCGTGTTACATCGCCGCGCAGCGGTGGTCTAGTGGCTAAGGTACTCGGCTGCTGACCCGCAGGGCGCGGGTTCGAATCCCGGCTGCGGCGGCTGCATTTCCGATGGAGGCGGAAATGTTGTAGGCCCGTGTGCTCAGATTTGGGTTCACGTTAAAAAAACCCAGGTGGTCAAAATTTCTGGAGCCCTCCACTACGGCGTCTCTCATAATCATATCGTGGTTTTGGGGTGTTAAACGCCACAAATCAATCATCATCAATCAATCAGCGTGTTACATTGCAGAATTGTCGACCAGCAGTTCGAAATCTCAGGATATTGGTGAAGATGAGGAAATGGTCACTGCCCATCCTGTCTGGAGCCGTGGTCGATGATACCAGAAGGTCCGTGGAGTGAAGTACAAGGTCTATTGCACTCCTTGAATCTGATGGCCTGAAAAATGTAGGTTTGCCATCGTTCGCCACACATAAGTCCGGCGCAGTTCCATTGCATTATTAAGGGCACTTTTGAAGGACGAAATAAACCAGGTGGGCGAGACATTGCCATTATTCTACTGTGTGTTTGTGGAAGCAGAGCAAAGTAACACTGACTCTAGAGCCAGGACTGCTTCCACCATATCCTTCGTTGAACTCGCAGGCATCTTAGCGAAGTGTGAACGTAGTGCGGTGAACAGAGCGCGAATAACGTACTCAAGGTTTTGTAGCTGTTTACTTCCAGATGTTACTTGAGGTGGGCTCGGTGCATCAGCGTAGGTGCGCTTGGCGGACTCTTTCGTGATACATTTCTCACCAGCGTTGAGCACTTGCATTGACTCAGTACCAGCTCTTTTCGGATTTAGGCGCGGAAAATTTCCTGCGTACTCGTTATCCAAACCGCCATGTTGTGGCGCGCCGGACGTCTTCTTTGTGAGCGATGGTTCGTTCACAGTCTTCGGGCCGAGGATAAACGTCTTATTTCTTCGCTGCGCAGCTGTTCGTGCTAGACATCGGCCGTAGCTAGCTGGGTGGTCGCCGACACAGTTTGCACACACAAGTTTTTCTTTACTTGTACACGTCTTAAAGTCATGAGGCCCCTCACAGCGCTTACACCTTTGTTCCCCACGACAGTGCTTAGCAACATGTCCGAAACGCTGACATTTAAAACAACGTGGCGGCGTCTCCGCGTAGTCTACCAGCTCGCGTCTGGTGAAGCCAAGGTTGATTTTCTCTGGACGTTCCGAATTGGGAGCGAATGTGAGAACCACAGAGTCAGTGCGCCTTGATTCCCACTCGGAGGATGAGGTTTGGACCCGTCGTATGATTCTCCTTGCGTGGTATACTCCCTGAGGTCTCAGGTAGGTTGACAGCTCTTCGTCCGAGTACCATCTTGGGACCCCTTTTATAATGCATGTATTTTTCATGTAGCTGTGTGGTACAAGGGCAGATATGGCAAGGCCGCAAATGGTGTTGGTCTCTAGAAGCATATTAGCTTCGTGTTCTGTCTCCATATCCAAGAGCCGGGCTCCCTGTGCTGTGAAATGGCTCTTAACTAGGGCTCCACCGAGAATCGTTTCAATTTCCGAGTATAGGTCAGTAGGATTCACTTGCCTCAAGTTAGCTCCTTCGGGTGTTGGAGCAATCAACACAGGAATGCCCACCGTCCTGTCTTTGCGATGTCGCACAAGGCGGAAACCACCCTCGTCCAGGTCTAGATCTGTGAGGTTCGCCCCATTGTGGTCCCCGACGACAGTTGATTCGTCCTCTGATTCAACGCTGTGTTGTCGCTTGCAGCAGGTACGCTTGCGCAAACCAGCTGGTGCTTCTGGCCTGGGGTCACACCTTGGGAGGTCATGGCGGCGCTCTCCCTGATGCTTGTTTCGTTTCTTCTAGCACCTTTCGACGCGGCGGGCTGCGCAGCACCCATCGGTCGCCGATACGGCAGGTACCTTTTCGAGTCGTCCGACGTCTTGATCAGTGCTGAGTCGTAATATAAACAAAAATAAACGATAAATGGAGACAGAGCTACTTAGCCAAGCAGCAACAGCTTCGTCGTCTTCTTCTTCTCTCCAGCCATTTATAGTTCTCACTGACCACAACGCTCTTTGCTGGCTCGCCTCCCTCAAAGATCCCACAGGTCGTCTCGCCCGCTGGGCATTCCGCCTCCAAGAGTATTCTTACTTCGTAGTGTATAAATCAGGAAAACTGCACAAAGATGTGGATTGTCTGTCACACTATCCTGTGGCCGATTGCGATCCTACGAGCACTGATTCTGTGGGTTGCGTCCTTCCCATCTCCAACCTGCTTCATCTCGGGGACGAGCAACGTCGTGATCCAGATATCAGCCATCTAATACAACAGCTCGAATCTTCACCGCAAGACGCTTCTGTTCGCATCTTTACCTTAAAGGACCACAGCCTATATCGGCGTAATTTATCGCCCAATGGTCAAGACCTACTTATGGTCATACCAAAGCACCTGCGCTCCACAAAACTACGCGAGCTCCATGACGCGCCAACCACGGGTCACCTTGATGTCTCTCGCACTTATGACCATGTGCACCGCCGCTTCTACTTGCCTGGCCTTTCACGCTCTGTACGTCGTTATTTCAATGCTTGCGAAATTCGCAAGCGTCACAAAAAGCCATCGGGACTTTCTTCCGGATATCTTCAGTCCATCGAAATCCCATCAGAGCCATTCTTCTGTGTTGGTTTGGACCTTCTCGGTCCCTTCCCTACATCCGCCTCCGTAAGCAAGTGGGTCGCGGTTGCTACAGGTTACGCGACCCGTTATGCAGTTACGCGAGCCATTCCAACAAGCTGCGCTACAGACGTCGCTAATTTTCTACTACGCGATCTCATTTTAGTGCATGGAGCCCCTCGTCAACTGCTGACAGACCGAGGTCATGCGTTCCTTTCGAAAGTGGTTGACGATAGCCCCGCCACGGTGGTCTAGTGGCTAAGGTACTCGGCTTCTGACCCGCAGGCCACAGGATCGAATCCCGGCTGTGGCGGCTGCATTTCCGATAAAGGCGAAATGGTGTAGGCCCGTGTACTCAGATTTTGGTGCTTGTTAAAGAACCCCGGGTGGTCAAAATTTCTGGAGCCCTCCACTACGGCGTCTCTCATATTCATAAGGTGGTTTTGGGACGTTAAACTCCACAAATCACTCACAGTGGTTGACGATATCCTGTGGTCCTGCTCAAGCCAACGTAAGGTCACAACATCGTACCATCCCCATACGGGCTTTCAGAACGTTTAAACTGCACCCTGACAGACATGCTATCGAAATACGTCTCGGCTGACCATTGTTATTGGGACCTCTACGTGACGTTCGCATACCATGCCTCCTGGCATGACACTACTGGGTGCTCACCATTTCACCTTCTGTTTGGACGCGAACCAACATTGCCGTTGGCTACCTATTGCCAGCCGCTGCGGAGTCTACTTCTGAATATGCACGTGATGCTAATACCCGAGCTGACCATGCTCATCAGCTTGCCCGCAGCAGAATAATGGCGTCTCAAGACTCACAGAAGCATCGTTACGACGAACGGCATCGCGACTAACACTTTCCGACAGGTTCCCTCGTTCTTCTTTGGTCCCCTACGTGACATGCAGGCCTTCAGAGAAGCTTCTATCTCGTTTCACGGGCCTATACCACGTGCTTAGACGAGTGACCGACACTACATATGAAATTGTCCCTGATAATCCATCAATCTCTTCTGCTTTGCTGTCCCGGGACATCGTCCACGTGTCAAGGCTCAAGCGTTACCACACTGCTCCTGCTGTGGCCCCGTAAACTCGCCGGGTCGGTGCTTTTGCCGCCGGGGGTCAGTGTTAAGTGAATTCGGCTGACTGAATCGGGGCATAGTGGGGCATACCCAAGTAAAGTGCCTCTGACTGAGAGTGAAGAAGTGGACGTTGTCAGTGAGTTGCGTTGTGGCTGCGGACTGACTACTGTTGTTTTCCACGTAACAATATCAAACGCTTAAAAAATCCCATGTAACGCAGAACGTTGAGTCAACGTGGTTTGAATGTAACGAATCTGAGGCAACGTTAGATGGTAAAATATAACATTGCACCGGCGTTTGAAGTATTACGTTGCCATAACGCAATGTTTTTATCTGTTGCAGCAACATTCAAATAATGACGTTGTTCAAACGTGTTACTTTTAACGAGGCAATGTCATTCAAATTATCACGTTGCCCTAACGTGATGCTATATTGTGGCAACAACAATCAAATAATCACATTGTATCAACGTTGTACATATACATCAAGCCCATGTTGAACAGCGAACGTAGAGGCAACACGGAGAACATAATCGCTGAAACATTCAATAGCACACATGGCAACATTTTCAGTTTCGTGTACTCATTTGATGATTAGTTGACAGTGGCTAGTTAGTGTGGTTGAGTAAGAAATAGAAGAATCGTGAACAATACAGAGAACAATTCAGCCTATGTTCTTCACACACTAATCCTTCTCTGAATCTGATTTCTTCAAACAGCCGCAGTCTAAGTTTTTATTTATTTATTTGCTTAGAATACACGATTCTCGCAGTGCAGGACACAAAAAACACCAGCATGAGTCGCCTGAGTGGGCCTCTATAGCTCCGCACCATACGTTCTTCAGACAGAGTGACTGCATTGGCGAGAAAAAAGATACACAAGAACAGAATCACATGGTGGAGACCATTGCGTCACCTTCTTACGTCTGTAGCTAGATACACTAAACATAGTGAAATCATATGTGAGAAAGATATGTGCAAGAGCAAGCCTTTTAGGACCCCAAACTTCCAGACTACAAAAACCTTGCTGTAGGCAGCCTTCATCTTAACATGTGTGAATGCAGACTTGAAGAATAAATTATCTCTCTACTTTATTTATTACTGTGTGGTTGTAAAAATAGCATGGGAACCATTACATTATGAAGTGAGCAAGCAGTAGTTAAATCAAACTGTGCCTCCATTTTGAAGCATCACCTCAATCATGTTTTAAAGAGTGCTTTCAGATTAAACACACAAGAAACAGATCTACTAAAACGGGACCTGCATGGTTGCATGATGCAAGGCAACAGCCACAATAAACCCTACGATTGGCAAGAATTGTGGAAGTGGAACGAATAGGAACCATGGAGCTAGAAAAACAGCTGTTTCACAGAGCTCTTACTTTTAGGAACATAAAAAGCAACGCAATAATTTGAGAAAAAGATGCACACAGGAAAATCAGTAACTGGTTATAGTGATAAAGGTAAAATCACGTTCGAAAGAGATATAGATATGGTATGAAGAAAGGCAGGGAGCTTCATCGGTAATCAAGTATCTGTTTTGCTACCCTGAACTTGGGAAGGGCGACAGCAAAGTAAGGAAAAGAAAATGAGAGAGGAAAAAAGAGCGGGAGAAAGCGATTACGCACACACACTAGAATGTCACAAACATTTGACGAGGCGTGTCGATCGCAGAAATTTTAGGAGGACGGTCGAAGTCCCAATAAAAGTATCGATATGCTGAGCTTTCGGACAAAAAAGGGTGCCCATTCTGGTTCGAAACTCTTTTGGCAACTGTTTGCAGTTGCCAAGGCAAATACCATCTGGTAGTGTCTGTGACTGATTAAAATTCAATAGTGCAGCTATTTAACGTGGTCTGCTCATACAGCTTGGTTGGGAACGCGCATCGTCATGAAAGCATTTTTAGTCTTCTTAATAACTGCGTGTAAGTAAACATCGGCCAAGAATCAAGCAATCGTAAAAAAGTATGTTATTCTGTCATTGCCAAATCTATCATTCACGGCACACACAGCTAATACCAGGCCTGCAGAACACGCTGTCTGCAAGCAAATATAAACATCAAATTGCACCACGATGAAATGCCACACTAATACTGAAGGATGATCACTCACAACAAAGACAGTAGACACCAACATAGAGAAAACACGCCTGCTGAAAACACTGTGTTGTTGGTAAGAAAACCTAAACCACAAGTAGCAGTATCGTGAAAGGGGACAGTAGTCTGCAAACAATATCACCTACAGCAAATCTGGGAGACGCCAACAAGTAGGTGCCAAGCCTTCACAACCCACTTTGCAGCGCACAAATAACACCAGACCACTGCAGTTCTCTTCCCATTAGTCCAAGGCCTGGCTTCAGCTTCGCTTTGACTGTGAGGCTATGTCAGCTTGAGCAAAGGCACCTACCGATTGTGATTCCCTTGCTCGAGTTGGTAGAGCAAGAAGACACACAACTGAGGCAAAGCTGCTAATGAGATGCCATTTTTTCTTCACATACCTTCACGCAGCTTTCCATGTAGGAGATGTAGCACCAGGTTCATGCAGCTGTCTGGGCGGCTGATACACTTTGTCAACTGCAGTGTTTTTCTAGGTGGTCACAACACAAACGGCTGAGTAACAGGTGTACTCCTTTCTCCTTAACATGCTACGGTGCACTTCAATGTTGTAAGTTCTGGGCGTGACTGGTCCCACAACACCACCTTCTTCCTATGGAATTTAAGGCTTAAACGGTTGCAATCTTAATGGAGCCTTTTTTCTTCAGTAAAGGAAGCTTCGATGCTTTCTCTCTGTAGTATATTCTTACTAATTTTATTTTTTCTACTAACTCTGATAGTGCACGGTAGGTTTTTTAAGCAGCATGTTTGTTGTCGACAGAGTAGGTATGATAGCCTGTCAGCTGTTAGGCGAGCTTCCCTGTCTGTTCCAGCGTGATTTACATGCATAAGTAGCAACAAGTTTATGCAGCTGTCTAGACGACTAATACATTTCTTCAACTGCAGTGTTTTTCTAGTTTGTCACAACACAACGAAGGCTTAGCTGTATTTATCCAACAGTCAACTATTAAATTAAACTAAGGCAGATTGGAGCTGGAAGTCCTGTGTGAGCTGCCACTGCTTGGTGAACTTGGCGAGCTCTGTACATGACAATTGTGGACTATTGTCGCTAGTTAGCACAAATAGTGTTTCATACCTGGGAAGGTCTGTTGTCCAATCAACTTGTCGCGGTGCTGCTCATTGTTACATTCATGCACTTCTAGGATTGATACAGTGGGGGAAAGGCCGAGACGTTATTTAGCTTGCTGCCTTAAGCAGCGAAGGGTGAAGTGGGTATCCCCTTTGTTGCGTGTCAGCGTAGAGTGTGCATGAAGTGTTCATTTCTGCTTGTGGAATCACCTCAGTTGGAGGACTGATATCTAAACTGTTGTAGATAAGGGCAGCAGGTCCACCGGCCACGGAAAGTTGGAATATCACCGTCCGTTCGATAGATGCAGTTTCTTAACTTACAACGGGTACATAAAACTGAACTCGCTGTTTGAACAGCATCAAATCGCCCACAAATCGCCAATCATGCACTTGCGCGCTCAGATGTCTGCTGTGGACAGTGTTTTGAGTAGAAGATCCGCATCAAATGAGCTCACTGATGATGCTTAGCTGTTGCGATGGGGTACTCTTCTTTTTCACTAGAGGTTGTCGGTATCGGTTACACTTGAACGACTCCTCACGCTTGACTAAGTCACGCTAACCGGACGCCTTTAACTGAGAGTGCAGAGCCAAAACACAAGAAAATAAGATGCTCCATGCTACTGTGTTACGATGATGATGGCGATAATAGTGAGTCGAAATCAAAAGTGCACAAGTTTACATTTCAACTTCATTTTTTATAGTGGTTTTTCAACAGTAAAAAAGACAGAAAAGGCACCATAAAAAAAGTGAGACAAAAGTTGTTTGCAAAGGACCGAATTACTGTGCGCACTAAAATAACCGTAGGACAACGCTATGACTTGTACAGCACAACTGAAGTTTCAGTTACGCACTCGTCACTTGCTTTTTTTTTGCACCTCAAGATGCGTTTTACGATGGTTTCTATGTTGCGCTCATCAGATGTCACCAAAACAAAAATGCAGTCTTGAATAAAAATGATATTATGATTCGCACGAAGAATATCTAAAATTACCGAGTACTATTACCTAGTATAGCAATATCGTTTCATCGAATGCAACACTGAATAAGCATATTTAGCACGTACGTGCAACGCTTGCTCAAACTGACCGCCCCCTTTTCTCAACTAGACTCTTTTGAATCGCACACGATGGAGTCGCGGTCCTGGCGGTTTTCGAGCATGCCAGAGGCTACAAAACGCACGAACGCTAGGCTGTGGCCTGCTGTCACGCCTAATTCTGCACTTTGGCCGGCTTTCCTCAGAAATGTGAAAGGGTTGCCAGAAATAGGGGGCAGTTGAGGCCATTGCCTGATTGTTCTCACCCCGACACGGTTCTTAGCCCCTGTAATTTTTTGACGTTCACGCTTCGGACAAGGTCGCTTTCGTGAAGTTGTCGTACTGAACCGCGCCTTTCGTTGGGATAACCCACCATGTTTTCCCCCTCCACACCTGTCTCGATCGCTGTTTGCGCCTCCATGAACACCACCATTAACGTTTTCTGACACGGATTATTGACCTACACTTTCGTCTTTCTCGCTAAGGAGTTGGACCTGCCCTAAGTTTACGCAGTGCTGAATGCATCCGTTTCTTTCTTTTCTGACGAGGTTCGCTTGCCTCCTTTCTCTACATGCCATCAACATGTGTCGTGACCTCAGAAGTTGGGAAGATTGTTTAAGCTGGTGCGAGATCTTCCCTCCCGCTAACGCTTTTCGAACTCTGTGGCACGACGGACTGTCTGGCCGAATTAGTTTTGTCAACACTGATGAAATTATTAACTGGGCCCTCTCCGAAGCATCGCTGCACATTTGAAGCGTCAGGTTGTTGCTCTCATCAGCCACTGCGCTAACCACTCCTTTACTTCACGATGTCGAAACGTCTTCCTGAGGCACGAGGAACGTTTCAAGCTTCTAACTGAGCCCATTAGGGCTCCTGGAACCCTCCTCAATCACGCAAGGAGCGTCTTTCAATATGGTCTCTACCTCCATACTGGCGAACGCTTCGTTCTCTGCATGCTCTACATTGATGCATTCTTGAACATGCGGGCCCTTTTTTGGTGCGATCTCTGGTTCTAGCGCTGCTGACGCGCTTCCATGTCCAGCGCTTTCCGATGCGCTTTGCTTTCAGACTCTTGTCTTTTTGCTTAGCAATTTCTTTGAGAGTCTTGTCTGAGCTTTCTTCTTTTCACCAGGCAGAAGTTTCGAATGTTGGGATCTGTTCTGCCTTAACTAACCCGTAGTTTTTATTGTCCTGCTCACTGATTCGCGCAACAGCATCATCTGTCTCGCAGAGCACAACCGTGGGTAGCATGTGCTAACATGCGTTTCGCTCAAATAACAGTTGCTCACACTTCCGCTCAAACATCATAAATTACAAGCTAATATTCCTGATTCCGTACATGGCTGCGTGTACATAAGCATCCAGAACTCTGCCATGAAGTTGCGATAAGGTATCACTTGCTGGAGACTACTACCCGACCTATTCCTCAATTCAAGTTCTCGTTTGCGGATCGCAATCTCGTGCGCCAGTCTTTCTATTTCACGCTCACTTTCCAAGCGGCATTTCTCATTCTCTCAGACTGCTTTCTTTTTGTTTCACGCTCGCATTCTAAGCGGCGTTTCTCTCTTTCGCACTCACGCTTTTCTTCTTCCCTTTTCTGCTATCTCTTTATTTGACTGAAGAGGTCCCATGCTTCATAGAGCTCCTCATCATCAGCCCACAAATCTTCATTCCCTTGTCTAGTTGTGGGTTTTTGTGCCAAACTATTCATATCGATCTCCAATTCCTCACAAAACAGCAACAAGTCTGCTTATGCAGCCCACGTAACTCCATGATTGTAGTGAGTGCTCGCTACTTCTAAAAATAACTTCTCAAAACGGCGAAACTGAGTCACTCAGCAAAGTAAGCTACCAGTTTAAAAAGTTCCCTCTTTTAGAACCAGGTTCACCCGAAGAAAAAGCCAAGCACTCCCCCAATCGGGAACCATGTCTAAAGCCAGCTGCTTCCTGTGGGCCAACTGTTACTGTCACTTGCAGCTTCGTATCCCACCGCTGATCACCAGTTGTTGCGAATCCCAGTGCTTTTCACCAGTAGTCGCTTCGAATACCAGCGCTGATCACCAGTTGTTGCAGACCGGGGTCTACCCGACGCTTACCCGCTGACGTACGTTGCCGGAACGTCAGGGTTACGTTGGACCCGGCCTTTTATGGCAGCGTGGCGTAACTTCGAGTGGAGCAAACGAACGCTGCCAAGTTAGGCATACGAAAAACAGATTTTTGGCGCTATTTCCACTTATTTACAGCATAGAGAAGTTAGGAGTTTAACAAACCATGAGCGCGTTAGATGAACCGTTACATGGTTCAGAGCAACGTCCAGCAATTTCAAGCATCTTTTCAAGCCCTGTTGGGCTCCTTCTACCTGACTAAAGCACCAATCACAGAAAAACACAAGATACCACCCTCCAGAGCATCAGTAAAATACACACGGTCCACCGAAAGGTTATTGCACCTCTTTACGCAATGCTCCTTGAAATGAGGTTCACTCCCGGAACAATTTGGTCGTTGGGTTGCTTCTTCTACCTTTCCCTGGAAGGGCCACCAAGGAGTAAATACTTTAATTGCATAGTCACTACCTGCGTGGTCGGGCCACCTCACCGTCTCCCCAAACAAGCCAGTCTGGAGGAAATGCTTGTAGGGCTCACGAACCGTCTTCTAATCCTTTTGTCGCTCCCCGCCACTGGATGCTCATTCCGAGAGAACTGGAGTTCTGGACATGAGAGCGCTGCCCGGCTAAGTTTCTGAGGGACCGCATGGCGCCTACTGACGAGGGTCACAACAGCGTGCTCTTCATTGTGTCGCATCGACTGATTTGCGTTGCGCTCCACTGCTAGTGAGTACGATAATTCAGAGCAACAACACGTGCCAGAATGAGCGGGAACTGCTGCGTAGCGAGAACCTGCACATGGAGGCGCGTAAAAAGCGGAAATTACATGGCATTTCATGTCTTTTCAAGCCACGAACCTCATTGCAGCCAGTGGGTTGACTTCGCACACGCCTTGAACAGAGAGACTGGAGGGCTGTCAACAACAGCCACATTGGCTCCTTTCACTTTGCGGCGAGATGCTACACGGTAAATCCTGCATTGGCGAACTATTTCGGTTTCACTGGCAGTACGAAGCCTCTTCATGAGGCCGGGGCTATTCCTGCGATGTGCCCTGCTGCAGCTTAAAGCAGCGATGCACTCGCCAAATGTCAGCGGCAAGAGGTGCGTAGTTGGTGTTACTGAGCTCCGACAGTATGGCCGGGACTGATAAATACATTGCATTTAACGCGGGGCTTGTCAACCAAGGATCGTCGCGAATTGCGGCGATACCCAAAATCAGGTCGCTGTGATCATCACTTGCCAATTTTGACAGAGACCGCGGCAGGGGACGACAATGTCAGAGGCATGTCTACGCCTTCAGAGACACAGCTGTACTAGCTGGACATGCGCTCCTACCCGACGAAACGCCAGTGTGACGTCAGGAACTTTTGTGAAAGTGTCATCAGCACTACAGCGCCCTTGACGTGGCCGCGAGGAAGCGCTGCCAGGAATAAAATTTGGTGGGCTCTCGACTCATATTGATTCGCGTTCGATAGCGAATACAACAATCAATATTTCAGATACTCATTCTTCACTAAAATGCGTTTTAGGCCACAAATCGCTACTAGGGGGTTGATAGCTAGTCGTTGACGCCAAGATCGTGACATGAGTCAGTTTTATGTCAGCACTCCTTTCATCTAAGGTGTCCACGTTGATGAAAAGACCGCCATTGACGTATCTCTACTACAAGTGGTCACTTTGTGGCTGATTTCCATGAAAAATGAGTCTGATCCCTCATTCATAGGAATATGTTTAACTAAAGATTGACTCATTTCTTCGTAGAAGTATTGGAGACCCTATTGTGGTTTATCGCAGCTTGTTGGTGACGCCAATAATCATGATTTAACCTTTGAGGTCGCTGACGTTCTTAACGTGTACCTGGAAACAGTGTCTTATGAATCCCACGCAAAGATGACATAAACAAGCGCATAAAAAATCCATCAAGAAGTGTATATTGACGCGTGGGTGAAGCTATGAGTATCGCATGGTTAGGCAACCTTACGTTGTCAAAGTTTGGCCACATATAATGTAAACTGAGTGACATAAGATACATACATTGTTTGTGGTAACGCCATACTCGTTCTCAGAAGCTGTCTTGAGCACTGTGGAGGCTACAGGGCCCCTTAGCCCATAAAAAGGGCGATAAGGCTCTCGAAATACATTCTACGTCTGCTGGGCAATCTCCTTGCGTTCGCGCGCAAACATTCGGCGAGCGGACGGCATGCCCAAAGTAAACATGGCCGACCCTTCCATTACAAGTATCTGTACTACACGAAAGTGAAACTTCGCCCTAAAGAAGTAGCTAATGGTTTCCTGTACTACGAATAGGGCTTGAACAATGTATCTTTTCAGTGGTTGCATCCAAGTTGACGTATAGTGGTATTACTTCACAATGCCAGAGATGCACATCCTCGATAATTCAATACACAAATGATTTTGTAGCTGTAGTAATTAAAAGTGACATCGTAATCAGATAATGCGACGTGACATCCATAGAAGCATCACTGATTCGACGCGGAACTTGGCCTAACCTCACCAATCCGCGACAAGTAAAGAGCCACTGAGCTCCACAGCCAAACTAGAGAGAGGCGCAAAACGCACCATCTTCCCAATGAGTCCTGGCACAATTGTTGTGGTGATGGTAATACTATATTTTACCAAGGAATTAGGGCACATACGTCCCTGAGTCCACGCATGACCGCACTGCGCTATGCGTTCAGAAGTTCATGTATTTCTATGACGTCGGCCAGTGGCGATCTTCTGCTTAACTGGGTCCATGGAGAGCTGCAGCGTATCGCATTCCACCTATGTGGTCAGTGGCGCAGAGTAGTGCGCCACCACTGAGCTATTCTAAACAGGATGAATCCCATGAGCCAGGCCGAAGCTTGGGCTAATAATCACTTCGCCGTGTTTTAAGGCATTGCCTAAATTTCACTTGAGCTATGGGAAGCTCGTCGAATGGGAGAGACGCGTAGTACACTCGCGTTGCATGAGGTAATACCAGAAGTCATGGCCATAATTCATTACATCAGACAACCGCTCTCAGATGCCGAGAACACCCCGCTGAACAAGAATGCTAGGACAGGAAACTGGAAGATATAAATTTGCGTTTGCAACGCGAGCACAGAATGACGCCGTGGGGCAATGGATAACGGTCCCGGATTTACGCCGTGGACCAGGGGGTCAGGGGCGCACCTCCCGCTGATTCTACTTTTAGGGGCCAAGCTCCTAAAACCATGGCTCTGTCAATGCACATCTTTTTGTGACCGGTTCGTAACCACCTAGTTGTAAGACTCAATCAGCAGTGTTGCTAGTGAGTGTCAAATAAAGAGACAGACAGACAGACAGACCGACAGACAGACAGACAGACAGACAGACAGACAGACAGACAGGCAGGCAGGCAGGCAGGCAGGCAGGCAGGCAGGCAGACAGACAGACAGACAGCGTACAGACAGACAGACAGACAGACAGACAGACAGACAGACAGACAGGCAGGCAGGCAGGCAGACAGACAGACAGATGGCTGGACTTCATTGCGGCCAATAAACAAATTAAGTCACGCACCCGCAGCAGCCATATGGACACGGCTTTGCTAGCCATTTGCAATGGCAGGCCGTGTCCACACGGCTGCTGCGCACGTGCAAATAAATCTGTCTATTCACTGTACCGTGAAGCACGTGCTTTTCAAGCCCACACGCACATGTGCCCTTATGCAACCTACCTATTCCGAGGGATTTGCATAGGCTTATTGTTTGCAAACTTCCCACTTCAGCCAGCCCAAGAACCTCTGAAGCTTCAATTAACGGACCATACGAACGGACGCACACCGCCTGCTACCCGTGCGTCGAGCTGCTCTTGCCTGGAAGGTGATAGGGAACGGGCCATCGTCTCGGCTGTCTGACGTCACAGACTAAGAAGAGCTAAGTGCTGTCGCAGCGCCACCGCTCAGCATAAAAGGACTGCTCGCCCCTGACCCTCCGGGATATGCGGCCACGCTGCGTGGAAATCAAACGCCTTCCTGCTTTGTTATAGGTACGCACTTGAACCCTAGTTGTTTTTGTTTTAATATTTTTTACCCTTTTTTGTGGCTGCTGATTCCCCACTGTTGTATTCTGCCTTACACTCCTGGTCTCTTGTGTCAGGGGGGTTGACATTGCAACCTACAAGGTTCGTATCGGAAGCTTTAGAAACTGCTGCAGAAAAAAGATAGCGGGTGCTGAACGCCCTTATGCAGAGTCCCGCCTTTTGTGTGTCTTGTGCCCCAAACCCTCTCTAGCACTTTTAATCTGCCTAACGTTGATTTTGCTCTGTGCTGGGGATATTCAAGCCAATTCAGGTCCCAGAGTAGATGATTTGTATGCTCTACTGAAAGAATGCATTGAAACTAACAAAAAGAACTTTGACGCCATTACAGCAACCTTAAACGAAATTCAACGGGATGTTGCTGACATTAGGTCCCGAGTTTGCGCAGATGAACAAAATCTACCTATAGTACCTGAAATAGGCACGGGCGTCATAGCAGTGAATGACACACTTGAGGAATTTAAAATGACTTTGTCGCGGACTAATGGTGACCTTGAAGGTGTTGTCGATGACTTAAATAATCGTTCACGAAGAAATAACTTCCTAAATAAAGGTTTAGTGGAAGAGGAGAAAGAGAACTATGAGGCTAGCGAAAAATTTGTCAGGGATTACTGTTCCACGAAACTAAAAATAAACTTGCAACCCGGTGACATTGAACGGGCACATCGAATTGGGCAGCCTCGTACTGATTTTACGCGCCCACTGATAATAAAGTTCTTGAATTTCAAGACGAAGGATTCCCTTCTTCGAAATGCGCATAAACTCAAAAACACTGAACCTAAAATCTGGCTCGAGGAAGATTTCTCCCCTAAAATACAGTTCGCAAGGAAAATGCTCCGCGATTTCGCTAAACATAACAAAAAGAAGAATGAACGCTACAGCATACGGTATAACAAACTGAAGCTCAAAGGACACATATACCACTATGACGTGGTTTCCGCAAGAGTAGTTCAGGCAGACCCTCCGAAAATTCCCATCACGGATTGACAAGCTGCCCGAATCAAGCCTAGAAAAACAAAAGTTCAAAACCCTTCTATTCTTCTCGCTAACTTCCGTAGCATTATAAATAAAGTTGATTTGTTGCTTTCAGTAGGTCACGCTTGCTCCGCTGATATATTTCTAGGCACTGAAACATGGCTCCGTGAAGACATACGCAACTGTGAACTATCACTTCCAGATTATTTCACGGTCTTCCTTAAAGATAGAACTTTGTCTCGGGGCGGTGGCGTCTTAATAGCTGTAAGAAACTCTTATCAACCCTCCCTTGTTACTATTGATACCTCTTGAGCTACTCTGCGTAAAAACCCAATTTGAAGGCAGCACTTGTGTTATCGGGGTCTGCTATCGGCCGCCTGACAGCAAACCAGATTTTGTTGATCGCCTAACCCATGTACTAGAATTAATTTTTAACAAATTTCCTCAGTGTGTCTTGCTGCTTGGCGGTGATTTCAATTACCCCTCCATTAACTGGGTCACACCATCATCGCTATCAATATCTGTCGGACTTGAAGTATCTCGCTTCCTTCGTACCTTAAAACTATTTCACCTAAGTCAAATGGTAACTGCGCCGACGCGCGGCCATCACATCCTTGACTTAACTTTTACAAACAATCCGACAAACGTCGTAGTCCAAGTCCTTGATGAAATTAGTGATCACAGAGTACTACACTTTTCCCACCCTCTGCCTCTCCTTAACAAGAAAATAAAGCCTAAACGCATACTAAATTAAAAAAAGCAGATATTGAAAAAATTAATTGCATGTTAACCGAGTTTTTGTGTTCTTTTCTGAATGAATTTAGCAATCATATCACAAATGAAAACTGGATAATATATCGGGACTTCCTTTAAAAAATTGAAAATACGTGCATTCCTGTGGTTTCCTTCACATCACAAACAAGTGCTCCCTGGTTTTCAAAGAAGGTTAAAAGTTGCCTAAACAAAAAGAAAAGAGCGTACAAAAAGGCTTCGCAAATCAACAGTCACCGCACTTGGAATAGGTATAAAGAACTAGCTCGGGAGTCAGAAAAAGCTATTAAAGAAGCTAAGGATTATTATTTCAATGATACGCTGCCGAATCTGTTGAAATCTGATCCGAAAATGTTTTGGCGAGTTCTTAACTCTGAAGATACGGACACTATAACAACATTAAAAGACGCAAATAGGTCGATTATACCCACCTCTGAATGTGCTGAGGTTTTAAACAATGTCTTTAGCGAAGTTTTTTCAGACGAACCACCTCTTGACGATAGCGAAGTTTTTTCAGACGAACCACCTCTTGACGAGTCCTGTTCCGTCACTCCTACTCCAATTACTTGCCCAAGCGAGCCCATTATCGTAACGGAAGTAGGTGTATCACGTGCAATTGCTAGACTTCCGCTTCGGTCCAGCCCTGGACCTGACGGCATCAGCTCAAAACTACTGAAATTAACTAGTCACCTATCATCGTTTTTATTGTCCTTAATTTTTCAGCAATCGCTTGATTCTGGGTGCATCTCGGACGATTAAAAATCTGGTCACGTTAAACCCATTTATAAATCTGGTGATCCCTCAAGTCCAAAAAACTTCCGCCCGATTTCACTCACATCAGTTTGTTGTAAACTCTTCGAACATATAATTTACTCCCACATAATGAGACATCTTAATACTAATAAAGTGTTATTCGAAAATCAACATGGGTTCAGGTACAAGCGGTCTTGCCAGACGCAGTTATTTGAATTATCAACGGATTTACATGACTCTTTGCACAAATCGGTTTACACAGATGCTGTATTTATCGACTTTTCTAAAGCCTTCGACCGTGTTCCCCACATACGGTTCATCCAAAAAATAAACTGCCTAAAGTTGGACATAAAAACTACCCGCTGGATTCAAGAATTTCTATCTGGTCGCTCTCAAAAAGTAAATATAAATAATAATCTCTCCCGTTCCTGTGTCGTTAGGTCAGGAATACCTCAGGGATTAGTTTTAGGGCCTTTATTATTAAAGATATATATTAATGACATTGCGAACAATATAACTTCAACAATTCGACTGTTTGCCGATGACTGTATAATTTAGAGACAGATCACATGCACTGATGACGTAGCTATTTTGCAAAGCGATCTAAATACCCTGGCTAAATGGTGCCACACGTGGAAAATGGAAATTAATACAGATAAAACAAAGGTCATGTCATTTTCTTCGAATCCAAATACTCCATTAAATCAATACATGTTATGCAGTTTGGCTATTAAGCGAACCTTTTCTTTCAAGTATCTTGGCGTGATATTTACTCCTGATTTAAACTGGGCCATGCATATTGAACACGCAACAAACAAGGCACTAAAAAAACTTGCCTTTCTTAAGCGCTGTTTATATCTCGCAAACCATGAAACTAAACTTCGCGCTTACACTTCCCTCATCCGTGCAACCCTCGATTATGCTTCAATTATTTGGAACCCTCACACAGCTATACTGTCCGACTGTATTGAATCTATTCAAAACAAGGCTGCCCGCTTCATTTTTCACTCGTACTCGCCATACCAAAGTGTCTCAGCATAAAAACAGATTCTTAATCTTCCAGAACTTAGCACTCGTCGTAAATTCTTCCGCTTGACCTTTTTTCATTCTCTGTATCATGGTATTACACCTTTTTCATGCACTCATATTTTTCTGGCTCATTATGTGTCCAATCGTACTGACCATGCTCGTAAAGTGTCGTCCATATTTGCAAGGACCAAACAGTACCAAAATTCGCCTTTTGTGTTATCTGTAACCGAGTGGAACGAGCTTCCCAGCGAGATTGTGATGACAAATGATCCGTCTGCATTCCAATCAGTGCTGCGTACATTTCTTGATGTGTAATATGTCTACTGCTACTATATCTTACCCTGTTGTTAAATCTTGTGTACCAGCGAAACGATGATGAACTAGTGCCATGCGGATTCCTGGAATTGAAATGTACTGGAGATGTGAAATGAGCCATGTGTTACACCCTTGTCGTTATATGTACCTTTTACCTAGTTATGTCTGATCGCTGTGTGCGGTCCTTTTATATGAATTGACGTATACCTTGTTTTTAACAGTATCCCCCCTATGTAATGCCTCTCGAGGCCTTTAGGGTATTCAAAAAGTAAAAAAATAAAAAATAAAAATAACGCCGTAGTGATAAGGGTCCTCGCAATCCAGCCGCCACGACAACAAAAAATGAAAATAACAAACAAGTAAGCGACACAACAAGCGAAGAATAACAAAATAAAAGTTGATTTAGATAATACACGCACAGTCTTACGTCATTGCTAATGATAAAACGGTTTAACTTTTTACGAAAATGTTATGGCTTACCGATGATCTCCCCCTCCCTAGTGTGTTTCGATGTAGTGAACGATTTAGAGTACATGCTACTCCTATTATGGAAGGGCTCAAAGCCGTCCCATGGGCCTCAGTGCAGCTCCGGGCACCAAAAAAAAGGTATCGCCAGTTTTGGCTATTTATCATCATTCATTTTGTGAATATGGCGTAATTTCTTAAGAAACGAAGCTTTTAGAGCCGTGTGTGTGTCCCTTCCTAAGTGATCAATTCGTAACCACGTTTGCAAACGGCCCTTTACTTTGTTTTTGCAGATATTCCATTAAGCTCGATCACTGATTTAGCACTTCACCGACCATGAAGTACCATCGCGAAGAAGAGCGAAATAAATCTTGATTTGTATAATATACGCACATTCTTATATCTAATTATTTACTTGGCTAGCTTGCACGGACAGCCAGCACAGTCGTCGCCAGTCAGTGACATTTGCAGCCGTGTGTGTGGACATTGTGCACCTGCGTTTGCGAACGGTTGTGAATAACTCAAAGTAAAATTGATTTGTATAAGATGCCTCTTTCTAGTGATGCAATGGGCTAACATACGTGGCGGAGTTGGCGTTTACCAATGACCTCCGCCTTTTGAGCTTCACCCACAAATCATCAATCGTCCCACGGATATCAAGTGATTTTTAAATGCGAAGAATTTGTTAGCGAGCCTTGGTGACTTTGATCTATCTATCTATCTATCTATCTATCTATCTATCTATCTATCTATCTATCTATCTATCTAGCCACCTAGGACTTTCAGCTCTCCTGGCCGTTTCGATAATGGTATTAATACCAAACTTCTTGTGGCATAGCATGGCAGTATGAAGAACAAACTTGACTGGTCATAACATGAAAATCATGAGATCTATGTAATCAATGTCATGATTTACTTTTTATGGTCCTGCAGCTCTTGCGGTAGTTTCGTTCACATAACATGTTTCAAAACTGGTATGGTATGACATGATTGCATGGCGAACATAGGCGACAGATTCTTACATGAAAATCATCACATGCGTGTCATGCAACAACATGGCTACATGCCATGCTCATGATGAGCCCGCGGCCATTTCGCTAGCGTCACATGTACTAAATTTGGTATTACGGCACGTGAATGGATGACGAAGGTATCTGACTGGTGCAAACATGATAATCATTAGATGCGTGTCATGTAACAATATGACTACATGCCACGCTCATGATGCACTGGCGGCCGTTTCGCTACCTTCACTTGTACCAAATATCGCATTGCGCGACGCGAATGAATCGCGAAGGTATGAAACATGGTGCAAACATGATAAATATGAGATGCACGTCTCGTAACAACATGACTACATGCTACGCTCATGATGCGCTCACGGCCGTATGGCCAGCTTCACAAGTACCAAACTCGGTATTACGCGACGCAAACAGACTACATAGGTAATTGACACATCCAAACATGATAATCACGACTTGCGTGTGATGTCACACTTGCCTACATGCCACACTGATGATGCCCTCACTGCCGTTTCCCTAGCTTCCCATTTGCCACATTTGGTACTACGTGACGTACATGAATGATGAAGGTATATGACTGGTGCAAAAATAATAGTTTAGAGATGCGTGTCATGTTTGAACATGACTACATGCCACCATCAAGGCTCCAACACATTTCGACTTAACGTGGTGCGCGTGCTCGCCGGTATTCTTTTCGTCGCGTGATGTCGGCGTTGCAACACCACACGCTAGTCCTGCCATATACTCGCAGGTGCGCGACGCGTTGCATTGCTTTCACGCATGCGCGTTTCAGCTCTTCCGGTGTCCCTCTGTCACGAAAAAGAGGGAGACGAAGTGTTGTCTGGGTAATGCATCGGCATAGAGTAATGTTACTCTATGGCATCAGGCACAAAACTCAGCCTGTCGCATTTCGCGCCAGTCGCCGTCGGGCCGCGCCGACGGACACTGGTCACACCTGGCGTCAGACTATGGAGTGCTCGCATTTTGCTAACGTTGCATCACTGTGCCCAACATGCGCGCGCGTCAACGCTACATTGGAATATATTGAGCCCTTCATGATGCACGCACGGCTGTTTTCCTTGCTCCACATATAGCAAATTGGATGTAAAGTGACGTAAATGGATGTCAAAATATAAGACTGGTGTAAACATGCCAATCCTGACACGCGCGTCATGTAAGAACATGGCTACATACCACGCTCATAGCATGCTCTGGAACCGTTTCGCTAGCTCCACATATACTAAGATTTGGTATCACGTAACGGGAATTTACGAAGGTAAACGACACATTCAAATACGACAATCATGACACGGAAGTCATGTACGGCATCATTTATCTCCACCTAGTACTGTTGTGCTGATATTAGAGTGACATATCAACATTTCTCATTCATGATTCGCATATTTTTTTATTCCCACTGTACGTGGGATCTGCCAATTTTTTATTCGTAATCTGGTTTTGTACATTTTGTAGGAGCAAAGCTTCTTTTGGTGTAATCTCGCCTGGCGTCAGGCTGTAACCGGCAGAAGAAGAAAACGAGAAAAAAAAAGGAAGGCAGTATCTCTCGAACAATAAAATAGATGGCACTGTCTCATAAAAGTTCATAGAAACTTCAGTTGCTGAAGGTATTCAAGGGGCTTTTCACAGCTACTTTTCGACTGGCTGCTGCGGGGATTGTGCCTGGGTAGCGCGGGGAACGAGTGCATCTTTCAGTCTCCTTGATCATCACCGTATGTCAGGGATAGTTGGCGGGACGTGGTTTCTGATTTCTTTCCCTCATATATAGAGAGTTGCACGCAGAAAGACTATATACTGCGGAATGCAAGCGATGACCTTGCAATAGTTTGAGAAATAACACGTGAATGCTGGAAGCTTGAGTGGAAGTATCGAGCTTGTAGCACGACCTGAGAGACAGCTTGCTGAATACGTACAGTGGGAGAGGAAAGTAACGTGGACATGCTCTATCTACCTGCTTTTATGTTTCGCATTTTTTTCGAAGTGGCCGTAGCCTGTGTTATTGATAAAAAGAGAATCGTAAAAGGTACAAAAACCACATACCACCTTTTTATCGCCACTACGGTCCGAGCCCAGCGAAAGCAGCCCACCGCTATGTTCGTGTTAGTTTTTTTCTACCTGTACCCGTCGAAGCTGGTGAGAAGCCTGAACGCAAATTAACTCGCATAACAACGTGGATTCTCGAGCTTCCTAATACGCGCGGCCGTTCAGCGCCAGCTTCCCATTGTCTACTCGCACTGTACCACCACGCGGCCGTGGCGAGCGGAGGTGGAGCGCGCAATGGACGACCTGCATAGGGCATTCGCCCTCGCACTTACGAAAAAGTAGAGGAGGCGCTGGTTAGGCAGAGCAGACGCGGATAAAAAATGAGCCCATCCCGCCATAACAAAAGAGCATACTTATTATTTTTCCAGGTCATCCGATGGCACTAAGTAATAGCTCTATATACCATTAGGTTGTGCTTTTGTGCACTTTGGCTGAGCGTCGAGGCCAAGTTCATACCGAAGTGGGTGATCAAGCCAGCATGGACACTTACATGTTGATTGATAGCCAGACTTACCGGTGCTTGCTAGTACAATAAATAATGCGACGTAAATGCAGTGAAGAATTAACATATTAGTTATCAGTACGCAGCAGCTCATGCTGAACAAGTGTAAATGTCTCAACCTTACCGATCGAAAGGCAATTATTTATATGTAGAACTTTGTTTTTTGGCGAAAGTTTGTTGCTTGGTTACACTTCGTAGCTTTGAGATTGCTGAAGTGTAGGGGTTGACAGAGAAGAGGTCCTAGGTTGCATAGTATCTGTGTATAAGTCTCTAACTTTGATAATGTGTTTGTGCTTTTGTTGTTCTGTCAGTATTTTGCATTTTAAAATCTTTTTTTTTTCTGTGTTTCTCATATTCACTGATACTCCCGAGACGTATACCACGGGCAGACAAGGCTCGGCTCTAAGAAACTTCACCCCTAAAACCCGGCAACTGGTTATACACTTCTTGCAATCGTCGTAAATTAAAGTGACAAAAGCACGGTGTGCGCTCCCGAGTGATAGTGTAATCTAGGCTTCTGCTCATGGATACACAAGCACCTCAGCTTCGGCAAAATGGGAGGAAGAGATCCGTAGCTTAATCCGCGCACGCGCTCAGACGTTGCACGCCCCGCTGGCCTGTGTATTATTCCACAAAGGCAGGACTTTCGCTCATCTACAATATTACTTTCTGCAGCACGTAGTGGAGCAATTTTATTAGTGCTATAGCACTTGATAAAGTCATCTGCAAACACCATTGGTGCTTGAGGAAGCGCCAATACTTTTATACCGACACGTTTCCCACTAACACAAATCCAAACGCAAAGAACCTGACACCTTTTAGGAGTGAATCCGTGATGTCGTCGTGGCGACATTTTATTGCTGGCATTGAGCCCATGCCCTCCGTGTTTACAAACCGGCGTGCAATCTGGGAAGCCGTGGTTTAACGGCGTGGTAGTTGAAATATTTTATGTCGATGCTTGTAATTTCAATGCCACACTACTTCATTCCACTCCTCAGTGACGGCCACACCACCCCACCCCTCTTAACCCCGACAACAGAGGAAACCGTGAGAAAGAGAACCTCTAAAATATCAAGGTGCCATGACGTAGTGACGTGTATCTCTCTGCCACGTCTGTAGAGCGTCGGGTGCCGATCGTCGCGGTTAGGAAGTTATTTTTTCAATTTCTGGTGGAGAAGCTTTTAAATGCGAAGCACTTCTTCGCGAACTTCGGCGTATCTATCTAGCCGCCTACGACTTGTAGTTCTCCCGGCCATTTCAATAATAATATAGATACCGAAACTTGTTATGGCATAGCATGACTGTATCACGAGCATAAATCACTATCACAACCCGAAAATGATTACATGTGTGTCATAAATCTCATAGCTTAAATTTCATGATCTTGCTGCTGTTGCAGTAGTTACGTTCCAGAGCTACGCAGTATCGCGATACGAGAGTATTGCGATAGTATTTCAGAGATACTTTTAAAGATCTGTATTGCTGTATCAGGATATTTTTCAAAAGTACATTTGAATCTCATTAGCAAAATTCTTGTACAGTGTATGAACTGTATCACAATACTATCGAGGACACGGGTCTATCGTTACTTTTAATAAGCTGAGACGTGTTTGCAACTGGAAAAGAACAATGTTTTTTGCTGCCCTTGGGAGTCCATGGTGTGATATGCAGCCTCTCTTTCAACATTTCTGCTGAGGACAAAACACGGGTCCTACCTTCTTGAAAGCGAGCAAGTCACCTCGCTTGGCTTACCCAATTGTGCACCTTCTGGCAGAACTGGTATGTGTTTGTGTGATCACCTGCTTGAGCTTTCCAAGAATGTTTTACTGCCATCTTAAATTTTATCAGTGATATTTTCATTGTGAGGAGCACTGTACACGGCACAACGGACGCCAAGAATATGTACCATATACCAAATTTGTTGTTGCGTGATGTGAATGGATGACAATGGTACCTGACATGTCTAAACATGAAAATTATGATATGCGTGTCACGTAAAACACGACGTCGTGCTACGCTCCTAACGTGCTCTAGGCCATTTCGCTGATTGATTGATATCTGAGGTTTAATATCCCAAAACCACCATATCATTTTGAAAGGTGCTGTAGCGGAAGGCTCCGGAAAATTCGACCACCTGTGGTTCCTTAACGTGCACCCAAGCCTTAGACCACAGGCTCAAAGCACTTTTCGCCTCCATCGAAAATGCAGCCACTGCAGCTGGCATTCAATCCCGCGAAATGTGCTCAGCAGACGAGTACCTTAGCCACCACGGCAGGGCTTCCCTGGCTGTTTCGTTAGCTTCACATATATCAAACTCGGCTTCACGCGAAGTGAATAGACGACGAAGGTAAATGACATGTCCAAACATGACAATCCTGACATGTAGGTCATGCAAAATATCACTGCATGCTACGCTCATATCTTAATCGCGGCTTTTTGCTAGCTCCGCATATACCAATTTTTGCGTCACGTGACGTGAGTAGACAACGATGATAAGTGCCACGTGCAAACATGATAATCATGCCTTGTGTGTCATATAAATTATGACTAGCTGCTTGCTCACACTATGCTCGTGGCCATTTTATTGTTTCACATATACCAAGTTTCGCCTTACGTAACGTGATACCTGGTGCAAACGAGGTATTCATGAATTGGAGGTCAGACACGGTGTAATTTACATCCGCTTCGAATTCGAAAAATAAAAACATATGGCGAGGCATTTAGAGTCTCCTAAAAATAACTAGAGGGGACTCTTGCACTGCCGTCGTTTCGCGACTTTGAAAATTATGAATATATGACATGGATTTTACTAGTCTTCGAGTTTGCGGGCGCTGAATCGCACTTGTGGTTTCGCTTATTGCTGTGTTTCGGTTTTGTTCCGAATGCAAGGACAAAGCATTTTGAACTATCTGAGCTCGTTTAAAATTGTGATACTAAAAGGTCATGATGGTGAAACGTAACTCCTTAAAATCCACCCATCGTTGTTTTGTTACAAAGCAGTTTTAAGCCAGCCGAAGCCACAAGGAACGTAAAATACAAGGACTAGGTGAATTCACGTACTACCCATAATTCTAGTGCTCGCTGAAGCGCCATGCATTGAAGCTTCCATAGACACTAGTGTCAGAGTTCCTTATAAAATATGTTAAGAAGCTCTATGGCGTAGTGGGCGCTTCACTACGTTCGCAATAAGCATTCAACTAGCGATATTTTCGATTCTTTTGCGGCACGGTTAAGGGATGTACCTAAAGCTGAAGCACGTTAGCCATTCAGAAGGCAATGCCCACGACGCCCAATTCCGCTATCGCGATCTACTCTAAAATACAGGTGGAAGCTTTCTCGTATTTTGAATTCATGAATGTAAATTATTACACCTACATAGATAATAAATTTTAAAGTATTTTCAATGACAGGTTTTGTTTTATCATTTCGTTGTGATTTTGCAAGTGTGCTTTTGAAAAAAGGATTGATCCATCTGTCATAAGAATTGGTATAGTACGAAAGTGATAACTGTTTTCACAGATGTAGTTGAGCGCTCAGTGTGGATTGCTTTGTTTTAATTTCTAAACAATGAATACCATAGCAACAAACTCTAATGTCATGGAAATAACAGCATGCACTAGGGAACTCGATTCTGTTGTTGTTTTAACTATTACTTCTACGCATGTGGAAGTTCTGATACACTTATTTGATTTTTGACTCAATATACGTAGACCTTTTTTTGTGAATAATTGTGTTTGCTGTATTAGTCACCCTCACTGACCTATGATGTATACTTCTGAATGATTTTCAATGCCTGGCTCCCTGGTCGTTATGTTGTCTGTTTTGTTTTTGTGCGTGTCATCTGCTTAGCAACATCTGTATGAAACAATTGATTGATTGATATGTGGAGTTTAACGTCCCAAAACCACTATATGATTATGAGAGACGCCGTAGTGTAGGGCTCCGGAAATTTAGACCACCTGGGTTTCTTTAACGTGCACCCATAATCTTCTGTATGAAAAAAGTCATTCATGCCATTTAAATGACTTTTTCGGTACGTCGCGTAAGCTACAACCATTCAAACGAACGCTGAAGACAGACGTCAGTTACGTACTTGCTTTGTGAATGTAAGGCGTTATTCAATAGGCTAACTCTAAGAACACCAGCGTCCTATGTCATAAGCCAAGCGAAGCAGTTTTTCTCCTTCGTAAGAGTAATGAAAGTTCATGAAAGAATGTTACTTTGTCAACTATACAGAGGTGATTGAGATATCCATATTGCGTATTCTGAGCGCATATGTTTCTTCCGGCAACGCCAAATTTTCTTTAGTTTGTGTCTTTCTGCAGTGATACGAATTCAGCACTCGTCGCATATTGTGATACAAACTGCCAGTGCTCGAGGGTATCCCACACCAATCCATGTATTAGGGGTTAGTAACACTAAGGTACTGCCACGTTTCATTTCTCAAGTTTTGTTATCACCCCAAAACACTACACAAGTCTCAGCGCAAACCGCACCTGCAGTCTTCGAGAAGCTTCTGGACTGTAGTAGATCATTTCGATAAGATCACGCCCACTCTGCGAACTGTACAGATTATTCTGAAACCTGCGCCATTAGCAGCGATAACGCTAGAACATTCGATGGCAAGAGTATAAATGCCGACGCACTTTGCCGCTTGTGAGTTGTTGACCGACGGCCGACGCTCCGTTCACCCGCTATCAGTCCAAGACTGCTACTGTAGTCCGACTTTCTGTTTAGTGGGCAGAGGTTTGCCCGTAATAAACAATTCATTATTCGACTCGCAGTGTGCTCCATTCGTCCACATCACGCCCCCGTGACATCTGGAGGTGCGGGGTCACGTTCCATTTCTTAAGTTTTGTTATCGTTCCCGAGAAGTAGTCGTCATCTGGGTCGTCAGGTGGTGGTTGGTCGACAGGCGCACGAGAGAGACAGTCGGCGTCGGAGTGTTTTTTGCCGGACTTGTCAACGACGGTGATGTCATATTCTTGAAGAGTCAGGCTCAATCGGGCGAGGCGACCTGAAGAGTCCTTCAAGGTGGCTAGCCAACACAAGACGTGGTGGTCGCTCACAACCTTGAAGGGCCTGCCAGGAGGTAGGGGCGAAATTTTGACGTAGCCGAGATGATGGCGAGGCACTACTTTTCTGTTGTGGAATAATGGGCTTCTGCTTTGGATAGCGATCGGCTGGCGTAAGTAATAACCCTTTCAAGTCCGTCAGCTCTCCTCACAAGAACGGCGCCAAGACCTACGCTGCTTGCGTCAGTGTGTATTTCTGTCTCGGAAAATTTGTCGAAATGAGGCGATGTTTAAGCTCCTGGAAAGCGTGTTCCTGCGGCATTTCCCACTGGAACTCCACGTCGGCCTTGGTAAGGTTAGTGAGTGGATCGGCGATGCGGGCAAAGTTTTTCACAAAATGCCTATCATATGCGCACAGGCCAAGAAATCGGCGCACCGCCTTCTTGTCAGTGGGCGGCGGAAAGTCGGCGATTGCGGCTGCTTTCCGTGGATCGGGACGAACTCCAGAATTGGTAATCACGTGCCCCAGAAACAAGAGCTCTTCGTACGCAAATCTGCACTTTTCTGGCTTCAGTGTGAGTCCGAACGTCTTGATGGCTTGAAGTACAGCTTCAAGGCGCCGAAGATGCTCGTCGAAACTCGAGGAATACACGACGACGTCGTCCAAGTACACAAAGCAAGTCTGCCACTTCAATCCTGCCAGTTCTTTATCCCTAACGCGTTGAAAAGTTGCAGGCGAACGGAGCGTCGGCCGTCGATCAACAACTCACAAGCGGCGAAGTGCGTCAGCATTTATACTCTTGCCATCGAATGTTCTAGCGTTATCGCTGGCGGTGGCGTAGGTTCCAGAATAATCTGTACAGTTCGCAGAATGGGCGTGATCTTATCGAAATAATCTACTAAATTCCGGAAGCTTCTCGAAAGCTGCACGCGCGTTCTGCATTGATAATTATGTAGTGTTTTGGGGCGACAAGAAAACTTGAGAAATAGAACGTGGCAGTATTAAGAATCTAGCGAAATGCCGACATTCCCATCAGGACAAGCGAAGCCTGACACCCTGCACGTGCTAGCCCAGCATGCCATTGAGCTACCATCGAGGGCTCAGCGCACGTGATGGAGCAAAAATTTCACGCGTCACAACGACGTAAATATTGAAGAGTAAGCATGCTAAGGCCCCAAGGTCAATATGGTTCATAATGTTTAGCTTGCAGTCACTGACTATACTATGTCTCACGACCTACTGTACTCCGTATTTGCTCAGATGTAACCTCTCCGGCGCCCACCTCTACTTTATACGTTCTGGCGCTAGAAATTTGACCCACGTGTGGCGTGGCGCAAGTCAGCACAAATTTTCTGACGTCCGCTGCAGTGGTAGTCATGATAGTTTAGTGAGCAGAACTCATATCGGCTAAATATAACGCATAACTCCGAAATAAATATACTAAAAGCGATTTACAAAAAAGCCTGCAATGAATAGACGCGGCACAATTTAGACTGACTCACACTATGCAAGTTTGCGGCTTCCCACGTTAATTAATTAGTAGGCGTTAGGAACCTAACCAAACTAAATAGCTCACTTCACTAGCCGTCCTAAATTGATAAAGATTCACATAAATGCCCGACGTTCATTGCAGACTGCAGGCGTTCTCGCTCTAGCGCCGTCCAAACAGCCGCAGGGTAGCAGACGAAGAGTTTATAGGTAACGCCTTTAACGTACGAGTGCTGAAACGAGAGAGGGGACATGCGCTTCCATAGGAGCGCCTGTCCGCTATATGGGCGGGTCAGAAGTTCAGTAGGTAATCCTCTGTCTCACCACTTCGGTTCATCACTGTTAAAGCTATAGAGTGTAAGCGAACCAGAAGCTTTAGCAGAAAAACATGATTCCATATATAACTACCTTTCAATATGACAAGGTTGAGGTCTTTGCTTTTTATAGCATCTGCTGCTGCAGTTCAATACCTCATATGTTTATTCTACATTTCATTTTCATTGTTTTTCTTCATTTGTTGCATCAGCAACCACCGATTACTGTGAATAAAAATCAACATAACATCATTCATGCAGAATTGACGGACATCGACGGTCGGTTTGATCGAAACCAGTTCTCGAGCTCACTCAGACTGCTCGCATAAATAGATATTCGTTTTAATTGGCTATGGCTTCGTGGTAGTCTCACGATCAGGACAAAGTATAGGCATATGATATTTTGTTACTGGCGAAATCGGGTGTTCTCTTGAACTGCGCCTGCTAACACTACTCCACCCGAAAAAATTATTAGCGGTTCATGGAGATAGTACAGTGTAACAAATACAATGCTGCCGAACCTCCAAGGCATATATCTAAAGCAAATATAAACGTGAGTCTGGAACTTACCGGCCACAGGGTGAACGACGACCACGTGACAAACTCACAGTGGAGGGCACCCGGATAGATTATAGCTGCTATAATTTACTTTTTTTTGTCTACCGTTCTATCGTCTGCACGCCAAACGTGTGCCCGCAGACGGCAGAGACACTTAGCAGATGACGCGACCCGGACGATTCATGAGGAGGTGTAATCGCCCTTTCGCATTGTCTTAGGGGCCCAGCAGCTTTTATTGTGCCTAAGGGGACTTTTAAGACAATGTAAGTATTAAGTGTTGGTGCTTGTAGGTGTTTTAAACTGCTTCCTCACAGTTATGATTCATATAACGTAATTTCAAACCATTTTTTTTTCTTTCTGGCACACGTGGCATGAGTATTGCTCCCATATAATGTAAAATGAGCGGCATAAAGCGTCGCGACAAATCTTGGCCTGAGGTCTATAATCTCTACGTCGAAGCAATGACCTGTATACAGGGCTCGTGCTTGTAGTTTTATATTGTGCATTCACAATTATATTACCCTGTGTCTATCGTGAACCCTTCATTTTTCATGCCTTGAGCTGCACTGGCCGTAGCTGAGACAATCGCGTGGCTTACCATAAGCAGTTCTGCTCAAGCGCAGGAAGCAGTAACTTCACACCGCACCCAGCTGGCGCACTGCACAAGGTCTGGAAGCTCTTGGAGCGACTTGTTACTAGTGGGCTGCCACATGAGTCGCGTGAGATCACTTGCTCGCTGATCAATCCGCCCTCGCACCCATCGATGGTTCTTCAGTTCGTCCAACCATCGATCCATCCAGGGCCCGTCCATCCATCTGTGGTTTTTCCATCTTTCCATGCTTCGTTCGTTCATCCACCCAAGGTTTGCGTAGGTCTGTCCTTTAGTTCATCCTTCCATCCGTGCATCCATGGTCCATCCACCCGTTTGTGAGTATTTCAGTCATTCATACATCATTGGTTCGTCAATCCGTCTATGCGTAGTTTGTACGTTCATGCTTCTTTCGTCCTTCTGCCAATCTATGCATTCATGCGTTCGTTCGTCCGTATAAAACGCTCTCACAGCACAGCACATGCAAGGTACCCAATATACTTCATGTGGATGATAGTGCTAGTGCACCACCCACTTCACTATACTTTTCATCATTTTGCTTATAATTGAGGTACCCGCTACAGGTCTCTAGGACATCATTTGTATATTGTGTTGGGGTTGAGGGCCTCGCGAAGCGTCAGCAATACGGCATCGCCTGCAAGTGAATCCGGAGGTTGCGAGTTCGTGGGAATTCGCTTCAAAACACCTGAAGTGGTCGCTACCTGACGTTGGTGGCACCGATCTGCGGTTTCAGCATTAGTTCCTCGACCCAATTTTCGGGCAGAGCTTCAAGGTTAGTGACCACACGTCCTTTGACATTTATTTGACGAGAATGGCAGCCATTATTGTGCGCTAGTGCAATTGCTGCGCTGCAGACAAGTTTATGCTGTTGATCACAGTGAGTACTTGGTTTGGTCAACGTGTGAAAGTTTATCGGTGGCACAAAAAGCCCCTGCTGTAAGCGTTACGTACGGTACTGCTACCTGCGGAAACCGGGGCAATTGCCAACTTTGAACACTGTGGAACAACGATTCCTCACTCCGCGTTGTCCGGTCGTGAAGCGTCAGGATTTTGACGCAGAATGGCAAAGAACGACTGGGGAATAGAGATCAAGTGTTTAAGCTTCTCATAAAAGTACAGAAAGTGCTGATGTGGCTTTCTACGACCATACCTAATGACGTGACCTTCTAAGTGCACACCAAGCAAGCAGTAGATCGCTCTGAACACTATCAGTCATATGATGCTGTGACGACGGCAGGGAATCGGAGTTAGTAGAGCGAACGCATAGTCTCCACAATGCACATGGCGAAGACTAAATACCTAAATCTGTGCATTTCTACGACTACGCCTGAGAACACTTCACATTCTCGCAAATATGCTTTGGTGTGCCTCGTAATATCACCAGAACGAAACCGACTTCGTTTACCAAGGCGAGCAGCGAAATCCGCAGAAGTTACCATTGTGGAATGCCCACGCACTCGTCTTCGCTACCACTACTTACATCCCGATCAAGAACCCTTGGCAATTTATTTCACCGATCATAAGGCAGCATAATGAAGAAAAATTTAATTCTGCACCTGAATACAGTATACGAGCAATAAAACAATATTGTATTTACTGTTCGCAAGTGTTATCACTTAATTGCGTGGCCGAGTTGGCAATGTACGGAGGATCCAAGCTTACACGAATGGTTCCCCGAAACTTCGTCCACTACATCGCCAGCCTCTTCGCGGATATGCTTTGATTTTGATGATTCACGTACACGCATCATGGTTCACTGATCATATCTAAGGCCATCATCTATGCTTCTCTGAGCCAGTTAATCCAGAGGAATTTAGATGGTTCGTCATCAAGGCTACCAAACGCCACTAACATTGGAGTTTATGTGAATTTAACATTCACGCGAACTCTGATCTGTGTGTGATTACACAGGTCACATAGGGTCTTTTTTTGAACCGGCAGCCCATATCAACCACAATTACTTGAGTCATATATACGATATTCAAGAATAAGTAGACTTTCTGAAACAAATTTCTGAGAAGTCAATTCAACAACAATGTAGTGTGCAACGCATTGCTTCACAAGCACAACTGCCAGTCAACTGATCAAATCAGACTGATTTGCCTTAAAAATGAGTGATTGAGCAAGGCTTGACATTTGTTCAGGATGACAACGTAGCTTGGAAACTTTATAGCACCCCAATACGCCTTAAACTTGACTTTTCTAGCTGAAGCAAAATATTATCTTGGCAAAATTAGCGGGAGGCCACTGTCATTAAAAAATTTAAAAACCTATTTGTACTGCTCTGCCATTACCATGATGCCTACGAACTAAAGCGTATCGAGCAGAAGAATAAAGATGGTGAACAATGGAAAAGAAGCTTTATTCATTCTCTGGTCAGTGAAAACGCCAAACAGTATCAAAATCGGTGACAGCTAATCAACTTGTGCATTATGATAGCTCATTTGATCACTCCTGATTATCATAAATAAGCGGTGATGGTGAAGTGGTTAGAGCATCACCTTCGCATGCAAGAGACTCGTGGTTCAAATCACGGTGTCGCGCAGTTCTCGACCGGGCTTTAAAAAATCCGCATGGTGGGGGAACTACATTAGGAGGCTTTGGATGCGGCCTCTCCAGCGACCACTGCCAGTAACGCACTTCCTCAGCAGAAAAAAATTGACCATTTTGGTGCAGTATCTTGCCACTACCTTCCAAACTCATATGTCAAATAACTCACGGCCCTCAGTCCCAAGCAGATGCGCAGCAACTGACCACGGCAGCGGTCAGTTCTGCTACGCAGCAGAGGGTGCAGAGAATCTCTGGATCCGCTCTGGCCACCATTGGAAGCTGAACTTAGCAACGTTTAACGCTAGAACTTGATCTAATAAGGCACGTCTAGCTGTACTATTCGAGAAGTTGTGGGTGTTCTTTGGGATGTAAGAAGCCTCAGGGAGGTAAGAGGAGAGATGAGGTCTTTACGGTGCTACAGAATTGGCGTGTCCTTTGCTATTGGGGCTAGGCTGACAGTAGAGAACTAGGAGTGGGGTTTCTTATCCACAGTAACATAGCTGGCAACATATAGAAATACTATAGTGATAATGAAAGGGTGGTAGATATCTTATTAAACTCAATAAGGGATACAAGATGAAGGTTGTAGAGGCTCACGCTCCTACGTTCAGCCATGATGACGCGTCAGTTGAAAGCTTCTATGAAGACGTGCAATTGGCAACAATCGAGTAGGATAAAACACAGTATACTATACTGAAAGGAGACTTCAATGCACAGGTAGGGAAGACGAAAGCTTGAGAGCAGGTAGTACAAGATTATGGCATCGGTACTAGAAATGCCATAGGACAGCTAATAGTAGAATTTGCAGAATGCTATAATTCACGATTTCTGAATACCTACTACCAAAAACGACGAAACCGTAAGTATACATGGAGGGGCTCTAAAGGCACAATTAACAACGAAGTAGATTTTATGCTGAGTGCACGCCCAAGCACCATGCATGATATGGAAGTGCTTGGCAAGGTGTTATGCAGTGACCATAGAATGTTATGGTCTCGAATTCGTCTAGACTAGAAAAAGGAACGGCACAAACCGCTACGCAAGGAGCCAGTCAATACGCTAGCACTGAGAGGCAAAAAACAGTTTTTCAGAGTATCAATTCAGAATAGGTACTCGGCTCTTATCGAGGTAGCCAACTTTAGTGTTGACGCAATGAATGATAATCTGATGATTATCATTACGGAGTGTGCAGTGGAAGTTGGAGGTACCGTAGTTAGACAGGACACTGGAAAACGTTTTCAGCAAATGAGGAATCTCATTAAGAAGTGTCAAAGCACCAAAGCCTTAAGCACAACAGACAAAATTGAGTTGGTAGAGCTTTCGAGGTTGATTAATAAGCGTAAGTTATCCAGTGTAAGAAGGTATAACATAAAGACAATTGAACACACTTAGGAGAATGCAGGAAGCGTCAAAGCAGTGATGAGGAAACTTTGGATCGGCTAAAAATCGGATGTATGCACTAAGGCACAATGAAGGCAAAATAACTACTAATGTGAATAGAATAGTTAAATACTGGAGGATTTTGACACAGATCTGTACAGCAGCCGAGGTAACCACGACCTTAAAGTATGACCTAGCAGAAATCCAGATGACACTCCACAAGTAACGATAGAAGAAGTAATGATAGAAAAATGATAGAATATGGAGCAGCTTTTAAATGCGAAGCACTTCTTTGCGAACTTCGGCGTGTCTATCTACCTAGCCGCTTATGACTTGTAGCTCTCCCGGCCGTTTCAATAATAGTATATATACTGAAATTGTTATGGCATAACATGACCATATTATTAGCATAAATGATTAGTCACAACCTGAAAATTATTACATGTATGTTATGAATATCATGATTTGCATTTCATCGTTCTGCTGCTCTTTCAGTGGTTTCGTTCCAGAGCTAGGCAGTATCGCGATACGAGAGTGTCGCGATAATATAATAAAGTTGTTTTTGAGGATCTGTATTGCTGTATCCCAATACTCTGCAAAATATATTTGTAATTCAGTAGCGAAATACTTGCACGGTGTACCGCCCGTATTGCGATACTATCGAGGACACGGGTATCACATTCTTTTTTTAATGAGCTGAGACGTGTTTTCCAACGGGGAAAAAACAATGTTTTATGGTGGCCTTGGCAGCCCGTTGTGTGAAATGCACCCACCCTTTCCACCTTTCTGCTGAGGGGGAAACTGGGTCCCATCTTCTTGAAAACGAGCAAGTCGTTTTGCTACCCACATTCAATTGTGCGCCTACAGGAAGAACTGGTATGTGATTGATTGATTGCCTGCTTGAGCGTGCCAACAATGTTAAACTGTCACCTAGAATTAAGCAGTGATACGTTCATTGTGAGGAGCATTGTATACTGCACAATTGACGCCAAGCAGCAGCGTTTTTTTTTTAATGTGTTCTCTCATATCAATTGAACGAGCTGTGCTGTATTTTTTTCCTCGCTTTTTCTCTTTTCTTTCGTGGCGCCCATTAAAAAAACCGGAAGTTATTGCAGAAGCAACAAACCACCAAAAAGTTTTGGTGTGCGGTGTATTGTGCCATTAACGATACTTCTTTCTTCAAAACTTTTCTGGAACCGCCGGTGTGGCCACTTGGGGATTGAAAGGAGGTCTTTTTTTGCGTTTCTTTTCGAATTCCTTGTTTTCTTCATCCTTCTTTCGGCTTATGTTATAATTCTAGAAACCACTAAACTTCTACTGGAAGTAAGCGCTTGTCTTAATTGTTTATGTGTTTACCTCCTTCTTCACGCTAGGCCACTTCAGCAAAACTCAAAACTAACTAACCTGAACCGCTAGTCTACTAAGTAGAAGGCCGTCCAAGTAAGCGCCACCACTACAGTGGCACCAAGAAACTCAAAGGCATTTCTTTATTTTTTTCTCAATGACAACTGCTTACCGCTCTGAATAAAAGCATATGTTTTCTCAATTTGTTTCTCTATGGTTGTTGCGCTTCACTTGAACTATGCTACTTCTAGCATAGCTTATACTGTTGCCGCAAAGTGTCCCGGTTTTGGTGTACAATGCGTTTGAATCTTGCTCTCATACAGCACAGCTTTCCATTGAAACTGATATCCGTATATACGTCGTTTTTAAAATTATGGGCAGTGTGAGCCTCTTTTGTAATGCCCTAATGGAACTCTTACTACGGCAATAAGATAATGAATATTTTTATTAGAAGTTTCAGTGTGCTGCGCCTTTTATTGTCATGCTGCACATAACAAATGTCTGTATGGAGTCTGACTATCCCCGATATAGAGAAAAGCATTTCAGTATTTGTATTCTCGAACACTTCTTCCGTCTTTTTGCTAAAGTATCTCTGAACTATCCTGTTACGTAAATAACAAATGTATCTCAGTATCTGTAGAATAGGCAACCATTTCGTGTATTTTGGTATCTCTATTCCGATATACTTTCGTGGGTATCTCTGCCCAGCCTTGTTTTGTTCACATGACATATCGTGGAACTGGTAAGGTATGACATGACTGCATGGCGAACATGGGTGACACACCAACGTAAATATCATGACAACCATCTCGTGTAAGTCATGACTACACGCTACGCTCATGACACGCTCGCGGTCGTTCCGCCATCTTCCAATATAATAAATTTGGTATTATGGGACGTGAATGAACGACGAAGGTATAAGACTGGTGCAGACATGACAATCACCTCATGCGTGTCATGTAAGAACATCAGCTACACGCCACGCTCATGATGCGCTCACGGCCTTTTCGCTAGCTTCATATATATCAAATTTCGCATTACGTGACGTGAATGGACGACAAAGGAACGTGACACGTCCAAACATGAAAATCATGATATGCGTGCCACGTAAAACATGACGACATGCTACACTCATAGCGTGCTCGAGGTCGTTTCGCTGATTGATTGATATGTGAGGTTTAACATCCCAAAACCACCTTATGATTATGACAGGTGCCGTAGTTTAGGGCCCCGGAAATTTGGACCACCTCGGGTTCTTTAACGCGCACCCAAATCTGAGCACACAGGCTTAGAGAATATCGCCTTCATTGAAAATGCAGCCACTGCAGCCGGGATTCAATCCCGAGACTTGTGGTCGGCAGTTGAGTACCTTAGCCACTAGACCACCGCGGCAGGGCTCGCGCGGCCGTTTCGTTAGCTCCGATTATACCAAACTTGGCATTAGGAGATGTGAATAGACAATGGAGGTAAATGACATGTTCAAACCTGACAATCATAACATGTGGGTCATGTAAACCATGACTGCATGCCTACGTTCATAGCGTGCTCCCGGCTAGTTTTGCTAGCTCCGTATATACCAATTTTTGTATCACGGGACAGTTAGTAGACGACGATGGTAAATGCCGCGTCCAAACATGATAATCATGCCTTGTGTGTCACATAAGACATGACTACATGCTTGCTCACACTATACTCACGGCCGTTTTACTAGTTTCACATATACCAAGTTTCGTACTACGTAACGTGAATGGAAGATGAACACACATACCGGGCGCAAAGGAAGTCATGCAATGGCGGTCATAAATGGCATAATTTACGCCCACCTCAAAATCGCAAAAGCAACACCTATAATGAAGGGCTTAGAGTCTCCTAAATATACCTAGAGGGGACTCTGGCACTGCGATAGTTCCACGACCGTTAAAAACTGTGGGTGTATGACTTGTATTCGCTTAGCCTTCGTGTTTGCGGACGGCGAGTCGCACTTGTGGTTTCGTTTATTGCTTTTTTTTTCGGTTTTGTTTCGAATGCAAGGACAAGCTGTTTTGAACTCCATCAGCTCAATTGAAATGGATGATATTAAATGTCATGATGGTGAAGCGTAACTAGCCGAACATTCGCCGATAGTTGTTTTGTCACGAAGCAGCTTCAAGCCACGCGAAGCCAGAATGGAATGCAAAGTGCGAAGACTAAGCAAATTCACGTACTACCCATAATTTAGTGCTCGCTGAAGCGCCACTGCATTGAAGCTCCCATAGACACTAGTGTCAGAGTTCCTTCTAAGATATATCAAGAAGCTCTGTGGTCTAATAGGCATTCAATTGCACTCGCAATACGCATTCAACGATATTTTCATTATCCTCACGGTAAGGTTGATGGATGTACGTAGAACCAAAGCAGGTTAGCCTTTCATAAGCGAATGCCCACTGACGCCTGGTTCACTATCACGATCTACTCTAGAAGAAAAGGTTGAAGCTTTCTCAAATTTTCAATTGATAAATGTATAATGATAACCTTAAATAGATAATAAATTTTGAAATGATTTCAATTACGGGTTTTGTTTTGGTTTATCTTTTCATTGAGATTTTCGAAGTGTGCTTTTGGAAACAGGCTTGATTCGTATGTCATAGCAATTGGCATACCACGAAAGTGATAAAAGATGTCACAGATGTTGTTGGGCACTCAGAGTGGATTATTTCGTTTTACGTTTGAAGAAATGGATACAATAGCAGCAAATTATGTCATGGAAATAACAGCATGCCCTTCGAAACTTGATTTGTGTTGTTATTATAAACATTACGTCTACGCAAGTAGAATTTCGGGATACTTTATTTGATTCTTGGCTAAATATACGTAGATATTTTTCGTGAAAAAATGTGTTTGATATGTTAGTCACCCTCACTGACTGTATGAATATACTTCCGTACTTTTTTTTTGTGCCGCGGACTCTGGTCTCTATGTTGTCTGTTTTGTTTTCATGCATGCCATCTGCTTAGCAACATCTCTATGAAGACAAGCCATTCATGCTATTTAATTGACTTTCTCAATGGGTCGTGTAAGTTAGAGCCGTTCAAACGAACGCTACAGACAAACTTCAGCTATGTATTTGCTATGTGGTTATAAGGCGTTAATCGATTGGCTTGTGTTAGGTTAGGTTAAGTTCTTAAACGCTTGTGTTCTAACACAAGCGTCCTATGTCATAAGGCCAAGCGAATCAGTTTTTCTCCTTCGTAAGAGTTTAATGGAAGGTAATGAAAGAATGCTATTACTTTGTCAAGTATACAGAGATGATTGAGATATCCGTAAAGCGTATTCTGAGCGCAGCTTTTTCTTGCAGCAACGCCAATTTCTTTTAAAGCTCATGGCTTTCTGCAGTGGTACAAATTCAGCACTCGTCACATATTGCCATGGAAACAGCTAGCGCTCGAGGTTATCCCACATCACTCCGTGCATTAGGTGTTAGTAACACTCAGGTATTAAGAGCCGAGCGAAGTGCCGACATTCCCATTCAGGACAAGCGAAGTCAGACACCCTGCACCTGCTAGCCCGGCGTGCTGTCCTAGCTCCCATCGAGCGCTCAGCGCGCATGATGGAGCGAAAATTCCACGCGTCTCAACGACGTAAATATTGAACAAGTGGGCATGCTAAGGTCCTAATGTCAATATGGTTCATAAAGTTTACCTTGCAGTTCATGACTGTACTATGTCTCACGGCCTACTCTACTCCGCATCTGCTCAGATGTAACCTTCCAGCGCCCACCTCTATTTTATACCTTCTGGAGCTAGAAATTTAACCCACGAGTGGCGTGGCCCTAGTCAGCACGAATTTTCTGTCGTCACCTGCAGTGGTAGTGATGATAGTTTAGTGAGCAGAACTCATATCGTTTAACTATTACGCATAACAAAACATAATTCTGAATAAATATACTAAAAGTGATTTAGGAATTTTCTGCAACGAATTCACGCGGCAACAACATAGACTGTCTCACACTAAGCAAGTCTGGGGCTTCCCACGTTATTAAACTAGTAGGCGATAGGTACTTAACAACACTAAATAGCTTACTTCACCAGTCGTCTTAGTTTGCATGAAATGTCACATAAATGCCCGCAGTTCATCGCAGACTGTAGGTTCTTCTCTAGGGCCGTCCAAACAGCCGCAGAGTAGCAGGCGAACAGTATTAGGTACCGCCTCCAACGATGAATGCTGGAACGAGACAGAGGACACGCGCTCCCATATAGGAGCACCTGTCCGCTATATGGGTGGGTCAGACGTACAGTAGATCATCTTCTGTCTCACCACTTCGGTTCATCACAGTTAGAGTTATGGAGTGTAATACAACCGGAAGCTTGAGCAGGAAAACACGAATCTATGTATACCCTTTAAAAGGTCAAGGTTGAAGGATTTACGTTTGTTTAGCATTTGCTTCGGCAGTTCAGTATCTCAAATTTTTATTCTACATTTCATTTTAATCTTTTTCCTTCATTACTTGCATCAGCAAGCACCAATTACTGTGGTTAAATCAACATGGCAACACTCATGCCGAATTGACGTACATCGATAGTTGATTTGATCGGATCCAGTTCTTGACGCTCACTCATACTGCTCGCATAAATGAAGAATTGTTGCAGTTACCTATGACTTTGTGCCATATTACGATCAGGACTAAGTATGGCATTGGAATTTTAGTTACGGGCGTGATAAGGTGCTTTTTAAACCACGCCTTCTGACCCTACCGCGCCGAGAAAATCATAGCGGTTCGTTGAAATAGCACAGTTTAACAAACACAATGCATTCGAAACTTCAAGGCTTATATTTTAAGCAAATATAAGCGTCAGTATGGAACTTACGGGCCCCAAAGCGAATAACGACGACGTGATAAACTCGCAGGGGACGGTATACGGATGATCATTGCTGCCATGATTTTTTTTTGGCCTACCGTCCACCCGCCAACGTGTGCCGGCAGACACCAGAGACACCGCCAGACACCAGAGCAGACGACGCGACGCGCATGATACATGAAGAGGTGCAATCACCCTTCCTATTGTCCATGGCACCCTGTAGCCTCTATTGTGCTTAAGGGGACTTCACAGAGAATTTAAATATTAGTTATTTGTGATTTATAGATTTTCTATGCTTCCTCACAGTTATGATTCATAATATTTATTTACAAACTATTTTTCGCTTTTCGCGTAGGTGGCATGAGTATTGCCCCATATAATGTAAATTGAGTGGCATAAAGCATTGAGGACAAAGCTTGGCCAAAGGTCCGTGATCTCTACGTTGAAGTGATGACTATTATGCAGAGTTCATGCTTGTAGTTCTCTATTGTGCATTCACAATTATATCATCGTTTGTCTATTGTCCACCCTTTGTTTTGTTTTTTGTAGCGTGAGCTGCACTGACCAATGTTGTTAAACTTCACGTAGTTTACGTTAAGCAGTTCTGCTTAAGCGCAAGAAGTGGTGACTTCACACGGTGCCCAGCGGGCGCACTGGAGAAGACCTTGAAGCTCTTGGAGGGACTTGTCATTTGTGGGCTGCAACTTGAGTCACGTGACATCGCTGGCTCTCTGATCAGTCCACCCGCCCAATCATTGGGGGTTCAATGGTCCGTCTATTCATCCATTCATTCACGGCCTTTTCATTCATATGTGGTTTCGTCCGTCCGTGCGTCCGGGTCTTTCATCCACTCATACATCGTTGGTCCGTGCATTCGTCCATGTGTATTTTGCACGCTCATGCTTCTTCCGTCTTTCTGCCAATCAATCGATTCATGCGTTCGTCGGTCTGCATGTGCGTAGCTCATGCCCTGTATATCATGGTATAGGTGAAGTAAGACACTGCCAATTTTTTAGGAAAGAAGCTCCTTAGGGTCTAGAAAAGTCCACCGTCATCCCTTGATGACGCTGCTGAGGACAAACAAGCACGTTGCACAAAACACAATCTATTTTGTGTTCGAGAAAACACATTCTCACGGCACAGCACATGCCAGGCACGCAATATACATCATGAGGATGATGGGGCTGGTGAACCACCCACTAATTCACTATACTATTCATCATTCTGCTTATAAGTGAGGTACCCGCTACAGGTCTGTAAGGCAATTATGTGTATTTGTGTTGGGGTTGAGGACTCGCGAAGCGTAAGCGATACAGCAGCGCCAGAAAGTGAATCCGGAGGTTGCGAGTTAACGGGAAGTGGCTTCAAAACACCTGAAGTGGTCGCTACCTGACGTTGCTGGCACCTGATGGGCGGTGTCAGTATTAGTTACTCGACCCAAGATTTCGGGCAGAACTTCAAGGCTTGTGAGCACTCGTCTTCGACAATTATCTGACGAGGATGGCAGGCATAATTCCGTGCATTTGCAATTGCTTTAGTGTAGCGAGTTTCCGCCGTTGACCACAGTGAGTACTTGGTTTGCTCAACGTGAAAAAGTTCGTCGGTGGCTCGCAAAGTCCCTGCAGTGAGCGTTACGTAATGTACATCTACCCGCCCAAACTGAAGCAAAAATCCTACTTTGAACCCTGTTGAAGAACGATTCCTCAGTCCGCGTTTGCCGGTCGTGAGCATCAAGATTTCGACGCAGAATGAAAAGGAACGATTCGGAATTAGAGTTCAGGTGCTTACGCCCCCCATAGAAGTACAGAAAGTGGTACAGTGGCTTTCTACAACCATACCTAGTGACGTGGCACTTCAAAAGGCACACAAAGCATGCAGGTATTGCTCTGAATCACTATCAGTCATGTGATGCTGTGACGACGGCGGAGAATCTGAGTTAATATAGCGAATGCATAGTCTCCACAGCGACACCTGGCGAGAAAAAGTGCCTATACCTGTGCTCTTTGACGACTACGCCAAAGAACCCTTCACATACTTGCAAAAATACTTTGGCGTGCCTCGTAAAATCACCAGACTGAAACTGACTTTGTTTAACAATGGCGAGCAGCGAGATTCGCTGATGTGATCATTGTGCAGTGACCAACACACTCGTTTTTGTAAAATCGACTACATCCCGAATCTAGAACCCTTGGTTCTTTAGTTCGCTTCTCATAAGGCAGCCTTAATGAAGGAAAATATAAGTCTGCACCTAAATACGGTATATGAGCAATAAAACAACCTTGTATATAGTGTACGCAAGTGTATTACTCAATTGCATTTTCGAGTTGGTAATGTGAGGAGGATTCAAGCTCACTCGAATGGTAGCCCGGAGCTTCACCCACTCCTCGCCAGCCTCTTCGCGGATATACTGTGATTTTGGTGGTTCACGTACAAGCAGGTTCATTTACCAATCATACCTAAGGCCGTCGCCTATCCTTATCTGAGCCAGTTAATCCAGAGGAATTTATATGGTTTTTTATCAAGGCTATCCGACGCCCCCCAGATTTGAGTTTATGTGATTCACAAACTCACATAATCTCTGATCTTAGTGTCATTACACAGATCACAAGGGTTTCCTATACGAACCGGCTGCCCATATCAACCACAATTGCTTTGGTCGTATATACAACGTTAGGGAATAAGTGAAACTTCCGAAACAAATTTTTGAGAAATCAATTCAACAACAATGCCGTGAGCAACACGTTGCTTTACATGCATAACAGCCAGCCAACTGCTGAAATCAGACAGATTTGCATTAAAAATGAGTGATTCTGCATGGCTCGGCATTTTTTCAGTATGAAAACGTAGCTTGAAAATTCGATAGCACCCCAGTACACCTTAAGTTTGACTTTTCTAGCTGAAACAAAGTATTATCTTCGTAAAAGTAGCGGCAGGTAATTGGAAAGGTACTTGTACTGTTTGGGCAATGCCATGAAGACTACGAGCTAAAGCATGTTGAGCAGGAGAATAAAGTTTGTGAACAATGAAAAAGAAGCTTCTAACTATGCTGTGATCAATCGAAAGGGCTAGTAATATCAAAACCAGTGACAGCTTATGAACTTGTACATCTCAATAGCTAATTTGATCATTCCTCATTATAGCGAAGACGCGGCGATGACGTAGAGGTAAGCGCATCAGCTTCGCATGAGAGAGGTCTACGGTTCGAATCCCGCGGCTGCGCAGTTTCCACCAGGATTTTCAAAAAATCCGCAAGTGGTGAATCTGCATTAAGAGGCCTGGGGTGCGGCCTCACCGGTGGCCACCGCCGGTAACGCACTCCCTCACCAGAGAAGTATTGACCACCCTGGTGCTATATCTGGCCACTACATCCCACATGCATACGTCAATTAACTCAGAGCCCTCAGTCTACAGCAGATGCCAAGCCATTGACCACGGCGGCTGTCAGACCTGCAACGCAGCAGAGGAAGCTAAGAATCTCCGGATCCAGACAGGTCGCCCTTGGCACCTGAACTTGGCAACGTTTACCCCTAGTACCTTATCTAGTTAGGCACGTCTAGCTGTACTATTCGAGGAGTTGAGGGTGTTCGATGGGATGTAATAGGGCTCAGGGAGTTTACAAGGAAAGTGAGGCTTATACGGTGCTACAGTATGGGCACTTCCTTTGCTGTTGGGGTTTGGCTGACAGAAGAGAACTGGGATTGGGGTTCCTTATACACAGAATATGTCTGTTAACATAGAGGAATACTCTAGTAATATTGAAAGGGTGGTGGGTAGAGTAATTAAACTCACTATTAAATACAAGATGAAGACGGTACAGGCTTACGTGTCCACGTCCAGCCATTACGACGCGTCAGTGTAAAGCTTCTATGAAGACGTGAAATCGGGAAAAAGTGGTGCAAAAACACAGTATACTATACTGATGGGAGACTTCAATGCAAAGGTAGGGAAGACGCAGGTTGGAGACCAGGCTGTAGGAGATTACGGCATCGACACTAGAAATGCCAGAGGGGAGCTACAAGCAGAATTCGCGGAACGCAATTATTTACGGAATTGGAATACTCTTAACCAAAAAACGAGAGAACCGTGAGGGGGCATACAGGAGCCCTAAAGGCGAAAATGAAATGAAAAAGACCTTATACTGAGTGCACACCGAGGCATCGTGCAGGATGTGGAAGTGCTAGACAAGGCGTGTTGCAGTGACCTTAAAATGGCACGGTCTTGATTTGACCTAGACTTGAAGAAGAAACGACGGAACCTGCTACGCTAGACGTCAATCAATTAGCTATCAATTAGAAAGAAAGTGCAGGAATTCAGAGTCTCACTTCAAAATAGGTACTCGGTCCTTATCGGAGAAACCAACCTTAGCGTTGACGTAATGACTGATAATATGGCGAGCATCATTATGAAGTGTGCAGTTAAAGGTGGAGGTGCGGTAGATAGATAGGACACTAGAAAGCTGTCCCAGGAAACGAAGAATCTCATTAGGAAGCGTCAAAACATGAAAGCCTAAAGTACAACAGACAAAATAGAGTTGGTAGAGCTTTTGAAGTTGATTAATAAGCGTAAGTTATCAGATGTAAGAAGGCATAATTTAGAGATAATTGAACGTGCTCTGAAGAACAGATGAAGCGTCAAAGCAATAAAGAAAAAACTTCGGATAGGCGAAAATTGGATGTATCCACTAAGGCACAAGGAAGGCAAAATAACTACTAATGTGAATAGGGTAGTTAAAATTGCGGAGTAGTTCTACAGAGATTTGTACAGTGGGCGGGACAACCACGACATAGATGTGAAAACTACCAGTAACCTAGAAGGCACTCCACCTGTAACGATAGAAGAAGTCAGAAAAGCTTTGGGCAGCATGGTTAAAAGCAAAGCTGCTCGTGAAAATCGGGTAACGTCAGATCTGCTGAAAGGTGGGGGAGATAGTTTGTTATAAACACTAGCCACACTGTTTACGAGGTGTCTCCTCACGAAAAAAGCACCAGAATCGTGGATGATTGCTAACATCATCTTAATACTATCACGCTCAAGGTAACCTCTTGTAGTACTACTCATTAAGGTAGGCCAATATACGGCTCAGTCCAAACTTGTTCGTGCTCTTCCACACGAAAACACGAGAGACCATGTGGCATAGCCCCCCCCCCCCCTTTGAATGCATTGACTCGATGCTTGCTAAATAAAAGAAGAAAAAACCCTAAATGCAACAGCGCGATGACACAGAGAATCAGAGAATGAGTACCAGGGAAAACAAAGAGTGTGCATTAGCACCTGCACCATGCGCAAACACGAAAACACCAATGGACAAGTGGGAGAAAAAACACCACATGAGATCACTGTCACACGAGAACAAGGTAACTTTCCAGCACAGAGGCTGTTGTGCGTAGTACGGCTTGAGTCGTACGACATGCACAGCTTCGGTTCGAAGTTGTCTACGTGAAGAAACTGTACCGTCCGGAAGTAACTTCGTAAGTAGGTTCGCTCACACGTCGGATAACGTTTATGGTACGAAATAATGGACTCAGGAGCTTTTCAGACAAGACTGGATGCCGGATAGGAGTGCACACCCAGAATCGTTCGCCAAGGTAATATGCGAACGATCGACGGCGAATGTTGTAACGTCGACGCATCTCTGTCTTGTTGGTGACCGATGTTTACGCGAGCCAGTTTACGAGCCTCTTCGGCGTACGGCGTGTATTTCTCGGCTTCTGGAGCAAGCCCATCGCTTTTATTGTAAGGCAGCATAGCGACAAGCATGAAGTTTCTTTGATAGACAAAGTGTAAAAGTGAAAATTGGGTTGCTTCCTGCATCGCCGTATTATACACAAACGTGACGTATCGCAGAAGATTGTCCCAGGTTTTGTGCTGCACGTCCACGTACATCGACAGCAAGTCCACTATGGTCTTGTGAAGCCTCTTCATCAGTCCATCAGTTTGTGGGTGGTAAGTCGATCTTTTTCAGTGACTTTTGCAGCTCAATCTGAAAATATCCTCCTGCATTTTTGTCGCAAATGACGTTCCTCTATCCGTAATCACACATGATGGCGCGCCATGTTGTAGGACGATGTGGTGCATGAGGAACTTTACGACGGCAGACGCCGTACCGCGGGGTAACGCCTTTTTCTCAGCATACCGGGTCAAGTATTCGGTTGCCACTATAATTCATTTGTTTCCAGTTGCCGATAAAGGGAAGGGCTCTAGAAGGTCCAGTCTCACAAGTTCGAAAGGTGTCCGTGTAGGTTCAATAGGGTGGAGAAGGCCCGCCGGTTTCACGGGTGGTGTCTTGCGACGCTGGCACTCGCGTCAGCCTTGCACGTAGCGGTGTACCCTGGTCGAAAGTCGTGACCAATAATACTACTGGCTGCATTCTGGCGAGAGTCCGTGGAGTAGCCCAAGTGTCCGTGACGTGGGCTGATCATGGCACGAGAATAGGATGTCATCCCGCATGTCGGCTGGTATAACTAGTGGGAAGGCTTTGTTGCTACTTCGAACTTTTTTCTTGTAAAAGATGCTCCTCCTTAGGCAAAAGAATGACACTTCGTGAACGATACGCCAAGAAATGTGAGCATTCCGGCCTTCAAAGGAATCAAAAACAGGGCGCAATTCCTTCTATGCTCACTGTCTAGACATAAAATCAGAATCACTGGGCGCTCCGAGAAGGCCCTCAGAATACTCCGAGTTCATATCAGGATGTTCTAGAGGTGCTTGAGAAAGTGCGTCAGCATCTTTGAGCTTGCGCCCTGATCTATACACAATCGTGATGTCAAACTCTTGCAAGCGCAAACTCCACCGAGCGAGACGACCAGACGAATCGGTGAGATTGGCCAGCCAACACAGTGAATGGTGATCGGTCACCACCTTGAAAGGACGGCCGCAGAGGTAAGGTCGAAACTTTGCCGTTGCCTACACGGCTGCGAGGCATTCCTTCTCTGTAGTAGTGTAGTTGACTTCAGCTTGAGACAGTATGACTGATGTAAGCTATCACATGTTCAACGCCGTTGTGCCTTTGTACAAGGACAACGCCAAGTCCGATGTTGCTAGCATCTGTGTGAACTTCGGTATCAGCGTCCTTATCAAAAAGCGCGAAACCCTGTGCTGCTTGCATTCGCTGTCATAACTCTCGAAAGCTGCTTCTTACTGTGTACTGTAGGCAAACGGTACATCATCTTGGGTGAGTCACGTGAGTGGTTCGGCTATCGTCGAGAAGTTGGTAATGAATCATCGATAATAAGCACACGAGCTGAGGAAACGCTGCACTGCTTTTTTGTCTAACGAAACAGGAAAGATGGCGAATGCTGCAGTTTTTTCTGGGTCAGCTGAACTCCATCCGCACTCACGACATGTCCCAGAAGTTTCAGGTCATCGTAGGCGAAATGGCACCTATTGGGTTTTAGCGAGAGTGCGGCCGAACGAATAGCTTCTAGAACCATTTTAGGCGCTTCAGATGTTCTTCGAAACTATCAGAGATGACCACATCGTCAAGATATACAAGGCAGCTTTGCCACCTTCAAGCCAGCGAGAACGGCAATCCATCATCCGCTGGAATGTTGCTGGGGCCAAACACAGGCCGAAAGGAAGAACTCTAAATTCATAAAGCCAATCGCTTGTTACAAACGCTGTCTTCTCTCGGTCTCGCTCATCGACCTGTATCTGCTAGTAGTGGCTCTTCAAATCTACCGATGAAAAATACTTCGCGTGTCGCAGCCTGTCGAGAGAATCATGAACCCGTGGAAGCGGGTAAACGTCTTTCATTGTGATGCTATTGCACTTCCCGCAATCAATACAGAATCGCAACGTCCCGTCTTTTTTCTTCACTAGAACGACTGGCAATGACCATGGACTGCTGGATGGTTGTATTACACCGTCTTAAAGCATCTCCCTTAGCACTGTCTGTATAGCCTCGCGTCTTTTAGCCGAGACACGGTAAGGTTGCTGATGGATTGGGTGACATCTTCGTCGATAATAATTTGGTGCTTCGTGAGAGGTGCTTGGCCGACTCTAGATGAAGGGCCAAACACAATTAAAATTCTTCAACAGGGTGTGAAGTTCGGCCTTCTTCTCGTCCGAAAGCTTCGAATTGACGTTGATGTTGTCCAGAAACTTGCCTTATTCAACCATTTCCTCGGATGTGAAGCAATCGGTGACATCCACTACATGGTCTCCAAAGGCGACAGTGTTGCTGCGGAAAAGATGTCGGTGCTCGATGTTAAAATTGGCGACGAGTATCTGCGACCGTCCGTCACGCACACGCACAATACTTCGCGCAGCGCACACACATTGAAGCAGCAAAAGGGATACCTTGGTCTCGGCGACCGCGTCGCCGTCTTGGAGATTTTCACAGGTGACTTCTACGAAAGCAGTCACTCGGGGAAGCAGCGTCACGCTTTCGTCAGCAACACGCAGCGTAGGCCTACGACAGCTTTCGGCGTCTCGATCGGTTGCACTGTTGCGTCGAGAAAGTCACCATTCGCTCGCGGAGATTTATGATCGCGCCAGTTCTCTTGAAGTAGTCTATACCAAGTATGAGCTGGCGAGAACAGTCACGTAGTACGAGACAGGTGACCACAATTGTTGACTCGCGTATTTCCACTCTTGCAGTACAGCGGCCCAATGGAGTAGCAACGTGGCCTCCAAGCCAGTGCGAATGCGCGTCCCATTCCAATGTGTCGTCACTTTCTTGAGACTGGTTGTCAGTTTTCCGCTCATAATAGCAAAAGTCCCAAGCATTTGCCCGAGAGTGAACATGGGTAAGTGCAAATGTACGGGTTGATGCTATGAGGAGGAGTAAAGTTGAAATCCGTTGGCATTCGCCAGTGAGTTAACGTGAACTCCCCCGTGGGATCACATAGCGATTCCCAGGAACCATTAGACCCTCTCCAGAAATCTTGGTGAGTTTACGCGTACATGTGAGAGTAAATTCGCACTATAATGATGTTTATGTCCGCGTCCCGCTTCGCCCGCTTGCGCTCGGTATCACGGGCCCTTCGCCGCACTGCCTTGTCTTCAACCAGCTCGACATCATCAACGACGCGTGCAATGCTCGCATTCGATTGCGTTGAACTCGTTGTTGGAGGTATCGCAGTCGAGGTTAATGCCTGCGATAGATTCATGCCTATGACGACTTGCTGATGTCGAGCAAGTCGATGCTGCGCGGCCGCGCGCAGCCACGCAGCGGAGGGCGGAGCGCGCGCAATCACATGGTGTGTGACGTCGCTGCTCCGTTACTACAGACGCTCCTCTCCACTCCTCACGCCGTTGCTTGGGGAGAGGAGGAGGAGCACCACGGACGGCGGATTCAGGGTCCCTTATAAAGTGCATTCGCACCTATTATTCTGCACATGTGTCGACCAGAGCGTTGACCTGAAGACCGTCTATCAGCACGGGAATATCAAGCGAGACTCGGTCTCTGGATTCAAACGCAGATCCAGCGTATTCCTCGCACTGAACTAAGACGTCAATTCAATATCTGCAACGTCTTGTGCAAGCGTTTATGGGAGGTCTTCCGCACTTTGAGTGAAAGCGGCCTCGCCCCCGAAGGTCGCTGCCTTCAGTTTCTCACCGAGGGCTTGGGGAGCGTCCCCGTGCCGTCGTACCCAAGCGTGGCCCAATGACTGTGGGTCACCGTGAAGATGATGACCGTGATTGGTGCCGTGAGAAAGGTAGACGTTGTTGGGCAGGGTATTCCTCAATTTCTCTTGGCCTCTGACTAACTTATCGGCTGAGGTGAATGAATAATGAAACCGAGCAATCTAAGTTGCCGGTACTGGCATTCCCGATATAAGTGACCGACTTCACCTACAATGGAAGCAAAGGGGTCTTCTATTCGACGTACGCCAGATATCAGACTTCCGCGTAGAAGCACGGTGAACGTCGATAGTCCAAACCATCGGTGACCGTCGATGTCAATAACGACAGAGCATTAGTGCGAAAGAGCACGGGCGACATTTGCAGTCACAAATACGCCACATCTGAGAATGCGCGGCGCCAATGATGTGCCTGCCTCGCAATACTGATGCTGTTTATATTCGTGGTTGCAACAACCGTTTTGGCCATCGAAAGCGCTCTGGGCGATTTCTCGAAAAAACAAAAGCAAGAAAGGAAGACGAAGTAAAACCGTTGTCGCTATGATATGATATCACGAAGCGAGAATATTTCTTTTTTGTTGTGTTATTTTGATTTTGTAATGTTGACAGTGCATCAACGGCCAATGCAGCCATCGCATCCGCGGAGATAAAGAAGGGTAGAAACTGCAGGGCAGGCACATCATCGGCGCTAGGCATGCTCAGGCGTGGTGTAATTGTGAACGCAGATGTCGCTCGCGCTGTTCCGCGTGTGACGCTCCGTCGTTATAGATAGCCGAGTTGAGCACTGTATGGTTCCGAACATCAGTAGACGCAGGAGGCGGTTCTAGAGCGGTATCCATTAGTTGCCAGCGATGGCTGTGAGGCACCCACTGGACCTCGTCCCGGATAATGCTGGTAATGCTGCTTGCTTCCGCTGTTTCGCCCCGTATAGTTTAGCCATTTTCTCGCGCACGACAGAGCGGATGATTTGACGAATCTATTCATTGCTGTTGCTCCCGAAGGCGGCAGAAAATTCAGGAGATTATGCAGCATTCACTCGCCGGTCGAATAGGGCAGACCGTTAAAAAAGTACCTTCTCTATCGTAGTGGCTTCGGTCAGAAACTCCGCTACACTTTTCGGAGGACTCCACACTAGACCAGCAAAAAATTGGCAGATCCCATGTGCAGTGGGAATCGATGATAGGCGAAGCAGGAGTGGTAATAGTTGATATGTCATTTTAAAATCAGCACAACGTTACTAGGTGGAGGTAGCTGATGCCACACATAATTTCCGTGTCATGATTATCATGTTTGGATGTGTCCTTTACCTTTGTCATCTATTCACTTCACGTGACACCGAATTCAGTGCATGTGGAGATAGCGAAACGACCGCGAGCACGCTATGAGCATGGCATGTTGTCATGTTCTTACATGACACGCGTGTCAGGATTATTATGCTTGCACCAGTCATATACTCTCGACATCCATTGCCCTTCAAGAGTCACTGAGTTTGGCATATGTGGAGCTAGCAAAACGGCTACGAGCGCATCATGAAGGGCCTAATATACTTTAATGTAGCGTTGACGCGTGCGCGCGCTGGGCACAGAGACGCTACATCAGCAAACCGCGAGAGCGCTATAGTCTGACGCCAGGCGCGACCGGCACGACCAGCGTCCATCGGCGCAGCGCGACGGCAACCGGTGCGAAATGTGACATGCTGCTTTTCGTGTCGATGCGCTACGCAGACAACACTTGGTCTCCCTCTTCGTGACAGAGGGACGCCGGACCCACTGAAACGCGCATGCGTCAAAGCAGCGCAGCGCAATGCGTACCTAAGAGTATTGTTATGCCTGCGAGTCCACAGCGAACGTCCATGCCTCTGAAAAAGGCAATCTGTGTTAAGGCCAGCCCGCGAGCTCGCCTGACACGAACAACTCAACGGCGTCAACACGTGGCAGTGGTTGCTGTGGTGAGATTCGTGGCGCCCTTCGTAACATCGTCGAAGGCGCGCTTCGCAACTGTGGTTGGTAGCAGCGGGATCGGCCGGCGTCAGCGACATCGATGCGGTGAGTGCCTGATGTTTTCCCCTCAGTTCACCAGACTGCTCTAGCTCAGGTTGTAGTGGTTCAGAGAAGGGCTGTGTGAAGTATTGAAGCGAGCTTTGATCATTTCAAGCCAAGTCGAAGCGCTTTGAAACCAAAGTTAATGCAGAGGGGGTAAACACGGGAGTGTGAAAAATTGCTTGCGCGTCTTGCTAGTAGGCTTATAGTGGGTACGGCAAGTAGATTCTTAACAGGGGCAAACAGCAAGAGGCTAGTGTGAACGATGGAGAACCTTAAAGTGAAGGAACTCATCGAAATTTGTGGGGAACTCGGCATTACTTTGGGCCGTGCGAAACGAAAGCAAGCGATCCTTGAGATCATGAAGCATGAGGGATTGTCGGCTGAGGAAGTCGATGAGGCCTGGGACGATATCAAAGCACGCCGCGAGGAGGCTGAAAGGCGGGAAGTAGAAGCTCGCGAACGTGAAGCAGCTGAAATGCGAGAACGCCGCGAGGAGGCTGAGAGACAGGAGCGCCTCGAATTGAAACGAATAGAATTGGCAATCCTACAGTGTTCGCAGGCGCCTAGCGTAGCTTCTGCGCCAGTTCAGGTCAGCGGTCAGACAATTTGCGACCAAGTGCCACCGTTCGTAGTAGGCGAGGACATGGCGAAGTATCTCGTCAAGTTTGAACACGTCTGTTAGCGAAATGCTTTGGAGCGGTCTCTTTGGGCGCGGAACCTGTTAGCTCTTCTTCCCGGCGAAGTGTCCGACCCGATAACTTGCTTGTCGAGGGAAGCGTTTGAGAGCTATGACGAGGTGAAGGAAGTGCTCTTGGGACGTTATAAGTTGTCACCCGAGGCTTTCAGGCAAAGGTTCCGGTATGCTAAAAAGGGAATGAGTCACACGTTGACTTCGCGTTTCGTCTTAAAGCCAATATATTTGAATGGCTCAAGGGCGAAGGTGTTTATGACGACCGCGATGAAGTGGTGGAATGCGTTGCATTGAAGCAATTCTACCACTGCATCGAGGAGGATGTCAAACTTTGGCTGCAGGAGAAACTTAGTGAAGTACAGCTAAACAAGGCAGCAGAGTTAGCTGAGGAGTATTATACTCGCCGAAAGTGGCATAGCAGGGCAGTGCGCGTTGAAAAGTATGAAAGGAAAGAGGGCTTTTCAAAGAAACCTGAACAACGGAAACCCGCTCCGTGCCGTAATTTCAAGGACCCGTCTCTTACAAAGGACACTGTAGGGGAAGGGCAAACGGAAGCGGAGAAATTGAGTGAGGTTCCTAAACAACGCACTGATACCACACGGGCGTTTGAATCACGGAAGGCGCTAATCTGCTACAACTGCAAAAAGGAAGGGCACATCGCGATAAACTGTCAGCAAAAGTTTGCAACTATCCTAGTAACGGAAAACAAACGAAAGCCGCTAATCTGCTACAATTGCAAAAAGGAAGGGCACATCGCGATAAACTGTAAGCAAAAGTTTGCTTTCGCAACAATCCGAGAATCGGAAAAGAACATGCGGTTGTTAGGGCCGCATATCCAAGAAATTAGTGTCGATGGGAAAACGTGTCGAGCACTTCGCGACTCAGCGGCAACCATGGATGTTGTCCATCCTTCATTGGTGTCTCCGGATGACTTTACAGGAGAATGCGCGTGGATCAGGCAAGTCGCCGAGGAGCAGAGTGCTTGCTTACCAATCGCTACGGTTGTCATTGGAGGCCCGTTCGGTAAGCTTCGCACCGAAGCGGCTGTGTCTAGCACTATTCCCGATCGTTTTCCTCATATTTTCTCTAACAATTCAGAGCAGCTTCTCAAAGAGCAGGGTAAATCGTTCTTCCCCAACTTAGCGAACATGGCCCTCACGCGATCGCAAGCCCGGAAGCTTTCGCAGAAGCTTGATCTTGTTCAATGCTGTGAACCTTCAATCGACCTTGGGGGCGAGTCGACGGAACCTCAGAGAGGAAATTTTTCATGTGAGTTATTTGAGCAGTCACTCGAGTGGCCCGTTGCCGAAGCGAGCGGTGTGGTTTCCGTAGCAGGGGGAGACGACATGGCGCCATTGAGTCAGAGCGAGAGGGGTGCAACGCTCTCGCCTGTAGCGGAAAGTTGGAGCGAGCTGTCGAGGGTTGATCGAGAGACGCTCATTCGAGAGAAACGTGATGACCTCTCGATTACAGCGCTAGTGGAAAGCCACAAGAAAGCTGCACAAGTGTTGTCGAAGGAGTACTATGACAAATCGGCGAAAAAGCGCGCTTTTGAAGTTGGTAGTCAGGTAATGCTGCTGCGGCCGTTCAAAAGACACAAGCTTGGGGTTCATTGGGAAGGGCCCGCCAAAGTAATATCGAAGCTTTCTGATACGAATTATGAAGTGAAATTAGGAAGGCGGCCGAACAAAAATTACCACAGTAAATTGATGAAACCACATGTTCAACGTCAAACGGTCGTAAATCTGCTGTTGAATGCTTCGGAGGAAGAGGAAGCAGAAATTTTGACCTATAGTCATGTAATCGAAAGGAAATCGGAGGTAATCTTGAAGCAGTTGAACCTAGAGCCTAGGTTAAGTGAAGTCCAGAAGGAGGGCCCGAGAAGGATTGTTTCCGAGTTCGGAGACACGTTTTCAGACCGTCCCGGAAACACGACAGTGATTGAACATGATATCGAGCTAACTTGTGAGAAGCCAATCCCTAGCAAGCCGTATCGTTGTTCCCCTGTGCAACGTCGCAAGTATGAGCAGCTGTTGGTACCGCAAAGGTATCGTCGCCTTAAAGTGGTCGGCTACTGAGATGGAGCATGATACTCCAACAGCACAACTTTCACTTTCGCTATGAAAAAGGAAAGCTAAACGCTAATGCAGACGCATTGAGCCGTGCGTTTAGTTAGTACCTTCTCCACTTTTCGCTTTCTCGCTGGCGATTAGGGGCAAAATTTTGACCTCATCACGACCTTTGCTGAGCGCTCTCGTCCAGAGTGAGCTGAACGAGCCAACTTTGTGTTGTATTCTATTTCGTTACGTTATTGTACGTGTAAAAATTTGAGTTGTCATTTTAAGAGTCGTGTGTCCCACATGTGCCTCTTGATGTAAAGGGAACGAAATTCCCGATAGACACGTAGCTAGGTATATGTTGTAGTATACTTTGTCTGGTGTTCTGTCGGGTGACCGAGGGCACTTCCTTGTGTCGTGTGTTGTCTGTTGTCGAACCGTTCTTGACAAGTTGCACAACCATCGACAAGTGCTGAGACTAAAGATCGTCAGAAGAGACGAGCGAAGTTGGCCGACAAGTTGTGGCGACAAGCCGGTGGAGCTGGGATCCGTCCTCAAGAATGGGATGTTTCCGGAACAGAGTCTGGAGCTGCATTCTCCCCATGGCCCTGAAGGCGAACCTGGAAGGACCTGGCGAACGAGCGCACCTGACATCCAAGCCACGTGGAAGCAGCTCGTCTTTCCGGCGCATTGTCTGGCGGCGGGGGTGCTGTTATGCCTGCGAGTCCACAGCGAACGTCCATGCCTCTTCAAAAGGCAATCTGTGTCAAGGCCATCCCACGAGCCTGCCTGACACGAACAACTCAACGGCGTCAACACGCGGCGGTGCCTCTCTGCCGCGCACGCACAGTGAGTCACCTCAGCCAGCGAGCCCGTCAAGCAACCGGCGCCTTCTTGTCTGGCGGGTCTGACGCAATGCCTGGCAACGTCACTCGTCCTTGGGTGCAGCCACTTGCAGCGCAGCCTCTCCAGATTTGATGAGAATGACGTTGCCCAGCGGCGACCCTGTTGGAGGAGTCTGACCTTACGACCAGCGGCGCTTCTGGTTGGACATTTGGTTACTCAAAGAATCCACCCGGTGCATATAAAAGAAGCCCTGCGGCGCGTCGCGAGCAGTTGAGCTATGTGTTAGCAGCAGACCTATGTGTTAGAGAGGAGAGCTTGGCTCTTCGGGTCTCTAAGCTGTCAGCCCCAGTGCCGAAGTTGTGACGCCTCTGTATATATGCTGTATATAAACCTTGTTTACCTTACCGTCGTCTCGTCCGCTCGTCTATCAGCTCTGTGCAGAAGCAGTCGCGAGCTGAGAAACCTACGCTACCAATTGGCTGGTGACCTTCCCGGCGGAGTTCGAAGCAGTGGTGCCTTCCGGACCGTGTTGGCGTCGCCGTCTTTCGAAACAGTGGTTGCAGCGGTGAGATTTGTGGCGCCCTTCGTAACGTCGTCAGAGGCGTGCTTCGCAACAGTATATAGCAGGACCAGCGTCTGCCGTCGCAACGCCGGCTTGACGTGCCGAAATGAATGCCGGTTAGCCCGCGAAACGCGTCACGTCGAACTGTAATGACGCTTTGACTGCAGCATGTAGTCATGTTCTAACATGACACACGTCTCATGATTATCATGTTTCCAGAATGATGCACTCTCCTAACTTCGTCATCCATTGACGTTACGAGATTCCAAATTTGGCATGTGTGAAGCTAGCGAAACGGCCGCGAGCGCATCATGAGTGTGGCACGTAGTCATGTTGTTATTTGACACGCATGCCGTGATTATCAGGTTTGTATGTGAAATTTACCTATCGCCTGTTCGCGTCGCGCAATACCGTGTTTGGTACATGTGAAGCTAGCGAAACGGCCGCAAGTGCATCAAGAGCGTAGCATGTAGTCATGCTACATGGCACGCATCTCATGTTTATCATGTTTGTTTTTGTATCATATCATCGTCATTCCATTCACGTACCGTATACCAATTTTAGTATATGGGGTGCTAGCGGAAAAGCCGCGAGCGCATCATGAGCTTCGCACGTAGTCATGTTGTTACATGACAAGCATGTCGTGATTTTCATGTTAGGGTCAGTCGTTGTGTTTCCCATGTAACCACGTCAAACCATACCAGTTTTGCAACATGCCACGTGAACGAAACCAGCGCAAGAGCTGCAAAACCATGAAAAGTAAACCATCACATTCATGACATACGTGTCCTGATTTTCATGTTATGACTACTCAAATATGTTCTTCATACAGTCATGTTATGCCATACCAAGTTTGGTATTGATACCATTATCGAAACGGCCAGGAGAGCTAAAGGTCTTAAGCGGCTAGATAGATAGATAGATAGATAGATAGATAGATAGATAGATAGATAGATAGATAGATAGATAGATAGATAGATAGATAGATAGATAGATAGATAGATGTAGAAAGGCCTCTCTTCTAGCTTTGCTGCACGTTCCATGCAGGCCTCGCAGTTTTTTAAATACAAATGCATTTGTAAGTCGGCCTATGTCAGGCATCTGGCGGTGTCCGAGGCACCCGTGGTGCAGCTCTCACTCTCTACTCTCACCCCCTCTCTCATAGCAATAGCTGTTGGGGCGCACGCTCACCCATTCTCTAGCAACCGTATCATACGGTGCGAGAGTGTGTAGAAGAGAGTAGGTGCAGTGCTTTCATGGAAGAAGAAAAAGAAGAGAGGGCGCATTACGTCACACGATATCCCACCTGGTCAGTCCAATACGTGATCAAAACCTCAAAGCTTGCGGTAGCTTTTAATTTTCGGGGTGCTGTTCCGTCTTTCAAACATCTGCGTGAGCTGGCCAGCCTGAGTCGAACCAGCGCATTTTGATGAAAAGCTACCGGGCGCCATACCCCGAGGTATCGGCAAGTCTCGTTTATTGCAGGAGATTACGGCAAAACGTCACGTGTTGGGCCGATGTCTCGGGTCTCGTCAATTAGGGAGGTGATCGCTTGGTTGATTCCAAGGGCCCAAGCATCCGCCCCTGAACCGCACCACGAAAGCGTGGACAATTTAGAAGTGGTCCTATTCGGCACGCCAGCGGACGCCGGCTGTGGCCCAAAGAACAAGTCAGAGCCGAGAGTTGATAAACAAAACAAAATTATATTTTCAATTATGGCAGATCGAAACGATACACAAGTATGCATATCGAAAATAGTTGAATACAATATGTCACCAATCAAACAACGTACTATGCAGTACAATCAGCCACACTCGAAACGACGGACACAAACAACAATACGCACAACAATTCAGTCGCATGCATCGAATAACCAAGACACTTAAATAATCAAGAGTTCGGAAAATTATTCAGTGTAATGTCCTTGGAACAAAAGTCTGAATAATACTCTTTCGAGAATCACTCCCTCAAAGTCCAGCGCTGTTGTCGTTCCGCTGCCCCCGAAGTTTGGCTGCCAGGAAACCTCAGGCCTTCAATTGGCCGCTCTCCAAGCACCAAACTTCTTCGCCGGTAACACGTCGGCATCCCACGCGCAGCTGTTGCCACGCGTCTTCGCTCGCTGGCGGTAGACACACACTCTTGCCTGTAGCACGAGTCTTCACCCCTGAGGTGTAAATTCTCTTCTTCTCTTCCTTTGTCACTGAGGACAAAAGGCTTCACCGACAAGGCGGAACACTCTACGCACTCTGGAGTGAAATTCCTTCTTCTCCTGCTTTGTCACTGAGGACAAAACCTTTGCCGACGACATGGCGGAACACCCTACGCCCTCAGGCGCATACTTTCTTTTTCTCCTGATCTACTAACTCTGCTGCTCGGTTAAATACCTTCCGCGCTATATTCCAGAAAATCCTCATTGTTTCGTTGGCGCGATACGCAGCGAAGGCTGGGAAAGCACGAGACGGTTCTAGGGCCTTCCGCGACAGATGACGCAACTCTGCATCACCACGCCCCTTTCCCTCGATAACCTTGCAGGGCTTGCTCGGTGGCCGATGTGAGGAGGTTCGTGGGCGAACCTACGCTTCTGAGGGGAGAGAGACGCGCGCCCGGGGAGTCTTTCAATGCTTGTTTTTTTTTATTGTTGACCTCGAGGCGTCTCTCCGGCGCTTCGTCGCGAGACTTTGGCGGCGCGCCCTTTTTGAGCGCTCAATTTGTGACACTGCCCCCCACTTTAGGAATATTATCTCATAATATTCAAAACCACACAAACAAGTGCGAACATTCTCCACACTCTCAAAGACTGTAACACCGTCCGTCACTCATCACATGTCACATTCACAATAGATCATTCAATACAATTGTACATTGCAATTCAATCTCACAACACATAGAATATAGCCACAGTTACATGAATATAACACTCCATCACATACTTCGAGCAACACAAGTGTACAAAGGTCTGTCATTACAACAATTGTACAATACTATACATCACATCACCGTAACAAACATGTTGACTCGCTCGACATACAGTTGTGACACAAGATAACAACCACATTAACACAACATATTGCACTCAGTACTGTCAAACACAATCCGATACGATCTCAACACCTATCCCGTGTATTTCGAGCTGCGCTTGCGTTCTTTTTGCGGTGCTCGCTCGATCTCTCCTTGTTTTTCCTCGTTCTTTTTCGGCGAGCCCTTTCCAACGACGGTATCGGAGGCGGCATCTCAACCATCGTTGTCACTTTCGACACTGTTAACGGGTGATAACGTTCAACCGATCCTGTTCGGTTGTTGTTGTGTTCCAAGCACCCCTGTGTCACGAGCGCTCCGAACCCGCGAAGGACCGGTTGCAGAAACTGCTTCCAGATGTTGACTCCTCCCCTTCCCCCACTCGGCGCAAACGAGCCACCGTCGTTCCCCCCGGCAGTTCAGCCGCCGCCTCCATCCAAATAGGAAAAAAACTTGTTTTTAACCGTTCGGGGCTGTCTGAGCTTTTTGGACTACCGCGACCAACGCGTACGTCTATGGGCCGACGACAAAACCGGACATAACAGTGGCGAGGAGGAAGTGGATTTGGACCAACGCTACGCAACGATATTGACAAGCTACAAGCTATGGCTACGCACGGGCTCCCAAATCGACTACCCGAATTCAACGGCTCATCATGGTCATCGTGGTTTGGACATCTGCAATTTTACTTCGAGGCTAACAACATCACTGATGCAGCAATGAAGAGGGCCAACCTGCTAACGCTGTGTGGGGAGCAGACATACGACACAGTCTGTGCCCTGATTCAGCCACGCACTCCAGCAGCCGTTCACTACGACGACATCGTAGCAGCGCTACAAGAGCACTATAACTCAAGGCTATTGGAGGTCTACTGTCCAGCCCGCTTCCAACGGCGAGACCAACTGGAAGGCGAAAAAGTGGCCGAATACATAGTGGCTCTCAAAAAGCTCGCTGCTGACTGCAATTTCGGCACGTTGACCGCGACAGCTGCAGCTACTGCGCAGGAGGGAGGATCGACTGCCACACCTGCTAACACCACTATGCTCCCCTTGGACGTTATGTTGCGTGGCCGTTTTGTGTGCGGACTGCGTGACGCAGGCCTACAACAACGCCTGTTCGCGGAAACGGGTCTCACCTTCTCCAAAGCCTACGACATCGCCCAACGAGCGGAGAGCGCCGGTCACCAGCAGAGGGATATTCGACGGAACGTCGAGCCGGTGCATCCACCAGTCAGCAGTTAGGTCATTCCACGTCTAAGGTGAAATCAAGCAGAAAGACACAGCGCTGTTGGCAATGCGGCCACATGCACGATCCCCAGGTATGTCGATACAAGACAGCGACCTGCAATTTTTTCCAAAAACTGGGACACATTGAAAGGGCATGCATCTCGAAGCGCATACAGCTCGGACCGAAGACTTCAGTGCATTGGAACAACAATGTCGACGCACAGGAGGCACAGACGCAAGATACAGGCCGAACCGCACTAACTTCATCGGCACTATATGACTTAAACGCCATTGTGAACCTCGGAACGAGACCGAAGATTACAACTGAAATTGTGGTACACCAGCGCCCTATCAGGTTTGAGGTGGATTCCGGAGCAGCGTGTACGCTCATCAACGAGGACACTTTTCGCACTACTTGGCGTGAGAACGCGCCAGCTCTCCAGCAAGACGACACGCAGCTGAGAACGTGGTCCGGACATTCTCTTCCACTGCTGGGCTGTGCCAACGTAGACGTGTACTACAACGAGCAGACCCATTACCTCCCCTTGCTAGTCGTCCACGGTTCTGGATCAAGCCTTCTAGGACGAAATTGGTTCACCCCTCTCGGAGTGGTCATTGGCGGAGCTCACCACACACCCAGTTATCCGTCAGTGGAGCAGCTTCAAGATAAGTACAAAACGGTTTTCTGCGAAGCAATACCAGGGAACAACGGACCTCCAGTCACACTGGAGCTGCGGGAGGATGCGACGCCGAAATTTTTTAAAGCTAGGTCGGTGCCTTTCGCCCTACGAACGTCAGTCGAGAATGAGCTTGACCGACTGCAGGAACAAGGGATCATCGAACCGACGCAACATTCGGAATGGGCTACACCACTCGTTGTCGTCCGAAAGAAGAACGGTACCCTACGCCTTTGCGGAGACTACCGGAGCACTGTCAACCTGGTGACAAAAGCATCTTCCTACCCACTGCCGACACCAGAAGAGGTTTTTAGCACGCTTCGTGGTGGAAAAATCTTCAGCACCTTGGACTTGACACAAGCCTACCAGCAGCTGAAAGTGAGCGAATCAACGTCTGAACTGCTCACAATAAACACTATTAAGGGTCTTTACAAAGTTAAAAGGCTACCATTCGGAATATCTGCAGCGCCAGCAATCTTCCAGAAAGATATGGAGTCTACACTTAGCGGGATCTCAGGTGTTTGCGTCTACTTGGACGATGTTATTGTCGGTGGCGCCTCCATTGAAGAGCACACAAAACGCTTGGAGCTCATTTTGGTAAAGCTAGCGGCTAGCAAATGCTAATTTACGCATCAGTAGAGAAAAATATGTTTTTGCGGTGCCTGAAGTAAAGTTTCTTGGACATCAAATTGACGCGCAGGACATCAATCCCACTGAAGACAAAGTGCGTGCAATCACCGAAGCACGAGCGCCTACTAACAAGCAAGAACTGCAGTAGTTTTTGGGGCTATTGACGTTTTACGACCGGTTCTTGGAAAATCTAGCTACAGTGGCCAACGATCTATATCAGCTCCTGCAGAAAGAAGTCCCATGGACTTGGTCGCCACGCCACCAAGAGTCATTTGTTGCCCTTAAGCAACTACTTCGCAAGTCTACTGTTCTGCGACACTATGACGAAAGGAGACCCCTACTGCTAGCCTGTGACGCATCACTATACGGAGTGGGAGCAGTCCTCTCCCAAGTTGACGACCAGGGACGGGAAGCCCCGATCGCTTTTGCTTCGCGCACCTTATCGCAGGCAGAGAGGAATTATTCCCAGCTAGATAAAGAGGGACTTGCCATCGTCTCCGCAGCAGATCACTTTCGGCAGTACATTACCGGCAGGAAAGTGACTTTCATAACAGATCACCGGCCCTTATTGGGTAATATGGGTCCCCAGAAGCCAATGCCACAGACATTGTCACCGCGAATGACACGATGGTGCATCAAGATGTCGGCGTACGATTACGAACTCATACATCGCACGGGAAAGAAACACCAGAACGCCGACGCACTAAGCCGCCTGCTGCTAGACACCACAATAGATGAACCACCCCCGCCGGGTGATATACTCATGTTCGAGGCGCTGCCGAACCCTCCGCTAACAGCTGACACGGTAGCAGCATCAACGCAGGAGTGCACTGTCTTGAAGGAATTCTACGCGGCTATACAAGAAGGCAACGTGCAGAAGCTAAAGGGTGAACACTTCAACGCTTACCGCAAGCGAGCTGCGGAGTTGAGCACTCATCGCGGTTGCGTCACCTTGAGATCAAGAGTTGTAAGTTCCGCAGCACTTTGCGAACAGGCCATGTCGCTTGTCCACGCAGGTCATCGAGGCATTGTTGCCATGAAAAAGTGCGCCAGAAGTTATATGTGGTGGCCTGGTATCGACCATGATATATAATTAACAGTTCACGATTGCCAGCCTTGCCAATGCAACCACAGAAGCCCGCCAAGAGCCCCTATTCCTGAATGGGAAAGACCAGACACGCCTTAGCACACCCTGCACAATGATTTTGCTGGACCTATCGAAAGGTGTTCGTTCCTGGTGGTTGTAGACGCATACATCAAGTGGCTGGAAGTAAAACAAATGGCTACAACTACATCGGCAGCAGTTACCGACATTCTGCGGTCGTTGTCTGCAAGGTTTGGCCTACCGCGCAAGGTGGTCTAGGACAATGGCACTCCGTTTGTGTCCACTCGAGATTCTCAAGTTTTATAGAGACAACGGCGTATCGTCTGTTACGTCAGCTCCTTACCACCCGGCTACGAACGGACAAGCCGAGCGCTATGTGGCTGAGCTAAAGCGCGCCCTTACTAAAGACCAGACTGGGACAATGCAACGCCGCATCGCACGCTTTCTCTTCAGACAGCAGAATACTGTTCAAAGCACTACTGATCAAACGCCAGTGAAATTGATCTTCGGACGAGAAATGAGAACCCAGCTGACAGCAATTGTCCCGGAGCCCTCAGTGAAAGCACCGTCGGAGGAAGAAAAGCTCCCGCATAGCAGGAGAATTGAAAGTGGACTGCGCATATACGCCCGCCAGTTCCACAGAAAGGCCGGCTGGGTTGAAGCGACGGCAATCAAAGGCATAGGTTTGCGGTCATGGCTCGTCGACATTGGTGGAAGGGCCACACGCCACCACCTTAATCAGCTACGCCGTTCAGGTAATTTGCCAAGGGAACCTCCCATTCAAGCAGCCACCTCGACGGAAGCTTCGTTCCACTTAGCCTGGCATCTCGCACCAGATGAATCGGCGCCGCCGCCCGTCCCGCCACCCGCCGGCCCTGAACACAAAAGAAACGACAACCAGCGAGCGGAGGCTTCTCTTCCTAGTGCGTCCAGAGCGTCCACGCGCCCACGGCGGCCCCCAGATCGCTTCCAAGCGACAAGCTAAGGAGGGAGGAGATGTTGTGTTCCAAGCACCCCTGTGTTGCGAGCGCTCCGAACCCGCGAACGACCAGTTGCTGAAACTGCTTCCAGATGTTGACTCCTCCCCTTCCCCCGCTCGGCGCAAACGAGCCACCGTCGTTTCCCCCGGCAGTTCGGCCGCCGCCTCCATCCGAATAGAAAAAACTTGTTTTTAACCGTTCGGGGCTGTCTGAGCTTTTTGGACTACCGCGACCAACGCGTACATCTATGGGCCGACGACAACACCGGACATAACAGTTATTCACCCGCTTGTTCATGTCACGACATTGGGCCTGGCTGGCCGACTCCGTCACCTTTACACTGTCGCTCGGTTGAGGTCGTGCCGACCTAAGTCCAGCCACCCAGCACGTGAACTCATTCAACACGATCATCTCCTCATTCACTGTCTCTTGCACCGCGGCTTCACCTTGGGCTCGAGTGAGATCCGTCATGGGATGCTCCTCCCCTGTATCACGCGGTTGCTTGGTTGGCGAGGGCTCTATCTTAGAGTCTTCTCCGAAACGTTCTGGATCATTCGGCCCTCGCACCCCGTCGATGTTTCCAATGACGAGGTCGTACCGGGTGGTCGTCACGCATAGAGCAGTAACCTTCCCGATTAAGCACGGGGTTTCAACCTTAATTTCTGCTTCGGGAAGCATCAAAACCATACTGTCAATTAGGCGAACTGGTTTCGTTTTGCCTGGTAACTCACTTTCCCGTACCTAATTTTTCCGCACGATAACCGTGGAGCTACCGGTGTCTCTTAACACCGTAATCTTCTTGACCGCAACTTTTCCGGGTAGCGTTGGCATTCCCTTCGTAACACCGGTTCGCTGTTTTGTCATTACAGCACCCACAATAGGAAGTTTCTCCCAATTTTTCAACTCTACGAATCCGTCAGTGAAGGAATCACCATTGAATTTTGTTGCTGTTAGCACACAGGATACCTGGTGAGTTTGACTCACTCTGTTACGACAAGCATCTGCTTCGTGCCCAGTCTGACCACACTTGAACATTTTAAGACCGTAGGGCTCGTAAAGATCGTTCGGCAGCTGTTCGCGCGAGGACCCACTCGGTTACACAGAAAACATCGCGGAACACTCTCCGGTGCATGCTTCTTTTGTTCAGGTGCCGATTTCTTCGAATCTTCGGGACACTCCTTCTTGACTTTGGCCAAATTTCTGCCACCTTGTGCTTCCAAGAATTGGTCGGCCAATTCAAGCATGCCTTCAAGTGACTCAGCCTTCCTCTCTTTCAAGTACAGCGACAGCCTTGGGTGGCAACTAGTAAGAAATTGCTCTCTAATTAGGAGATCTCTAAGCTCATCATACCCCTGTGCTGTGCCCGAAAGTTCGATCCATCTGTCGAAATAATGGCTAAGTCGGGTGGCGTACTGCGTAGCCGTTTCACCATCAGCTGGCTTTCCTGTCCGAAATCTGTCCGGGAAACCTTCCACAGTAAATCTAAATCGCTTCAGTAAAGCAGCTTTCACCTTTGCATAGTTGGCTGCATCGGTCGGCATCAGCCTACCGTACACACTGAGCGTTTCACCACTCAAGCAGGTACTCAAAGCAGTTGCCCATTGACGTTCCGGCCAAATCTGGCTCCTCGCAATCGTCTTAAATCTGTGAAGGTACGCGTCAAGGTCGTCCTTCCTTTCATCAAACGCTACGAGCAGCTTGCTTGGGTTCAAGCGGAAGCCATCTTCTTCCCATTCGCTGCTTTCAACTCTAGCTTGGACCGGAGTTTCACTTCGCAGTTGCAAACGAAGCCGCTCGAGTTCCATCTCGTGCTGCCGCTGCCGTTCCCTTTCAGCTATCTGCGCCTCTCTTTCTTCTTTCAGCTGTCGCTCCTTTGCCGCTCTTTCTTCTCTCGCCCTTTCAGCGGCCAGCTTTGCTCTCTCCAGCTCCAACTTCAATTGCTGCTCTCTTCCTTCTTTCAGCTGACGCTCCTTTGCCTCTCTTTCTTATTTCCCCTTTCAGCTGCCAGCTTTTCTCTCTCCAACACCAACTTCAATTGTTGCTCTCTTTCTTCCTTCAGCTGTCGCTCCTTTGCCTCTCTTTCTTCTTTCGGCCTTTCAGCTGCCAGATTTTCTCTTTCCAACTCAGCTGCTTTTTCTCCTTCGGCCCTCTCTTTTTCTTCTTTTACTTTCTCGGTAACGCACTTCCGTAGTTCGGCGCCAGAAAGACCCATCTTCTCACCAAAAGCTACTAACTTTTCGAGATTCATTTTGTCTCACAAACAAAACCTTGCCGCGTGCAAAAAGTATCTGCCTAAATCTGTCTATCGGAACACTTTCCTGCACTCGTTGACGAGAACACTGAGCAACACACAAAATCGTTTCGATAGCACTATCAACAACTCGAGGCTCTTTCTCACTACTTTGGACACACTGTGCACCAAGAAAATCCTGTCGCAGACGCCAGACTAATTGTCACGGGTCCCGTTAATTAGGGAGGCGATCGCCGGGCTTATTCCAAGGACCGAAGTATCGGCCCCCCGAACCGCACCATGAAAGCGTGGTCAATTTAGAAGTGATCCTATTCGGCCTGCCAGCGGACGCCAGCTGTGTCCCAAAGAAGATCTCAGAGCCCAGAGTTGATAAACAAAACAAATTTATATTTTCAATTACGGCAGACCAAAACGATACACAAGTATGCACACTCGGCAATAGTTGAATACAATATGTCACCAGTACAATGAGCCAAACTCGAAACAACGAACACAGACAACAATACGTACTACAATGCAGTCGCATGCATCGAACAACCAAGACACTTAAAGACTAAAGAGTTCGGAAAATTATTCAGTCTAATGTCCTTAGAACAAAAGTCTGAATAATACTCTTTCGAGAATCACTCACTCAAAGTCCAGCGCTGTTGTCGTTCCGCTGCCCCCGAAGTTTCGCTTCCAGGAAACCTCGCGCCTTCAACTGGCCGCTCTCCAAGCACCAAACTTCTTCACCGGTAACACGTCGGCATCCCACGCGCAGCTGTTGCCACGCGTATTCGCTTGCTGGCGGTAGACACACACTCTTGCCTGTAGCACGAGTGTTCACCCCTGTGGTGGAAATCCTCTTCTTCTCCTCCTTTGTCATTGAGGACAAAAGGCTTCGCCGACAAGGCGGAACACCCTACGCACTCTGGCGTGAAATTCCTTCTCCTGCTTTGTCACTGAGGGCAAAACCTTCGCCGACGACACGGCGGAACACCCTACGCACTCTGGCGCATACTTTCTTCTTGTCTTGATCTTCCATCTCTGCTGCTCGGTTAAATACCTTCCGCGCTAGATTCCACAAAATTCTCATCGTTTCGTTGGTGCGATACGCAGCGAAGGCTGGGGAAAGCGCGAGACGGCTCGCGGGCCGTCCGCGACAGATGACGAAACTCTCATCACCATGCCCCTTTTCCTCAATAACCTTCCAGGGCTTGCTCGGCGGCCGATGTGAGGAGGTTTGTCGGCGAACCTACGCTTCCGAGGGGAGAGAGACGCGCGCCCGGGGATTCTTTGGATGCTTGTTTTCTTTTTTTTTATTGTTGACCTCGAGGCATCTCTCCGGCGCTTCGTCGCGAGAATTTGGGGGCGCGCCCTTTTTGAGCGCTCGTTTTGTGACAGCCGACTTTGATGACTTCAAACGGGTTGGCTTGCCAAGGCTGGGTGCATCCTGTGTTTTTCCTTCCTCCGTCATTGCTTTGCCACTCCTTCTGTCACGGTTCGCTCTCTCTCCTCCCTGCGGCCCCGTTTCTCGTCAGCTCGCGCCTAGCTCTCGACCGTTCACTGGCTAGACGCTTTTCAAGAACTTCTGGAAACGTGCGCTCGAGACGCCGCTGTGAAACACGAACGCTGAGCCAAGAACGCTGATTGTTTTGTTCACTCCATAGTATTCCTTAACAGTGCACGCTAGCTACTATCACTGAAAACACATACCACATTTCTGGCAACAAAAAACGCCCCTTGCGGCAAACGGCGCTATTGGCTGCACGATGTAAAAAAAAAGAAACCATTATTCTTCTAACGCTGGGTTCTTACGTACAAAACGCCGTTATAGACGCTACAAAATTCAGTCGCATCTCGTCAAGATTCCCTTCGGAGAGATGGAGGGGCATTTTTTTAATTCTACCCCCTGCCGCGTAAAGCAGCTGATTTGCCCTGCATCGATTCCCGCATTGCTCAGTATTACTATAAGACTAGTGTTGTTACTATCAGTCGCTTATGACGCGCTGCCCATGAAAGTGTACCCGGGAAGCGTTTCACGACTTGACTTTTCTGTACCTTTCTCTGACTCAAGCGCCCAGTGGCGGGAAGCACACAAATAAAGAATGTTGCAAGCTTTTACGGACAATGAGCCACGTCCATGCTGGCTTTACCTGCACAACGGCTTCTTTGGGCAGACATCACTGTAGCCGGCCCCATGAATATTGGCAAGAGTGATGAAGTCACTTAATCCTCTGCTGCCCTTCTGGGCAGAGACGGCGTCAGAAGCTCGTCGGTTTATTATACCTGCGATGGATTACCGCGCCCCCCTTGAGTGTCACTTGGCCATGGTGTGTGGTGTCATTTGTGTAGTTTGTATTCAATACGAACGGAACAGTCCAACGGAGGGCTTGAAACGGCGTTAAGAAGTGCAAAAAATACGCTCTGGCCATGGGTTCACAGTCCATCCACCACAGTCGGGGCTCCCTGAGCACGAACTAATTTATACTGTAAAGAGCTGCGCAAAGTGTCTCTAAATCTGTTTGTTTTCGTTTCTCCAGCTTGCCAGCATTGTTTTTTCAACTCACGAGAATCTCTACCTGACAGAGCATGGGCTCAGAAGACCAGTTCTGGGCTCTTTAGCTGGCCGATGACTCCGCCAGGGTTCAAAGACTGTCCACCGCCCCCGAAAGGGGGTTACGGAGGGGCCCGTTTTCCGGCCCTTCGCCACGTTTGACCCCAGTAGCGCCACTTTCTTAATTTTTCTTCTCTTTCTCTCTCTACCAGACCGAGTTCGAGTTCGACGCGACCCTGACGTCTGGGCAACACACGCCAGTGGGGCCAGACGTGCCCAAAGCCAGATGTTGACAATTACAAATACGCTATGCAGCTGACAAAACCGAACTGTTTACACGTCATGGTACCCTCGTTGACAGCGTGTGCAGTATCCATCTGCTCACTGAGGTGGGATAGGAAGACTAGACTCGTACGTCTAATGCAGAGAGTTGCCCTTTTTACAAACGTGATTCCGGAATCGCCTACCACAATTAAAATAGGGTGTAAAAAAAAGACTAAATAACGTATGGTTGTATAATTCGACACATTTTTTAGGACGCCAAAGAGAACATAAGCCGACAGTTTTCTTTCAATACTGCAGAATATCCAAAAATTGCAGGAGTTCCCTCCTAGCGTCCTAATGCTACAATATGATAATGAGAGACGCTGTGGTGGAGGGCTATAGAAATCTGAGGTTTTTTTAACTTGGTTTTAAATCAAAGTAGACGGGCGAGTGCGAACCATCAACTATATACAGTTACTTCTTTGTGTCTGAGCAGCGCGCTTCTCTAGCAAACGTGGTCGCCGCAGTGAGTGAAGTGACTTTTGTGCTATCTAAAACCACGCTGATCACGAGATAAGCGCGTGCACATCGCAACGGGCGAAACTACGACCTATAAAGCGCATTCTCACGCCTGTCGCGTCATCTCTTAAGTCATACCTAAAACACACTGAAAACGCCGATTTCTTCCCATCACCGATAATTAACGATGTATACAAAAAGCTCACCGTTTGTACTACGGGGAAGGAGCAGTTTGTAGCCGAGTAGTTTCGTGCTGAGAAGCGAGAGGTCATAAGGTCGACTCGGAATGACGGAGGTTTTTCCTGATTTTTTTCGCTGTCATATCTACATGTAAATTTACAGCGTTATATTCATGATCTAAAATACGTCAGTGAAGCCACGGTTTAACCCGACATAAAACAGTGACTTGTTAAAAACACTATAATTATCATTCAGTGCGAGGAATCTTAGCGCTTTTAACATTGCATGACAGACACGTCGAATCATTCCTGACACCAAAGTATGTAATTTGCAGAAGGAACGTGTGTTTATGGAAAACTCACGCATCTCCACGAAGTGAATCCTGAAGAGTGAATGAAGATATGGGCATTGTATAGGTTAGCAACCATTTACCTATACAATCTAAATGAGCGACGGAGAGTGACATGAAGTGGCATGAAGAGTCAAAGACGAAGCTAGTTCCTAAGGTCAAATGTGTACGTTGAAGTTGCTTACTAGTGTGAAGAGCTTATGCTTGTCGGTTGTGGGGGAGCACGTGCGCCCAGCCACCCTTTTCCGTTTAAGGCAGCGCGGACGCCTACTTGCCAGGAGACAACTGTGAAAGAATTCAATGAAGCCTCTTGTGAATGAATGCGTGGTGGTGGTAGTGGTTTGATGAAGAAGGAAAAAAAGACGCTTATTTCTGCAGCCCTAAGAGATCATGGCGCAGCGTCTCGTAGGTGAATGGGAGAAGGGGAATTAAGAATAGGAAAGAAGAAGGTAGGGTTAGAAGCAGTCAGCAGAGGTGTCAGGTCGCAACGCATGGACGAAGGGACAACTGCCACAGCATTAACAGCAGCCAGAGGTGGACAAGGGTCCTATGGAGCATCACGATGATAGTGGGGTACTTCTGCTCCCCGCGGCCGGAGCACGCTATTTCCCTTTTCCGGCTGACTGAACGGGTTTTCCTTCCCTCAGCGAAGGAACGAACCCTCGTCAAGGAGCGGGAAACAGGGACGGTGGAAAAAACGATCGTGCCGACAGCCGACGCTCTTTCTGGCACCTGCGACCGAGCAGGAAGGACGACCCCCGGAACTCTCTGTGAGCCAAGGACGTCCACGACCGTGGCGTAAGCCGTCTACCTGCTGTCATCTGCCTAGAGCGGAACTTCCTTCTACGCGAGATTTACGCGTTATTTCTAACGTAGCAATAGAGTGTTGTTTTGCTCGAATTAGCCTATTGTCTTCTTCGCACTAACCCGTGTAGCTGCGATTACTGGCACGACGGAAGGGGGCATTAATTGTGCATGGTATGTCTGTGTGTGGCTGCAACAGTATGTAAAACTTTCTGCGTCAGCCCTACATAGGATGGTCCCCCATCAAAGTGTTTCAGATTGTTTCGCGACAATTATATTTATGTTAGTCTAATGTTGCACCCTTTTCTGTGCCTCACGTTAACGAACTTCGCTTGCGCCTTGCTCTTCATGTAGTAGCCGTAACAACGACAAAGCGCACTATTAATGTGCTTCGCCCCTTCAACCTGATTGATTGATATGGGGGGTTTAACCTCCCGAAACCACCATATGATTATGAGGGACGCCGTTGTGGAGGGCTCCGGAAATTTCTACCATCTGGGGTTCTTTAACGTGCACCCAAAACTGAGCCCCTTCAACCTACTCATTACAGAATTTTGAGACATATTTATTCATTTATAAACTGAACAGCTGTGTAGGTTTGCGTGTTTTTATACGGGTGCATAGTGTTTCCACCTGTGTTACACATTAAAAATAATTGTGGCGTTTCGGTCGCTGTGCAATTACACTCTCCACGGGAAATATATGGCAGTTGGAAACGGGCGAGGTTCTGGCCACAAATGTTCGTTTACTTTCAAGTACAATGGAGACATGCATCTAGAGTTAACGCCAGGCTAGCAATCAAGAAGGCGATGCGCGCAGGACCCGGTTACGCTATCGCGGTCCACTCTTTAAAATAAACCACGAGCATACTCGTTGTTTTGTCCGTAAGTTGATGAGACCACGAGATACGAAAAATTGCCTATGTGATATATTTTGTACAACGGAAAATCTATATTTCTAGGTAACGTGTACTCGATAGGTTAGGTGTAATTGGTTTCAATAAATTATGAGACTTACCTTATGTGCATGCGTTTAAATATAGATAGTTGCGGCTACCACATTTTGATGGAGCCGAAACGCTCAAGGCCCGTGTGCTTTGTTTTCGGTGCGCGTTTTAGAACCACAGGGGATCGCAATTTTAGGATTACTACAAATGAAGCGCGAAAACTTGACAGCGGACAAAGAGAATGACTGCCTTGTGCTTATGCTTCTAAATTACACTATGTAATACAAACGAGCCTGTACTCACACATTGCGTCCAGAACATCCGTAGCCCTCCACTATTTCCCTCCCTCATAACAATATTGTAGTCTTCGTATGTAAAACTCGAATTATTATGCAGTACTAAAGCTGTTCCTCTAACTGCGTTCATGCCTTTGATAAATAAAATATTCGCTGTTGAACGCTGCTGGTAAGAAATAGTTCCAGCATTGCATCATTTCAGTTGTTTTACTCTCTGGGTGAGGCTAGAAATACAAAACTCTGTAAGATGGTTCTATGGCTTTTTTTCATTCTACGGGTCAATTTTGAACTCGTTTTCTGTGCTGTTGCTATTTAGTTATCCATACTACGAAACAAACGTTATGCTATAATCGTGAAAGAATATATTTCAAGTTCTTTTGGCAGTGGCGTGGCACGTTTCATTTCAACGTTGCTGTTCAATACAAAAAAGTATTCAAGCATGAACTTGTATGATCATCTGTAATAAAACACACAACTGAAACAAAGCTATGGATGTTCTGAACTTTCCATTGATTTTTAGTGTACAGATGAGTATGAATTTAGTTGTGGCGTAGCTTGGTCATTCTAGAATATGTGAAGCGTGAGCCTTGACGTCATCGATGACATGTTGTTGCTGTTGCTGCTGCTGAGGTGGTCGGGCTCGTATCACACCATCCTGGCTATGCCACTTTGCTATACGTTGTTCCCTTTGCCCTTGTGTCTACGCAGCATGTTTAGCCTTCCTACGTTCATTGTTTTGACGCTCAACCATTATTTGCCAGGCAACTAGTTTGGGATACGGTGAGTTAAGCTTCTCAGATTTTCTGTGCCGCATGTTTGTGTTTTTTTTCTCTATGCTACACCATGGACAAAGAATTGTTGACGAGGAGGAGGAGGAGGAAGAGGAGGACGAGAAAACTTCATTCAAACAGAGGAGTTTGGAGCACGCAGGCTCCTGTGTCCCCGCACGATCCCGCTGCGCTCAAGCGTTCATTTGGTGGTGCTCTATGATGCCGGCAGCCCGGCCGACAGCCATTGTCTGCTCAACCGTGACCTCTGAACGCAGCAGGATCTCCGAGCTCTCCCAGGACTTGAGATGTTCTAGGGCCCGTGGGGGAGGATCCGCTGGTCAGTGAGAAAGGATGTGCACAGCAGAAGCGTGAGATTCAGGGCAGAGAATACTGGCTAGTGTTAGGAAAAGGGAGTGATAGTGCGATGGAATGAGAGAAGAAAGAGTGTGAGTCTGTAGCTGGTGCCAGAGGGTGGCCTGTCAGCTGCTGAGGGACTTGTGCGCTGGAGGATAAAGCGGTCGCTCTGCCCCGTAGGCCTGAGTCAGCTTGTTGAAAGTGTGCGCGCGCTCCTTCGTGAATCCGGTATTCGAGGCCGCTAGTACCTGGTTTAGAGGATCTCTGGCTTAGAGATTGCCGACCTCTTTTCCGTGATTCCTGGAGTGCGTGGGTACCCAGATCAACTCCACATGACGGGGTGGGAGTGCAGCGCGCAAGTCCAGTATGCAAAAAGCAGGAATGGGAACTCGGCCTCGCACGGAATTCATAATTGCGGTTTGGGAATCGGATAAAACATACCATGCTTCCGTGTTAACAATTGCCAAGGCAATAGCTGCTTCCTCTGCAGCTTCGAGGGAGGTGTCTGGAGGAAGTGTGTGTGTACCTATTGGGGGAGCGTGTGATCTACCATGGCAGGCGACCGCTTCATCACCCATACAGGCTGCAGTCCACCCATACGGCATCTAGGTTCGGAGCCATAACACTTGTGCAGAGTTCTAGCACGAGCTCGGCGGCGTTTATCATGGTGGCGGGGGTGCATGTTACGGGAACTGGTGTAATGAGGAGTTCTCGGTGCAGGGGTCTTGCTATAGGGAGTAATGTCGGATCATTGGCCGGTATATCAATTCCAAGAGAATGCAAAATATGCCATCTTGTGTCAGTTTGTGTGAGGCGAAGGTATTGCGCTTGGCAGGTGCGCGTTTATTAGTTCCCCGATAGTGTTGTCTAGGCTCAGCTTGAGATGTCGATCGGTAGGGGTACTTATGGAAAGGTGGAGGGCTACTTTGTATGCCCGACGGATGAGGCATCCAGGGCGTCAGTGTCTCGGCGAGATATTCGGAGGTAGGGCAGTGGAGTAGAGCACGCGGCTGAGTATGAATGCATGAATAAGGTGACACAGGTCACCCTCCTTCATGTCCCGGTGGTGGCCCGAGACCTGGTGGATCAGGTTTGAAATCACCCCTACAACCTGCTTGAGCTTCCGGATTGTGTCAGTGTTCTTTTCGTCCCTTTAGATATGCGTGCCCAATATATGGAGGGTGTCGACCTCCGGTACCGATCTGCCATCCAGTTCGATAACAATGGGAGAGGAAGGGGAGTTGTGGCTTATGGGATGGATGGAGAGCAGTCAGGACTTCTCTAGCGAACAGGTAAGTCCAACACTAGCTGCATAGTATTGTTTTAGGTTAGCGGCAGTTTGAATGGTGTCCTGTATGTCACCATCACCACCTTGGGTAGAGCATAGCGTGATGTCACCTGCGTATAGGTTGTGTTTAAGTGAGGAATAGTTGCCAGTTCTCGGGCTAGGGGGTAAAAAATAACGTTAAATAAGAAAAGTGAGTGGATTGACCACTGCGGTGTGCCGACACACTTTAGTGCGTATTTTTGACAAATGAGTGGGCCGAACTGAAGTTTGGCACTGCGTTTGTGAGAAAGGTCTGAATGTAAGTGTATGCACTGCGTACTCACATTCAATGGAGAAAGAGCTGTTGAGATAGCATGATACTCGACGCGATCAAATGCTTCGGATATGTTCAGAGCTAGGACGGCGTTAGTGTCGCCCGGAATGAGCGCTTCAAATATGCCTGGGCGAATTTGTAGCGCAGCATCTTGTGTGGACAAATGGGGGCAAAAGCCAACCATGCTCTGATTATATAAGTCACATTCTGTTGTATGTTGTGTGAGCCTCGCCAAAACAACGTGCTCGAAAAGCTTGCCCAAGCATGAAGTTAGTGAGATCGGGTGAAGGTTATGATGTGTGAGTGCTTTGTGGAGCTTTAGTATGAACATTACTTTCGCGTGGCGCCACGACTGGGGAAGCATGCCTTCCTCTCAACATTTGTTGAAATACTCTGTGATGGGAGTGATTGAGTTATTATCCAGGTTTCGCAGTCTTGTGTTGGCGATCAAGTCGGTGACCGGTGTGCATTTTATGCGCAGAGCGAAAGTGGCGGCTGTCACCTCCGCCTCAGTTATGTCGGAGTCGAGTTCGGGGTGCGGTTGTCCTGTGCATAATGGAAGAGGAGTTGGTGTTCCAGGCGATCTGTAGGTGTAGCGAAGTTTATCTAAGAGATCATGAAGGTTGTTAATGTGCGTGTGGATAAGCCGGGTGACGTGACGTTGGGTGGTGGTTTTCGTGTGTGATGGGTCAAGGAGGTGTTGGAGGAGGTGCCATGCTTCTTTGTTGGTAAGCCTGCTGGCGGTGCCACGGCATACCTGCCCCCTATCGGAGCGGCTTAGCTTCTCTAAATGTGGTTGGAATTCAGATTATAAAGCGACTAAGCGTTTATTTAGTGTCCTGTTATGTTTACCCCATTTCTGTCGTTCTAGAAGGCTGTGATATGCATACCACTGGTGGCCAAGTCTGTTGTCAAGTGTTGGGGTGTCTCTGGTGGTTTCAATCAGCCGCGTACGATGCTGTATGTCGGTCTGAAAAGACTCTACTCAGTTGTGGATGTTCATGAGCAGATTTTCTGCGTTCCTGGTACGCGCAGCACGGGTAGCATCTCACTCAATGAGTTTGTGTGTCCTAAGGTGTGTCGAGCTGGTTTGAAGGGGACCGTGACATTTATAATATAATTATCACTGCCAAGTGTGTGCTGTGTTATCGTCCATGTGACTGTATAGAGGGAGTGACTAAGCACCAGGTCTGAAGTAGTGTCCATACTAACACTATTTCCTATCCATGTAGCTGTGTGAAAGTTGTTGTGGATGGAGAGTTGGAGGTTCTGTAGGAGCAGCCATAGCCTGCGACCTCTATGTGTGGTTGTTTTGTATTCCCAGTCAGTATGCTGACTTTCGAGATCGCCACTGATTAGCAAAAGATGTTTCCCCACCCGTCGAGGGAGCTCCTGGAAGAGAGAGTCCAATGAGGCCATCGGTTGGCACGGCGGGTGGTAGTTGTAAGCGATAAAAAGGGCTGGAGGGTATGTGTGTGTGAATAATTTTCGTTATCACGCAGAGTGTGTGTGATGTGATGTAGTGTGTCTTATATGTGAGACCGCGGTGGACAATCGTAGACGCTCACAATGCGTGTGTGTCGTTAGAGTGTGTGGAGTTCTAACTAGGAATTGTGGCCTGCATAGCATTATATTGAAAAAGAGGGACTTGGGGCGTCGGAGAGAGCGTGGGAAGTAGGAGCTGCAGTTGGGCGTGCTTGCCTCGAAAGCTACAGCAGTTCCATGTTATACTATACAGTGAATTATTATTGCCCTGTCCTGCCATAGTGGTGCGTAGGGGGATGAATGAGAAGTGCTAAACTTTTGTTACTGGAGATTTGGCGATCAGCACCGACAGGCGGTGCTGTGAGGAGAAAGCGGCGGCAAGTGAAGGCAATTGTGTCAGGTGTGTCTCGAGAAGGCCAACCATCCTGTGCAGAATGGCTTCCATGCATTCTTCTATGCATGCTCTAATTTCGCAATTACGTCGGTGATGAGGGTGTTCAATTCACTTTCAATGCAGCCTTCTAGTTCTTGGAGTTTCTTGTCGAATTGGTATGACAGATTTTTAATTTCGGATTGATGTCGTTGGAACCAGAAGGGATGGGGGTTGGGGTATCCGTGCCTTGTGTTTTTTTAAGGGCGGAAGATTGGAAGTGGTGTTAGCTTGCGTTTGAGGAGTGGGTGGAGAAGGTGACAGAGCGGGTGTGGGAGGGGCTAGTGAGCGCTGTGTTAGGGCTGTAACTCGGCTTATCTTTTCCCATAGGGCCCTGAGCTCGTCATTCTTACTGTGGTTGGCAGCCTGCTGGGTAGATGTTGATGGCGATTTCCGTGCTGATCGGCCCACGTGAGGTCCTGCTTTGATTTCTGGCTCTGGTCACGGGAGCGGCAGTGCGATGCACTGCGTGATGGCTGCCGAGAAGCTAGCTGTTCTTTATTCCGACTGGTGTCCAGCCACTAGTTGAGTCCTGCGTGGTGGCCGGCGGGCGTAGCGATGCTTGCATTCAACATTGCTGGTGCCCGTCCCCACAGACCATATAATTCGGTGAGATTGATGGAGGTTGGGTCGCGACATGATGGCCACCACCATTGTGACAGCTTCCGCTTTTTGGGGCCGCACAAACGTCTTAGCTGTGCCCGATGTGGCGGCAGTTATAGCATGCTTCTACCTTTGGTTGGTATGGAAAACATGTGTGGATGCCCGCCCAGAAGCAAATTGATTTGGGCAGAGGTCCAGTGGCCAGGGTGATGAGGAGGGATCGCTTTTTTCCCAAATGAACGAGCGTCGACAATTCGGACGTCCGGATTGTAGGGGACAAGCCCCTCCCAAATTTCTCTGTTCAGCTCATCATTATAGGCCATGTGAATGATGCACCACGAGGAATCTTCTGGTGGAGCAAGGCAGGTGGCGACCTCCGTTCTGCCACCGCAGACAGGTCGTGACACGTGTCGAACAAATGCGTTAAAAGGGCCCTGAAACACTTTTTCAAGAAATTGTGGAATGAATTCACTAGAAGATCTTATTATATTATTGCCTCATGAGTTCAACGCCGCTGGGCATAGGGCCGTGCACCAGCCTCCACAGGGGTGCTCAGCATGAACATGTTGTTGCTTGCGTGCAGCCGCAACAGGCCTTGGGTGAGGACTTCCTGCAGGGAAACTTCCGTCGTAGAGGTAATCTCTGTCAGGAATATGTGAGGTGTTCATTTAGTTATGTCAAAGAGTCGGGGGACCCTTTAGCTTCGCCTTCAAGAGTCGAACACGACTGCGAAACCCGGCCACCAGTACACCCTTGAACCGCTACCCAGGCAGCACACCGGCGTTGGACTAATCTTGGACCGGTATTGGCTAACGTCGGCTGCAATATTGGCCCCAGGTCAGCAAATCGGCAAAGTGCAACTTCTTCCGATGTAGTACCGATGTTCAAACCAACCTGGGTCGACGTTCTGCCGTTGCATTTGCCAATATCCAGCCGACGCCGCCCACTCTACACATGCCAATGAAGGCCCATCCTTTCACCGACGTAGTTGCCAACGTACATCCAGCATAGGACCATTCTCGGGCCAATTTGTTGCCAATGAAATGCCATTATTACGCCAGCATTCGCTTCACGACGAATATCGGCCACCAATGGCTTGCCAATTTTCCACCGTATTATTACGGGCTTTTTACTACTGGCATTTTTAGTCGGCCGACTTTACATTACGCCCCCAGAACTTCCTCTAGCAGCTTATAGCAGCCCCGTACGAGCTTCGCGGTGTAGTGTACTTCAAGGCGACTGACCACTGGATGACTTGTGTGGAAGCACTTCACGATTCCACTAAATCGTCCATTTTTGCATTTTTTCTTGCATTGCCTATTACCCTCCCCACATGTAGAGCATAAGACTGCACAAGTCTAATTACTGTCTACTTTTCTCCATACATTCTTCCTCAGTTTTGCGAGAAATGGTAACATAGGCTGTTCTATCAAGTATTAGCTAAAAAACATTAACTAAAGTAACTGCTCCGTGCAAATATTCTGCACACAAGCAATCTATAAATAAGAATACCAGAACACATTTTTTGTAACTTTATTTCTAAGTATACCAAGTCAAACCATTTATTTTTCAGTTTGGCTTTTCAAGTTACTGCAGTTCAGTAATGCAGCCCAAACTAGGAGGTGAGTTCAGCAAGGCTCTATGGGCATAGGGCTGGCCAGGGCAGCAGAGGTTAGGCGATGATTCAGAGGCTGCAGCAAGAGATGAGGCAATGACAGTGGGTCCTGCAAGCAGCGATTGGGCAGGAAACCAATTACCACAGGCTCTCGCAGATCCCTGCTCCGAGGGGCAGCAGCAACCGGGCTGCAAATCTATGAACACATTTGTGAAGTGCCTTTCCTAACCTCCATCGAGGCCAACAAACTTCGACAGCCACGTCTCGACGAAACGTTGAGCTTTTTCAGACACCTGCATACGTAAATAGAAATAAACACCTCAAAATAAGTTCTAAGCACTGCAGTATAACATATATGCAAGCGAAAACAATGAAGAACAATGACAGCAGACATTATAATGTACTATCCAAATAAATGCCATGTGGCCATTATGAAAAGAAATGAACAAATACTTCAACAGTCATTGTGCAAAAAAAAATCTGCAACAGACCAAAATATGCAGGAATAGGTTTCAATAAAAGTTGATTAAAACAAGCTTGTTTGACTAATTTACAAATAAACACCAGGTCTTTCATGATTTCTACACATGACTTACAGGGTTGCAAGCCAGGTGGACTAGTCTGCAGCTATAGCCTATGGCTGCATAAATTTATAACAAGCCAACAAGACACACGACCACACGAACTTACAACTCTGAATTATTTTTCAGCACATGTGAGCAAATACTGCACAAGAGGGTGACAGACCACCAGATAGACAACACAAGATGAAAGAATCTATGCTAACCCGATTTCAGCACTGACACTTGTGGATAATTGCAAGGCTCCTGTATCAATTTTAAAATGGTATCTCCAAAGGCTATGAAAGATGTGCTGATGTGGTTTCCTATGTTGTTCTTTTCGCAATAAATAAACCTCTGAAATTTCATGTGCTTTTGGAGACTTGCATTGATCTGAAGTCTTCGTTTTATAGGAGACCAGGACTGGATAGGTAGCTCACCAAAAAGCAGTACTTGACAGAAACTCGCGACACAATACAGCCATTTGCGGACCGGCTGCAGAGAGAGCACGTACTTGTGGCGCTACCATGCTTCATTTTGGAACGAAAAGCTCTAAAAGCCATTGCGCCAGTAATACTGTACTGTGGTTTAAAAAAACTGTCAGAAGGCTACTCTCACATAAATAGCACTTGAAAACAGAGAGAAGTTCTGCAAAGCGGACTGCATCTATGCATGTAGCATTGAAGAGACAGTGTTGTGCAGTGATGGCATTTCCTCGTGATCATTTTCTGGTTGGGATTTTGTGCTGTGGTAGTACTGGCTTATATGCCCGTGTGGCGACGATACTACACTGCGCGCTTCTGTAATAAAAAAACAAATAAGTAGTGGCTGCGGCATCACTTTTTCAGGCGGCATATGTACACCTTGTCTGTGGTATGCATGTACGTTGACATTCACTAGGCAAACAACTGTGACAGCATAGCACGGGTGGTGTCGCGGTCGTATGCTTGATAGCGCGGGATGGATTTCCGACCATAATGGCTGCATTTAGATGGGGACGAAATATAAAACGAACACCCGTGAACCAAAAGATATGTGCGCATTGTAGAACCCCAAACGGTCTCAATCTTGGTACGCACTCTACAGCGTACCTAAGAATGATATCTTGTTGGCACATTAAAGCCTAGCAATTATCGATGTTGAACAGACATGTTCATTTTAAGCAGACACAGGCAAGCGGAATAAACTGAAACTGCGTGTTAGCTGAACTAAACAAGTAAACATTGAAGACATTTGATTCTTCTTTATCAATGCACAAATTCCGATGTTACTTAGCCCCGGCAGCAAGTGAGAAAAACGCTTACTGAATTGGCTGGCTCCATAAAGCTAAGCTTCGAGTAATCTGCTCCTTTGTTTGTAAAAAGAACCCTGTCTTTTGCACAAATTAAGTTAAACAGAGGCACTTCGGCATCTAGTTTTCACCGCGAGAGTATCTTTTAAACAGCCCATAGGCGTATGATTGTGGCCCTGCACAAGTGTTGTGGGCAATGCCCCTTTCGTTTACACGCAACCGTTTACAAAAAAAAAAAAGACTACCTGCCTATCGTTTCATTCACTACACGCAGTGGCACCAGATAAAGTTTGGTGGTTATGGTCAAATGGACGGACGCATGAGAACTTTGTTAGTCTTGAAGTTCACTACTCAACGCTCAGCGGGCCAGATAAAAAAATGTTTACAATGCCGTTTGTTGCATTATATGCTCGTTTTATTTCCAGCAAAACACCATCTAAACTCGACTGTTTCACCCGGCTTTCACTGGTGGCTGTCTTCACTATCGAATAAATATAGCAGACACGTGTCATCCGGTTTAGAAACGAGCCCGACACCACTAGAAAGGAGAGTAAGAGCAGAATTTTGCTCAGCTGACCCCTTAGAGTCAACGCTGCCTCCTTTTTCTACGTTCTCCCTTTCCTCCGTACGTCCTCCTTTTTACATACTGTTGCACTTGAATACGCAGCAGTACCGCCAGCGCCCTTTGGTTTTTTTTTTAGAGAAACATATTTATTTAGTGCGCAGGGAACGTTTCATAAGGAAGATATTGCCGAAAGATAGTATAGAGCGTGCACTTACCGCCACTTTTATTGCACAGATGGCGGGAATATATATACGGTCAAGAGGGCGAGGAGATCACACACAGAAGAAAGGACAAATAATGGCGCATGCACCAGACCACCTTATTCCAGTCTTAAAATGACACCTTAACTGAAAAGATACCTGTATTCACTATTCGACAGATTGACAGGTATCTTTTCAGTTAAGATGTCGTTTTAGGATTCGAATAAGGTGGTCTGGTGCATGCGCCATCATTTCTCCTTTCTTCTGTGTGTGATCTCCTCGCCCTCTTGACCGTATATATATTCCCGCCATCTGTGCTATAAAATTGGCGGAAAGTGTGCGCTCTGTCCTATCTCTCTGCTATATCTTCCCTCTGAAACATTCTCTTCGCACCAAGGAAGTATATTTCTCTAAAAAATGCAATACCAACCAGCCCAAGTAGCCCATCCTTTGGTTTCGTTACGGCGATGCGCGCACGCACCATCTCTGCCAGCCGCCACTCTCCTCTGCGGGAGCAGCGGAGAAGTGCGCGCTCTCACCGCCAGTGTGGCCGTGGACACTCCAGCGCTGGTTCCCTATACTAGCAACGTTTAGGATTCGATGGTGCGGGTTACGGAGAAAAAACCTTCGAGAAGGATAACTTCGACATAGCAAACTTTGAATGACCCCTTTACCTGGGATGAGCGAAAGAAGTCAAACATGACAGGCACATCATCAGCACTATGGAGAGGACCCTAAAGAACTGGGAATGACCGGACTGTGAAGACGCGATTTTGTGCTCAATTGAATCCACTAGGCAAACAAGGTATATTTGAGGTAAAACATCTTGATTGAGGAGGTACATGTATGAATAAATTTTCATACAACTGTGAGGTTGGTAGAAGAGAAACCAGTTGTAGATAACTCAAGTGAGTTTTTCATTGTGTAACTTTGTGCTAGCTTTTTTTTGTCAATCATATTCAGCCAAAAACAACGTTGTCACAAATCTGCCCACACGATGTAGAGTCATTTGCCCCACCTCACCTCCCCACCTCAATAGAGCCATTTGTAATGGAAATTGGGATCAGTAGAACACTCCGTAGTGCGAGGGAATATTTTATAAACGTTCTGCTATTTTTCATTCGCTTTTATATTTACGATTCTCCAGCAAGGGAAAGAAACATGAAAAATCTGTCACAAAGTAACCCGATTTCATGGTAGTACAGGTCTTCGACATCTAAGCTAAATTCACTGCATGTCTTCGGATCATTCTGCCGCAGAAATATCATGATAACCCCTGAATTGGACACAAGAAAGGGATCATAATAATGCTATGCCATGCCCCAAAAAGAACTCATGACTGCTGTTAAGTCGCTAGAACACGAGGTCAACGACAAGGCCGAGTTCAACGAAGTGATAGGACTAAAATGCCAGTGAACCTCTGATGTTTTGCTTGAATAAAATCAAATATTGCTTCAAAGCAGTGTTTGCAGTGATTCGTGTTGCACCAGCACTTCACAATATTTTCTTAAAGGTACACTAAAGAGAACCAATGTCTCAGTTTAGACTGACACGCTTCACACCGAGACCTCTCATGCCACAAGTTCATTATCAGCGGAGAAAATTAGAGATGAAGTTTATTTTTTATTTTATGATGCTCCAATTTTGAAAATGAATTGTATTTTTGCAACATTGGCGTAATGAATATTTCTGAAACTTCGTATTTTAGGTCTATCACACTGACAGATAACAGCGTACTTAATTTTGATGAATAATTATTTACATAAGACCCAGTACACCTGTTTGAATTTTATGATGTCACCTGGTTTCGTGCGAGAAGATCAAGTCAGCATCTCCACCCACATTCAGCATCCACAACTCAGCATCTCCACACACAAGTCAGCATCTCCACCCAATTGTACTTGACTAATACGCGAAAAATGTTTTTGGTTTTAATGTCTTTAAAAGGTGTACCGAGACAATTTTGAGACATCGCAAAAGGGACACTTTTAGTTTCCTCGGTATGCAAGTAGCATTACCGTTTGCCACACAATAGTCAGCCAGCGTGCATGAGATAGTAACTTTGATTTTAAAGTTTTTGTTCCAGAGTATTGGCAAGCAATGGAGTGGACATTATTGTGACGAGTCAACAAAGTTCCTCCAAGTTTGCAAACGGAGTTTCCATGCAGCCTGAATCACAGAAATCACTGTCATGGTCAATTGAGTCAATGCACTCATCATTTAGATGTACCACGAGCAGATCGCTTTTCTGCCATTATTACGTAGCGAATTGCCAAGTTCCTGCAACATCACAGTGCCTTGTCATATCACACAGAAGCCACCCACTTGATAGCGAAATGGATAGTGTCTTTTAAAGGTAGAGGTATTAAAAAAATATCCACTGCTTTCCCGCACAACACAAACTATCTTCTTGAAACCAATCGTCCTCTATAGAACAATTCCTAAATATTGAAAATTCGTCTCAGTACTCTTTTAAGTGATGCCAACAAGATGAATCGGGACAGCAATATCAGATGGTTTGGCAGTATGTATTTGGTACATGCATGATTACCTGATCAATTGTGAAGGGAACAATATTAACGAATGGATGGTAGATCACAGCCGGTCTATAGGCGCTCGCTCGCTCCGTGCTTTTATGGCCTAAGCAGCCGCCGCGAGTAAAATATAGTTGTTTTATACAGTGTCAGCGCACTCCGCATGAGGGCGTCGAGAGCCAACTTTTCAAAACGCATTTTGCCGCATACGCACTGCTTTGTAAATGAGCTGTCCCCGGCCACTTTCTCGCGCCAATTACTTTTCAATTTGTAGGACGCAGTGAGAGTAGTAGAGGTGTGTGTTGCACAGCCTGCATTTTCGGGCACGCATGCATTGGGTAATGAATACGCACACGCAACGACACAAAATATTTTTTTAAGGCTCGAACACATTCTATTCGCCGAGTCCAAAAATGCTTGAGGCTCATGTGGTTGGATTTATTATTTAGGTGCACGTTAAAAAACTACACATGGTCAAAATACCCAGAGCGTTCAACTATGGCATCTTTCATAAACATATCAGTGAACTAACTTCCTCGAATAAAAATACTTTACAATAACAGTTGATTCTTGAGCAATACATTGAAGATTACTGCTGCTGGCCTCTACGGAAAGTGTGGACAAGAGTCACACAAAAGCGTCGGCGCTAAGTATTTATGAAAAGTTTCTTTAGATTCTTCTAATTAATTGCATAAAAATGTTAACGGATCGAAATGACATGCCATCTCGCTTTGTTTACAAGCCCACAAAAAAGCATTTCTGGTTAGAAACAATGTCGCGATTTCAGCTAAAAGCATCAACACAAATTTTAGCCAACAGTGCTGTTTTTTTCTTCAGGCGCAATGAAATTATATTAGTACTAATGAGGACACTTTCTGATTCTCTAAAATTATATTGTTCTCGTGCGTCTCTGGCGAGCCTTATTGCATATGAAAATCTTTCACGTTTTTTCACTGGCACTGAAGATTGCATCTGGGATTGTGCTGGCTTGGGTTTTTCTTTTTCTTTACTAAATCGACTTTCCAAAATTGCATTACTTCATGCTCTTTCATGTCTCTAAATTTTGTGTTTTCATTTTGAACAATTATTATTTTCATTGACATTCTTATTACTATTGCTATTACTCCTGCTAATGCGAAAGCTTATCACACTTACTTGGGAAAAACAGTGACCATCCCTATTATGCTTTTACTTTCACCTTTTTGAAGTACTCTTTTCAATAAGCACGAAATGGGATACCTTGAACAAGAATGTGCAGAATTTATCATTATCATGGGCACTGGCTGCTGGCATATTAATTCGAAGTAAACGTTTCCAAAACTATTTTTCTTAGAAAAAAAAATTATGTTGTCTGTCATTTCCTCTGCCAGTTTGTGGCGGATCTTGTGGCCGAGCCTTCTGAACCCGACGCACAATGGTACATGCGTGCAGAATGGAATATTTATCAATTTACTCCTGTCTTGAAGTATCAAAAAGAGGTGTCATAAATGCTTACTACCATGTTTCCATTGCGTTGGTACCACCAGGAAGTGCAACAGTAGAAATAAACCTTAGCATTATTTGAATGCGCTAGCCTTTTTTTCGAATGGACGGCGACGAGTTAATTTGGAAGAAGATTCCGGCAATAGGTAGAAGCACAACCTCCTTCCTGTACACAGGCCGCAAAGAAAGAGAGCGTGCGCCTCCAGACCGGCCGCAGGTATATATAGTCGGGACAATAAAGAGAAACAATTGCTTGACTTAAATGAACAAGCTGTGGTCTGAGACCTCTAATGCTATAAGTTTCACTGTCATCATTTTATTATTAATGAATAAAAATCAAGGTCAAAATTTCAATGTGAAATTTCATGCTTAAACAATTCCCAGGGTACGACAGCTGAACTAGAATTAGGAGCAATTATCAAAGCAGCAAAATGTTACTTTTGGAGCACTAAAACTCAAATTTGGAGCAGGTTACAAGCGAAAAAAACATTCTTTTTTTACAACGAAAGACCGAATTTCGAGCAGCTTGAGAAAGAAGGCTTAGATTTAAAAAAAATATGTATGTATATATATATATATATATATATATATATATATATATATATATATATATATATATATATATATATATATATATATATATGCAAGCCATTTAACATTCCCTAAATCATGCACAGTGAATATGAGCACTCATATTTCATCAAAGTAGTATTTTCTTTATACACCCCACTCAGCAAACAATCATGAGGTCCACATTAGATGTCACCAGGCGTGTCAAATTGTTTGAGAATTCAAATGTGGATTTCCCAAGACTGTGACCATGAGATTCCTAAAACTGGAAAAAAACTGATTTTTTACAGCTGTAGAGATGTCATATTGTACTCCAAATAAATTTGCCAGTAACTTTTCCTACTCACAAATATGTGGCATATACATAGATCAGTCATTGAACAAACTGTGTAGTGTCTAGAGACTACAACTATAAGCCCCTTCTAAATATTATAGCGCTTTTCCGCAGGCCACCCATGTACAATGGCGAAGATAGCTTAAGCGGTGTTTCTGCACAGGTTAGAACAAGACCAAGAAAATTTCGAACCACAAACCCCCCCCCCCCCTCCCTTCATTTTTTTTTTCATGAAGGAGTTAGGTTTAGGGCACAACTTTTTGGCTTGCTTGCAAGGCGCCTTTGACCAGACAAAGTAATCTGGTTAAACCATTGCGAGACCAACCCGCCAGTTGGCCTCGCAATGGCACCGGATATCTATCGCATGTGGTGTTGCTATAGCAACTGACGTCACGGCATGAACTAAAGCTGGTAGTGTACAAGCTCGATGTGCTGAGAGTTTGTACACTTCCAGCTTCAGTTCCTAATGGATCCTAACATGCCACGGCAGCACTTGCTGACTAGAAAATTCATATTTCCAACAAAGTGTTGCTGGCTACGGCAACACATCTTTTGTGTTGTAGTTGCGTCGTCTCGACGGTAAATATATCTGCTGCAGTCAGCAGACCGACAGGCACGCGGCGTTGTAACTTCATCTGGTTGATAGAGTTTCGCGAGTGTCTTGAACTAATAAGCAGCTGTCTTACACTGCGGTTTATGGTTAGGGTCTGCCCGCATAGATTGATGATGCAAACTACAAGTGGCTAAAGTGGTCTCCATTTCTCGCTCAAATTAGGGCAAACAAGAAAATTTTGAGGGTGGTCGGGCATTTTGGCGCAGCATGGCGCAATTTTGGCAAATTTTATGGCTTTGGCACAGCTCGGCGCACAAATGAGGAATTTTATTAAATTGACGCAATCAGCGCAGCTGTTGCACCCCTGCTTTTGAGCATCACGTAGCAAATTTAAAAATGTCTTTTTCGTATTTTCATGACATTGGCTCAATGAAAGTTTCCAACCATCGTATGCTAGGTCTACCACCCACTGAACACAATGTACTTCATTTTTAATGAGTATAAACTATGTGGGACCCCCCCCCCCCCCTCCGTAGACGCCTTCATTATTTCGTACGTCACATTGTTTGGCATGGCAATCTCAGTGGAATCTCCACCAAATTTTCTTCTTGCATGTTTTCTCCGTTGCCAAGCATCATATCGCCACAAGAGAAGTGTTTGTCGGATAATGAAATTGGAAGAACTAATATGCAAAAAATTGTTTTGCTCTTTAGAGTCTCTTTAGAGAATGGAAGCGTACTTCACTTTACGACAAAACTGCCGCAGGAATTAAACCTTCAGTTTTTAGACCTAAGGCTAACGCTTTACTCAAACTGGGGTGAGACAGCTGAAACTAAATTGGGAGCAGTTTCTGGAGCAGCGAAATTTCAATTTTGGAGCAGTTAGCAGCTTTTTCTAAGTTGTCCTGGGAGCTTAAAAATACCAGGTTTAGCAATGTGGGGGCACCAGCGCACATTTTAATTGGCTTATAATACACATTCTACTGAAACAGATTTTGAAGGAAGTTTTTGAACATATGATCGCTATGTATGAACTGCACTACTTTTTTACATACCACACGCGTGACCTATCTAGCGCTCGTAATACGTAAAATATTATCTAAAAAAGGTTTTGTTGAAAGTTAGGTTTCGTGGAGACATTAAAAAAGAACACATCACACTCGAAAAGAAATTAAACAATTGTGATTGCACAAAAATCTTAGTGACGTAAGAGTGGTCGTTCGCTTAAAAAAAAGCCTGACATGACGGCGTCAAGAGCTTCTAACAAACAAAAGCATGCTGCACTGCCGTTCGCGGTCACCTCATGCAGGACCAACTCCAAGAGTGCAGCGCGAGATTCAAGAAATCTTGCCGCATAGACTATCACGTAAAGCATGTGCATATCGCACTAAGGGATAAGCGAGTGATACTGATAATGCCTCTCCACATGAGCACCCACGCTCTATTATTATAGCACAAGTTGGCCAGTGTTGATATTTTTTCAATATCTATAGGTCATCACCGTCGATGAAGAACTCCCAATAATACATCGGCTTGCGATTGCTGCCCGCGCCGCTCCGCGACTCGCGTAAAGTGCTCACGCACCACAGGCGAAAAAATCCCTGTCCACGCAAACAAACCGCTGATCATAAAGAAGCAGGCTTTATTGCAAAAAAAGAAGAAAAGAAAGAAAACGAAGTCACACTGCCACCGACCGAAACACCGATTGAGATAAGCCAAAAGCTCGTGTAGCCCAGGGCCAGCACGCATGCAGCGACACCTCTTTAAGCACTTGTTGCGAGTTTCAATTACAAAACGAAGCAGTGGCAAATTGCCATTATTGAAAACTGTGTCAAGTGATTGCCGATGTGTAAGGAGTCACGAATAAAGCACCAATGTGCCCGTTAATATCGTTTACAATGGTTTGAACACTCGTATTGTCACCGCGGCTTCGCATGTAACCAAGTGTTTCTCTGTACCTGCAAACATTGATGTGCGGATTTCAGTTGCGATTGCTTTTTTAAATAAAAAATGCAATGAGAGCTCTCGCATGTCTAAATAAATTAGTAGCTAATGGGTGTAAACCGGGTATAGATTGCACACATTCTGCCGCTCACAGAACCCATTTTGAGAACCCAAGTGCACGTGCCAGAGCATCCGGGAGACGCGTTGGATGCAGAAAAAAAATAACTCCACGTTTACAGTTACTCGCTCACAGCAAACACGTACTCGTAGGTGACCACATGCAGCAGTGTTAACATGAAAGCCACAGTGCCCGGAACGCGCTATGCTCGACAGAGAACCGGAGAGTCGACCCCATTATGCTTGCCACCAAATTCGGTGGTTTTCGCTAACCGACAGTGGCACTAGAACACACAGCCTAGCTAGTAGAAGCAGCTAGCTCGATGCACGGCAGCACATTTCTGTGAGTCACGCATATTTGCTACAGTTTGAAGATTATGGCGGCACCATGGGAGCTTTGTCACCAGAAATGTGGAAAGTAAAAAAAACACAATTAGGTGCCACTTATTAGCCAAACTCGCCATTTTTTTTCCCCACTGAAGCTGAGGTCGGCATAAAAATTTTAGCTTTCGAGGCTGTTTCGAAGCAGTTTGATGCAATTTTCTTGATTACTATGCTTTTAGAGCAGCTTGGCGCAAAGAAACAGAAATTTATCAAAAATGCGCAATGTGAGCAGCTGTCTCACTCCTTACCAATGCATGTGTGTTGGCAGTACAGGCCCAGGTCGCAACAGCCTCGTTTGCCTTACACATTAGCTTATTCCAAAGTGATCGAAGATGGATTTGCTGCATCTTTGGTACAGGAGGCTGTGTGCAAGTCATGTGTGCACAAAGTAATGAGCAGTGTTTATGCTCAGATCCAGAGGTTTCCCACAGCAGGGTTTCCAGATTATGCGGTCACTAGATCCTGCGAAAAGGTGTTGAGATGGATCAAACATTTCAGCAAATGCGAAGTCTGTGAGAAAAATCATGAAAGCCACTTTAGCCTGCTGCCCTACGTTCAAGCTCTTTATTGATACAAGCTCATATTAGTACAACAAAATACACAACACTTGTTAGACTTATTCACAAGATGGCGCACAATTAAGAGTGTCGCATCCAGATATGTGGCAGTGGTATGCACGGCTCTTAAGAAGCTGGGCAGCACTTGCACACTTGTTGAGCTCAGGGCCAAAAACAAAACCAAAAACAAAGGTGAATGTGGTCAGAAACACCGAAGCTCCTCCATTCCTTGTGTTACAGAAGTAGTGTACAAGATTGCTCAGTCATGCGCCAACACTTGTATTAGTCAAGTGCATGTTAGGTAGGTGCATGTTATTGTATTGCATGTATTAGTCAGGTGTATTAGGTAGGTGCATGTTAGATTATGGGGGCACCAGAAGAAATGCGAATAGAATGTCTGAATATCAAACTTGTTTACGTATTGAACACAACGTCACTGAAAGATCAGGGGTGCAACAGCCGAAATACAACTTGAATTGAATTTTATTCATCAAGCGTGAACATGGAAAAGTGCATGGGTACAGATTCACTGGGAGGTCCCAAGGTAAAAACCGCAGGCGGGACCTCCCATGATGAAAAAAAAAGGTAATCATCAAGCAACAATGAAATACATTGTCAGCAAATAAACACAGCATAAAAAAGAGAAAGATGAAAAAACAAAAGAAAACAAAAAAACCATTAGAATAATAAGCAGGAACACTAAAAAACAAGGAATACATCGTCAATCTATTTTAAAAAAAAAGTAGATATGAATACCACAACAAAAAAAAGACATGATAATACAGTTACAATTCAATCAAACAGAAGGGCCTAACAAGAAAGTCTTTAGTTTGGATTTAAAAACGCAAAGTGATTTAGAAGATTTATATCAGAGGTAAGTGAATTCCAGAGCGAAGTGGCCGAGAATAGAATCATTTGTTTGCCGTAGTTAGTGTGTATACACGGAAGTAAGAGATTCTGGCGTGAGGCAAAGTGCGTTGAATTGGGAATATTAGTGATGCAATGAGGGAGAATATCTAAGACAAGGTGATCGTGCAAAACGTTAAAAAATAAAATACCAATGCTGTACCTAAACAGATGATGGCGAAACAGATGATGGCGAAGCAAAACACGGAGCTGATAGAACAGCGGGGAAGATTCTGCTTGTCGATGGGAAAATGTAATGATGCGTAACGCTTGTTTCTGCAGTGTTATTAATGGGGCGATGTGGATATGATACGTACCACCCCAGGAAGAAATGCAGTAATTTAGGTGACTGTGGACAAAAGCGTAATACAAAGTTAGGAGAGTTTGCAAGTTGAAGTATGGTCTAGCTCTAATCAAAACTCTTATGCCGAACATAACTTTCTTTGAAATGAAGATTACGTGCTCATGAAATTTAAGGTGAGAATCGACTATTACGCCAAGAAAATTAGTGCTACGACGAAGTTCAATTTTAATACCGGAAATATACAGGGAAGGGAACTCGGAAATTTTTCTTTGCGGGGAACTAAAAAGCAGAAAGCAAGTTTTAAGAACGTTAATAGATAACTTGTTGAAGAGACACCATCGCTCGAGGGAAAATAGGTCAGCTTGGAGCATTTGCGTTAAGGTACACATGTTTCGGTGGGAGTTAAAGATGGTAGTGTCGTCAGCATATAGTACGCATTGTGAAGAGGTTAAACAGCGAGGAAGGTCATTAATGTAAATTAAAAAAAGAAGTGGGCCCAAGATTGAGCCTTGTGGAACGCCTCTGTTAACTGTGACCGGGGGTGATGTTGCTGTGGAAACAGAAACTATTTGTTGCCTGTTTAAAAGAAAGCTGCGTAACAAAGTTAGAGCAGGACCCGTAATGCCATAACGCTCCAGTTTAGTGAAAAGAATGTCATGGTCAATGGTGTCAAATGCTTTTGAAAAATCTATGAAAACAGCAGCAGCAACGTCGCCGCGATCAATGAAAGACTTAATTTTATCTGTTAGACATGCAGTCGCAATATTAGTTGATAGGGCAGCACGAAAACCAAACTGAGAGGGGGTGAGTAAGTTGAATTTTTCAAGGTAGCGGGAAAGACGGGTCTCAATAAGTTTTTCTAGAACCTTATCTAAGAAGGAAAGAATAGAAATGGGTCGATAATTATCCATAAAGCGCGCGTCACCTTTTTGAGTACAGGAACAATTTTTGGTATTTTCAAGGACTTAAGGATATAATCCGGTTTTAAAAATTAAGTTGAATATATAGCAAAGTAGCGGCGCAACAAGTCGACGTACAAGTTTCAAATGAAACCCATGAATACCATCTAAGCCAGGCCCGGTAGTCTTTAATCCTGCAATGGTAGCTTCGATTTCGTCGGAACAAGTAGGAAATAGAAAAAACAATTGGGGGCAACGCAAAAGGTCAGAAGAATAAGGGCACGAGGGAAGTTGTGAGCATACACCCGAAAAATGATTGCTAAATGCATTAGCAATATCTGCAGGGTCAGTAAATGATGAGTCGCCCTGAACAATGGATTTGATGGGCTTGTGCTGAGTAGCGTTATTCAGGAATTCCTTAACTAACTTTCATTTTTCTTTATGTTGTTACCGCACCTATTGAATTCATTGTCGTAGTAGCGGCGCTTGGCGGCTTTAAGGAGCGAGCACAGAACTTGAGAGTAGCGTTTATAACGTGCTCGGAGATTAGAATTTAAAGGTTTGCGCTTCATCTTTTTGTATAGATTATCTTTTTTACGCAAGGCAAGAAGAAGAGAAATTGAAAGCCAAGGGCACCGAGGGGCAGTGTAACGCCTATTGGAAGTTATTATTGTTGTACAGTCACCGACAGCATTGATCATTGCATCAGAAAATTGCTGTATAGCGATATCAGGATTCGAGACATTGAATATGCTGGACCAGTCTATTTCTGATACAAGGTTTGAAAATTTTTCACGATCAAATATAGAATGCTTGAAAGTTTCAGTTTTGTTTTTTCCTTCTTGTTCAAGTAAAAAACACGGGGAAGTGATCGGTTATATCGCAGTCGATAGTGCCAGCTTCTATTGGGGAATCATGATTAGAAAAAATATGGTCAAGGAGGGAATGGGAAGAATGAGCTACAACACGTGTAGGCGTATTTATCAGTGACTCATAACCGTAGCTACAAAAGGCACTAGTGTAGATCGAAGTGATAGGATTCGCAGAATCAAGAAGATTGATGTTAAAGTCACCCATGATGAACACATTTTTGTTTTCGAAAGACAACTTATCAAGCACAAGAAAAAGTGCATCGCAGAAATCAGCTGCATTAGATGAAGGAGAGCGGTAAACGGAGCCAAAGACTGTCCTATTAACATTTGAAGAATCAATTGGATCGAGTTCAACCCAGACAGATTCGCATTTGGGAACATTTATGCTTAGATCTTTGCGTCGACAATACGAGAGCTGGTTTGAAACGAAAATGGCAGAGCCCCCGTAAGGGCTACCACTACGATGATCGTATTCGCAACCATAGTCGGCAAAGCCATACATATCGCGATCTTCACAAGTAAGCCAGGTTTCGGAGAAGCAGATGATGGAGAAATGATGGTTCAAAGTATGAAGTAGTGTGGAAATCTTGTTACAGTTCTTTTTAAGGCTACGAGCATTGAAATGTATTGCGCTGAAAACATTCGCGTTACCTAAACATTTAGCCACCTGTGCTGGTGAAGCACAATTCATTACAGAAGAAGAGAGAAAGCTACAAAGCCAAGGAAAGTAGCCTACTCTTCAAAAATTGCAAGGTCGTGGTCAGTCAGTACCCGAAATACACGACTGTTGATTGTTTTACGCGCCTTAATAACACAGTTCTCGGTCCACACAAACATCCAGTTTTTGTCTTTCTTTAGCGCGCGCGCCTTTCCGAGCAATCTCTTGTTTTCCGGGGTAAGGTGTTCATTGATAAAAATGGGTGAATCCTCGCGATCATTGAAATTGAGGGATGAGGTCGCAAGACGGGCTTTGCGGGCTTCAGAAAGGAAACTGGAGCGTTTGTCTCGTGACCGAAACCTGGCAATGATGTTTAGTTGATTTTTTACATGTGTGGGGACCCGATGCACAGTATCAAAATCATCAGGAGTCACTGGGCAACCGACTTTCTCTCTGATTAGTTTCAGAATCTCTGAGCAGTTTTCGTTTTGAGTTACAGGAACTCCCCAAATTTCAACTTTATTTAAACGTGAGTATTGCTCGACTTGAGCCACTTTTTTGAAAAGGCGATGGTTGCACTCAGCCTGTGACTTGTTACTGGCAACAAGGGTGGCATTTTCCGCCTTGACAGCCTCAAACGTCTTATTCATGAAATCCATGGAAAGTTTCATCTCGTTTAGTTCACGCTGTAGATCCTTAATTTCAGCAGACTTGCTGTCTACCAATGCGAGTTTCAGCGCGTCCAGAGATGCAGAAAGTTTCTCCAATTTTGCATCAACAGCAACCTTATATTGTTCGAACTCTTCAGAAAGTGACGCGACAGTGGGTTTCATGGCTGGGGCGAGCGATCCACACTGCGGTACCAATTAGAAGTTCAAGAAAATAATTCGCACTGTATTACCTGGGTCAAAAGATGATTCCGATTAGTGGCCGGTCAGAGCATTATGAGAGAATTTATGAAGGATCCGGCGTTGACTGCAGAGACACCTCGCGTTGTAGGCGGGAACCACAGGCTTCCAGTAACAGCTGAGCTGCGCACGCATCAGCGGAACAGGTGACAGAGTGGTCAGCGGCACGCGACGGTGAATATGCAGACGATCCGTCACCGAAGTATCAGTCGGGCAGTGCCTGGGTCAAAAGATGATTCCGATTAGTGGCCGGTCAGAGCGGTCCGCAGTGGTGGATCGCTCGCCCAAAAGTGGTGGCCGTTGGCGCGAAGAGCAATTTATGAAGGATCCGGCGTTGACTGCAGAGACACCTCGCGTTGTAGGCGGGAACCACAGGCTTCCAGTAACAGCTGAGCTGCGCACGCATCAGCGGAACAGGTGACAGAGTGGTCAGCGGCACGCGACGGTGAATATGCAGACGATCCGTCACCGAAGTATCAGTCGGGCAGTGCCTGGGTCAAAAGATGATTCCGATTAGTGGCCGGTCAGAGCGGTCCGCAGTGGAGGATCGCTCGCCCAAAAGTGGTGGCCGTTGGCGCGAAGAGCAATTTATGAAGGATCCGGCGTTGACTGCAGAGACACCTCGCGTTGTAGGCGGGAACCACAGGCTTCCAGTAACAGCTGAGCTGCGCACGCATCAGCGGAACAGGTGACAGAGTGGTCAGCGGCACGCGACGGTGAATATGCAGACGATCCGTCACCGAAGTATCAGTCGGGCAGTGCCTGGGTCAAAAGATGATTCCGATTAGTGGCCGGTCAGAGCGGTCCGCAGTGGTGGATCGCTCGCCCAAAAGTGGTGGCCGTTGGCGCGAAGAGCAATTTATGAAGGATCCGGCGTTGACTGCAGAGACACCTCGCGTTGTAGGCGGGAACCACAGGCTTCCAGTAACAGCTGAGCTGCGCACGCATCAGCGGAACAGGTGACAGAGTGGTCAGCGGCACGCGACGGTGAATATGCAGATGATCCGTCACCGAAGTATCAGTCGGGCAGTGCCTGGGTCAAAAGATGATTCTGATTAGTGGCCGGTCAGAGCGGTCCGCAGTGGTGGATCGCTCGCCCAAAAGCGGAGCAACTTGAAGCAATTTTAGGAGCAGAAAAATATTAGTTTTGAAGCACTAAAATGTAAATTTTGAGCAGGTTACAGGGAAAAAAGATGCTCAATTTTCATCACTAGATACCTAATTTTGAGCAGTAAAAACAAGAAAGCTTACAATTAGAAACAAAATATGTATAAATCATTCGATATCACCTAAATTGTGCAGTGTAAACATGAGCACTGCTGTTTCAACGAAAGTGGTATTTTGAACCACCCCACTGAGCCAACAATGATAAAGTCCATATTAGCATTTGCTGTGCCTGTAAAATCATTTGACAGACTCTGCCAATTTAAATATGGATGTGCCAAGCTTGCGACTATGAAATTTGGGAGATTCCTCAAACCGAAGAGCAGAGGTGGTGAAAGAAAAAAAAAACTGGTGCACAATTTAGTTTTTTTTTTAGGTAAGCAGAAATGTCATACACTGCTCCAAATTATTTCCAGTAGCATATTTAGACATCAGTGATTACACTGATTCTCATAATTAGGCAGCGTACAAACGCATGAGTAATTGAACATTATGTGCAGTGTCCCGTGACTAGGGATAACAGCCCCTTCCAAATCTCAATACGCTTTTTCATAAAGCACCACTGTAAAATGGCAAAGGTGGCGTATTCAGGATTCCCTGCACGAGTTTGAATTCCTAGCGAAGAAATTTAGAATCACTACACCTCCCCTTCCCCAACTTCACTCCTTGTTTTTTTTGCGCCACGGTGGGGTTAGGTATCACTTTGGCTCTCCCTCGAAGGCGCGTTCGACCAGGTAAAGTAACAGCGGCGTGCACCCGTTGACCTAGCGACAGTACCGCAGATGTTCATCGCCAGGACCGTGGCCGGGACGACGAAAATTCAAGACAAAACCAAGGGGGGGGGGGGGGGGCTCCGAGCTTTCAATAAAATAGGGAGTGTCCAGTTTTTTTTTCCTTTAAGCTTTATTCACGAACTCTGCGATATTTCACGGCAGCTCTTAGAAAATGAATCAGTTTTCAAAGCTTACCAAGTTTTCGCCTGTAGATCAAAACTGCATTGAGAGGAAGTGACAGTGGCTATGGGCCCATCCTACAGACGTAATCTATAAGCAAAGAACCCTGTGAGCTGAGGCCACAGATGGCAGAGGCCTTGCCAGAAATTTTTTTCGAAGGGGCATCACCTTGATTAAAATGGGTCCCAGCTAGGCAAGTAGATGTGGTTGACCGTTATTTTCTGCTCCCCTATATACCATAGGAAAATATTGGGAGGGCAGAGGCACGGGCCTGGTGTGCCACCCCCTGGCTACGCTACTGGTGGATGGAAACCAGCGCGGTCGAGTACACACACGGAGAAGGAGAGCCGGGGAGGAGGGTGAGAGTGGAACAGGCTACTGTTAGGTTACCTTGGCGAGAAAAGTAGCTGTAACTGGAGCGGCACGTGTTTGATGTAAGAAAGAAGGTTGCGTCCAACGTGCTGGCCGAACACACAGAAGCAACTGGCAACGAAATAGACTGGAATAAGGTGAAATTACCAAAATAAAGGAAAAATAATTGGACTTCCTGGCTATATCTAGACTCTTCTTCAGTGTAATGACAAGGACAGCAACTTCCCCAGATATAGACACCTACATCCTATTTTGGAATATATATAATTGAACTGTTCGCACATTAATTATTACTTGTGACAGGACTCCCGTGCGGAAACCTAAATGTTCCGCTTTTATGCGAGCATTCATGATCGGGGCTCATGTTAACCCCATAGTTGAATAAGAACCACAACACAAAAAGAGAGAGGAGACAGTGGCACTGCAAGCCGCCGTGAGAGTACCCTCACGTATGTAGCGCACTGTGGCACGTCGCCCGTAACTTTGGCTGTCTTTCCGGATTGTGTAGTCTGCAGAAGTCCGCATACATGAAGCCAGAGCAAAACAACGCTGTTCGAAAATGAAGACACTGCAAAGTCACGGAAGAATCACACATGCAACCGCCAGCTTTCCTTTTCCAGGGCGAGGAGAGATTACGTGATCCAACCCTGCATGTCACAGCGATTGCAGCACTCGCGCCTCCGGTGGTGGGCCTCATGCCCAATATGTTAGGGAAACTGCATGACCGACCCTTGGTATACTGACCCGTGCAGCAAGCAATAGTGCAGGGTGTATCGGTGGTCGAAAAGATAGTGACCAGAGACTTTTCGAAAGCAGTCAACCATAGATTCTTGGCTCTCTAACGCATTTGTAAGTAGTGTAAATAAACACCTTGTTTATTATAGAAACCAAATGTCAGTAAATTGCTGAATCAAACCCTTTTGTAACATACTCTTTTCTGTCATGCAAGTTTTGGTTCATGTCAAACAATAGTTGGCAAAAAAATTAGAGCTCACTCAAACTCACTTATACATACTTTGCGCCTGGGGCTCATTCTAACCCACGAAAGTTTTCTTAAACCAGACTCGCTCTGCCTCAAGCTCACTAAAATACTACTCACCCTTACTCACTCAAGCATATGGCTTATTTGAGTATGAGCCAGTCTAGACTCAATTCAAAAGTGAGTTCCTGACCTAAGATGTCAAGTTAAGGAGACGATCACAGAGCGCCCAAACTTAATAGGCTAGATTAAATCGATCGATCAGATAGATACTACACAGACCAACTGGCGGACAAATATGGTTAAGGTGCTTTTAGTTCGCTAAAAAAATGCTCTACTTTAAGGAGCAAGTGACTACCAAGAGCTCAGCCCTTAAGGAAAGCGTCACTTTGAGACTTCAGCTTTTCTGGTTTCTATCAATAGAAAGCACTTACGAGACATTTTGAAACTTGCCACTCTGTACTAGCCAAGCGATAGCCAACACACTGCCCTAAACAAGCCTTGGAATGCAAACCACAGGTCAACAGCATGATAAAAATGAATTCATTGTTATTATGGCAGGACGACAACACTTGCCAGGCTAAACAAAATTAATTGGAAAACTGATGTGTTTCGAAACACCCGACAGCGTTGTACAGACCTTGTGTAGAATCTGCTGCCATCTAGCAGACACCGAGGGCATCTCTGCAATGTTGAAGGCTCGGCGCGCTCCACCTGTGCAGGCACGGAATGTCCATATTAACGTGTGGTGGCAGATAGGGGCGGCAATGCCAACAAATTTTCGTGTGCCATGTTGCTCAGACTGAGGAAACTGGGATGCTAAAAAATATTTGCAGGAGATTAACCTCTATGTTATTTGACTTCTCGTGGCTGACGCGAAGGGCCAGATCTGTTGGTCACTTTGCTGCTTACAATTAAATGCCTGTTTATGTTCTCCAGTTCTATCCAGATGTGGGACAGCATAGGCACTCATCACAGCACGCTCTTTCATGCCACGCCAGAATGAAACGGTTTTGGCACCATGTGAATGCAGGCACAGACAAACCGGCCTTGTGCACGAGCTTCAAAGTTGCACCACGGCTACTCATGCTTGCCTCTGCTGCTGTTTACAGCATTACTTTGTCGATTACATTGCGATAACAATTACATATTAGCTACGCAGCTTCTGCATGTCTTCGATTCTCATCTAATGGAATGGTTGTGCTCGAACATGTTGCGTATAGTTACTTGTTTATTGTGGAGTTCAATAAGGTAACATTTGGTGGTGTGGTTTGCACACGTATTGCTTCACTATGTGCACTTTTTCAAGCATTCCATGAGCTATTTCAGAGGGGGCGGCCAATTTCATAAGGGTAAACCGAATGCTGTGACCCTCCTGCCTGTTATTATTATTTTTATATCCCAAGAAGAGTAAATATGTTATTCCAAATGGTGATCTCCTCCATAAAAACTTGTATCCACCTTTGTGTGCCGTAAAATGTTAATGAATGTCTCAAGTGTGTCAACACTGTTAAAACTGAAAAAATGCTGTTCTGGCAAATCTGTTACCCTTAACTGTGGGTGCGCTCCCACTGTTTATGCACAAAGGTGGTTTCGCAAATGTTCAGTAGGCGATACACAACTGCCATGCTGCAAACGACGTAAAATTGTAAGGTTAAAATACGCCCGAAAGTGATGACGTGAACCCAATTATTTTACACCTACTGTGCTAATTACGAGCACACGCCCCCCCCCCCCCCCAAAAGGGTATTCAACGAAATACCAGCTAATGAGCACCTACTTAATGGATACGCCTTTCATTTTTTTCTTTTTCCCGCGCCGAAGACTTAAAGTTTTAAAAATTTTAACTTGTGCGTTTATGCTATATATAGCGTACATTGATGACTACAACAGCAAAGCATTATTTATTTTAAATATGAACAAAGAGTAAAAAGTTTCATTTCAAGTTAGATGTGCGATGAATTGGAGGGGCTATTTTGTGAGTATTATATCTAGAACAGGGCAGACATGAAACAAAAAAATGAAATAGAGCCACACTAGATTGGTCAAGGCTATTTTCATAGTCTACACATGAGAATAGCCATGGAAGGTGCATAAAACGGGTGGAGGCTGCATTGCGCCAATAAAATGGAGCCAAAATGCCATCCGAACAACATGGATTTGATTGAAATGAAGCACTTGAGCCCAAAGAATCGAATTGGCCTGTTTTGCACCCCACTTACCATAATCCTGCTGCGAAAATCACAACAGAATGACTCCTCCGAATTGCAACACCACGTAGCATCTACTCAAGACACAAATAAATGGCTGAAGTCATCCCAGTCTGCAATCTCAAGCTTTGAAAAACAACACGTGCCAATATTGATGATGTGCTGTATTCATTTTATATTTCTACAAGTGTTGAAAGCATTTCCGAATTCTCTTAGCTTGCCTACAAGCTTTTTGATCCCTCTTGTTCTTTCATTCTATCTCCCCCATTCTAAATAAAACACTTACAAATTAACCCCACCGTCGACATAGGCTATTTCTAGTAAATTACGCTTTGCAATGGTGTAACAGAGCTTCCTTAGCCCCCAGCTGTGTCTCGCTATAGCCTCTTCTCAGCCATCCTGCATTGTTCCTCATGAATAGCAAATAACTAAAGCAATCCTTATTTTAAAAACCGGCGAGTGCTCCAGTCCATTTAAATGGCCCCTAAACAACCTCCTATAACTATTTTTCAAATGTTCGAAGTAAACACGTGCATCATATGCAAACTGCTGCATGATCTGTGATTCTCCTTGTGGCAGCGCAACAAGCCGCCAGTGCTCCACAAATTCCAAGAAACAATCCCCCCATGCCTTTCGGGCTGGCACGTGACATCAAGAAGTTGAATCTGACGTGCAGAATAAATATGCTGCAATTGGTCAAGCAAGCACCTATGACTTCCTGTTAGCCTGCAAGAAGCTGTCCACGCACTCGTCGTTTGTCGTGATGCCCGCATGCATGCACGTGCTTGCAAATCAGGTACTGTGGTCCGTAGACAGGGTTCATACCGACACTATTCGTATAAGCACCAGCTGGCACAGCAACAGCGATTCGCCAACAAGCACACAGTTGACAGAGGGCGGAGTCACGGCAACCGTAACAAGACAGTGTTTGGAGCAATATGTCATCGATGATGCATGCCACGCAAGATTGGGAGAGGTGCTTGGCAAGAGGGCAAAGCGGCTTCGGGAGAGGTACCAACGGAGGGTAGTGAAAAGAAGAATGAAAGGAGTGATTACTGTGCTTAGATAATCAAACGCATTTAACTCCGCTATTACAGCACCGTTTCAAAAAATTTAACAGCTTTATGGTTGTTGTGCACTTGCGCACAACTTCTTCACCACAACTGAATTTCCACCTCTGGGTAGTTAATATTGCATCTGGTTTCTGGCTGCATGCAGTATAGCACATATTGCGTGCCAGCACCAGCACTGTTCAGGTATTAAAATAATCCTTGGTGCATGGCTGTGAGATTGGTGGCCTCGAAATCAAGCGGCAAATGTTTAGACCAGCAATGCTATTTCCACTGATACACACTGTCAAACATGGAACTCTGGTGCAGCATGGCATAATCTACATTGATTTTATTAGGATGGTGCAGGAAACTTAGTTTGGCGAATTTGTGGGCAGAAGCAGCATCACTAGATGGGGAATGGGAGGCTTTTACATTATTAAAACCACACGAAGCTAACAGACAAGGCAAACATAGGGATTCATATGAATTATTACTTGAAATTTCATATTTTGTTTCTGACTCGCCACGAGTGAATTTTCAAAACGAACTGAAAGGTATTGTTTGGCTTCCCAAGCAAGAAAAAACGAAAAAGTAAGTCAGACCTCCTTTTGTTGTCTGCCAAGCTAACCCCGCTAGTAGCAACATAATCACCGCCACAACTTTCTTTGCTGCGAAGTAAACTGACATAAACGTTGATGCCACTTTTATTTACTCGTACTGATGTCACGAAGCTTTTAAACGTCGCTGCTCATTATATCTAATGTAGCTAGCAAGTTACACAAGCCTTGTCTAGCGTACTAACCTCCCACACAGAGAACTTCCTCTAGTTGCAATGGGCCACACTCCACATAATGGCCACGCTGAACCACGGCAGACTGCAGCAGTTGGCCTTGTTTTAGGTGCATCGTAAAGACGCGGTTATGCAAAATGGTGCGACATGTGCTACGTGTATGCATCATTTAGCTCACACTGCCGATACACTGCACAAGTTTGGCACCCAGGCACATAAAAATAGCATTGGTGACAGGAAGGCACTTTTCTAAAAGATACCCGAGACATAGGCAGACGACATAGGCTCCCGTCATGTTGCGGTAAGCTTACACAAGTTGCACATTAAAATATTACCTGTACTCTACTATGTACCCTCAAATAGAAAGAAAAAAGATCGATGACTCGGGTCGCACGTACGCGACTACCCGCAACTGTTCGTCCTACTTACTCGCCGAATACTCGCACACTACAGCGGGCGGTTGATTAAGGTGCTTGTGAAAGGTATGAACAAGAAGGCACTCGTACAGAAGAACAGTAACTTATACTCAGAAGTGTAATCTGGCTCGTCGCTGGCATTGCTGAGGCAGCTGAAATTTTCTTTTTTCTGCCCCGAATCCGGTTGACAAAATCAGTGTTGCCAGGTCTTGGTAAGGGAACGTCGATGAAATTGGACAAAACCGCCCGAAATTTGGCCAGGGAAGTATTTATTCACAACAAAACTAAAAACGATTTCAAGCCTCCTTAACAAAAGTGATATTTAGCACTCGGAAAGGTAGCGATGGTGTAGTCAACCAGCAAATGTCAAAATCTACTGTCGCTCAGCTTGGCGAGCTGGTATCACGACCGAGGTCGTGGTTGGCGCAAAAGACTGTGAAACGAATTTTTTAATGAAGTAGCATGCAATTGATAGCTTTTATACAGCACCAGCTGTCTGTATAGCCAACAAAACAAGCGTACTACTTCTTACGACTGTGCCACGCTTGCGTTGCGTGTCACACGGACACCTATCATAGCGGAGAGAATAAGACGGTCGCGATCGGCGCATCACAATTTCCGACTCTCAGGCTGCGATTTAGCTAACGTCTTCACCAAACGTTTGCGTGATTCTGCGCCAAACACAACCTGAAGGGTCTGATCACGATCAAAAGACACCGTTACAAAGAATCAGCAAGAAAAATCAGGCGATTCTCGCAAAATCGCAAAAACCAGCATCAGCTGATTCGATTGCAGCCTATATTTCATTTCATCATGCCGCAGTTCCGGATGGTATGCAGCTGCAGTAGTCTTGAACTCGACATGCGTGAAAAGCTATGGTTGTACGTGCGAGAATGACGCGTAAATACCAAGCGAAAATGACGGCCGTAAAGAGGTGAAGAAGCGCACAATTTTCGTCCTAATTAAACTTAGTGGTAGTATAAGGTGCTAGACGTTGCCAAAAGGTTGGATTCAAATTATACAATTCAATACAATAATACCGGTTCAGCCACACCGTGGGTTCGACGCTTCACCTAGAAATAAACACTGGCTACACCCTTGATACGTGACCCAGCATGGTCACACGTGTGTGTAATTTTAATCTCGGATACACCTCGCTGTGATTGCGACATACGCCAGACCGCGTTAACACAATACGGCAGCTCGTAAAATACAATAACTAAGCGTATACACGTGAATGCTTCATTAGTAAGAAATGTGCAAAGCCATAACAGTCCACCCAAGCCTGTCCACTATTAATTTAGTCCTAACATTACTTTGGAAAGGTACCTGATTATGCTACCAGCGAGCGTATAAGCAAAACATCGCAAAAATAACGAGGACTATGGAAGAGTGTTCACAAAACGAGCGCCAATTTTCAGCATTTTTACAGCTTAACCGCTAAGGAAAGCTCTGCATCGGTGCGAAGCGATCGGTGAGACTATTACTTGTGTTTTAGGGCACAGCAATTGTACCTGCTTCTTTTCGTTGCAACGATATTATAGCACACTACATTATCACTGTTTCATATATTAAACTGCTGAGCCACCACAACAGTATGGGATGGTTCTTTGAGAAAGAGCTGTAGTCTCAGGGCTCTGATGACAGAGAAATAAAAAACAAATATTTCTGCATATGGCAACTCAACCATAAAATTGATGTACAGCATAAATTATATTAGAAGCACTATCTTAATTGGGTTGCAATTCAAAAGAATTTTCGAGGCAGCCATACCAAATTACGCATATATTTACAGATTTTGCCGACTTCACTCAGCCCAATGTGTGCTGTCTGTTGGTGTTACTGTGTTCTGCGAATGGTGCTGAAGTCTAAATCAGGATGCTGACGGCACAGCACCAACAGTCAAATTAGCCTAGCTGTTTCAAACCAGCGCCTCACATTCGTATATGATGTCACAGATATATTATGCAGCAATTTGCTCCGAAATCGGCCATGTGGTTGAACCATGAAATTCTTTAAGAATATGTGTAGATTTCAAATACCATACTTATAGTGACACCGTTCATCGTGTCTGATCTTCTATATATGCCATGCGGCATGACAAATTCCAGACATGTATTTCAGCATTTTCCCCAGCCTTGAATTCTGTCATGCTTGCCTCAACAACCTACTCATTGCGAGTTCAACAGATGAGCACAGTTCACATCTGAATTCTGTAACCCAGCATCTGAACAAGGCACATTTGTCAGCATAAGCAGGTGTGCATTTGATGTCCAAAAGCTCACCTGTCCTATCCTCGTGTTCTCCGCATCCAGTATTCAGCTCTACCGAGGCAGATTTATAGGTGTTGAGAGCTTCCCATCTCCGAATACTATATGCTGATAAGACCTACAAGCTCCTTCATCTTATTTTTGTGAACTACGTACTATACTAACATTTTGTACCATGGTGCCAGGCCATTATACATATTCCCTCCACTTCGTGCTATTGATACACAGAAATGCTACTATATTGAGCTCCCTTAGACCAAGAACTCCCATAAAAACTTTTGGGATCAACAGATGCTTGCGCGACAGTATATGCTACTCCCTGAATATCAAATGAGAGTTCCACTATGCATCATCGTACGACATCTTGAATGCAATTTGTGCTAGATCACCGACTCGTCAAAGGAGTACATATGGCGGCCAATCAGTTCCCTGGCATGTCCTGAAAACTTATGCCCACTATCTGAGCAGCATCACAGCATTTTTTTGTGGAGACTGAAGCCAAAAGATCCTCAAAATGTCACTGTATTATGTGGTTGGCCCTGTAATCATATCCAGCAATGTGACAATGCGACTGAATCTTGAAGTGCCGCAAAGCAATCTACTCAGGTGGTACGTACAACCGCCTGATACTATATTACACCTTATGTTATTTGCCTGGGAAAGTCTTTGGATCACCTGTGTACTTTGGTGTATGTGAAAGACTCTCTAATTGTGTTATACCTAATTGTGCTTAAAGTGGGCATAAATGGTAAGTGCTTATGTTGTTACATTATTACATGGAAGAAATTATGTGATTTCTTTGTCATAGAATACGTGAGTACATCTCTTATCGGTACATGTTACACTCCCTCAGTTACAATCGTTGCATTCATATTCCCATGAACTGCAGCAGATGTCAAACATATCCGAAACGTATGATATGAGCTGTCAACATTGTCATTGATGCCCTGTCACATAGCCCAAAGAACATGTTGACCTGTCCCAGAAAAATATACGCATTAAAAAAGTGGCGACTGGTTGACATGACAACAAATTCTGCCATCTGCAAGAAATATAAGCTTCGACGCTGCTAGACTTTCAGTGGTGCAGGATCGTTGGCCAGTAACAGGAGACATATTAGCTTCAACACACTCTGTGACCCAAGAACTGACCATTTATGCCCACTTGCAAGCACAATTAGGCATATTACTAGACTGTCTTTCATGCCCAAATACACGGGAAATCCAAAGGCTTTCCCTGGCAGATAAAGTAAGGTGCATGGCATCACGTGGGTTTACGTACCACCTGTGTTGAATGCTTTGCAGCACTTCAAGATTCAATCACATTGTGACATTGCTGGATATGTTTGCAGGCCCAACCACTTGATTGAGCGACGTTTCTGAGGATCTTATTGTGCCATTGACTATACTGCTGCCTTGCAAATACAAACTTGTAGGCTTGTGTTGATTGCATGGTTCAGGGTTGGGCGGAATATATTCTTACTCCAGACATTTCTAGGTCACGCACTGTTGCTCCTGCTTTTGTAGCTGCTGGCTGCATTACTTATGTCATCCTTGGTCCCAACAAATAGAAAAAGCCGATATGGACCGACAGTATTTCACCAAGCCCTACCTCCCAAGTGAGCAATGGAATAATGAAACGTATATGCATGACACTCAAGGCAGACATTAGTTGCAACACTGTAAAACTTGCTTTAGGCGTGACTGTAGGTCTACCCAGTGACCATGTTCTTTTACTCTGATCGACACGAAGCCCAACTTCCTGCCAGTGACTACACATCTCGTCTATGTTACATCATAAAGAAGCTTCTACCTATAGCTGTGTGACAGCGCATTGGAAGGCACATATGGTAGCAGTGAACTAGACTCTTGTACACGCATGCATAATGAAATGATATGGGCTAACCATCCCTCATTGGTGTCATGCTGCCAACTTTAAAAAAACCTTTCTCTCAAGTAACTTTTACTGAAGTTTTATGAAAACAAGACAGATGATTCACTTCCTATGCAGAAGTCATCATCAGTGCACAAATGGCCTGAAACAGCAAAAATATACCACTACATAACATCAAGTAAACATTCCTCATAATGTCATGATTAAAATTGCATGTTAACTGGTTGTCAAGTCAATCTACGTAATAAAGTCTTTCCCAGCATCATTTCTTCAGGCAAAGCGAAACTATTCTTTCTGTGTTTTATGCATTTGTTATATCTAAAATAATAATTTCTGTGCGAAAAAAAATCCCCATTCAATTTGTGACACCTGAGTTATGATGGCTACAAAAATTACTGAATAACAGCTGTAATGTTATCATATGATTCAGTAAATTAATGTTTTGCATGGGTTTATTAATGTGCTAGTTCTCGAGTGCCACAAATAAAAAGTGAGAATGTAATTTCAACTTTCCATTGCCTGGTACTTATGCTCAAGTGCTTGAAAAATAAAGTGTAACCTAATGCTTGCTGTGAGCTTGACTCCTGCAACCAGACCTCACTTGAAAAAGGTATAGGCACTATTTTAAATACCTGAATTTTTAATAAGCTGGAATAAAAGATGGTGTGGTCTTGCATCTTGAGCTTCAATTTGTTTCTTTTGTAGATCAACAAGCTCGTGGTCGTAAGTCCTGCTTAATTGTCTTTTCTAACTTATTCACATCATGAAAGCAATGAAGCTTGTAAAGCCACATTTACAAAAATTGAAGATTAGGACCGTGCATGTGCCCCTGAAGAGCAAAAATCAATACTCACGTAACCAATGTGATAAATGCTGTGAACCCTGTCGTACATCAAACGGTCCTCCAAACATTTTGAGAGGTATGCTTGGTCATAACTCTGACATGGTTTAGTAATACAACTATAGGAGCCAGAAAGCTTGAATAAGACTGACAGATTAAGTTGGTATGAATTCATGATATTAGAACAGTACATAGAAGAAGATTAAAAACAAATGAGCCACAGCAACACAAGTGCCGATTTGCGACTGAAGTTTCTATTTTTTTTACTCAAAATTACAGAACAGATATATACATCCACATGACAATACGCAAAATTGACCAGCAATACCAAAAAATAAAAACAAGTTGTACACAAAAGTGAACAATTTGTTTACCCTGCAGTATAATTGAAAGAAAGCTGGTGCATGATTGTTTTTCATTTTGACTGTACCTTCTCAATTAGTTCCTTTTTTTTTCAAAACATCATCACAGGACAACTCAGGAAGCTTGAGCTCACGCACGTTACTCAAAAGTTTTTTTTTTCCTTTTTTGTCGTGCCAATCTAAAAACCAGAAAGCTTACTGGATCTCAAAATTATTTATGGTAGTTCTTCCCCTACTTGTTTATGTGAAAATCAACTAGTATGAGCTCTTTTCGACTCCACTGTTGCCATAACTGTTGTGTATCTTCTGCCTGAGTAGTTGCTTTTTGAGTCAACTCTAGCACACAGTAATAATGCTACTATTCAGACTCTTGGCAGATTTAGTGCAATGAACTGAATTTGTCGCTGAGAGCAAGTCAATGCAGCAAATTTTCCTACAGTTCACTGAATAAAACACACATTCAAGGCAAATCAAGTAAGAGGACAGCTAGTGATGGCAATTTTCATATTGAAGAAGTTGTTTGGAGCAAGGCACAGCATTAGATTTTAAGAGAGGCCATATAAATTGAAGAAAATGTGAGTCCTATCTATATACATTTAATAGTATTAATAATAATGGACATGAGAGCCGAGTCTGACAGGGGCTATACAAAAAAGCACGTTCATTGTCAATCTTTGATCAGCTTCCAAGCTCACTTTAGCTTAAGCAAGCCTGGCTTTATCCACTCATTGGATGTAGAAAAATAGTAGAAACACAGTACAAATATTTCCCTATAATATACACAGTGTCATTAGAGCAACAATTTGGTTTTTTTATTTCTAACACAGTTCAAATTTGCAATAATAAAGACATCTCAAAGCTTACATGCCTCTCTTACTGATATTTATGTCTTTCATGCATTTCATTAGGCACAACTTCTACACTAACATGTCAACGTGAATATAACAAATGGCTCAGGCGTGAAAGGTGGTCAAAGAAGACCATGCAGGCATTGCTCATTTATTCGAAGAACACCATCTGCATGCAGCCCCACCAGTGCCCTCTGTCTCCTTTAATTTGAACACACTCCCAGCAACGATGAAGGTGGTGAGCTTATTAGAGAAAAATTTGGTGAGACGGTTTCTATAAACCTGGAAGCAAGAGTATTTTAATCACGTAAAGATGAGTTTCGTGTGTGTATATGCCTCTGTTTCACATCATGGTGATGGGCAGCAGGTCATCGGAACATTCTTATTGTGTTTGTGAGGTCGAGATTTCGGTTGGGAACGTTGAGTGTTCCCAGTGTTTAAAATTTCTTGCAACATCCTCTCTAGCATAAGTTCATGGTTGGTGGTTGACGTGTTCATTGTGTCGCATTGTAGTCTGCCTTCATGACTCGTCCACTTGCAGTCAGCACTTTTGAGGGTTTGTTCAAGAGCTGTACTGAAGCCATTATTACGAATCCAGGTCCAAGTATCTCCCATCAGTGCATAAGAGCCGGATTTGAGTAATGGCTTTCTTCTCCATCAATGTGTATTCCTTTTAATGTTCTTGTGCAAGAAAGGCATCGAAGGTAGGTTTTCATGACTTTCAGTGATGTGCATGAACTGCTGGCACGCGTGAAAGGTTTTTTTTTGTTGTCATGTTGTCTCAGGCAGGGCCACACAGCCTCCCTTTGCTTTATGATATTTCGCTTCATAGTAACGCTCTTTGCATGCTTCTTCAGTACTTTGTACTATTATGAAAGCATGTACTAGAAGGTGTTGACTGTGGTGCTTTTTTTTGGTGTTCCACATACTTCTCGCTAGATTCATTTGCACACAAAGCAAGAAGTCAAAGTATGGTGGTAACATTTGCTTTGAGTTTTCTGTTATTCTTATATTTTAGGCAAGGTCGGTGCCAGGATTGGTTTATACCAGTGGTGCACCCACGATAAGCGAGGTCCTTCTGGAGGAGCAGAGGGGCGGGGAACTAGGCCATTGTGTTATGATTATGTTTTCTCTTGGGCACGTAGTCGTAACACATGGTCATAACACAACACAGGGGTCAGGCGAAAATTGGGGGAGGGGGGTGCGCCTCCAGTCCAGCCTCTCTGAGCCTACCCTGGCAACACCCCCGATTCCAGCCTGTGTCATTTGACTGCTGACGACCTCGTCTGACCGCTCTCCCACGCGCACTCATTGTTTGTCGGTTACTTACTCGCCTTATCAGTTGAAGGTTGTTCATGTGATGAAGGCAAACGTCCGTTGGTTCTTGTTTTGTCATTTCCTGATAGCGTATCTTCAGTATCTTTTCTCAGTGTATTCTTATTTTACTTGGCTGGAAGATCAGCAACGTTACAACTTCGAACTCTTAGCATGTTTTTATGTACTGTAAAAGTAATCGCCGCTCTTTTCTCCGGCATTCCGTTTTGGATGGTTGGCACGTCAGTACTTCTCCTCTCAGCTGGTGAGTGTTTTGTAAGTAGGTACTTCGTCGCTGCAGCCTCCTGGTACTGGATGCAGTGCTCACTCAGCCAGCCTTATTGGCACAGCAGAAAACATGAAAAATGTGGACTAATCACTGCAGGTGTGCCCTTTCTTGGTTGCGGCTGGTGTATCTTTGCAGTGGTGATGTCCTGAGTATGTATTACTAGCTCGACAGGCAAAGCCTCTTCTTTTAGTTAGCTGCAAATCACGTGTGAAGAGTACTATTAACACTTGCTAAGAATATAGCCCCTTCAGGTGTGAATTATAATGCACTGTCAACAAATGTGGCAAATTCAGATAGCACAATCACAAGGCACTCAATATTACATTCTAAGGAGGAAAATAATGTGTTCTTTTGTGTGAGCTTCAGCAAGCCATTACAATTTCTATGAAATTAAAGGACTTCATCATTCTGATGTAAGTTATATTTAGTTTTGATATAAAAATAATGAAATCATAAGCTCCTGATGTGTGTGCAATTAGTTTTTGATTGCATTAATTTTAGGAGAAGAAAAGCAACACTTGACGTTGGTTTTAGAACACGATTTGAACGACCCATCAAAGATAACAGTTCCTTCACTAGAGTGATCAGCTATGGTTGTGCGCACTCGACTGAGGTCAAGTCAGGACATACTGACTAGGGAGAAGGTTCAGTTCATCTAACGAACTGTGTATTTTACTCTATTCTGGCCTCAAGTTGACACAGCTAGCATAAACATATTGCATACACAAATGTCGCCACTTATATTCTAAAAGGTCATATTTGTTTCTCTTAGAAAAATGTTTCCATTTGAAAACACAAGGTCGCATAAACCTTCACAAAATGCTTGAACATGGGCCATGGACTTATAACCTGTGATATAGGCGGAACTTTGTGTGGTGGAGGGATAGGGGGATGACATCCTTGGTCTTCAGTGCAGGCAAGTCGAGTATGTGTTATTTGGTTCTCGGTATAGTCATAGCTGAAAATTTCAAGGGTGGGCCATTTACCCAGTGTCTCATTCCTTGGCTACACCACTACATTATCTATGAAGCACTGATCTTGCACTTTTGTGCCTTCAGTGGCTCATCCATTAAACTGCCTCTCTGGTGGACGTGACCATTTCAGCCGGTAATAATACAGATAAGCTAAATATTTTGATCTGCATGTCAAACTAACATTTAAAACGGTTGTTTCAGCTTGAAAAGCCTTGAGGAAACATTTTCATATACCACATGAATATGAAATTCAATGAGAACTTCATATGTGTAGAGCAGTATAAGTCATAAAGATATGAAACATGGGAAGAGTGATACGCACCAGCTACTCTGGCCAACTGAGCTGTTCCTTGCTTTTAGTTCTGTTTGACTGTCCCACTGATTATAGGACGTCCTGAAGACACATACTCCACAAAATTGCACACAGAGTATGTGATAATTAGGACAAATGAACTGGTTATTCGCTGATCACAACAATCCTGTTTGCTATTCTGCACGGAGTCTGGAGAAAGGAAACTATAAAAATATGACTGAACTAGATTGAGGAACACTGTGAGAAAGAAGTGCAAGATCTCACATGCCAAATATAAAAAAATGCACGGCTGCTGACAACACAGGCAACAGTCTTCAGTACTGCAAACATTCACTCACTCATAGATCAAGATTTATTCATAGATATTGCCTTTCAGTTGTGAGGACCAGTACTGACACCAGCTGTCAATTGATCCCCCTCACGTTCTGGAGAATACAGCAATTTTTGACACATTTCCCAGTGTGTAACTTGTATGTCCATTGATTTCTCGAAAGATAACCAGCTAGCCTTAGCCACCCCACTAAACGGAAAATTAATAAAGGACAGCGAGTGTGAAATAAAACTCTCTACTGTACAGGAACCAGCTTGCCATATCTGTGCAGAGCACTTTCTTCTTTCCACAGACCTAAAAAAGAAAAGCAGGAAGGAGGAGGCGGAGAGGGGTCTGTGGTTCTGCATTTGATATAACAACACGACGCCGTAAGCGTGCGTGTTTCTTGTTTATAAACGATTTAGCCTACGTGTTATGTGTTCTATGCATCATCCCGTATGAACTCACGTAAATGTTTTTTTTTGCGCGTCGTACTGCGTAAACTAGCTGATGTTTTCGCTACAGTAGGGCAATTTATATATATATCATCAAAATAATCAACAAAAAAACGTTCCACAACAAAATCGTAACGCGCGACGACCCACGGAGACAAGGTGCCCGACGCCCACGCACTTCACCACACTTTACCAACCGCGCGCTGCAATGTTGTAGGTAATTCGTGTGGTCGTTGCGATACTGGATGCGAGCGTCTGTGCGTGTGTCAGATTACGGCAAATGCGTGTGTTGTACGATTCAATCCCCGTAACGCAACTGATCACTCCAGTTCCTACACGTCAAGCACTTGTGTGCCGTTAACTGGTACAGCGCTGTGAACGCGAAAAAACCAAATCAGTCGTGGCGATAGCATAGCAGGACACACGATACGATATGCTTTGCGTCCGATATCCACGAAATCGAAAGCGCTTGGCGTGGCATCGCCGGCGTGATGCGACGAAACGAACGCCGCCGGGTCACGTCGAAGTGAGTCACGTACGGCAGTGGCATCCGCGGTTGCTTCATCGCACAGATCTGCACGATTTTCATCTGCAAAAGCACCGCATAGGACGTCTGACAGGCGACAAACTCGATAAATGTTATCAGTAAAATAGTCTACCTCGCGCAACTTCAATCAACAATCATGCATATCAACTAGGTGAGCGTGATTTAATGACAAAAAATATATCACTCATGCGCCCGGCATATTACTTTCTCGAACTTGAAAAATCGAACGTGAGTGGGACCAGAACAGCGCCAAAGGCAGCAGATGCAGATATCAGCTCATAACGCCGGCAATAACGTTCGAACGACGGGCCAATTATGCCAGCCTAAATGCATGGCTCGCACCATAATGGCTGTTGGTTGTACAAATCGGTTCAATGTGGCCGCTCTAATACGCTGGCACGGCCAATTATGGCGGGAAGTTCCGAATGCTGGTCCAACATCACTGTTCTACTCGGCTGGCACAGCCATTATTGGCGGAACATTGTCAATGCTGGCCCGACATCGCCGTTCTATTACGCTGGCACAGCCATAATCGGCGGTATGTTGTCATTGCTGGTCCAACATCTCCGTTCTATTCAGCTGGCTCAGCCATTATTGGCAGTACATTGTCAATTCTGGGCCATTCTTGGGCCATGAACTGCCGATCTATCCCCAACAATGGGCCAACGTTCTGTGCTGCCTGGGTAAGTGCATACTTATTCATATGTTTTGTAACATATTCATATGTTTATTCATATGTTTTGTAACACGCACTCACAAAAACACGCATATAGTTGATTGGACCTGCACGTGCTATTAGCGCCGAGTGGGATTGTTTTCGTCGTGACTCTGTCGAACAAATTGCGTTAAAGGGGCCCTGAAACATTTTTTGAAGTAACCGTAGAATGAATTCACTTGAAGGTCTTATTATCTTATTGCCTCAAGAATTTAACGCCGCGAAAATTTTAAGAATCTGTCTAGTGCGAGTGGAGTTACAATGGTATGTCGCATGCTGCAATTGCATTATCTCTTCTCTCGTCCTAACAAAAGCGCTGGAAGCTAAGCAGGCATGGGTGGCAGGGCAAATAAACTACCGCGCCTCGCGACCTCGAGCACTTTTTTCTTAAAGCGCGGCTTTCTCAGTGCGATCGCGCGCGCACGCGTTGACAAGTAGCGACCTCCCGCAGCTATCTCGGTAACTTGATTTTTCGGTCACAGACGCACAGAAAATTTTTCACTGACAACCAACGGGGCAACGCCGGTGGCGGCTTTTTTGCGACACGAGCTCTTTAACGCTCTCGCGCTAAACCACCGAAGGACCTGACAACGACCTTGTAGTCTCTTCTCCGAACATGCGGGAGAGGCGGGCGCGATAAACTGCGCGGAGGGGGTGGCGTAGGAGATGTCCTTGAAGGCGTTGGCGTCCCAACCTGCGATGCTCTTGCGTTTCGGTGGCCATCACTGTGACTGCATACCAATTGATCGATGAGGCCTGCTGTGCGGTATTTGTTTCAGAGATGTATGGCTCTGTCCCATTCTCCGTTTCCGAGTTCGGTTTAAGTCAATTTCCGTGCCCTCTACGGAGTACTCCATGGCAGGGTGAGTGGTGGCCACACGAAGGCAAGGCCTGAGGTTGGCCTAGCTCCGACGGAGGCACAAGAAAAGAGCACAGATCATAATGCCGTCCCAGTTGGCATAGCGACAGCCAGGTAGGATCAAAGTGAGGGCTCACGTTCCCGAATGCGATGTAGCGGAAAACCGGAGGATCCGGTCAAAATATTAGGGTTTGGTGAAACTGCGCTCACTCGGGCTCCCTGAAAATTAAAAAAATCGGGAATGGCACTTACTCTGTCGTGAAACTCCGCTAGCGGAAAGAGGAAAAGCACGCGCGCCCCTCTCACCATGCGGAAATTCAAGGCCACTCCACTCTGAATCGCCGTTGGCGCTTCAAGGTTTAACTGGGTGTGTTTGACACGACAGCGTCAAAAGCTCGTTTCGCAGAAAGGCGACGCCGTTGGTTTTGAAAGAAAAATTGTCGTTGTCTATGACCGCGAAATTGAGAAAGGCGCAAATGTCTTACGCATTCACCGTAATTTTATTGATTGAGTGATTGATTGATTGATTGATTGATTGATTGATTGATTGATTGATTGATTGATTGATTGAATGTTATGTGGGGTTGAACGTCCAAAAACCGTCATATGGATATGAGATACGCCGTAGTGAAGAGCCCCGGAGATATTTAACACCTGGGGTTCTTTAACGTGCACCTGAATCTGAGCACACAGCTTACAGCATCTCCGCCTCCATTGGAAACGCAGCCGCCGCAACAGGGATTTGATCCCGCGGCCTGCGGGTCAGCAGTCGAGTACCTTAGCCACTATACCACCGCAGCGGGGCGCTTTCATTGTGGCATGTCGCCGTTCGACAAACAACACTGCTGAAAGCAGCTTAGAAAAAAAATGCATGAATGTCATGCAGTCTAATGTTACATGACAACCAAGAGAGACCCACGCACATGCGTAACTTTCAATTGGTCTTTCTTGTACAGATTAGGTTGCGTGAAAATGATTTTTACATGTTATTTGCAATTTTTGCACATTAAAAAAAGACGTTACTCTTATAGGAACCATTCTTTCTCAAAAGTCAGTCTTTTGACAGCTTTGAGAGCTTCTTCTTTTCCTGGGCCCCTTTCTGCTTCTTTCCTGCTTCGTTTGCGCAGTGTTGTCTCATGCGCCTTCCGACGTAGTAGGGAATAATTTTGGTGACAGCACCATTTCTCTGTTCGTGGCATGAAAACGTGAGACCGTAGCTTCGAAGAACATGATCAACAGTTCACCAAAAGACGTCATAATGGTCGAAGTTCTTGGAGAAGAAATCATATGCACACCGAATCATCTTGTCAAGCCGCGTGTTTGGATGAGCTAACCCACCTCTTGATTTGCAGATTGTCAGAGATGCTTGTGGCAATGTTGGTGTCGCAGCAGAAAATGACTTTCTGCAGACTTCACACAGCAGCATTGCTTTAAACTTTCTTGACAGAAATGCTGTGATATTATACAGTACCGCGTCGACGACTTCAGAGCTTGTTTGCCTATGCTGGACCGCATCATCCAAGTCCCAATCATCTGTTTCGACAAGTCTATCCAACTTGGCCTTTAGCTGTTCAAAGTGCGAAGGATCACTGGCAGCTTTCTGGAAGATCTTGCGGAACCCTGAAAAGTCGATGGCAGGTTTTTATTCAATAACTTCACAGTTCCCGAACATCGGTAGTTTGAGCAAGCTGTAGACAGAAAGCACGCGGTACAATTGCAGGAACATTGACATGTCAGGATGGTCATTGCCACAGGCTGCCTGTCTTGCCTTGCCGAAGCATCTCTCAAGGGAATCCTGGTTGAATTTCGCCGTTAGGACGCATTTGTAAGCACACCTGCTCAACAGGTACTCGGTTAGCACAAACGTAGAAAGCATTATGACATGGAGACCTTCCGCAGTTGTTGGTGTGAAAACATTTACTTCATAATTGCGCATGACTGGAGCGCCCGTTCCCAGTTATTCAGCCACTTAATTCAGTTTCTGATCTCGGAGAGGTCACGGCTACCGTATCGCACCCCTTTTGCTGGATGCTGCCTATTCATGGAGCCAAAAATTTTGTTTGTTCTTTCAGTGAACGTGATTGTTCCTGCAGCCTCTTAGGCATTCGGAACTTTTTGTTCAGTGTAAAACTTGATACCAGAGCACATAACCCAGCTGAAGGCTTGCGACGCCAGCTGAACGCACATGAGCTCCATTTTTGGCAGGTATATATGTTGCTAAGTTAATTTTGGGCAAACCATCCGGCCTCCTGCGTTCTTGCAGTCTTTTTTGTGCACGTCCGCCTACAGATTACATTTCACTCACTGCACATTCACCTTAAGAAGACACTGTTTAAGCTGTCTGTTCCTGATGCATTAAAGGAGGTGCATCAGAAAAGGCTAACACCTTGCGCTCTCCATTTACGGGATGGTGAAAACAATTCTTCACCTCACCAGGGTTCCCGCTTACGCCTAAGTGCATCCACATCTTTCTGTTCGTCGCCGCTCCGTTACAGAAAATTCTATAAACTAGGGCAGCAGCGTTTTCAAGCATGACGATCGCCTGGAAGATAAACTGGCTAAGTACTGTTGCTCTAGTACTTTCCTTTGACGCCATTACACCAATCGGTTGCGCGTAACTGTCCCCAAAAGGGCAAAACATTAACACCAGCGCATGCTTTGCGAGATCGGAACAATGCTGATATCCTTCACCACAGTCCACGAGACCTGTGTAGGTTAGAGTTTTGGAGTTAACATTCTTCAACTCTCTCAGGAAAATTTCGTGAAAGACAAGCATGCCGAGTCTATCAAAGTCAGTTTTAGAAGCCAGCTGTACTTTTAACGCTTCGAAAAACTCTGCATCAAAGCCACTTTGCATCCCAACTATGGCAAGGTACTTTCTGATGGTTTTCACACTCAGCAGAGGTACAATGCTCTTTTCACGAAGAAACCTGTAGCCTGATGGCGTCCGAATGTGCAGAAAAAGACAGAACAACAATCTATCTTGGTTGTAACGGATTCCTCGCTTCGAAGCAGCCTTTGCAGCTTTTACACATTCCTTCAGCAGCATGCAATGCGGCTCCGGAAGAGATGATTTTCGCATCTAGTCATCCAAGCTATTCTCGCTCACTTCTCTCAACTGCCCTTTGCATTTCGCTAAGTAAGCTTGCAGAAATTTTTTTCTTGCCAGAAGTCTCTTTACAGCGATAGCATGCAATATGCCGACTTCGCAAGGCCTCAGTTTTACCTTATTTAGATGCACTTACGGGTAGTCGTGTTTGCGTTGTCCGCTGACACTTTTCCTTCCGAATTTGGCGGTCTCGTAGTGTTTTGGACAAACTCTTGCACGTGCTGCACTGATTTACTGGACCATCGAGAAGAATGGCACACCTCCTTTGACGCCGAAATCTGGTCGCGTCGATGGAGTCACACTCTACTTTGATCCCAGGAAACTTCTCCTGTGTCGGACCACTGCGACATACTGATTTCTTGTTGAAGACTTCGAGCATATGCGTGAAGTGAATAGCATACTTGGTTCCTGTGCGGAAGTTCGCTATTCTGCTGCAAAACTTCTCGCTGGAGCATGGTTTCTGTAATGTTCACACCTTCTTTGCTGATTGTGAATCTGCAAAGTAGGTGTGAATCTGCTCGTCTTTTTTTTACAAAAATAGGTGTTTCCTTCGATGCCTTTTTCGGCTGTGTGAAACAGATGCTTGGAGCTCCCTCCACTAGATGTAGTCGGCTCCAAGAAGCGCTTGGCAGGACGATTTCTTGTTCTCCTATGAAGTAATCTAACAGACACGTCTGAGAATAAAAAGGTTGCGAAGATTCGATTCGTATGCCCATCAATAGCACGTCAGTGTCACTAGAAATATTGTACAGAGTATTTCATGATCGCAGATACCAGCGCTTGTTTTTTCATGGTTTGGTGCAGTAAACTCATAAGAAGAGGAGGCTAGAAGACGCGCATTCTCAATCTCTTCACTTTTGCGGGCCGTAGGCGTTTTTGTACCTTCAGCCATCGAAGCATCTGTCATTTCATGCTTTCCGCAATTCACGTGAGGTGCAGTTTTTTTTCTTTTTTGTGAACAGAAGACACGTAGCTAGGACAGCGTAGAATGATAGAAGTCACAGCGTCCGGTAACACTGGTTGTTTCGGTTTGTCAAAGAGAACGTCGCCACCAAGCTCGCCATATTAGCGCCGCCGCTCAATGTCACTGTCCGAGAAGTGCTTCTCACAGACGTAGTCATGAAGTGTCAGCGCGTGATCTTTCCTTGGTATGGCGGGAGCCCACACTTCCAACCTCGCCGGGTCACTAGAAACCGGCGAGGTTGGAATTCTGGCAATATCAGTTAGTAACTGCTGCTGAAACAATTGTCACACCTAGTTATTCATGTTACACACAAAAATTTTAAATGTTTGCAGTCTACGAGGTGCTATCAGGATTTTTATGCGTCACCTTCATAGAAGCGCATGTAAAAGATGGCAACAGGTCGAAAATGTCATCTGCAGCGTGTTGGCGTAAGCCACATCTCTCCGGGACACTATAGCGTCGCCCTCGCCCGCTGGCGTGGCCTGGGAGTTTCTACTCCTCAAATGCTTCTTTCTCTGTAGGCTACACCGCACTGGCCAACGCCAGCCAGCTAGTTTGACGACTGTCTAGCCTCCCTGTGCTGAAATTTTAACGCAAAAACGTTAAAGAGCTCGTCTCGCAGAAAAACTGCCGTCAGCGTTTGCCCCGTCGGTTGTGAGCGAAAAATTGTCTGTGCGTCTGTGACCCAAATATCAAATTACTAAGAAAGCCGTGGGAGGCTGCTACTTGTCTACGCGCGCGCGCGTGATCACATTGAAAAAGCCACGCATTCGAAGAAAAAAGTGCTAAAGGTCACGAGGCGTGGTACTTTTTTGCCTCGCCACCCCTCCCTGCTAGCTTACAGTGCTTTTTTCGGGATGAGAAAAGAGATAATGCAATTGAAGCGTGAGACAAACCTTTGTAACCCCACTCGCACTGAAAGGATTCCTAAAATTTTTGCGGCGTTGAATTCGCGAGGCAATAAGCTCTTCTAGTGAATTAAATTCGTGGTTACTTGAAAAAGTGTTGAGCGCCCCTTTAACGCATTTTGTTCCACAGGTGTCACGAAGAAAACGAGCCCATTCGGCAATAATAGCGTGCGCTGGTTCAATCTACTGTGTGCGTGTTTGTGTGCGTGCGTGTGTATGTAACAAAACATATGAATAAGTATGCACTTAGCGGTTGAAGGGTGCACTAGGAGCCGATTTTTTCTATCGCGTTCAACTGTTAAAGGCAAAGCTTAACGGTCCCCCATTTTTCCCTCCCCCTTCTCTCTATATCAACACAACCAACTAATACATCTGCGTGTGTGCACAAAACCAGACCCGCTATCAAGCTTCTCCGATGGAGTGTTCGACGGTCACTGCACAACGGAGGCGCATAGCGGGGCGCGTGCTGGTGCAATGCCACCTAGATAATTTCAGGCCTGCTCACTGCTTCTGCAGCAGGCTCTGACATCACTTCTCTTAATCCGGTGTGTTTCGCCGCGCCTACGCTTGCTCTTTTCACTCGACACACATAAATTGGCAACCCAGAAGAACTTTTTTCTGGCATGCTGATGCGCTTGTTGACGACACGAGAAAACCGTGTGAACTGCAGCACGTATATGTGATGTGCTTTCTGCACTGGATACAACGTCAATCTAAATAGGTCGCGAAAGTTGGAACAAAATTGGACGGAAAACTATTGCGCCTGACATTAAACACTGCCCGACGGTTTATGCGTGACTAGGTGAGGAGGGGACAAACAACCAAACAAGAAACTCAATGTGATTGTTTCTTCGAATAGTCATAATTTTATATATGACAATCTTAACTTCAAACTTACTTTTGGTTGTGTCTGAGGTATCGCTAAATAGTTGATTGCATCAATTTTTCGTCGAGTGCCATAAGTGAGGAGGGGGTGTATCCAGGCAATCTGCTATCAGAGCTTGGGTTTAGTTCGGCATGATCTTTGGTTCGGCGCATTGCCAGGTGAACGAGGCATCGCTCATTTTGCCGTGGTGGTTTCGTGCGTAATTTCACTAGTTTACTTATTTTTCTGTACTGATTACTGGTGTGACAATTCAGAGCTCAACTAGCTCACAGAGTGTGTAGATAGCCGCTCCTGTGACTGCCAATTACTCTCACTGGCGCACGGCCGGCGTGCCATGACTTTTGGTGATGGTTAACGCGACACGCAAAGCAACAAAACGCTTCACTCTACGGCTGCCAAAGCTACATTTTTAGAGCGACTGTCTCGCTGCAGTGGTTTTCGACGAATGGGCAGCGTGAGTTTTCGAACTATCATGCTAATGTGCTCGTGAACAGTTCTCTCACAATTGCCTCTGAGAAGTTCATTGTGCAATTTGCAAGTGCGTCAATGGGTAAAAACAACTTTGCATCCTTAATGTTTGCTTGTTCTGTTTCTTTTCTCTCTCACATGCAATTACCGAGGCACAGGGCGTCATAAAATACCGCAATACCAGCACGCAAAAGGTCAGCAACTAAAAATATTTTCAATTTCCCGCCATGAAGGGCGAATGCGCGACGTCGCTGCCGCCTCTGGTTGTGACGTCACAATTCATTTTTCATTTGCTTTTGCCCCCTCTTCACGCAGATGACGATGCTTTTACGGAAGTTACGCTACCAGTTTACCTATACTTTGTTAAAAATTCACAATCTGTGAGGTTGCACATCTGAACAATTGGGCATTGCTGCTTGGCAAACTGTCGCGCCAAAGGGACCGAAGTTACGAGTAATTTCGTTTTCTATGGACAGTCGAAGAACAAAATGGGAGCGTGTCGTTCATCAAGCTGACTTCGACATTCGTTTTCTTCATGACACCAAGGTAAGGGTGTCCATACTACATATTTCTAAGTCGTTCCAATGGCACCATCTCCGCGATATCCCGTTCTTGCTCTGAAATAAAGGTGTCATGTGTGTTTTCGACTTGTTAGCGTAAGCACTGGTAGTAAAATAATAAACGGGCGTGGCAGTACGTGTACAGAACAGGCGTCTTTCCTTCGGGGCTCGTAAACATATTGGTATCGGTGATTAGCGCAGCGAACTTGATTGATTTGTGGGGTTTAACGTCCCAAAACAGCGCAGCGAATTTTTTGTATTAAGTCTGTTCACTTGGTTCTGAAAAATGGAAAGATGCTGCATTGTATAGTGCATCAGTTTTGTGCTTGGTGTATTCTTGCCGGTGGTCCAACCATTGCAGTGTTATAACTTTGCGCTAACCTTGCCAGCATCTTAGCCGAATACATTTCTTTGAAATTAGATGCGTGTAGACAGTTACGGTAAAGTACTTTCTTAAATAGTTTTCAGGTGCGTGAGCTTTACTTCAAGCTAGAATGTTTAGGAATCGATACCAAGTATACCAATCCAAGAACGAGCACTGCAGTAGAAGCGGCCACGGGGGCCTCACGGTTTAAGCCAGACCCAGTACTAACAATTTTCCAGGCCCTAAGTTAGAGGAATGACTAGGCGCCACCGCGAGAAGAGCCCGATCAAAAGAAATGTCGTTCCTTTTGTCGGTCACAAGAGATTCTGTGAAACGAAAGATTTACTTTTCTCCTTCCAGTGGTTATCATCATGATACTGAGCTGAACAAGATACCTGTAGCAGCAGCATAGAGTATCATCAATAACTAGGTGTCTTTGTGGAAAGATGTTAGAAATAGTACAAATAAAACTGCACAAACTTTGCGAATGAGCAGGTACAGTTCTGAACACGTTCTAGATAGTGTGCGTGTGTGTGTGTATGCGGCGTGTATGTGAATAAAAAATGAATAAAATTTACCCTACCCAATTTATTTCGTCCATTTGGTGGTCCATCAAATTTTGCTCTTACAGATAGACCACATGTTCAAAAGTGCGCCTCCTTTGACTTTTTCTTTGAGGAAATGGTCGCAAGTTTCTGTTGGCCTTGCATAAGTGAGGTGCCAGATTTAGGCGTCAGTGTTACCACACTGATGCCAGACTGGGCGGAGAAACTTGCCCCTATAGTTGTGCCTTCCCCGTGAGGGCTCTGTGTCGTCCGTAGTGCATTGAGCCAGTGCGTATGTCACGATGGCCGTTTTAATTAGTCAAATAAAGGGTGCGATGCAGGAGCAGAACCGCGCTCTCATACTGTGTGCACGGCAGTGCAATGAAGACGTGAGTCTCGATCGAGTCTCATAATTAGGGAATCAACGTGCAACAACGCGTAGGAGATTTGGGTGCACGTTAAAGAACCCCAGGTGGTCTAAATTTCCGGAGCCCTCCACTACGGCGTCTCTCATAATCATATAGTGGTTTTGGGACGTTAAACCTCACATATCAATCAATCAACAACGCGTAGGAGTACACGCTCAACTGGAACTGAATTTTAAGTGGAGAAAAAATAAACATTCATCATTTGAAATTTTGGAAACGTGGTGCATGAATTCAGTTCCTTTTGAACGTGTACTCACACGCGTCGTTGCGCTTTGATTCCCTGACTCTGAGACACAATCAGGACCGACATCTTATTTGCACAGCTACGCACGCAGCAAGAGAAAACGCGTCATTCATTCCGTTATTAAAACGGCCAACGCACTCGCGAACTGTACCCCGGACGACACAAAGCCCTCACCGAGAAGTCACAACTACAAAAACAGATTTCTGCTAAATTTAGCGAAAGTCTGGCAACACTGACTCTCATTCTTGGCTTTGTTATGACGTCACTCCTCTAGAATGCGTAGAGCGACGAGGCGCGTGCTGTGGGGGCTCTGGTCAGCTACGTTGCGCTAGCTGTGCGCCGTGTGACGTCACTGCTACTAACGCGTGCGCAGCGTGGTTCCCTGACTGCCACGCTCGACCAGTGTAGCTGACGTTACAAACCATTTTTACGCGGTGGCGTTAAAGAGCTCGTTTCGCATAAATCGCGGTGTCGGTGTCGTTGGCTGTGAGCGAAAAATTATTATCTAATGCTTGACGGAAAAATTAAGTACGATGTAAATAAAGTGAATAAATAATGAGATAACCAGGAATGTTTGGGTGCGAGCGGGGAATCGAGCTTTGTGGTATGCGTGGCAGGTGGATATTCTACCACACAGTCATGTCTCTGCTTCTGAAAACAGTGAAAAAAACTTCCTCTGCTTGGAAAAGCAGTGAAAGTAGCTTTCATGCTTCAGAAACACACGCGTCCTGTATACATGCGTCACAATGCAACATGAAAAATGTCGGCAGATACCACGTACAGTGGGATTCGATTATATGCGAAGTACGAAGTAGATATGTTGTTATGTCATTTGAAAATCGGCAAAAGTTACGAGGCAAAGATAAATGATGCCGCACATGAATTCCGTGTGATGATTATCATGTTTGGATATGTCGTTTACCTTTGTCCTCCATTTATGTCACGTGATACGAAATTCAGTACATGTGGAGCTAGCGAAACAGCCGTGAGCACGCTATGAGCGTGGTATGTTGTCATATTCTTACATGACACGCGTGTCAGGATTATCATGTTTGCGCCAGTCATATATTTGGTCATCCTATGACGTCACTAAAACTAAATTTGGTATATGTGGAGCTATAAAAACGGCTGTGAGCGCATAATGAAGGGCATAACATAGTTCAATATAGCGTTGACGTGCGCGCACGCTGGGCACAGCGACACCAGACAGACCAGCGCAGATGGACAAGCGTCCGTGTGCGCGGCCCGGCAGCATCCGCCGTGAAATCCGACATGGTGTATTTCCCGCTGATGCGTTAGCCATACAACACTGCGTCTCCCTCCTTTCGTGACGGAGGGACGCCGGACACGCTAAAACGCGCATGTGTTAAAGCAACAAAGCGCGGCGCGCGCCTTCGAGTATATGGCAGGACCAGCGCCCGGCGTGGCAACGCCGTCGTGATGGGACGAAATGAGCGCCGGTGAGCACACGCACCACGTTGCGTCGAAATGTATTGGTGCCTTGTCTGTGGCATGTAGTCACGTTCTCAGATGACACGCATATCATGATTATTGTGTTTGCACCAATCACATACGTCCGTCATCTACAGGGGTCACGTAATACCAAATTTGGCATATGTGAAGCTAGCGAAGCGGCCGCGAGTGCATCATGAGTGTTGCATGTAGTCATGTTGTTACATGACACGTATCTCATGATTATCATGTTTGCACCAGTCACATACCTTCGTCATCCATTCACTTACCGTAATACCAATTTTGGTATGTGTGACGCTAACAAAATGGCCGCGAACGCATCAAGAGCGTGGCATGTAGTCATGATGTTACATGACACGAATGTCATGATTTTCATGTTAGAGTCTGTCGTTTGTGTTCACCACGCAATAATGTCTTACCATACCAGTTTTGCAACACAGCATGTGAATCAAACCACCTCAAGAGCAGCAAGTCCATGGCATGTAACTCATAAAATTTATGACGTAAATATCATTATTTTCATGTTATGACTAGTCAAACATGTTCATTATAGGCATTTTATGCTATACCAAGTTTGGTATCGATACCATCTTCGAAACGGCCAGGAGAGCTAAAAGTCATAGGCAGATAGATAGATAGATAGATAGATAGATAGATAGATAGATAGATAGATAGATAGATAGATAGATAGATAGATAGATACGCTCGAAGACACTGAAGTTCGCTGAGAAATGCTTTGCATTTAAAAAATTGCCCGCAGCTTCCCTCGGGGGAACACTGAGGAGGATGCGGAAGCGGTTCCGCCAACAGTTTGGCCGGCGCTGGTCGAAGGGACGTCGATCATTCTGTTTGTGGATTCGTTGGCATTCATTTCACGGCGACTTCGGACGTCGATGCGCCGTACAAACCAACGGACGAGCGGCAACTGAGCGAGCGAGCGCCGACCTTGAGTATATATACAGCGCGACGGCGCATGCGCTGTCAGCTGTCGAATGTTCTCGAAGGAGAAGCGCGCGCGCGGCACAGATGGCGACGGCGCGACGGCGCATGCGCTGTCAGCTGTCGAATGTTCTCGAAGGAGAAGCGCGCGTGGCACAGATGGTGGGCGACGGCGCGACGGCGCATGCGCGCGCGTCAGCTGTCGAATGTTCGAGAAGCGGTGCGGACGGCGCGGACGGCGCGGACGGCGCACTACAAGGCGCGAGTATAAGATGCTTCCGCATCTAAAAACGCCAGGCCTGTGCGGTGGATGCAGCACAGTCAGAGCGGAAGCTAGAAGAGTGGCCTTTCAGAGCCTTTAAAAAACACCCATTGTGTAAGGGCTGCGAGCACATTTGCTTGGTACCACTAGGGCTGAGTAGAGGCCAGCATTTGCTCTGCTATTTTAGATGCGGAGCATCTAATACTCGAGGCTTGTAGTGCGGCGCCGTCCGCAAGCTTCCTCCTCCTTCTTCCACCATCTGTGCATCCCTTCCTCCTCTACACACCGCGCGCGCTTTACTCCTCCACCATCTGTGCACCCTTCCTCCTCTACACACCGCGTGCGCTTCTCCTCTTCACGAACATTCGCTAGCTGTATAATGTAGCGCGCATGCGCCGTCACGCTTCGAGAACATCGGCAGCTGACGCGCGCGCATGCGCCGTTGCGCTTCTCCCCCTTCTCGAACATTCGACAGCTGACAGTGCATGCGCCGTCGCGCTGTATATATACTCAAGGTCGGTGCTCGCTCGCTCAGTTGCCGCTCGTCGGTTGGTTTGTACGGCGCGTCGACGTCCGAGGTCGCAATGATCGACGTCCCTTCGACCAGCGCCAGCCAAAGTGTTGGCGGAACCGCAACAAAGTCGTCGTCCGAAGACAAGACAGCGCGGAGAAGAGCTCGCGATGCCGAACGTAAACGTCGGCGTCGAGCGGAAGATTCTCAACTTAGAGAACGTGAAGCCGCTGAGAGACGTCAGCGTCGAGCAGCAGCACCGGATTCGGCCGCTTTGAAACGTAAGCGTCGACAAGAGGACCCGGACTTTCGAAAACGGGAAGCCGAGTGCAAGCGTCGGCGACGAGAGGCCGATCCCGATGCTGCCCGCGAGCGCAAGCGCGCCGAGGTAGCGGCGTGGCGCGCCAAGCAGTATGCCACGCCCAATTAACACCCCGTTAACCAATTATATGCTCCGCATCCTCCTCAGTGTTCCCCCGAGGGAAGCTGCAGGCAATTTTTTTCGTGAGTCATCTGAGAAGCACGGTATCCGCTAAACACTTGCAAAAAATTTTGTGCCGGTTGTTCATGCAGAGGCTGCCGACAGTGAGGAATCATGACTGAAGTGGGTATGCGCCACAGTTTATAGGGGAAAAAGAACCAGCTTTTTAGGGGCGAAACTTCTTATAGCGGCACCCGCTCCTTATAGCGGCACCCGTTCGTCCCCCGTAGTATGTAACAAGTATAACATTTTGACATCCGAGGTGGTACCGGTGAGAGACTACTTCTGTGCGTTGTTGAACAATAAAAAATAGTGCTCAATGTACATGTCAAAGGCTGCTAATGGGGAATGAAAGACAGGAGCATTCGGCTTTTAGTTAACCCGCAGGCTGCGATGACCATTAGCAGCCATTGGCATGTACATCATCATCATCATCATCAGCCTGACTACGTCCACTGCAGGACAAAGGCCTCTCCCATGTTCCGCCAGTTAACCCGGTCCTGTGCTTGCTGCTGCCAATTTATACCCGCAAACTTCTTAATCTCATCTGCCCACCTAACCTTCTGTCTCCACCTAACCCGCTTCCCTTTTCTGGGAATCCAGTTCGTTACCCTTAATGACCAGCGGTTATCCTGTCTATGCGCTACATGCCCAGCCCATGTCCATTTCCTCTTGTTTATTTCAACTATGATATCCTTAACCCCCGTTTGTCCCCTAATCCACTCTGCTCTCTTCTTGTCTCTTAAGGTTACACCTACCATTTTTCTTTCCATTGCTCGCTGCGTCGTCCTCAATTTAAGCTGAAACCTCTTTGTAAGTCTCCAAGTTTCTGCTCCGTAGCTAAGTACCGGCAAGATACAGCTGTCATATACCTTCCTCTTGAGGAATAGTGGCAAACCACCTGTCATAATTTGAGAGTGCTTGCCGAATGTGCTCCACCCCATTCTTATTCTTCTAGTTACTTCAATCTCGTGGTTAGGCTCTGCGGTTATTACCTGCCCTAAGTAGACATAGTCTTTTACAACTTCAAGTGCACTATTACCTATCTCGAAGCGCTGCTCCTTTCCGAGGTTGTTGTACATTACTTTCGTTTTCTGCAGATTAATTTTAAGACCCATCTTTCTGCTCTCCTTGTCTAACTCCGTAATTATGAGTTGCAATTCGTCTCCTGAGTTACTCAGCAGTGCAATGTCATTGGCGAAGCGCAGGTTACTAAGGTACTCTCCATTAACTCTTATTCCTAACTGTTCCCATTCTAGGCTTCTGAAAACCTCCTGTAAGCACGCGGTAAATAGCATTGGGGAGATTGTGTCTCCCTGCCTTACACCCTTCTTGATTGGTATTCTGTTGCTTTCTTTATGAAGCACTGTGGTAGCAGTTGATCCCCTGTAGATTTCTTCTAGAATGTTTATATATACGTCATCTACGCCCTGATTCCGCAGTGTTGGCATGTACATTGAGCACTATCTGACAAGAAAGGGTTGCTACGTTATACTCGCTGGGTGTAACCTCCTTAGCTTTAGAAAGGCTTAGCGAGCGTTGAGCCGCAGTGCCATGAAAACAATGAACTTGTATATAGCATGAATGAACTCGAGGTGGTTAAAAATGGGATGTAGATACGAAGCACAAGCCGTAAGAAAGTAAAAGCCAAATTCTCCGCCTCTCATTTCCCATTAGCAGCCATTGGCATGTACATTGAGCACTATCTAACTGAAAAAGTTTGCTACGTCATACTCGCTGGGCGTAACCTCCTTGGTTCTCGAAAGGTTTAGCGAGCGTTCGGCCGCAGTGCCATAAATACAGTTAACTAGTATATACCATGAACTCGAGGTGGTTAAAGGTGGGAAGTGGACCCGAAGCGCAAGCCGTAAGAAAGTGTGCGTGTGCCACCTCTCGTTTAGTCCTTGGAATGTCCGCTGGATGGCGGTGCTTCTATACGGTTCAGTTCAGGCTGTCAAGGTGGATGGACGTGTTTTTTGAGCGCTCCGGATCGACTGCGCAGATAAGTGTTGTTGCATGTTTTGAGCTTGTCTCTATAGTTATAAGGCAGCGGTTGAAATCTTCGTAGCACTTATTTTATGGTACGGCTTTTTCGGGGGCCAGTCACCAGGTATTTATTAGTTAGTGCGGGTGTGTGTGTTTGATTTTTTTTCTTGTTGTTTTTTTTCTTCTGCCACCCCGTTGGGGAGGTGCGCGTACATTGAACACGCAAATTTTTGTAGTAGAGCTTGGACTTTCTTTTTTTTTCGTAGTGCAGGGCTCGAGTTTAGTAATTATCGAGTATAGGGACAATTGGTGTCAGAAAGGCATGGTTAAAAAGACTGTAAAGTGTTCAGGATGTGGAGTGGGTTTGAAAGTGGACCCAAGCGTAGAAGCGGATGGAGAAGAGGCTGACGCGAAGTGTAGGCAATGTGAGGTCGAGGAAAAAATGGAGAAAATGATGGTTGCCCAGAGTGAACTGCTGATGAGAATCGCCAAACTCGAGACTGCGTTGGCGACAGAGCAAGAAAAAACGAGGGCAACGGGAGAAAGACTGAAGTCCGCCGAGGAAGTGCTAGCGAAGCTGAACAAAGAAGCGACCTACCGAGAGAACAGTAGGGAACCGGCACCCAGAACGGTGGAGAAGGAAAAGCAAGCAAGCTTGGAAAAAACAGGTTTAGCCGGTTCAACTGTCGCAAGGCCCAGCTTCAGCGAGGTAGTGGTGGGGCAGGAAGGGAACAAAAAAGCCGGCGTCACAGGTGCAAGTAGCCCCCAGGTGCAGAACGCTCCAGCGGAAAAGTCACAGCATGTGATAATCGCCGGGGACTCAAATTTAAATCGATGCACAGAAGCCATCAAAGAGAGGGTAAGAGGTGACAAGAGGGTTGCAGTAGGGGCGTTCCCAGGACGCAAGCTGGAAGCAGTCATGAAGCAAGCGAGCGCAAAGCTCAAAACGACAGCTGATAGACGCAACCTCGTGATAATTTCAGGCGGTTTAAACGATGTCCTAAATGAAGATGCAGCAGGACTAGCAGCCACACTGGCGAAAGGCGTCGATGACATGCGCGCCACTTCTCCTAAGGTGCAGGTAGTGATATGCACGATACCGGAGGTACCGGTGCGTGATAGCAACCTGCAAAGAGCGGTGGTCAACGCAAACAAAGAGATATGGCGGATGAGTCGAGAGAAAGGCTTTGAGGTGGTGGAAATAAACAGAGAGGTGCATAGGTGGGGGGGGTTTTCAACGAGACAGAATTCACTTCGATGGGCGGCTAGGTCATGAGGTGGGTTGGCGACTTGCAGGACGCGCAGTAGCTTTTTTGGGAGCAAGCGAGCCCTTCGGGGTGCAGGATAGCTAGTAACGAGGAAAACAACCAGGGAGACTCTTCGACAGGTGGTATGGACAGATACGATTCCAAAGTGGCACCAATATCTAAGATACGTAGAGTCCGGGGCATAAATAGACGTAGCCACGAGCGCCGAGCCAATTCAGACATAGGGTATATTAACATGCAGGGTGGTAGGAACAGGCTGAAGTGGGAAGAGATAGAAGAACAGCTAAGGGAAGAGAGGCCGATGGTATACGGTTTTGTAGAAACACATCTCAGGGACATGGAACAACCTCCGAACAATCCGGACTACGCGTGGGAGTATTGTAATAGAACAGAAGGCAGCAGAAAGGGGGGTGGTATTGGGGCATTCATTCATAAAAGTACAGACTGGCAAAGGGTCAAGCAGGAGTGCAAGGAACATTTATGGCTAAAAGGGAAAGTGGCAGATCAAATGACACTCCTTGGTTTCGTGTACTTGTGGACGGGAGCAAAGGCCAGAGAGGAAAACCAGGCAATGGTAGAGTGTATATCAAAGGACATTCAGGAGTTAGGAAGAGAGTGCGAGATAATTATACTAGGAGACATGAATGCGCACATAGAAGATATAGATGGGTATACCGACCCGACAGGCAAAATGATCATGGATATGTGTGAAAGGCTTGATTTGTTCATTTGCAACAGTACCGAGAAGTGTGAAGGGCAAATAACATGGGAGGTAGGAAGGCTTCAGTCGACGATAGATTATGCACTGATGTCACATAGGATGTATGATAAGCTCAGGGAAATGCACATAGATGAAGGTGGCTCCAGAAGTCTGGGTAGTGATCACAAACGTATCAAGCTAAGTTTTGGAAGAGCAGTGAAAGTGGGAAGGAGACAAGATGAGCAACTACAGGAAAATTTTTATCCAGAAAGGCAAATTGAAATAGCCACTAAACAAATTGAGAAAGTAATCACGGAGGATAATAAGACAGTGTGGACATACACGAATCTAATTAGACTCGTTGAGATAGAGCTTGCTAAGACGCGTGACAAGTCGCCCCGGAAAAGAAGACACAAACCCAAAAGTTGGTGGGATGAGGAAGTTAAGAGAGCCATAGCAAAACGTCAAGAAGCCTCTAGGGAACACAGACATGCTAAGCAGCGGGGTGAACCGACAGATGATGTGGAAAGAAAATGGGCAACCTTTCTAAGCTGTAGAAGGGATGCATCCCTTCTGATCAATGAAAAGATTAGAAGGAAGGGAGCTCAGTGGCTGGCAGAAGTACATAAAAAAGATAGAAAGGCAGCTGCGAAATTTCGGAACCATCTAAACTCCCTAAGAGATGAGACGAGCCTAGAGCAGAACTTTATAACTACAGCCCAAGGTGCTAGGCTAGAAGGGGACGAAGCTATTGAATATATAAGAACAAGGGTGACAGAAAAATTTCAACAAAGAAGTACTTTATGCACCACAATAGACAAAGACGAATCAAGTGGTGCAATGGCTCCATTTTCACAACAAGAGTGGGAAAGGGCTGAGAAAAGGGTTCCTAGTAGTACATCAACAGGCCCAGATGGCATTCCAATTAGGCTGATAAAAACATTAGGTCCGAAGTCTAAGCAGGCTTTGAGAGAGGCAGTGAGTACAATAATAATCGATGGTGAAGTTCCCGATGGATGGAAACTTAGCAGGATGAGCATGATCTATAAAGGAAAGGGGGACGAAGCTGACATAAACAACTACCGTCCTATAACAGTGACATCAGTGGTCTACAGGCTGGCGATGCAGATTATAAAGGAAAGACTGCAGGCGTGGATAGAGGATGAGGGGGTGCTGGGGGAACTGCAGAATGGGTTTCGAAAACACAGGAGGTTGGAAGACAATCTGTTCTCACTGACGCAGTGCATCGAAATAGCAGAAAAAGAACACAGGCCCCTGTGGCTAGCATTTTTGGATATCAAGGGAGAGCGTACGATAGCGTGGTTCAAGAGGAATTGTGGGGAATACTGGACACACTAGGCGTGGAACATGTAGACACTAATCTTTTAAAGGGTGTCTATAAAGGTAACAAGGTAGTTATAAAGTGGGAAAAACAGGTATCCAAGCCTGCAGAGGTAAAACGGGGGCTTAGGCAGGGGTGCCCCCTGTCACCCTTATTATTCATGATGTACCTACAAGGATTAGAGGCAAAATTAGAGGGAAGTGGACTTGGCTTCAACCTCTCTTTAGTCAAACAAGGAAAACTTATTGATCAGGCACTACCGGCATTAATGTACGCAGATGATATAGTGCTAATGGCCAACAACAAGGAAGATTTGCAGAGATTGATGGACATCTGCGGTAATGAGGGAGATAGGTTAGATTTTATATTCAGTAAGGAAAAATCAGAGCTCATGATTTTCAATGACAACGAAGGTGGTGAGCTTAGAATACAGGAGTTCACGCTGGAGATAACAGATAAATACAAATATCTGGGCGTATGGAAAAGCAATGGGACCGAGTATCTGAGGGAACACGAAATATACGTGACGACTAAAGGTAACAGGAATGCAGCGTTAATGAAAACCAGGGCACTGTGGAATTTCAATAGGTATGATGTTGTAAAAGGAATATGGAAAGGGGTCACGGTTCCTGGTCTGACGTTAGGCAATGCGGTCTTGTGCATGAGATCAGAAGTTCAAGCAAGATTAGAAATTAAGCAACGTGGAATAGGTAGGCTTGCTTTAGGAGCTCACGGGAATACGCCAAATCAGGGAGTACAAGGTGATATGGGATGGACATCATTTGAGGGCAGGGAGGCTAGCAGCAAGATAAAATTTGAGAAGCGATTGAGAGAAATGGGGGAAGAGCGTTGGGCTAGGAAGGTTTTCAGCTACTTGTACATGAAGAATGTCGATACAAAATGGAGGAAGCGAACCAGGAAGTTGACTGGTAAATACTTAGAAAACAGCAGGTGGCCAAACCAAAAAGAACTATCGGTTAAGAAAAAAGTGAAGGAAACGGAGACTGACATGTGGAGAATGGGCATGATTAAGAAGTCCGCACTAGAGATCTATCGAACTTTTAAGCAGGAAATTGCCAAGGAAAGGATCTATGATAATACTCGGGGTAGTTCTCTACTGTTTGAGGCCAGGACGGGAGTACTGCGAACCAAGACATATCGGGCCAAATACGAAGGGCTCGACACAATATGCACTGCGTGTGGAGAGGAAGAAGAAACTGCCGAACACTTGATAATGTTCTGTAAAGGGCTTCACCCTATAGTTCAGGATGATGGCGCAGAGTTTTTCAAAGCACTGGGATTTAGGGACAGCGAGGGCAAAATAGACTTTAAGCGGGTAGACTTAACTAGAAGGAGGTTATCTGATTGGTGGCTAAAGTCAAGGCACGAGTGAAAATTAAACCCTTCACTGCGAAGTACGAATCCTCAACTTCATTATTTAAAGGAAAAAAAAGATAAATGTAATGGTTAGTTCACTAAGTATTACGGCTAGGTGGCGTTAGCCGCCGCCCGATCTAAAGGGTACAGCCACATCCATCCATCCATCCATCTATCGAATGTATGATGAAAAGATGCGAGATGGTGGTACTAGGAGTGCTGAATAGATGGACGAACGGACACATAGACAGATGCATGTATGGACGCATGAACGGACGCAGGGGCGGCTGCATGAACGAACGCAGGGACGGACGCACGAACAGACGCACGCACGGATGGGCTGATGATTGATTGATTTGTAGGGTTTAACGTCCCAAAACCACCATATGATTATGAGAGACGCCGTAGTGGAGGGCTCCAGAAATTTTGACCACCTGGGGTTCTTTAACGTGCAGCCAAATCTGAGTACACGGGCCTACAACATTTCCGCCTCCATCGAAAATGCAGCCGCCACAGCCGGGATTTGATCCCGTGACCTGCGGGTCAGCCGCCGACACGGTGTAAGAAGTAGTAGCTTAGGTGACTGAACGGCGCGCGCTGGGCGAGGGCCACTGCGGCACGCTTAGAGTTCTCCTTTCTCCGCTCGTCAAGAGAGGGCGCTAGAAACTTGTGCCCGCTCACTCGCTTCGCGCTCTCAGACAGCACTAGCCGTTTGCAGCTTTGTTCACGGCACGTTGTTGCTGCTCGCCGGGTGTTGTCAAAGCATTGTTCATTTGTCTGCCAGGTAGCTCCCAACCTTCGAACTTTTTCATGAGCCTGCATAATGGGAAAGTGCTTCGTACCGTTTTGTAACACCGGTTACAAGTCTTGCAAAGAAAAGTTCTCGCTTTTCAAGCCGCCGAACGATGAAGCAAGACTGGAAGCATGGAGACGAGCCATTCCTCGTAAGGACCGCGTGCTCCAAAGAACGGATCGCGTTTGTGAGAAGCATTTCGCTTCCCGTTTTATCCTGAAGACGTGGTCTGCGGGAATTGACGGCCATGTGCTGATGTCTGGAACAAGAAGAGCGGGCCTTTCAAAAGACGCTGTGCCGTCAATTTTCGAAGGGGCGCCAAGCTACCTGTCCAGAAAGATTAAAAGCCCTCGAAAGCAAGTGAAACGGCTAGCGCTTCCTGTGGCTGCTTCGGTGAGTAGCTGTAACAACAATAGCAGCAACTTGCCAACGACAGCTAGCCACATAGAAGTCTCCCCAGCGGACAATATGGAAACGTCGTCTGACGACAGCTGTTGTGTGACTAAGACTGGTGAGAGTAACTCATGTGACTCAGTGTTCGAACGGCTTTTCAGTGCAGTATCTTGCGTTAGCCTGCCACAGCCATCATGGGCGGCGCATCTCATCAACTTAGCTGGAGTGAGGGACGTCGTGTTTATTGACGCTGCGGTTGCGCATAGGACAAGCGACGGATCGTCGGTGCTGTTTAACAGGAAGGCTCTGCATGTCAAAAGCAACATGGAAGTCCAAGTCTACATCTTAGACAAGTTGATCGACTCTGCTGCAATAGGGGTAAGTCCCTTCGCCACATCTGCCCTTGAAGTTGAATCCATGCTCAAAGTTGTTGACGGCATAGATGTGTGTAGGGGAGGGCCTAGTTTAAAGGACTTCCCTGATGTGTCCCCTGAATGTGCCTTTGTGGACTGTCAAAAAAGCTGGAGACACAACAAATGTCTCTTGGTGACACCTGGAGGTGCTATCTGTCGCCTGTGTTCGGGCCTCGTTGACACCCTTAGAATACATGCTGATCGCCGAGCTGCGCGAGCCAAGCAGGGAATACCTCTCAAGCGTTTCAGGTTATCGGTGGTGCCCACCCAACAACAGAAGCTTTCTGCTTTGCGGCATGCACGATCAGCTGTTCAGCGGTCACGAGCACGACTGGCCAAGCGCAACAAGCTGTTATTGGAGCAGTTGCAAGCAGCGATGAAAGAGCTAACAGATTTGCAGGAGCAAGATATCAAGGAGAAGCTAAAGGGATTTGATATACCGCCAGCACAGCTTCTTTTGATAGAAGAATGTGTATCAGTCGCAAGGTGCGCATCAAAAACAAGCAGGCGATACACAGACGATTGGATCTTGTTGTGCCTCTTGCTGCACATACGGAGCCCGGCCACCTACTCTTTCTTGAGAAACAACGATATACTGCCTTTGCCGTGCGTTACCACAGTGCGAAAGTACATAAGCATGGTTGGTCCGAAGTGCGGTTTCGACGACAACTTCTTCAAAGCCCTCAAGATAAAAGTTGCCGGAAAGACCGCATTCCAGCGGCGGGGAATCCTGATCTTGGACGAAATTCAAGTAAGAAAGGAAATGGCTGTCAACTCGCAGACAATGACGTACACTGGCCTTGTTGATCAAGGAGAGAAAAATAATCAGAGCAAGGAACTCGCAGATCATGGCCTCGTCTTTGCATTTGCTCCGTTTGGTGAAACCTACCTACAGCCAGTAGCCGTGTTTGCGTCAAAAGGACCAACTAAGGGGACGCTGCTTTCGCAACTCCTGATCCAGTGCATCGTGCACCTAGAAAAAGCCGGCTTGTTCGTAGACGGAGTAGTGTGTGATGGTGCATCCACCAATCGCGCGATGTGGAAGCAGCTCGGCATTACTGGTGCACTTGGCCACGTCCGTAATTCCTTTGAGCACCCAATGGACAGCTCTAGAAATGTTTATGTGCTGTCTGATACGCCTCACATTTTCAAGTGCATCAGAAACAGGCTACTGGACAAGAAGGTTCTTAAAAAAGACGGCAAACTGATAAAATGGTCGTGCTACGATGCCCTGTACGTTGCAGACAACGAGAACAAAGCAGAGCTAAAGGTGTGCCCTAAAATAACATTCAACCACATCAACCCTTCCAAAATGCTGAGGATGAGGGTGAAGCTTGCCACGCAGATATTTAGCAACTCCGTAGCCAAAGGTATTCTTTTCTATGCAAAGAGAGGCGCGTCTCGTCTGACCAATGTTGAGCCGACGGTCGAGTTCACACTTTTTTAAATGACCTGTTTGACGCTTTAAACCGACGTTTTCCAGCAGAAGGCTTAAAACTAGAAGGCAGAGATTTTTGTGTTTTAGAATCTGCATCCGCGTGGCTGGACTCATGGGAGCAACAGGTCGTGAGCGGGGAAATTCATAAGGACCTTTTTCTGACGCAGTCGACTGCAGAAGGCCTACGCGTAACCCTGAAATCAGTGCGGGAGCTGTCAATTTACCTGCTGAAGGACTGTGACTTCAAGTATGTATTGACGGCGAAGATGAACCAAGACCCGCTGGAGCGCTTCTTTGGAATAATCAGGCAAGCTGGTGGGCAAAATGAGCACCCGACGTTTCCCACGTTCCTACAGCTGTACCGTATGCTCAGCTTATATTCTTTGGTAAAACCACCAAAGTTTGGGAATTGCACGCTGCCTGATAAAAGACAAGCAGCCGTTGTGACTTTGTCTGATATCAGGGAAATATATAAAGGTTCTGCCGCGCAACGCACAGGAAAGTTGGATGAACTAAAGCGAAAGCTTGACGGGCTCATCGACGAAGGAAGCTGGGAGTGCGATGATGTCTTCGATTTCGACGACCCTGACACAGACGCAACAGTAGTTGACTGCATTGTCTACTACGTTACAGGTTTTGTGTCCAGAAAACTTCGCAATGGAACAACCTGTTCCATTTGCAAGAACGCTCTTCAAGGAAAACAAGGTCTCGCAAGCGTGCCCGAAGCTGATCTCGTGAACTGTAAAACCCGGGGCTGGCTCACGCATCCAAATATGCACCTCTTTGACTTTTTCAAGTACACCGAGGAACAGTTTGCCAAGTATGCAGGGGACAGGGATGCATACGACAAAACTACTGATGCCGTGTTGGAGAATTTCCACTTCACATTTCCTTGCGGTACGCACAAAGAAGAAATGCTTGCGAAGTTGCTACACTACTATATCTGCCTACGTATGCGTCAGTACTGTAGGCAATTGAAGAATAGACATGAAAAAAGAGCCACGACTTGCGAAAAATGGCAAAGCTTGTGTGAGCACGACCGCTACACGGACTCAATGCGACTTTCTTTGCTTATATGCGTTTCATGAACTTCTTTTATCGGACATATTGTGTGTCCTCTTGTGTGATCGATTTCATGTCTGAAAATTCTAAAAGTCAGTAAATAAATGGTATATGTGTCCTGATGTGAAGTTATGCTACGTATTGTCACGTAGTGATGACGGCAGTCCGACGGTCAGGAAGAGAACCAAAACGCTTCTAAAAGAAAGTGTTCATTAGGCGGACTAGCGCCAACTAAGAACCGTACAACTCGGGGCCGGCGACAGCAACAAACGTGCACGGCGGTCGTCGAAGAACAGAGTGCTTGGTGCTTTAGGCCGTGCTCAATTTAAAAGCCGTAAAAAACTTTCGAGATAAGCGCCCGCAAGTAACGACAAGAATGTGGAACAATGTCGAAGACACTGTTCCAGTTTCTTGTAGTTACTTTTAGGACATCTCGTATCGCGCACAAAAGTGATAAAGTCTTGTGGCGGTAACTTTCAACGCGAACGATCCATGGCCTATCCCCCGAGGTGCGTTGCACCATAGGTCAGAGGAACACGTACAAAACAAACAGTACAAAGCTTTCGCGGCAATATAAGCGGAATAGCAAGGAGAGATGCCCCTGGCTTTTGAACCAGTGGCGCCAGGTACAGCTGATGAAAAAACAGCACATACGTCACTAAAAAAAAAACAAAAAAAAAACGTTAAGTTGTGTAATCATGCGATTGCGACAAAGCGTGGTCGCACCAGAACCTGTTCCATGATGCCATAGCTTAATGTCGATTCCAACGTACTGCTCAGGCCTCGGTTTACGTTATTAAGAAAAATTAATCAGTTATATGCAGTCTCCAGCCAAAGTGAACCGCACATCGCCAATCGTTCCTGGGCAACCCATTGTGAACAATAAGTCAACGACTAGGCCTCATAATACGTAAAAACCGCTCGTAGGTCCTTGACAGCGCTTCGGTTGCCCTCGGCAGAGCGGTTCTACACCGCGAACGGGACGCAAGCGCACGGCATGCGGGAGGCAGAGCCAAAGGGCATTAGAGTGCCTCGATGCGCGCGAGCGCGCGGGCATCAAGGCACCCTAAAGGGCATTAGTTTCGCGCGCCATCTGTTGGCGCTATCTGGAAGCAGAACCTTACCGCGGCGCGCCCAGCGAGCGCGCTCGCTCACCTAAGCTACTTCTTACACCGTGGCCGCCGAGTACCTTAGCCACTAGACCACCGTGGCGGGGCGGGCTGATGGACGCATGGACGGTCACACTGACGGACGCATGGACGGACGGAAGCAAGAACGAATGGACGGACGAATTCTTCGCCCCACTCTCCATCATTCACTCCGTGGATATGCTGCCATTTTTTTTAATTGGTTGTAGCATTGGAAGGGCCACTCGTTACGCCATTCGCATTGTGCGATGACTCGTTGTTTTTTCGCTCTCCTAAATCGCTTTATATGTCGTATAAGGGCCAAACCTCATAAGCGCGAAAATGCACGCGACAGCGACGAGCGAAGCTATGAGCGACGAAACAGGGCCTTCGCGCGACGTTTCGCGTGCTCGTTTTCGCGCGATCGCTCGGTTCTCCAGATTTGGAAACCGTCGCTCGTCGCCCGGAAGTGCTGGGCTCAAGCAGCCAATAGCGAAAAACCGGAAAAGACAAAGACGACAGCTGCACGTGACCCTGCCCGAGTCACGTATGCGCAACAAAAAATAACGCAATGTTTATTACGTATGTGCATTTAAAAAAGTGCTGCAAGGCAATAATAAACACTTTCCGTTCCATTACAAAACAATATATCTTATTTTTAAATTGCATACCGCTCGCCACGCGGTTTTCTTGGTGCGAGTAGACGGCCTCATGCTCACTCATGCCAGCAACAGTGGAATTCGCTCGCCGAAGCCGTCGCGTGAATGAGGTTTGCCTGCGCTAGCGACTGATCGCGCGAAGCCGATCTACGTCGCGTCGCTTGTCGCTGTCGCGTGCATTTTCGCGTTTATGTGGTTTGGCCTTAAATGCGATTGCTTTCCGGACATCAATCCCGCCTAAGGCAAGTTTGCCAACAAGTCTAAAGCACCGGCGTAGCTCAGTGGTGACTCTGTTTCTGGACACCGACTCGTTGCGACGCAACATGTCGTGCTCCGTTGGAGCGGTTGAATCGGCCGAATCAGGCCGCGGTAACAGGAACGCTGTAATAGAAAATGACGAGTGCTGTTTGATTCTGCCCACTCTGCCCAGTAGACGCTCTTTCTAAACACTGTTTTCATGCATGGTGATATTCGAGCAAAGCCTTCTTGAGTGGAAGAATTCAGACACGTTCGACCACCTGCGTCTGCTCCCTGAAGTAGTCTCCTTGGGTGCCTACCAGATTAACCACGTTTAGGCAGTAACATCAGAAATGACGAAGGGACCTAAAGACTTCTTGCAAACAGCGACGTTAAAGTGAAAGGTTGACATTCTGTCGTCATTCAACCGAAAAGGAAGGATCTTCGTATCAAAGTCCACTGGCTCCTGTACAACACAGCTGATGATAACGTGAAGGCGGCATTTCTGCCCTGTGGCCGTGTCACAGACATCACTCCTGAGCGATGGCGTGTGATTGTAGTTACGGATAAAAGGTCAACGACGAGAACCGTTACTCAGAAGCTCAAAATGACGTTAACGTTGAGGATATTCTCCATCGATTGCGAGTTGCTGGTGAACAGGTCCTTGTGGTCCTCCCGGGTTGAGCTGCACTGTGCCTGCGATGTGGAAATACTGGCCATATTCGCCGAGATTTTCATTTACCATGGTGAGGACAGCACTGACGGTACGGTCATGAAGATGCGGTCTGCGCTCCGACGTATGCCGGTGTTACTGCACCTGCGTGGACGACGGCGAGTGATGACACTGCAGAGCTCATCATGGACGATTGCCGAGGATGTCACAGGCAGCACACCGACGCCTGCAATGACAGAAGACACCGAGGGACGTGCCGCTAGCGTCTCCTTTACTTCCCAAGCAGAACAAAAAGTTTGCAGATCGCACGTGCAGTGGGAATCGATGATATGCGAAGCACGAACGAGAAAGGTAGATATGTCACTTTAAAATCAGCACAACGTTACAAGGTGGAAGTAAATTATGCCTTGCATGACTTCCGTATCACGATTACCATTTTGGGATCTGTAGTTTACCTTCGTCATCTATTCACGTCACATGATACCAAATCTAGTATATGTGGAGCTATTAAAATGCCAGCGAGCATGCTATGAGCGTGGTATGTTGTGATCTTCTTACATGGCACGCGTTTCAAGGTTATCATACTTGCACTAGTCATATAATTCTTCATTCATTGACGTCACGTAAGACTAAACTTCGTACGTCGGCGCGGCCCGACGGAAACGGCGCGAAACGACATGCTGCTTTCGTGCTGATCCGTTACCCAGACCACACTGCGTCTCCCTCTTTTCGTGCCGAAAAATGCCGGACGTGCTGAAACGCGCATGCCTTAAAGCAACGCAGCGCGGCGTGCGCCAGCGAGTATATGGCAGGACCGGTGCCTGGCGTGGCAACGCAGGCGTGACGCAACAAAATGAACGCCGGTGAGCACGCGCACCGCGTCACGTCGAAATGTATGGGCGCCTTGAGTGTGGCATGTAGTCATGTTGGTACATGACATGCATCTCAAGATTGTCATGTTTGCACCAGTCACATAGCTTCGTAATATTTACCTACCGTATTACCCAATTTGGTAAACGTGACGTTAACAAAACAGCCGCGAGCCCATCACAAGCGTGGCATGTAGCCATGTTGTTACATGAAACGCATGTCATTATTCTCATTTTAGGGTGTGTCACTTGTGTTCGCCATGCAATCCTGTCATGGAATACCAGTTTTGCAACATACCTTGTGAATGAAACCACAGCAAGAGCTGGAGGACTATGAAATGTAAATTATAACATTCATAGCATACATGTGATGATTTTCATGTTATTACTAGTCAAATATGTTTTCCATACAGTCATGTTATGACATACCAAGTTTGGTATCGATACCATAATCGAAACGGCCAGGAAAGCTGAAAATCGTAGGCGGCTAGATAGATAGATAGATAGATAGATAGATAGATAGATAGATAGATAGATAGATAGATAGATAGATAGATAGATAGATAGATAGATAGATAGATAGATAGATAGATAGATAGATAGATAGATAGATAGATAGATAGATAGATAGATAGATAGATAGATAGATAGATAGATAGATAGATAGATAGATAGATAGATAGATAGATAGATAGATAGATACGCTCCAAGTCGCCGAAGTTCGCTAAGAAATGCTTCGCATTTAAAAGTCGCCGAAGTGCGCTAAGAAATGTTTCGCATTTAAAAGAGCACATGGTAATGCATAATGAACATTGGGCAAACCTTGACGCTGGTGGCAGCGATGCCGACAGCAGAAGCAAGCAAGGTAATAGAGGACGCGACCGGAGAAAATTTCCACATGTATTGATGGAAGCTTGCAGCGGCACAACAGGCAAACAAGCACGAGAATACGTGGAAGACAGCGGCGTTGCAGGAGACGCTGGCGCCGACAAGCCACCATCTTAAGCACTACCACCGCTCCGATTGGCGTCGTGCTTGCGGTCTACTATCCCGCCGGACAGGCATTCGGCGGTGTCCTTGTGTTCGTAGCATCGAGGGTGCGTACACTGATGGAAAACGAGGCGAGTGGCTTGCAGGCTCAGCTGCACTCACTGTGTGGCGCAGGTGAGCATCGTGCTCCCAATCTAAGTCGACCGCATACCACGGCTATGAAAAGCTTTTTCCGTTTTGCTTCACTTAACGTTCGGGGTCTCGTTAGCAGAAAGAAACAGTATCAACTGTATCGACTAGTTGTAGAGCTAGCGGGATGTCGACGTTATAGCCGTACAGGAAACCAAAGTTGAAGGAGAGCAAGAGACTGGGTGCATGGTACGGCATTATAGTTCACGGTTAAGTGTTTGTATAAGTCATGCCATTGGTTTCTCAGCCGGCTGTGCCTTATTAGTGAGCCAGTTAGAGGGGCTGGTCGTGTAGTATGTTACGTCTAGTTTATCAGGGAGGTTATTAGTATGTGATTTCCGGCACCTATTTTATCTAAATGGCACGTAACGCCTGTGTATGCACCTAATGCCCATTCCGAAAGGTGTGATATCGTCCAATCTACAGGTTTTCCCGCTCACTTTATTCCAAGTGCCAGCCTAAATAATCTGCACGCCATTGAAATAATCTGAGCGCCGAGCTATTTAATCCATGTGCCAAACATTTAATACAAGCGCCAACATATTTAATCCAAGCGCCAACTCACTCAGGCCGTGTGCGATCGAGTTTATTCCAAGTGCCACCGTGTTTAATCCGATTGCCAATGACATTACTTCAGGTGCCAGTCAGTTTAATCCATGCGCTAGAAACACACAGTTAGCCACTATATATAGTATAAATGTCAGAATAACGTAAACATGGCGTCACAGCAAGAACTTTTCCCTCGGCTATACTTGGTAGCGCTTATGAAATGAAGTGCGCAGTGCGACTTCCCCTTAACATTTTGGTGTCATAGCTTCAAAATAAAAAAAACAGTCAGTATTAATTGCATGTATGGGTACTTAAATGTATTTGCTCATAGAGTCCATGTTAGTCTTTATTGCATTGCTACTGCTTCATTCCGGTTAACCATCTACAGCATCGCATATGCATAGATTCGTGTCGTCTGCTCAGCAGACGGCACTTGGCTACTTATACGCTGAGGCTACCGCAGTCGTCTGCTCAGCCCAGGGAGAACAGTGACCGACAGATGATATTCACTCGTTCTTAAAATCAGAAATAACCACTTAAAAATACCAAACTTGCATTTATTCGGGTTCATGTGGAAATAAGTTGTTATAAAAGCATCAAAGTAGATACTCCGGTTCTCATGTAACAGACGACGCTTAGTGTAGCTGAAGCGTGTTTACGTGAAACGTGTGTTTTCATACGGGAACATCTGCAGACGGAGAGACAGCTTTGCTTGAAGTCATGGCTGGACACAAACGAGGACCACACTTTAAGATCCCCGACGAACCTCGTCGAAAAAACAGCAGAGTATCGGTGGTCGACAGGGCTAGAATTGGGGACGTTTACAGGCGTGGCGGTGACTTAAAGCAACTGGCCGACGCTCTAGCCATCAACATTAAAACACCAAGATCGATTGCCGCTACCGACAGAGAAACATCAAAGCATGGGGGGGGTTCAAAAAGGAAGTTTAGAGATGACGTCGTGAGTACTTTGAGACGAATTGTCGACGAAAACTGTACATTTACATTGAAGCAAATAAAGGAGGCCCTGGAGAAAGAAATGCCAGGAGTAACAATCAGTGCAAGCACAGTCGACCACTTGCTGGATGCCCACTGCTACTCGGTGAAGCTAGTGATGCAGAGGCCCACAGATCGCAACCGTGACATATCAAGCACAGCCGCATGCTGTACGCCCAATGGCTGCAGTCTGGTGGACCGCGTGTTTGCCGCTTCTATTTGGATGAGACTAACTTCAATATCTGGTATTCCAGGAACTTCGGCAGGGCAGCTAAAGGACAACCAGCTGTGCACATGACCACAACGACAAAGGGAGTGAACTTGAACATTATAGCATGCATGTCCGCAAATGGAGTCGTTCACTGGACTGTGGTGGACAAAGTTCTTTGGGTTGTTTTTAATGACTTCCTCAGTGATGTTTCGGCTCGCGTAGAACGTGATGAGCCAAATACCGAAGCTGTATTCCTTTTTGATAATGCACCTGCTCACGCTCGAGCAGAACAGCGGCTTTGGCTAACTCCACACTTTAAGCAAAAACTATCCGAGTTTGGGGTTTTTCCGGTTCATGACCTCTGAAAACTCTCTCGCGTTTGAAATTACTACCTCGTGTAGGAGTAAAAGATGGTACATGACATAGTTTTACCACCACCTCTCAGGCAAGTAGTAAAAGGATGTCAAAATCCAGTTTTACCACGTAGGGAGTTTTCTATCAGGTGATTTTCAACCTGCGTTTAGAGTTTATTACCACGTGACTGCAAGGTGCAGCTGCTTCGGCGGCTTTTGCCCCATACCCCCCTTCGGCGCTCTCAGTGAATACTGAAGGTACGCGAGGCCCACAGATGTTTTTTTGTTTGTTTTTTTTCATCGCCGTGCCTCAGGACTGACCTTGAGCCAACGCACTTTTACTGGAACTGGGGGCAGCATAAGCACAACAAGCGAGGACAGCATTCTGTGAACGAAAAAAAAAGAGAAAAAGACGGGGGGAGGGGGGGGCTCTCAAAAAAGAAAAAAAAGAAAGAAAATCTAACGTGGTTGCTTGGGCGAGTTGGTACGACATGATTCACATAAAAAACAGCGCCAATAACGAGAGACTAGAAAAAGAAGGAGACAGACAGCGGCACTGAACTTACAACAAGATTTATTTGCCAGAACCGCACAATATATACTTGGTCAGTATCTAACAAAAAAAAAATACAAAACAAACAAAACAGAATCCATCTAACAACCACATAGTCATCTTCACAACGCACCATGAGCAGCACGTGTGCTAACGTGCCGAAGGAAATCTATTTCTTTTAATGATAGCGCAATCGAAGGCCTATGTGGTTGTTAGATGGATTCTGTTTTGTTTGTTTTGTATTTTCTTTTTTCGTTAGATACTGACCAAGTATATATTGTGCGGTTCTGGCAAATAAATCTTGTTGTAAGTTCAGTGCCGCTGTCTGTCTCCTTCTTTTTCTAGTCTCTCGTTATTGGCGCTGTTTTTTATGTGAAAGAAAATCTGCTGTGGAAAGTTGTCCTGCATATTTTCGCAAAATGTTGGCTTTTGCTCGGCGGTGGCCTTGGAGACAGACGGTGCAAGAAGCTCGGTATCTGTGTGTCTGGTTAGGCTGATGGATCTCACGTGTTTCCTACATCATCGAGCGCCTCCGAACCTGCATGTCGCGGATATCTCGCTTCCGAGCCGACTCGCGAAGATCTGCCAGTGCTAACAAAATCAATCTGGTGTCATCGTTCGTGCTTGCCTACTGGAGAAGCAATAAGCAAAATGCTTCACTCTGTCGTCGGCACCGAGCCGCGGCCGCCAGTGACCAGTGGGAGTGTGTCGCCGGGGCAAGTGAAAGAAGCATCGCATATATTTTGTTCCACAGTAGGCGATGTCTGCATGAGTAAAGTGCTGCCCGAATTGCCCACCTCATGCACCAACTGTTCTCAAACATGTAGCATGAAGCCGATAAGAGGCAGACGGAGCCAACAAGCGGCTGCCGGTGAGCACGAAGAAAACCAGGACCTGCTCGGACGGTGGTCTTTCGTTGGAAGTATGCATACACCGCCGCGTCCCCGTAAGATAGCGGTCACGTGTTCATTTATGTCTGAAATGATGACGAAATTCGCACAGGATATGTGTTCTGTGGTCGCCAGCTGTGTGTCATCGGATAGCCGTGCTCCTCGAAAAGGCGTAGTACGCCATCGGTAAGAAGCTTGTGTGCAGGCAGGCGTGCACCGCTCCTCTACGCCCGTTGTGCTGAATACGTGCTGCTACAGTGTTTGTGCACCGTCGCTTAATGAAAATCATTGAGCTACCTTGGTTTGTGCGTACTTAGGTATATCTTATGGACTTGTGCATCAGCAGTGCTAACACGCGTGGGGCCAGGAGTCCGGTGTGCCAAGTAATTATTAGATAATCAAAAAGTGAGATCGTGGAGATTTAAAATAAAAGGTCGGTGTGACATTTAGTGCCCTGCAGCCCACTTTAAGCTTACGCTTGCACCTTTAACCGTTTTTGTTAATCGATGCAGAAAAAGAGCTCTCGCCCCGCCGCGGTGGTCTAGTGGCTAAGGCACTCGGCTGCTGACCCGCAGGTCGCGGGTTCGAATCCCGGCTGTGGTGGCTGCATTTCTGATGGAAGCGGAAATGTTGTAGGCCCGTGTACTCAGATTTGGGTGCACGTTAAAGAACCCCAGGTGGTCAAAATTTCCGGAGCTCTCCACTACGGCGTCTCCCATAATCATATGGTGGTTTTGGGACGTTAAACCCCACAAATCCAATCCAAATCCAAAAAGAGCTCTCGTACCGGTACTACACGGCCGGTCAAAAAGTCGTGCCTGTATATACTGGATTGTCGAAGTGTAGTCAAGCAGCGCGTGCAGTCTGTTCGAGTCATGTATTATTCTGCATTTGTTGTGTGTGCATGTTTGTATGTGAATCTATGTGTCACGAATTCTGCCGTTTAATAAATTCAATTCATTCTGCAATTTAATAAATTTTTTGACTCTGGGCGAATGAACCCGTCAATTTTTATTTTTTTACCACCGGAAGTATCTCCCAGAAATCACCTCAAAAACCTTGTGAAGGCAGTAAAAATTTACTCTCTCTATACTCGCTGAAAACCTCACTGGGGTAAATAATTACTACTCTCCCTACGTTCAAAAACTCAGTTAGCACGAGAGTAAATTGTTACTTCGGTAGTAGGTGGTAAAAAACACCCAGGAAAGGTAGTGCGCTAGAGGACAAATGGTTTACCCAGTTTTTGAGGTTATTTCAGGTCCTTTTTGTTTAGTGTGCATGCACTCTATTAAGCGCCTGCCAGCGTACAGTCCCTTCTTTAACCCCATAGAAGAAGCCTTTTCGAAATTCAAGTCACACGTGAAGGCCTACCTGAGCGAACGTCGTAATTTAGTTTTAGTGACACCGCAAGGCATGACGAAAAAGGAGCACAGGCGTTCTTTGCTGCTGGATGCGGCTCGCCACTCCATGCAACAAATACAGCGCGTGGACTGCGCGGCCTGTGATCGGCACAATTTCTCTTTCGTTCCTGCCGCTTTGCGTGAAGATGACTTGTGAACATCCGTCTCCGAGCCCTATGAGACAGTTCTGTTTTAGTGAATACATTAACCTGTGCCTATGTTGCATTTCTAGAATAATTAGTAGTAATCCCTCTTGTTTTTCTGTATATGTATATGTATGTATGTGTACACACACACTCACACACACAAACACACACACACACACGCACACACACACACACACACATATATATACATATATATATATATATATATATATATATATATATATATATATATATATATATATATATATATATATATATATATATATATATATGTGTGTGTGTGTGTGTGTGTGTGTGTGTGTGTGTGTGTGTGTGTGTGTGTGTGTGTGTGCGTTCGTGCGTGCGTGTGTGTGTGTGTGTGTGCAGAGATAGAGAGGGGGGACAGAACAAATAATTTATTGATTGCACTGAATCCGCAAGCTTCCAATGTGCGATGAGAGGCATAATGCCACGCAAAAAAAAACACGTACTCAAAAAAAAAGAAAGCTAGGCCCAAGGTCAGTTGCGTGTTATTATCATTTTGTTTCCTCTGCGTTCGTTTCATCGCATTCGTCACAAAACTAACAAGTACGTCACAAAACTAACAAGCTAAACGAACAATCAGTACTGTTCGTATCATTGGAGACATTTAACTTTGTTTAAATAAAAAAATAAGAGCATACAATAATGTAAAATAAAACATCTATTGCCACTTCAGGATGATCAGTTTACGTTTTATGTTCACTACAGGAAAAAAAACATATTGCAAATGTCTCTATTTCACAGTGCGTGCCGCGCGACGGCTTCCTAATTTCTTGATTATGTAGCTGTCTTTGACCCATCACTGCCTGCGACCATGCTTTTAATCTTTTAGTATGCGTTCCGGCACTCCAATAAACATAGTGTGTCGTTCGCATTACATGACCTGTCCTGGTCATGTAATGTTGTAATGTGTACCAAAGCCAATTATGAGCTTCAGTGACGGATACTGAATTTCTTTGCACTGTAAAATATTCAGTAATATGTTCCTGCGTTTTTTTTTCATTAAATATATTTCACCTGGGCCAAGCATTCATTAAACAAACTTGCGCATAGCGAAGTATAAGCGCTCTAAACTTGGCTTAAGCACTCTAAATACTTGGCTTAAGCACTCTTAAGCACTTGGCTTAAGCACTCTCAAAAATAAGCACTCTAAACAACGGCAGTAATTTTTTCAAGAATACTATCAGCGAATACAAATATTAATGATTGATTCTACCTTCCGACTATTGTCTTTTATACTGTAGGAACTACATTTCAATTGCACTGCCGTTTTTACGCCCCGTATTCTGGTTTTTGTGCATGAATTAAACTGACTTGTACCTGAAATAAAGTCATTGACAATTGGATTAAACACGGTGGCACTTGGATTAAACTCAATGGCACGCGGTCTGAGTGAGTTGGCGCTTGGATTTAATATGTTGGCGCTTGGATTTAATATGTTGGCACATAGATTAAATAGCTCGGCGTTCAGATTATTTCAATGGCGTGCAGATTATTTAAGCTGGCACTTGGATTAAAGTAAGCGGGAAAACCTGTAGATATTGCGATACAGACAGGCAGGTTGTGATAATGGGAGCCTTTGAATGTTTGCTTTCTGCCCATGACAAGGCCAGCAATGCACCGTATAGAAATCCGAGTGCGGCAGCTTTTAGCAATAATATAGACCAATACAGCCTTGAATATGTGGCGGAATGTCTGTATGCGGGGCAAAGCATTCATTTTGCACTCTTTCAAAATTCCAGTCACGGTCGTCTGGACAGAGCTTATGTAACGGCGTATATAATACCAATGTGTTACAAATACGTTGTAGAACCAGTCTTTTTCACGGATCACTGCCTAATCAGCTTTGATATTCGTTGTGGCGGTGCTAGACAAAGGTAGTTTTCTGCGGACCTTTGAAAGGTGAACTCGCAGCTACTGGAGGAGGACCTTTTTAAAAAGAAGGTACTAGAACATGTCAGCGAAATTAACGGAAGCAGCGAAATACCTGTCGATGCTCAGTGGGAATACTTTAAAGTGATATTAAGATGCTGGCAGTGGAAAGACTCTGTGTAATAAACGAGAGAAGTGAAAGAAGGAAGAATTACTAAAAGATAATTTCGCTGCATTGCTATAAGAAGAAGCAAAATCACCAGTAACATTCACGGAAGATATTTGCAAGGCTAGGCATCAGCTGGATGTTTCTTACATTGATTGTTATGGGGGCCAATAACTCGAGCTCACGCTGAAAAATTGTTGGTGGTGAAGCACCAACAAAATGGTCACTGGGTTAAAAGAAGAGATTTGCCCGCAAAAATACCTGAGTACCATAGCAAAAAACATCACAAAGGTTTTGTTTACACAGATAATAAGAGAATAGAAAACGTTCATTTAACAACTATCGGAATCTGTTTAAGCAATCGGAGGTTGACATAGGAATGTTTAGGGAGAAACTTTTACCTTTGATGTCAAAAAGGCCCAAAATTTCGTTGTAGAACTGGAACTGCCGATTTCAAATTGGAAGTCGAAAGAGCCAGCGAACGGCTAAACTGAGTAAAGTCACCTGGGCCATATGCGTTGAGCGCCACCTTTCACAAAACGTTTAGGTCCGATTTTTCTCCAACTTTTACTTGCCTTGGATTTTGTAAACGTAGGCTGCCTTATCAAAGAGGGAGTGGCTGCGGCATATAAGGGTTGTACAACGCGACTAATCACTAAGTTGGTGAAGGTATGCATTACCTTTCAACACTCCATGCGTCAGGGCTGCCCTCTTTCACCATTGCTGTTCAGTTTGCTTTTAGAGTCTTTCTGTGTGAGTGCGATAAACAACAGGGTTATCCGGGGATTCAAACTGCATGAGAATGAAGTATGATTACCTGCATATGCTGTTGGTGTGGCAGATTTTGTTCTGATCGCGACAGTGTTAACAAAGTAGTCCATATTGCGAAATAGTTTTGTACGGCCAGTGGCAGTTCTGTAACCTGAGAAAAATGCTGGGATATTGGCATGAAGATTGGCCTTCCACTTGAGACGTTTTTGTCAACATGCCATAGGTGAATCAGCCTGAGAAATACTTGGGTGTACCACTGGAATTTTATCGTGACAGTGAGCCATACTTTCGGTGACAAGCCACTGAAATGCGTGAAAAAGTGAAGAATGTTAGAGGATGTGAATTCTCGATTTTCACGCGGGCCACCATATGCAATATTTCTTTGTCTCTAAACTCTGGTACACGTTTTAGGTTTTACATTTCTGGCGTATAATTGTGCAGAAGCTGCACTATGTGTTTACAGTATTTAAAAGGGGATCAGTGTGGGAACAGTCTGGTCGCAATAATCAGTTCGTCGTGTTCGGTTCGGTGGTCTCAGTGTGTCACATTTGTTTTTAAGACAAGTCATTAGTCGTTTAATGTTTTTGCGAGACACCAGAGACCCATTTCTACGTGCACTTATTCAGCTGAGGCTTGAAAAAGTACTAACTTCACTCGTTGTCGCTTCGGATTATCTGCAGGGGGCTCTTTATGGTTATCTAAAACAAGCAGTCGGTGCATGCAATTTTTGTTGGCACGTTTCTCCAGCGAATATGTAGGAGTAGTAACACGAAAAGGGTTGTATAGAGACCTTATCCACATTTTTTTTACCGGTACTACTTTACGGGAGTTTGTAGCCTTCTGAACGTGGCCAAACTGTACGGGCCTGAATCAAAATGGCTGTTCTATTAACTTCAAAATCATTAACTGCCACAGCTCCATACAGGGACTCTATCTGTTAAATCTTTAATGTAAAAAATGGGACTGTTTATACTGTGAAAACACACTGTTTTTTTCTGTCGTAAACCTGAATCCATCGAACATGTCTTTCAGGATTGTTGGGAAGGGGTGTTCTTCTGGGACATTCTGCAAAGAACTATCCAAAAAGATTAACCAATTGATGTCTATAGGACCAGGTTTTTACCAGTTAATGAAGACGATTGAGCCTGTTATGACACTGATGTGTTGCTCGGCCTCCACAGTATTTGGAAAAAGTACGTGGCAGTCTGTAATGCCGACATCAATACACTGCCCATTCGTGAATATTTCCGTCAAACGATCATGAAGTTTATTGAAGAGTGTAAAACTAAAGACCCGATTCCACAGTGGCTCAAATATATTCAGCCACTGTCCGTATAAAGGAATTCTAGTCACTATGTAAACATTTTGTTTCTTACTGACTGTATTATTATTGTATGAGGTACAACAATAGTTAAGGAAGAAAAAAGTGGCGTAGCTCCGTGGTGGAATACTGGGCTGGCACCCAACGGACCCGCATTCGAGCCCCACTGTGTCATTGATGCTATTTTCATTGGTGCTATTTATTTTGTAATTTTGCGCGATGTGGTACCGGACGCTGGCGGCGGCGCCGGCAGCGGACAACTGCGCGTGACCAGAGTTGTGGCCTCATAACAGCTTTCGCTGTAATATTGCTGTAATACTGCGTGGTACGAGCTTCCTTTGCCAACGGGCGTCAGAATATGTGATTTTCATAATGGCTCCGTGGTTGAAAGCCGGTACCCCACTACAAAATGCGCACATTCTAGTGCACCTGTTCCCTTAAGATCACGTAGTGGGTGCATAGCAAATTCGAAAAGATTTCATGCACTAAGTTCTGAAAGTCCAACTCCTCAAGGCAAAGCTTTAGCGTCCTCTAATTTTTGCACACTTTATTCCTAATTTTTGATGAAACAAAAACAACAATAAGAAACAAATGTTACAATTAGGAAAAACGTAGTTATTGAAAAGTATTTTCACCCACCAACTATAACCGTCATCAGGTTTCCTCACGTTTCCTTCTTGAAAACCCGGCTTCTATCACTTTCTCTTAGAAATGCAATATTACACGTATAGTCTGCACGCCGTTCACAATAGGGAAGTGCCGGCAGATTGGTTATAACGCAAAGTGCGCAACATAGACATTGATTATAGTTCTGTGGCTGAACTACACAAATAATTGATTTCTATTTTACTTAAATTTTGCATAAAAGCAATAGCAGATCGTACAGTAACATCTGTCACCTCTTTTTTTTTTGTCAATTTACATAGCTCTAAATTTATTACGATGAAATTCATTGTTATTGACTAAAAGAGTGCGGCGAAACTGTGCCGGGTCGGTATTCTGGTGCTCCACTGATCATTGTGGCTGGCTAGGCTTAGTCGAGCAGAGCCAGCTGGATCTTTTGGTTTTTGCTGGTGAGCCAAGCCTCTCACTGTGTTTTTACAAGGGCTGTCCCCAAAAGAGGCCAATTGATAGTCTGAGGTCACGGTACACAACCATGCGTAATGTGTGCAAAAGTAGGCCGAACTCCACACCACGGAGAACTGCGCGCATATATATTGCGATTTATGCGTCATTTTCTGAGAAAGGGTACGTGTCTGCTTCTACAAGATGCCTATCTCGTACCTGTTCATAGATAAGTTTAAATAGTGTTCGAATCAATCGTTCTAAAATAATTTGTTGACAGGGTTTCTTTTTATTTGTCACCCAGAACACATAGACAGCCTCAATACAATTGTAGTACTCTTCAGCGTTGAATATTGTATATTGTGAGCGCATGAAACTTCTTTGATTATGCCCCTTCTACCTGCAACATGTCACTTTTTTATCAGCATCAAGTGCTTGTATATAAAAATTGTAAACTTGATGTATACCACTTGATGTAATAGTTTGAGGTTACTAAGGCGCAATAACGGAAAGACATCTACAAGTAATCATCATTAGCGTGTATTTTTGCAGCATTTTGTCTCCAAGCGGCTTGCTATCGCAAAGTGGGATATACAGTCCACATGACTACGGCATTATACATCTGCAGCTAAGATATTTTCAGTCATACTTGTCTTTTTACTCCGCATACCTTTTCATGTAGGTATGTGGGGAAAACAAACAAAAGCCTCAGAAAGGGCCATCTAGCAGCATGGTGCAAAACTCGTCAAGTGCTCACAAATTCTCCTAACATGCGTCATCCCCTTACGCTGCATATGATACGTCATAAATTACTGATACAATTGATCTGCCAAAACGAACATTTTAACCATATTTTTGTTGCTATGTTATATTGATGGAACATGAAAGGCGAAAGAAGGAACATGTACAAGTGAGCAGTAAATTATCGTTTCAATAATGATTACTTTTGGCGTTTAACGTCCTGAAACTACGATGTGATTATGAGAGACACCATGGTGCAGCTAGGGCTCAGGAAACTTGTACCGCCTAGTGCTCTCTAATGCACTCTTGAATCGAGTTACACTGGTGACGGTGCGTCGTCCTCGATCAAGATAATATGTTTGTGTCCTTTGACGTGAAATAGCTTTTTACCAGTGTGCCAGCCGAACCAGCTGTGGACGTGTTCAAGACAGCTCTGGAATCCGATGCAAATCTATAGAAGAAAGATTACCAGTCAATGTACTGCACATAGTTTACAGTTGTGTTTGTCAAACATATATTTTACCTTCGAATACAAGTTGTACACACTGATCCATGGTACGGCTATGACTGCTTCTATATCTGTGAGCACTGCTAATTTGACTGTGTAAGTGATTGAAATTCGAGCGCTATCCTTATTCAGCCTTGAACTACATTTTCGCATCGTTCAGCGAGAGGCAGCTTGGGCGTTCATTTAAGACCTGAAGAGCTTGGGAGCAGCAATTCAGAGAAAGAAGTAGAAGGCAAGCCCCCATTACTTGGAATGCTCATTGAAAGGAGAGAGCCTCATTTGTCGTTTGGCATGCTTAGAAAGCCGGCCCACATGGGTCATTACTTGCATTTTTATAGCGTGAAACCTTACTCTCACAAAAGGGCCGTGGTTTTTACACTTCTACAACACGCGCAGCAAATCTCTGCAAGAAAAGGAGACGACGCAGTCGACGTACGCTTGTGCGGCGTGAATTGTTCGCTTGTGGCTATCCGAAATACTTCTTGAAAGCTGGTGAACAACAAATTGCACGTCCAGAATTGGCCTGGGCTACATCTGGTCAAAAGCTCACGGGAATACCGTATATTCCCTTCATAAGCGAAGCCCTCAGCCATGTTCTGCGTTCCTGCAACATCCATGTGGCACATGCTCCAGACCAGAAACTGCAACCATCACTTGAATATGTGAAGGACAGATCAGCCAAAGTGAGTTACCCCGGTGTGGCGTGTGCCGTCCCGTGCGCGGATTGTGACGATTAGTATACCGATAGAAGTGGTGACTTTGAAAGGCGTCCGAAGCAACACACTTATGACGTGCAGAAAATAAATGTTAAATACAGTGCCTTGGCTGATTACGTGTCAGGTGGTCACACAATCGACTAGGGGAAAGCACATGTTCTGGCTCCAGAAAAAAAAACAGACATGGCTATCTTATCTCAAGTCGCTCGCGATACAAACAACTCCGCGCACTCTGAAAGGGAATGAATGCAATATTTTGTCAGTATGTGCGCACGGCCTGCGTGATATATTGAATCGCACAAAAGGTGAAATGCTTGACCCATGTTCTCATTTCATTTGTCGACAAGGCTCCCGTTCCAGTCGAGAAATTCACCAGGACACGTCTGGTGTGTTCTTCCCGTTCACCCCAGAGCGGGAATTATGACATGCTTTCTGGCGTATGTGGCCGGTCTAGCGTATACGGCCGTTTTCTGGTGTGACACGGACTGGTGTGGTTTGGTAAGAACCGGGTGGTGTGTTTTCACACGACAGGTCCTCGTGTATTCGTTCTCTTTACGTAATAAATACATTGTGGATGAAAACGTGCATTTTTACGTGCCCATGGGCAAAAACAACAGGCTTGCACAGTACTGTAGGACTGAAAATGACTTCTCTCCAATTTTTTTCTCTCCACGTCTCAGCTTGATCTTTGGATTGACTTGCGTCGCTTCCTTTTCCACAAGGCTTCAGGCAGCACTGCAGGGCATGGAAAAGACGAACAATTCGTTACAACATTGTCCAACTTGATAAAATAAGTTATATATGTTTGTTGCAGATTTTAGCTCTTAGTTTTAAAACATTAACAGTGTGCAAATATTTGAACTTTCTAGTATATTTCGATTAGCACTTGCTATTGGATTATTTTTCACTCAAAGTTTTACTATTAGAACTTCCCGAATACAACAGTCCATGCCCAATTGACTGTGACCCCTTCAGATTTTTTGAAGCTTTTTTCTCAGAACATTCTTACTATGCGGAAAAGCTGCCTTTCAAGCTATGGTAGCAATAGCATCGGCTCGAGGAAATGCTGGTTCCAACATGGAGATGCACTGTGCCGTTACAAGCACCCATTCATTTTCTTTTAATAAGCTTCACCGCTCCCAGGCTACACTACGGGCATAATCAGATTGACTCACGAAAGCGCTGGTTCAAACCTGCATGACAGGGGTGGAAGCTTTATTGAATGTTTCAGACCAAAAGGTTCGACGCCCGTGACCACCGAATCAGAATGGCCTCCACACAACTTGATGTGGGAGAGGGGGCCATACCTTTCACCTGTTAACTGCTGTCGACACAACATTGGTTGCACCAGCTATGATAAATAAATATAATCCGGTCTGGAATGCCACATCCTTGATAGAACAAGGGAGCATCTTTCCTCCAGATCTTCACCATCCTAGCCCTCCTCCAAAAAGCAATGCCACATTCCTAACCCATATTATTCTTCTTAGGAATTTTTAGCAACTTTTCTTCTGTATCTTCACTTTGAATTATTCAAAAAATGTTCAACAAATGTTCAAAAATGTGTTATTCACACTCACACTTCAATATTGCAATTCATTTCGCACACAAAATTGTGCTATTCGCATAGCTCTAACAAAGTAACACGGATTCATTTCTGTTCATTGAGAAACGCCTATCGCTGAACTACAGCAGTTGATTATAAGCTAACTGAAGAAGCACTAGTCGTAAATATACATTTGCGAAGAATCTTGTGCGCTTCTCATGCAGCCTAACCAACAAAGGAACTCATTTTTGAAAGTAAAACTATCGTTCAAACAAACCGTGACTAGAGGAAGGCTCACACATTATGAAACAGCAACGGTTGGAATGTCAGTACAATCATGGATCACAGTTGAGGTTCTCCTTCCGCATACCACTACAAACAATGGAGAACATGCAACAGCTAGATGCCACCTGTTTCCACAATACCAAATTATTTCTGTATGCAATTAATGACAAAAGCAAAGTAGCAATGTCTTACAGCATTTTCCCATCAGGCATATGTACAGCATCAGTTTAACTCCACCACATGGGACCTTCTTCGATTGATGATAACGCTGCCAAGTGTTGGACACGGTTTATTTACTGCAACAAATAAAAGATAAAGCACGGGTCGATTTCTCCAGTAAACTTTCTGTTCATTTCTGCCTAACTTGTGGGTCAAAAACACATTTAAAAGGTCCGTTTTGCCCACAATTTGCTCGTGGATATTTTCGCGCAAGCTCATGACATTCGTGGTCATTGTTTATCTCAGCAATAAAGCATTGTGTGTGACAACTTACGCACCTTTCTAGTTGGGAATCGTAGCTGGTGCTAAAAATTATTATGTTTTGTAAAAAAACTGAGAAAACGCACATTCATAGCATTTGTAAATATTACACAATAAATAATTCTAAAATGTGGTGAGCAAGCAGTTGATACGAATATATTACTTCGTTCAAACAGCAACTACAGTTTCGAAAACGAATGGTGTGTTAACTGTCACACACAATAGTTGATTGCAGAGACAAGTATATGGCAACGAATTTCATGGGGGTGCGTGTAACATGCCAAAAATGGACTTGTTAAGTGAGTGCATTAAACCCACCCCTCAGGCAGACATGACACAAAAATTTACAATTCAAATCAAACCCCGCTCCATCTATACTATAAGGTGCAGCAAACATGCAGAGCCGAACACTTGGCAGCACTGGCATCAGTCAAAACAAGTTAAGGACCTGCGTCGAACCATTTAAGTTAAATGTGCCGATGGCGGAAAACTTTGTGGCTGGAAATATAACTTGCAGCTGTTCTCATAAACAGGGCACTGTAGTCGCCAAACTGGAAACAGGTTATCAAACACATTCGTGACAAAACATACACACCACTGAAATGAACAAGCTTCCTCACTAACACCTCTATGTTTCATCTTGTGGAGGTGATTGATGCTGTGCAGGCTTCTGGCTGCCTTTTGTCGCAAGCCAATTTCAACAGTTTCTGTGAAGCTCTATGCGTGCCGTACCGGCCTCTCTCTACGTCATTGTGATAGTAGACCACTTGACCAAATGGAAGTCCTTGGAACTGTCATCAGCCCACTCTAGGCGGCCCTTGAGGGTATCACACCATTAGCTAGGTGAACCTGCGCACATAAAAACCAAAAAAAATATTTCATAATAAAACAGCAAAACAGCAATGATTACTTCATCGCGATGACTGAAACGATGTGCGGAGTTTAATAGCGCTGAATTACGCTTTGAACCGAAACACATGCAGTAGAACCACCCTCATTTATCCTTGAAAGGACAGTGAGAAATGAACTTAACAGCTGTGAAACAGGCCAAACAACAAAATGCAGGGTTGAAGCACACAAAATTTAGTTTCAATTCATACACTTGAAAACCAAATGCGCAACGTTTCCTGGAGAATTTACTTATTTGAGATAAGCAGCACAAACCTCTAGGGCACCTGTGTTGTCGCATCCTCTTAATAAATATAGTGCCACTATGGCCAAGACTTGGCAAAAAAGGCCTTCTTTATAGTGATAACAGTCCCTAGGTGAGCCAATGTCAATGAGCGATAACACAGCCCTGTAGGCAGCAGGGCGAGTTTCGACCTTTAAGAAAGATGTGGTCATTTTTTCAGCCATATTCGTGATGACCAAAAAAACGCTGGTTGATTTGGCATGGAATGCGACTTTTAAAAGAATATATGGCTGTGACCTAATTCATTGATACCTCGGCGTGTGTAGCGAGAGGTACAGTTTTTCTTATTGGAGAAATTTATTAAGCATCTGCAGTAGCTATGCGAACACAGCCGATCATAGAAAATGGCAGGCAGGCTGCTTCCACAGAGCTGTTGCGTTTGTCCGCTAAATCTGTCTATTGATTTCAGATTGGTTCTCCGCACGGTCACGCTTTTAAAGGCATTTAGCGCATTCTTCTTTTGTGTCTTTAGCTCACTGCCTCTTTTTGGTTTCGTTCCGACGTCCGTGCCTCCTTAAGCCCATGGCTCCGACTCATTTTTTATAGCTGCCGGCGATTCCGAATGAGCCGCCAGTTCCATATTTACGATGAAATGCCAGCCCCTGCTCTGCTAAGTCTGAACAGCAAAATAGAGTTGAACACGCACACACAATGTTGACTTTCCCTTGTAAATGTAGTTGCAATGGGCTTCGCTTCTTCTCTTGTCGCATGCCAGATGACGCGGTGAGTGGTGCAACTACCAAATGTAGCAAAAAATCAAAACGGCGATAATGTAGCCAAAGTATCTCCCGCTACAAAACTTTGAGTTATATGCATAGTCAAAAGGGAGTATTTACGGTCCCACTAAGCATGGCATCATTTATAGCCTCAAAGTGGCATGGCGTTGACGGTGAGAGTCCCGATATGCTTGTTTCTTAACTGGCATGCGCTGATCATATTGTCTGGGAAGGTTAAGCAATCGTGTTAGCATCTAAAGATGATGCGTCCATGATCAGTGACACAAGGAACACAGACAGGTGTGGTGTCGACACCCAGAGCAGCTTGCACGTTTGAGCTGGTAACACTTCACTAGCATGCAATAACTGCTAATGAACAAACCCTTGAATAAATATTTATATTCACACGAAGTAAAATAGTGTATGAGTGGCACTAAAGGAACCTAAAAGCTGGTAAGCTTCGGGCTTTGCAGGTTGGATGCTTATTTCGAGCTTTTCTTGAAGCATGTGCACTGTGGTGCAGCGAATTTAAGAACATGCGGTGGCTATCTAATGATAATTACATCGCGTATGCTAATGCTCTTCCAAGTAGACGTAGGCACTATCTTAAGGCCACTTTTTCATGTACTAATGTGTTCAAATATATTTTTCCTGAGCATTGTTGTTTACTTGAATGACCTATTGGCTCATTTCTTTTTTTATGCAGTTATGCTTAGGATGTGACTATATTTGTTCTGAAAAGATCGCGTGATGTTATCGTTATTCTTTTCTAATGTACTTATGTAACCAACTACGGTAACAGCGCTGCATTGGGCTGAAGTACTTGAAAATAATTCAATAATAATAATCAGTCACTCGCCCCTGTAGCGTTCACTCCATTTAGGACAAAACACGGGACTAAGAACTGCGGTATTCGACAAGTAACCTGAATACTATCCCAGGTTCACTCTGATTTTTAAAAAAATCTTCCCAAATCATGATTCCAATGGTTTTCACACTGCGCAAAGCGCAGAATCCACTGAAATGTCTCTCTCGCGTCGACGGAAGCTCACCGTGAGTACATACTGTTGTATATGCAGTTTTAGAACAGCGCACACAAAGCTTCGCGTTTGCGTTGTGCGTGCGTTATGAACCAACCTCTCGGGGACTCCCTTTACATGACGCTCACAAAGCTACACCTGCAAACTTTGGGTACGGTATTACATACGCAGGTTATATGTAGCAAGCGGTCAGCAAGCGTTCTCACCAAGTTGGTTAAACATGGCGTGGTTAAACAGATTGCAAGTACAGGGGGGAAGGGGAGGTTGTGTTCTTAGATAAGGCTATTGAGAATAGGCATTAAACATACGCACACAATACGCGGACCATGTAATGAGGAGTTAAGAATTTTACGTAACCTGTCGTATACAGAAGGACGGTGTCGTAGCGGCAGCCTTTGGTCTTCTCGTCGATGCTCCCTGTGCGCAGTGTGGCGTCCCCAGGGGTGAAGTCATCAACGTCCTTGCGGCTCAATCATCGCCGCACTAAGGTGGCCACTACAACCACACGCTTTTTACACTTATAACCTTATTGATCTTGTCAAACTGGTATATTATGTATAAGAACTGTGTCTTAGCAACATTTGACATGCGAGCTTTTCGTTCACGCACACAATATTTTTCGTCAAAAGTAATAAAAAGAAAATACGTCAGGGCTGGTAACAGGGCCGTAGCAGTCAATGATTCACTGCCAAGAAAAGGTATACTAGCATTAAATCTTCTTGGCCTATCAACTTTGCTGTTACTATTGGAAGAACCAGAACTGTAAACCATAAGTATAGCAGTAGAAAACATAAAAACACAATCAGTATTTTATTATGTTGTCACAATCTATTGTATATTCAGTTTCGGTTTCAAACTACACCAATGCTAGTTGATTTTTTATTAGTGTGCTAAATTTTTCCACCAACTCTTTTTTTCTGGCCTCAGGAATATTTCTCCTAGTAATAGATTAAGCTGGTAAGATCACGCTGGTGCCTCGTTCAAATAATGCACCGGCATAATAAGCACTAACAACGTACGTGTCGGGCCTTTTGAATACAGCTTCAGCCTTCCGCCTATTTTTCTTCTAAGAAGAAAAACAACGAATTATTCGATGCTGTCTGGTTATTTCTTCCACAATGTTACCTTTAAAAAACTTTAAAGAAAGTTATCACACCCAGGATTCGAACTTGCTACATGCAAGTCGCCTACTTAGAGGCGGCGCGCCAGCACACTGAGCTATTGGCCGCGAGATTGACCAGAGTCGCCGCCTGGTGACAACTGGCCGAAACGGTGAAGTGTGGATTGCTCCTTGCGTATTCTGCTAGCCACGTCGTGTTTCTATGTGCGCGTACGTCATGCACGTTCTCCGATTGTGCTTTGTGCAGTCATGTCACCGTGAGTATGACTGTTTCTACGTATGTCTGAAACGACGCACGTAAGCATTTGGTCTTCCTCAGCTGATAATGCACTTTAATAGGATCAGCGAATGCAACTTTCCAGAGTGCTTTTTAATTGTCGTCGTGCCCTCCATTCACCAGAATAATTTCAGAGTGGGTGCCGCTTTTAGTTTCAAGTACATCACAAAACGCCCTTGGCGTCTTCTCAAACATGAGGACTATTAAATGCTGTGTGAATGCAGCGTTTCAGAGAGACTCGGTTGTAAAAAAACACAGGCTTTAGCTGATGCGTTTGCGCGCTCTTAGTAGGTGTACAACTACGGCCTTGTAGTTTATTAATCATGCGAGCAGCCTTAGTTGTGTTTATCTGGCCGTGGTACCACAATATTAAAATATTACTACCACATAAGCTGTGAGGCTTCTGTACTTCATCATAGTCATCAGCCTGACTACTTCCACTGCAGGACGAAGGACTCTTGCATGTTCCGCTACTTAACCCGGTACTGTGCTTGCTGCTGCGAATTTATACCCGCAAACTTCTTAATCTCATCTGCCCACCTAACCTACTGTCTCCCCCTAACTCGCTTGCCTTCTCTGGGAATCCAGTTACTTACCCTTTGTCACAGAACGAGCGCTAAACAAGAGCGCGCCGCCAAATCCTTGCGACAACGGGCGGCAGAAACGCCGCGAGGTAAAAAGAAAAAAAAAGAAAGAAAGCAAACATCCAGGGCTCCCGGGCGCGCGCTCTCCCCGCAGAAGCACGGCTTCGCAGACGATCCTCCTCACCCCACATCGGCGGCCCAGCAAGACCGCGATTTTTCTGGAACGAACGGGGCGGGGTCAGACCGAGCTGAGTCATCCGACGCGGAGGGCAGACAAACCGTCTCGCCTCTCCCCAGCCTTCGCTGCGTATCGCGCCGACGAAATGACGAGAAACATCTGGAAAGTCGCGCGCAAGGTATTTAACCGAGCAGCCGAGACGAGAAATCAGGAGGAGACGGAAAGTTAGCGCCGGAGCGCGTAGGGATTCCGCCGTGGAGTCGGCGAAGGTTCTGCCCGTAGTGACAGAACAGGAGGAGACGGAAGTGAGCGCCAGAGTGCGTAGAGAGTCCGCCGTATAGTCGGCGAAGTTTGCGGTCCGTAGGGACGGCTCGAGCTACAGGCAAGAGTGTGTGTTTACCGCTATCGAGCGAAGACCCGTGGCAACAGCTGCGTGTGTGAAGCCGACGGATTTCCGGCGAAGAAGTTGAAGTTTGAAGAGTGGCCAATTGAAGACGGGAGGTTTCCTGGAAGAGAACTTCGAGAGCTGCGGAACGACAACAACGCTGGACTTTGAGTGAGTGATTCTCGGAAGAGTATCATTCAGACTTTTGTTCCAAGGACTTTGGACTGAATAGGTTTTATATCTCTTTAGTCTTTAAGTGTCTTGGTTGTTCAATGCATGCGACTGCATTGTAGTGCGTATTGTTGTCTGTGTCCGTTGTTTCAAGTGTGGTTGATTGTACTGTGTAGTACATTGTCTGTTTGGTGACGTATTGTATGTAACTATTGTGGAGTGTGCATACGTGTGTATTGTTTTTGATCTGCCGTTAATGAGAATATAATTTTGTTTGTTTATCAACTCTCGGCTCTGTCTTGTTCTTTGGGCCACAGCCGGCGTCCGCTGGCACACCAATAAGGACCACTTCTAAATTGTCCACGCTTTCGTGGTGCGGTTCGGGGGGCCGATACTTCGGCTCTTGGAATTAGCCCGGCGATCGCCTCCCTAATAAACGGGACGGGTGTGACACCCTTAATGACCAGCGGTTATCCTGTCTACGCACTACATGTCCCGCTTATGTGCACTTTCTCTTCTTGATATCAGCAATGACATCCTTAACCCCCGTTTGTCCCCTAATCCACTCTGTTCTCTTATTGTCCCTTAAGGTTACACCTACCATTTTTCTTTCAATTGCTCGTTGCCTTGTCCTCAATTCAAGCTGAACCCTCTTTGTAAGTCCCCAGGTTTCAGCTTCGTAGCTAAGTACCGGCAAGCTACAGCTGTTATATACTTTCTTCTTGATGGATAGTGGCAATCTACCTGTCATAATTTGAGAGTGCTTGCCAAATGTACTCCACCCCATTCTTATTCTTCTAGTTACTTCAATGTCATGATTCAGCTCCACGGTTATTACCTGTCCGAAGTAGACATAGTCTTTCACAACTTGAAGTGCCCTATTACCTATCTCGAAGCACTTCTCTCTTCCGAGGTTGTTGTGCATTACTTTCGCTTTCTGCAGATTCATTTTAAGACACACCTTTATGCTCTCCTTGTCTAACTCCGTAATCATGAATTGCAATTCGTCCCGTGAGTTACTCATCAATGCAATGTCATCGGTGAAGCGCGGGTTATACTAAGGTACTCTCCATTAACTCTTATACCTAACTGTTCTCAGGTTAGGCTTCTAAAAACCTCCTGTAAGCACGCGGTAAATAGCCTTGGGGAGATTGTGTCCCCCTGCCTTACACCCTTCTTGATTGGTATTCTGTTTCTTTCTTTATGAAGCACTATGGTAGCAGTTGATCCCCCGTATATTTCTTCCAGGCTGTTTATATATACTTCATCGACGCCCTGATTCCGCAGTGTGTGCATAATGGCTGATATTTCTACTGAATGAAACGCTTTCTCGTAATATATGAATGCTATGTATTGTGGTTGGTTATATTCAGAGCATTTATCTATTACCTTATTGATAGTGTGAATGTGGTCGATTGTTGAGTAGCCCGTTCTGTACTTACGCTGTACTTAAAACAGAGTTAGCGTGCGAAACCGTGTGCTTAGATTTAGGACCATTTTAAACAGTTCATACGTTGAAAATTAATTGAGACGGCATGCCTTATGTATGATGTCGTATAATTTCGGTGAAAGATTGATCTTAATTTTACGTTGTTTTCAGCATTTGTGTGGCATTTTTAGTTACCGACGGAAGATAGTATGAATTCTTTATCTGAAAAAAAAACATGCTTGTCCCATCAACCAGACGTTTGTTGTATACATAGCATCATCGTGCACGTAATCCATTCATGAAAGCTTTCTGCTGCACTCCTATATAGATTTTTACTGGTGCACAAACATGGGTGCACACGTGGTAAACACAGTGTAGCGCGAAACGCCGTCAGCCATTTATAAGCGTTTCTGACTACACTTATCGACTGTCCCGCATTTTATGGTGAACAGAATGAGAAAAAGAAGGTCATATGCGAAAAGGTGCGAACAAAGATACTGAACGAATCGCACAGATATGCGGGCTTTCTACGATCTTAATTTCTTTTTTTTTTGTAGTATGCAGATGACAAAGATGTAAATAAGTAGCTCAGTCACGCTACCGCAGTGCATAGCAGGTGGAACACAATCTAACCACGTACAAACAACACAGCAGAGGCACGATTTAGTGCGAAAGCGTGAAGAGGATCACCCAGGGCGCGTGTCCCGATGAAAGGCGGAATACGCTTTAGTCGTTGGTAATGTTAACGTTGCATAGGCGTCGTGCAACGATTCCATAGAGAAAGGCGCAGATATTGGGAGTAAACTATAGTCAACGCATTATCCACCGACAATCGGCTCAGACCCCATGCAACAAAGCGCCGCTGCGTGTATTTACGTACGCGCCGCCAAACACCTATCATCACTTGCGCGGGGATGGTGCTGCCATCTATAGCCCGATGTCGCCGCGAAATGCAGCAAAGAAGGTGATGTGCAATAACAGCACATGTACTATCGTAAGACTAAATATTGATACTTCACTGATATAGAATGATGTGTGTGTGTGTGTGTGTGTGTGTGTGTGTGTGTGTGTGTGTGTGTGTGTGTGTGTGTGTGTGTGTGTGTGTGTGTGTGTGTGTGTGTGCATGCGTGCGCATGTGTTATTTCTTGCTGTGTCAGTACCGTGCACCTGTTGAAATTATGCGCCCGTGGAGGTGTTGGCAGTATTGGCCAGTTACAATAGTCGGTGCTTAGAGACTCATCAAAGTCCCTCTGCGGAATGTGTGGAGCCAGAAAAAGGATCGTCTGCTACCTTAGATGCCGCTTAGGAAAGTTCTATTTTGAAATAGCTATTGTCATCTGGCGATGTCGATTCTCACATGGGGCCGTTACGTTCGCCTCTTGTGAGAGCACCACTCTTTTTTCTCTTTTTACCGTAACTGAGAGCTTTCCTTCGCGGGGAGATGCAGTCAGCTGTTTCACATCTATCAGCTGGGCACCCAGAGCGAAGAGCAGGAGGGGGGGGGGGGGGGGGGGGGGGTAGTGCTGTAGTAGTGTAATAATAGGAATAACCCGTAATTCTGCAGCCCATATATGGAGCTTTTAAAAATATTTAATTTATTGACATGAATGAAGTAATTATAGCTCAGTAGTAAAGCTGAGATGGGAAGAATTTCAGGCGTAGAATGTTCCCTTTTAAGCTACTGTGTGCTTTTTAAGAAAAAAAAAATGACCTAATGAGAAATCAAACTCCTGTTCTGTTTCTCTTTTTTTTCTATGTAGGCAACTTCAAATGAGCTAGCTGAGGACACTGTTGGGCTCGAAGATGAACCGAAGATGGGATAATTTTTCTTTTTAACAGTCAGCGAAGCTCACGGTGATTACGAAAGTAGTCAAAAAGCTCTAGAGGATGCTGAAGTCATTGACGGTGAAGCTTATTTTGTATTTTATAATAAGAAATTCTGTAGTAGTGCCTTCGGGCCTCTCTGTAAGCAGACTGAAAGCTATGTGCTAGTCGTTGATTTTGTTTTAACGACGAGACTGCGATGGACACAGGTGGTTGGCTTGCTGTAGTTTCTTAATTCAATATCATGAAAAAATTTTTCGTCTATTGACAAGAGTACAAGCACCAAGTTTAAAAGCTCAATCAACTCTGCCATACAAAGATCCTTTATACGAAGATGACTATGAGCTAGTGTGAAACATGAGAAAGGCGGAGAATATTAATTTAGCTTTGTGTACCTTGTAATGTTGACCTTATAGTGTGGTTCTGGTGGCTTCGCGCAATACTATGGGCAGTTTTGATGATGTAAGGCACAAAACAAACGAAGTGGCTGCTTGTAGATCACCGACAGAGCCAACCGTCAAGGTGTGTCAATATCTTGAGCTTGGGTGAGGATGTGATGGAAAGCTTTTATCAAGTCGTGGTGTCAGACACAATAGGAACTGATACTAACGTGTACTTATTTTTAAAGGTGCACAGATGCTTACTAGTGCACTATCTAGAGCCCTTGAAGGCGCGGCCTTATATTCATTGCTAAAAAAACAACAGGTAATTTTTGCATCAGTATAACTTTGAATACAGATCTCACAAACTCTAAGTCATCTCAATTGTGCTACTTTTAATGTTTTAGCAAGCCTTTCAATCCCCGTATAAGCAGATTTATGAAATATTCTATTTGTAATCTGCATCACCTGTCAACATTGCAGTCAGTAGGACCTTGTGCTCATGGAAGGATAGTCTTCACGTACAGAAAGAAGCTCATACGTTTTCGCAATAATTGTGTGGCTCTTCGCATTGCTGAATGTGCTGCACTGGTGAACACAATATAAAATACTGTAATTCGACTTAGGATGTCATATTAAATAGTCCCTCACGCATATATACAGAAATGTGTTTGCCGTGCACCAGACATACACACTAGCTTGGTGCTAATGACCACTTTAAATCTAGTTTTGTATTTATTGCTATGTGAAGGCTACGAAACAATACAATACAATGCAGAATTTAGTTGCTCCCATATTCAAGTACCTAACTTACAAACTGTTCTGTTGAATTTGGAAATTATTTTATTACTATTATTATCTGTTGGGCAAATATAATACGACAGATTATGTAGTATCTTGTACATATCAACTGTCGTAGAAAGGTTTCGTGTAACTGTAACTAGCTCTGTATTCTGAAATCAAGTTTACACATTACTGCATGGCTTTGGTTCTTGTGCCTTTTGTCGGCCATAAGTTCCACAATGTGTTCAGATCTCGTGTTCACAGTGAATTGTAGGACTGCTTGTGTTCTTTGATGATCTAAAAATCACCTGGCCCGGTTGGCCGTGTTGTGCCACATGAAGATGTAGTCGGTGCAAAAGCACATGGCATACCAGAGAGGGATATAAATAGGTCAGCAAACTTACTCATGACTCTACTAACTCATATTCAGATCAAGCAGCAATTCTGAGCCGGAGTAAGTTTGGGTGAGTAACATTTTGGGAAGTTTTAGTTCAAGAGTGTGGGTCAGAAAAATTTGGGGGTGAGATTGAGTCAGCCGTAAGAAAAATATTTATTTATTGAGTGAGCATGCATGAGCTCCACTTTTCTGTCGACTTAAGGTCCTACTCTTTCAGCTTCATTACTATCAGTCTTATGTCGTTTTATATTCATGCTTGTGCCTACCCACATGCTTCGGTGCATGGCAGTTTATACTTCATGAAATACATGTCGATAAGAAGCTTAAGTTACGGTAGTGGGTCACTTTGGCCTTAGCCCACAATTTCTTTCACAGGACGTTATTTTGATGATAATATCTCCTGTGAGTTGCTTTTCAATAAAATGTGCTCTGAATCGCCACTGATAACTATATGGAAAAGTACGAGGTCCAAATGGACTGAGAAGGGCACCAAATATGGTAAATATTTGCATTGAAATGTAATACAAATTTTAAGTTTTTGTATTGTTACTTCTAAAAACGTTTAGGTGCCAAGAACTTGTAGTTTGGAGTGCAGCTAATAGAATTTTTAATGCCACTTCCGAACAAAATTGTTTGCTTTTGATACCGAGGTGGTGGTACTATAGTGATACGTAAACAGTGTGGCATAAGACTAAGTCACAAGAAGATAGTAACAAGCACTTAGTAGAACGCTGTTGGTTGTACGTGTTGAATATAAACGGTGAAGTGTGTTTGGACATGCAGATGCTCCAAGAGCAATTTTGGTTGCACACAGACACAGAGTTTGCAAATAAAGTGAGCTGTTTCATCTTGATGAGATAAGCTCTATTACGGGGGTTGTCTTACGGATTCGGACATTTTAACAAAGCTTGAAAAACAATGCAAGTATGCCACAATACATAGAACTAGCAGTGCAAGAAGCATGACATTTTGCTTTCCATTATGCGGCGTTCCTTCAATAAGCTACATGGGTCAAGATGACTTTGGTATTTGTTTGTCAAGGGCCTAGCTTACTTTCCATGGCAACGAAAACAGCTATATAAAACAAAATTTTGTTATGTGTGTTTGCTGGTTTCAGTGTTAATTGTGAGTGTCAAAGATAAATGCCAAGAACACTAAAGAGCTTCGACACCATGGTTAGAAAAGCTAATAATAGGTTAACGTACTCATGATCGAGTCAACCCACTGAAAATGATTCAGCCATGAGTCTGAGAGTGACCGGCTGAGTAATATTTTAGTGAGTTTTAGTAGAAGTGAGTCTGGTTGAAAAAAATATTAGGAATTGTGAGTTCGAGTGCATTCGGTTGAAGAAAATACTTAGTCCAAGCTCCAAGCACAAAATACATTTCTTCAGTACACCAGAATACACCAGACTGGTGTGGTCTTCCCACCAGAACACACCGGACTTGGTCAGTGTTCCCACCAGGACAAACCACATTGGGTCAGCTTTCACACCAGAACACATCCCACCAGTACTGGGACAGCTTTCACACCAAAACACATCTCATCAGTACACACTAGAGTGGGTCAATGTTCCCACCTGTGCCTAGCACACCAGGTTAATGTATACACCTCACGCCCTAGTATGTTCTGGTGTATCCACCAGATCACAATAGAACACACCACACACACTCTAGTGGGATTTTTAACTGAGGGGCGGGAGCCGGAACAACTTTTTTCTGCGCATTTTTTACACTTTTACTTTGGTCGGCGAAGTGTCTCCTGGTTTCTTACCTTCAACCATGTATTATCCGCATCAGATGGACTTCTGTGAAACATCAAACTTCAAAACCAACGACTGACTACACTGCACCCTGGGCATATACATTCAATAGTAAGAATTCGTAGACGTGGCAGGAAGCAATATATATATATATATATATATATATATATATATATATATACATATATATATATATATATATATATATAGCGTGTGTGTGTGCGTGTGTGTGCATGCATATTTATATACACTTCAGTGTTTCACTGTCTAGACGTGCACCTTTTCTTTTTTTCAATTGAAATAGGAAATAAACGAAGGAGTTTTTGTCACCGTTTCTTGGCGACGGCTACCCCTTTCCCCTTCGGTGGTACAAATAAAGAAAATAAAAAAACAATAGCATATGTACATATATACAGTCCTACATGGGTGAGAGCAAAAGTTCTCCTATTGGCAGAACAAACACGTAGACGCCACGCTCGCTTTTAGCTTTTGTCCGCTCAGTAGTCGTCACAAATCTTCGTTTCTTCGAAGACGCACTGCTGCACCTTCATTGCTTTGTCATTTGTTTTAGATGGCCATGGAACTAGTATTTTATTAAACACGAATGGCCACTCGGGATCTAACTTATGAAGTTCCTGTTCTAGTCGCCTTCAGGGTGTGTCGTGTTTTGGACAGTCGAGCAAGAGGTGACAGATATCCTCGTCGTCGTGACCGCATGAACATGTAGGCGATGTTGCACGCTGAATACGAAGTAGGAAGTGCTTTGTGTAAGCAGTTCCAAGTCGTAGGTGATGTATGAGTGTATCGACACTTTCTATTTTTAGCTACACTTCTCAGAGACTAGCTTATTGGGGCAACCAGCTATCTTCAAGGTGGGAAAGAAAGTATCTCTGTCGATGAATCCGCGCGGATTTGGTATTACGTTACGTGAATGAAGGTAAAGGACACGTTTAAACGTAATACTGACGGAATGCCTTTCGTGTAAAACATGACTACTTTTTGCTACGCTCATGGCGTGTTTGCAGCCGTTTCGCTGGCTTCACTTGTACCAACCTTGATACTACGAGATGTGAATAGACGAAGAACACAAAGTTTGGGCGCAAATATCACAATGAAGTCATGTATGGCATAATTGACGTCCGCCTCGTAACATTAAGCTTATTTTCAAATGACACATCAACCTTATTCATTCGTGCTTCGCCTATGATTGATTCCCAGTGTAAGTGCGATCTGCCACCATTTTTTGTTCTTAGAAACAACTTAAATGCCAAAGCGAGACCCTCAATTACAAAGTGACATTGTGATCTTTTACCAATTTGCGGCCATATTGTAACAATACAGTAATAGTGCGGTATTAACAAATACTTCAATTATCTGCAGTATTACCAAACCGTTCCTTTTTCTCTCGCTCGTAGTACCTCAGCCGTGTTACATCGAACGTCCATCCCCCGAGCAATGCTATTTCAGTTTTCCAAGTTTAGGTTGCAAGACAACATCAGGCCGTGACGATTTCACAGTAATATTTGAGGAAAAAAATCATGTGCCATGTTCGCGTACCTTCGCCAGAATTAGAATTGGTGCAAGCACAATGAGCGAGAAAGAAGGAGCAGTACTAATACCGTTCCATGTGCGGCCCCGTATTGAATTCACTTGATAAACTACCCTGTCAGGTAGTTCCGGACCTTTATACTCTTGACCCGTGCTGACTTATGCATTTGCGATATTGAACATATATCCTTTCTGTAAAACACTGATATACAATGTGAACTCGAAAATCTCAAATTCTCGAGGTTTACGGAGCGACACTCGAAAACGAAGAGCCTTTTCTTCGATAATATACACTTCCGCCGGATAGTGAGCAACTGACTTTGTCTTTTTTTCTGTTGTCTTTTGACATGACTCGTTCGTATTTCATAGCTAGGTAGTTCTAAAATATTTGCTTCGCCACATGGTTTCATATATAGAGTACATTTCATGTTTTAAAGGCGTTCCACGTCGCTTGTGCATCCTTTATAGTTGCGGTTCGTAACAGGCTTGTGTTGCAATAATTAATTAGCCATCAATGTAAAAAATTGATCACAACCTACTTTTTGTTCAGTTTGTGGTCTACCCCAAAAACGTCCCGAAACAATCAGCATGTGATCATATGAAGTAGCCTGTGAAAACTTGAAGCCAGTGAACAAGAACTTGAAATATGCGTTCTCAGGTCATTGATTGTAACTACAAAGTTGTTTATCGTACACATCAGACAATACTGCGCACAGCACGCATATTTCATATGTGCATTCTCTCCTTCACTCTTATTCTATACACAAGCGCGCGCACACACTGGTCTTGAGCTTATGATGATGCATGCCAGCCGTGAACGTTCGCGCGCACTCATTCTAGCGTGGAAGTCGTTGTTGACGTGTCTTCCGCAAACTCGGGCGGCTTGTACGTGTCAGCAAAGTCCCTGAGCGGGAACTCGTGTATCGCCTGCTTGTCCAGAAGTTCATGCGCGCCCCCGGCGCTCTCCGGAGTTCGGGCCGCGGCTTGCCGCACGCGAGGGTCGCTGCTGAACAGGCTTGGAATCCTGTCAAGCGGAAGAAGCTTTGTCTCGGGCAATAAAAATATCAGCACCAGTAGCGAAACGCCTGCTGAGGCACCAGCCACCGCGAAGTACTCAACCTGGAAAGGTGGAAACACCAGTCATGGCGTCACATTAAGACGAAAAATCTTGATCTCTCGTACTCACGTCTGTGCTACCAAGCCCCAAAAAGTTCTAGCTCTACTGTCCCCCCTAACACTATCTTATGAATCACGTGAATACCGAGAGATAGTAAAAATAACAAAAACAAAGCACACGAAAGGAACCTGACTGATCCTCCTAAAAGGAATTGGTATAACACGGAAGTGAAACGTGTTTTAAAGTGATAGTTGAGCGTTTGTTACGCACTGTTTCAACGACAACAAATGTAAAAGTAACATTAAGAACGATAAGCAGGTCGACAAGCAAAAAGCACGCACGAAATTAGCATAGAAAAGACAAGCGCCGAATAACAACTTTCACAGTGCGACACTTGAAGAGCGCTGTTAAAACGAAGACGCATCCAACGAGCGCACAAGTATACAAACAACAAGCACGAACAACTATCACAATCATTCCTGCGTCATGTGTCAGCAGCATGCTCTTTTCATAAACGGGACTGTGGAAGCGTACGTAGTGACCTTCATACTCTCCCGGCTTACGAGTCTGTTTATAGACTGCCTCTCCATGGAGGCGGCGCTTCGTGGAGGCGCCGACCTTATAGTGCGCCCAACGCAAGCCAACATCTCGCGCCATCTCGGAATTGATAACTAAAATGCGCTTCATTTTCGAAGCTCTGAAACTGCGAAATGGTTTAAGATGTATATAAATGACTTGATGTTAGCATTCCTGTCAACGTACGCTTTGTGGCGTATTCATTAGCGCCACGCGCTGAGAATCGAGAACTTGCTGGTTTGGTTGCCTGCTTCAGATGCTTACCTTCAGGTTCTTCTCCATGCAATTTCTCAGTATATATATTTTTGAGACGTCACTTTTGTGACGAAAGTACGTTGGTGGAGCCGTGGTGGACTCCGGCACAAAACACTTTCATGGTAAAATTACAGGGTCACGAAACTTGAGACCGAAATTGTCAGAAACCTATCACCAGAGGCATCCACGCCCGCCTACGACTTAAGCGCGACTAGGTGAGGAGGGGAAAAACAACCAAAACTAAAACTCAATATTGGTTTTATTTAAATTGTCATAATTTATTGCATGTAAACATTCACTATAATCTTGCTTTAGGGCGCATCTCAGACCTGGCAATCTGGTTAAGTGCCTCAGTTTTTCGTCGAGTGGCATAAGTGGGGAGGGGGGGGTGAGGAGGCGTATCCAAGCAATCTGCTATCAGAACTTGTGTTTACTTCGGCATGTTCTTGGGTTCGGCGCATTGCCAGTTAAACTAGGCATCGCTCGCTTTCGTCGTGGTTTGATTGATTAATTTGTGGGGTTTAACGTCCCAAAACCACCATATGATTATGAGAGACGCCGTAGTGGAGGACTCCGGAAATTTTGACCACCTGGGGTTCTTTAACGTGCACCCAAATCTGAGCACACGGGCCTACGACATTTCCGCCTCCATCGGAAATGCAGCCGCCGCAGCCGGGATTCGAACCCGCGACCTGCGGGTCAGCAGCCGTTTCGTCGTGGTTTAATGCGTACCTCAGCATACCTTCCGTAGTTTACATATTTTGTATGTGCTGTTTACTGGTGTGAAAATTCAGAGCTCAAGTAGATCACAGATTTTGTAGATAGCCACTCCTGTGACCACCGACTTCTTCCGATGGCGCACAGCCGGAGTGCCATCGCCTTTGGTGACGGTAAACGTGACACGCCAAGCAACGACACGATGTACTCTACGGCTGCCAAAGTTGTATTGCATTGGTTTGGGGCAATCGAGCAATGTGAGTATTTATACTATTATGCTATTGTGCTCGTGAACAGTTGTCTCACAACTACCTGTGCAAAGTTTCTCGTGTATATTGTAAGTACGTCACTTGGCTAATAAAATAACTTAGCTTCCTCAACTTTTTTCTTTATTTTCTCTCCCGCATGCCACTAGCGAGGCACAATTAAGGCGCAATAAAAGCACGTAATAATAACGAGCGTAAAAGGTAAGCAACTAAAAAACTTCAACTTTGCGTCAAGTAGAAAAAATGCGCGATGTCGCTACCGCTTCTGGTTCTGATGTCATATTTTTTTTTTAAATTTTGTTTGCTGTTACTTGTCCTTTTCTCACGTAAAAGGTGACAGTGGCAACATGCCGCTGACTGCTGAATTCGTGGGCTATAAGTTACGCTACCATTTTGCTTATACTTTGACACATTCGTGTTAAGAAAGACAAGGCAGAGTCAGTTGAATCGCCACAGGCTCAACCCACTTTAGATTTCACAAAGTATCCTTCCATTTTTAACTATTTCCTAAGAAACGAACTTTGTGTCGAGGAAAGATCGGCCTTCTCTCATACGCCGTTCATCTTTAGCGTTGAAAACATGTAAAGAACAATCAAGTTGCACTCCTAATGACGCATGTCGCTTTTCGAAAAGCTTCACACCTCCTCCTTAAAATGTGCATCTTACTGAGAAACGCAAGCACGGCATTGCGAGATCTTGCTATCACTACTCCAAGCACAAAAGGTGGCACAGCACTACAACCATAAAGATCGAACTTATAACGTTATCTTTATCTAATTGAAATGGCTGGCAGACATCCGTACACAGTTTAGTGACGGTGTCTTATTTTTGAAACAGACGCCCACTGCTTCGCAACGCATGTTGCCTGAAGCAACGCATGTGCCTTCGCACATCACGTAGCATTGCAGCACAGGACGCACAAGGAGAGTGCAAAGGCAGGTTTTCCACGCGGTAGTGTTAAACAGATCGTTCTCCCAGAAATTTTGGCGTCGGAGGCAGCGTCGTTGCTTGTGATCGAAAACTTATCTTGCTCGTGACTGACATAACGAGAAAGATCCAAATAAACTAAATATTAAAATTTTTGGTTGGAGTGAGCATCGAACCAGCGTTGTTTGCGTGGCAAGCAGATGTCCTACTACCCGACCACGTGTCTACTTGGTAATACTGTGAAAATAGCTTCCACTGTTTGAAAATGGAGTGACAGTTACTTTGACGTTTTGTCAACGCCTTTTATACCTGCATCACAATAAAACATGACATAATGAAGTACTAATGCGCAAAACAATCATACAATGCAATCAAGCATGAGAACATGTAATATTTTAAAGCCGGTCTCCGACTATACAAGGCACAGCCCTATTCTCTTACGGCCACGCAGTGGATGCATGACAAGTTCGAAAACCTTTCGTGCACGAAGTGTTTGAAGTACGCACTATAGTACGCACTCACGAAAGGTTCACGTTAAACTCCAAAGGGCGAGGCCTAACGGTCCTCCTAACTTTTTTCTGATATATTCTTGAACTTACGGGTGAGATGGTATCTATTCATTTGCTATGTAATAGCTATGGCTCCGTGTTTTCAAATAAATCCAAAAAAATGCTTTCAGCACCTATAATCCCTCGCGAAACTTGCGGGTAGGAATCTTGAATATTTGGATTTATTTGGTAAATTTGAATTTTCAAAACATTTGCAATTTTCAAAACAGTATTTTCAAAGCTGAGCAATATCAACCCATAGGAGCGCACCTCAATCACCAGCCGCAACTTCGTGAAGTATGCTTGCGTCTTACAACAAACGTCGGTACTGAGATGTCTGCTCGTATGTATATAGGTTTGGGCGTCCAAACCTTTCAGCTGTCTTCAATTCACTTAGTGTGCTCACATTTTTCGTGTGCAGATACGACATCTAATATTTCCGGGTATCAAGAATAATAGAAGTAACACTAAATCTTTTCATTCTCATTAAAGAAATAATGGAAGCTGAGAGAAAATAATGATTGATTTGTGGGGTTTAACGTCCCAAAACCACCATATAAATATGAGAGACGCCGTAGTGGAGGGCTCCGGAAATTTTGACCACCTGGGGTTCTTTATTTCCGCCTCCATCGGAAATGCAGCCACCACAGCTGAGAGAAAATAGCCGAGCAGCAGTTTGGCTTTCTCTTGCTTCTTCAAAGTTGAACTTTGGAAGTTCACAGGAAGTAAAATCAACAGCCTAATAGCATGGTATACAAACAGGAAGCAGAGTTATACAAACAGAAAAGCAGAGTTAAAATTAACAAAGTAACGCATTTTCAACAGAAATAGAATTCATGGAATTCAATGCAACATCTAACAATCCGATATTTTTTTTTTTTTAGATAGATAATATTTTTATTATTCAATAAAAGATAATACATAGGAAAAAAGTTATACAGAAGGAGGTCCCAAAGCTCTAGGCTGCAAGGGGACCTCCTGTGCTAGTTACATAAAGAAAACAAAACATGTAAAGCAACTCGGTAAACAATAGAATAAGTTTAAAGGAATCAAGTACATTTCATTGCAAAAGAAACAAACACTCCAAGTATAGGAGATTTGGTAATTTACGACAAATAAACTCTGATAGGCCCCGAATATGCTCAGACAAATTGCCCCCACCGCTCCGAAGGGAATTGTTAGGGAATGCGAGGAGTTTCTTTATGATTTCTTTACGTATTATTAGTAAAGGCGTGAATAATGGCGTGACGGGGATTTGGACCGTAACCTTATGTTTGCACTTTCATCCGCCATCAAACGAACGAGAGTGAGGCGCGCTTCACTACATTTATATATACGTACGAGCGAGCGGACGGGAGAGTGGGGTGCAGAAAGGAGAGACAGCGATTGGCGAGAGAAGGAGCTCCACCGAGCTCCCGCGATGCGAGCGCCCTCACACGCCAGAGAGCGCTTTTGGGATGTTAAACCCTACATATCAATCACTCCTCTCCACTCTCACCCCGCTTAGGGTGCCTGAATGGTTTCCCTCGCCCGCCGCTCCTTGCAGGGTGGGGACATTGTTTGACGGGGTGCTCGCCGCCGCGACCGGTTTTTCCTGACGGCCGCCGCCATTGCAGATCTCACTTCGCATAGCGACGGGAGCAAAGAAGGAGCTGTGGCCGCTCTGTCATATACTTTTTTAGGGAAATGACTGGGTGCTGCGTGCCCATGTGCACGAACAACTCCAGAAATGGTTGGAAACTCTACCATTTTCCGACAGAGCCCAAAAGAAGGCTGCTATGGATGGTGAAGATTAAGCGAGACAAGTGGCAGCCTACGAAGTCCTCGTGTGTATGCAGTGTGAGTATCCCGACATGTGTTCTTTTCTCGTCGAGAACTTTGAAACTTGTTTTTTTAAATGTGTATACGTGTCTGTGGGTCACTTTGTCGGTGCTGTAAACGCTTCACGTCTAAGTTGCAGTTTTTCTCTCTTTTTTTGCGATCTCTAAAAGTGCAGCTATGGAAACGTGTGGCGCAGCCGCAGTATTTGAAGTTTGTACCAGTTTTTAGTCACTATATGTATAAACAAAATAGGCTGCTTGTTATTAAATTGCGTATTTACAGAAAAGTGTTTTTCATTCGTTTATTGCAAATCACGAAATTCAATAAAAGTTGTGTGGTATACTGTGTCTTTCTAGTAATTCTGTCTAGGCTAAGCTAAGCTAAAATTCATGGTTCATAACGGACTTACAGGCACATTTTGAAGCAAGCCATTTCGAGCAGCACCGAGCTGACCAGTGGATAAAACTGAAGCCGAACGCTGTGCCAACGGTGTTCCCTTTCAGGGGTAAGTTACTGTTTCACTGTGCGTCAAAGATTCTGTATGAACCTAACAGGTGGCAACAGTACAAGGCTAAAATGATTTAGTTTCAAAAATTAGGATGATCCGTGGAATTCCTCGTTTGAGGATATTAAGAAAGTCGGGGTACGTGCCTGCGACCTGAGAAAAGGCATATGTCTGCAACCTATAATACTGCTAAAATCCAGTACAGGCCTGTGATTAGAGCTGGCTACCTTGTAATACTTGCAGCTTGTGACTGTCCTTTTTTGCACTGCAGGCTTGCCTCCACAAAGGAAGGCGCCAAAGGACAGGGCAGGACCTGCTGTGTTGCCTGATGCATGCCAAGAAACACGCGGTGACAACTCTACGGCCATTAATTGTACGCCACTCACAAGTGCACAGGCGAATTTAAATTCACGCACAGACAGTCTTGGCGCACAGCAACCGCAAAGCTGCAATTCTCAGACGCCTGATTCAGTACCGCACATTATGGAAAGGGAAGAAGTTGTGATCTCGGCCGATGCACCTGACGGGGCACGTGAAAACAAGCAGTTAAATAAGCAGCTCTCCGATATGGGCAGAAAATACACTCAGCTACATCAAGTCCATCGGAAAGCCACCTCAACCATTCAAGCACTAAAAAAACAGGTGAAAAAATTGGAAACCAAAATGGAATTATTCGGACAGCGTTTGAAATTCCTCAATGATGACCAGCTGCAGGCTCTTGGGCGCCAGAGTAATAAGGGAAGCACTTGGTCTGCAGAAACAATCAAGCAGGCGCTTCAGATTAAGTTTTCCTGTGGAAAAACTGGTTACCAGACACTAAGAAATCTGGGCTACCCCTTGCCATCCGGAAAAACCCTTGCACGTCGCCTTCAGGGCCTCAAGTTTCTTCCCGGAATTTTGACGGAAGTCATCGATGTTCTCAAAATCAAAGCAGAGAACATGCAAGACATTGAAAAAGACTGTGCTTTGTTCTTGGATGAAATGGAGATTGCTCGCGGGTACGAGCTCGATCGCGCTGAGGATGTGGTGTTGGGGGGGCAAACTATGCCAGAAAATCCAGACGAACCTGCACATCACGCACTAGTGTTCATGGTAGGAGGCCTGAATACGAGATGGAAGCAAGTGATTGCCTACCACTTCACCGGAAGTCATGTAGAGGGTAGTATCCTCAAGGACTACGTCATGAAGATAGTGCAGCTCTGCGCGGAAATCTCTTTAAGAATCCGTGTCGTCACTTGCGACATGGGGGCTTCTAATCGGGCTATGTGGCGCGAGCTCGGATTCTCCAGCCACAGGAATTCCATTACTGTATGTTCAGTGCCTCACCCCTGTCTGGAAGACAAAGAATTGTTTTTCACAGCAGATGCTGCACACGTGCTGAAGAATGTCAAGTCACAGTTGCTTTCATCGGAAGTATTCTTTCTGAGTGATGCAACAGTATGCCAGCACAATCTGCCATCAAAAGAAGTGAACGTGGACCATGTGCGCAGTGTAATTAAGTATGATGCTGAACGAGAGCTGAAAGTCGCCCCGAGGCTCTCAGAGTTACACATTTCGCGAGGCCATTTCACAAAAATGAAAGTGGGAGTTGCTGTCCGCTTCTTCAGGGAAGCTCCTGCAGCGATTCGGTACCTAATTAAAGAGGACGCGATAGAGCCGGAGGCAGAGACAACAGCTTGGTTTCTAGAATTAGTATTCAACTGGTACACGCTAATGTCTTCCCGCCACCCATCAGTTGCTCTCAGCCTTCGAGACATGCGGAGGTACCACGAATCAATTGAGCTACTGAACTCGGCCCTCGAAGTTTTTCAAGGAATGAAGATGGGAAGCAAGGCACAGTGGAAGCCTTCGCAAGCAGGTTTACTAATAACAACAAAAGTCGTTCTTCGTCTCCAAGACATTCTCTTGCGCAGTGAAGGATACGAATTCTTCCTCACGAGCAGAATCTTGCAAGACTGCCTCGAAAATTTGTTTTCGGTGGTGCGCATCAGGAAGCCTGTTCCTAACGCATATGACTTAAAGTGTGCCCTGAAGCTTGTGTGCGTGAGTCAGTTCCTTCATGCACCCGGAACGTCAAGCTACGAAGTCGACGATGCTAAGTACCTCGCCGACATGCTTGCAAAAGGCAAACAAGAGCACGGGGAGGTGGAAGCTGATGTCATTGATGACTCGGAAATTTTGTTCATTGAAGAACTTCAAGAAAACGAATGCAACATCCTTTTCTACATCGGCGGCTTCCTTTTAAAAGGTATGCTGAGTGTTGTAGCGGGATGCGGGCATTGTAATTCTGCCTTGTTAGGCTCAACTGAAAGCGAGCACGCAACTCTGACTATTCTGAAGGAGTACAGGAGTGAAGGTGGCAACCTCACATATCCCAGCAAGGATGTTTTGCTGACACTCAAGTCGTGTGAAGAGCATTTCAGGGGCATCATAAGTTGGAGTGAGGGCTTGCTGCGCTTAAGGTCCCCGTTGAAGGCCGTGACCGATTATTTGAACGAGATGGTGCGCCCTTGCGTAAAGACTTGCTCCGAGCACAGTGACGCCGTAGCAAAACTCCTTATTGCGAATTATGCAAGACTGAGGCTTCGCGTGCATTTGCGCCACGTTAGTTCAAACGGCGTCAATGAACACGGAAGCAAGACGTGCGCTGGGGTAAGCCTTCCGTGACCAGCCGAACTGGACCAGTCACTTATAAATTTTATTATTTTTTCTTTCAGAACACTTATTGTTTGATTAAAATATTTTGAGTTCATTGTGAACTGGCTAACCTCCCTGTCCTTTCTTCATCCTCCTCCTTAAGTTCATAGACATTTTTCTTATTTGTTATACAATATCACATTCTTAGATAAAAACAGCGTTGTGATCTTTAAGCTGACTAAGGTTGTGATCTTTGGAGAATGTTTATGGTAAGTTAATATTATTGCGGTCGAAGCAATACCGACACAGCGTCACAGAGGCAGAATACGAGAGTGATACTTCTCGGATAATTAGATTGCTCGCTTACATATATCTATGGAAAGTAGAAAAACTGAACAGGTATAGGGCATCAAAATCGTTATTACTGCATTTCATCTTGTATTTTCCAATAACTTAGTAAGATTTTTTTCTCAGTGGTCACATAAAAACGAGAGATTCAATTGATGTTTACGCTGTTTCACTATCTCAACCAGCTATAACAGAAAAATAGCTGTGTAACAAATCTGAATCTCATTCCCGCAAGATTATTCAGAGCTGCGAGGGCACGCAAGGCGGGGGAAAAAGCAGGATGAAGTAAGTTCAACGCGTACAATGCGAGCACTACTGAGTGGCTGGCACGCTGCACAGCCACTGAGGAGTGCGGTGAGTTTAGGTAACAGGAAAAGGCGTGCGCTTCATGAATTAATGTAGATTTATCCTGCAAACAGTCTCCAATGACAGACGCACATATTCAGACTGCTTTTTTATAGCGCGAAATACCATTTCTCGCACTAAACTCTTCTCAAACTCTCCTCATACGCGCGCGCAGGCAGTGTGTTTCGTTGGGGTGAGATATGTAATGGCGGACGCTCTAGCAGACGACGCGGTTGTCCCCACCCTGTACGGAGCGGCGGGCGAGGGAAACCATTCAGGCACCCTAACCCCGCTACTCCACCAACGCCCCCTGCTTTGGTTGCAAGGGGCGAGGATAGGCGCGCGCCCACAGCTGTTGCTATGGCAGAGGGAGCGAGAGCGGAAAGATATAACTTGGCGGCTCGCGGACGCATGACATAGCCTCACTAAGTATTTCATCAAGTATAAAGCTCTGAAAACCCTAAGCATTTCGCGTAGCGCAGTGCTCGCAAGACCTCTGAACCACTCGAACACGAGTGCATGTGTTCGTGTGGTTCAGACTTCATCTTCTAAGTTGTGTGTTATAACGTAAAAATGATATTGGCCTCGAAGACATACCGTGTCACCACCTACGTAGTGACGGCACTCCATAGGAAGTTGGGTAATCATGTCTACTAGAACACCGCATTTCCTGCGCTTTCACTGTGCACACCGTGCGCGCTTCCCTTCGCTTTGAAGCTCAGTGCTCAAAGAAGTGGTAAGACCTTATAATACGGGCAAGCAAACTACGAATCGGTGCATCTGGTGGCGTACTCGTGCCTGATGTGCATCGTAAAATCTCGACAAAGAACTGGTGCAGCCATGGGGGGCAATGCAAGAGGTGTCACAAAAGATAAGCTGCCGTATTCCACAGCTACTACGCAGCAAGGCAAGCGCACGCATCCTATCTGTGACGTCAAAACAATAGCAGCGCTCGCCTCTCTAGAGGAGGCCCTCATGGCCAAAACGCATTCAGCCTTGCAATAAAATTTAAACAGCAGAGTGAGCCATTCCAGTGATTGTGAGGCAAGTGTGGCCTCTCTATTGACTCAAAACGAGGAAAACGGCGTTACCTGATAGGTATCCGAGCGCATGGACCAGCGAAACAGGAAGAACAAGGTCCGGACCCCACTGTACGAAAAGCCAGCCAGAAGACCGTGGCGCCGGGGTGGGAGTAGCTCGGTGCACAATAGAAAGGACACGGGCCCCACTCCTACAGAATTGGCGATCACGGAACAAAGGGCAGCGCACATCACGGCCCGCTCGAAGGTGGCGTTCTCAGTAAGCGACTCGGCGTATATTGTGCGGTTGACGAGATAGGCACTAATCCACAATATTATTGTCAGGGTGACCGAGGAGGTGTAGAGCAGGAACCGCCGACCGAGGCTGTCCATTAGGAATATGATGCCCGGCATGATGGAAATCTGGAAGATGGCCGTTATGAGGTCCTTTTGGCCGAAGAAGATGTCGTTGCTGCCCACAAGGTGGAGCTCTCGGAATTTCCGCACCTGGACACGCGTTAAGTAGAACAGCGGTTCAAGCACATACACTGAAAATGTAAGCATCTAATTAGTTAGGTCACGAAACAAATTGTTTCAGTGCCACCTGTGTGTATGAACGTAAAACAGCCAACAGCCGCCATTTCGCATGAGCAGTGCCGTGTGTTTGGCCAGCGTGTTTACTTCTTGGATCACACATAACGTTCACACAAAAAATGAAACGTCTACCTCATGTTTATGCTTCGTTTGTTGCCATTGCAATAATATTGACACTCTCGGCTGGATTTTGCCGTCGGCGGCGACATCGGCGTCAATGTCATGCACCGTATATGTACACTTATCTGTATAAGTGAAAATGAAAAAAAGAAAAAAATCTATAAAAACACTCCATCAAGCAGAATCAAACGTGGGACCACTGCGTCGTGAAAGCGAGGCCTTAACCACAGAACCACCCTAGAAAACGGTCTTGAATGTTCAAACGGCAAGCAAATTATATTTACCATTTACCGCTGCTGTGTTTGCGGCATTACCAGAAAGATGGCGCAATGAGCGCACGTTGCCACATCGCGCAGCGGCGCCAGCTCTAATCTCCCTTATCTCGTGGTGGCGAGGAGGGGAGGATCGTACGCCTTGACTGGCCTCGGGCTTTACATGGAACAATTCTGCTGTAGTCATGGGGCGCACAAAGGTCACTGCAATTATTGCAGTCTCCGTTTGCGAAAACCACGCAATTTACAGACTCAGCGAAGTAACAAATAAGACGCTTATTCGCGTGTATCCGTACCTGTGAGTACGTTCCCTGTGTAATTTGTGCGCGAGAAACGCAGGGCACGATTCGATCTGCTTTTCATTCTGCGCGTGACCTTTCAAATTGATGCTATCGCGTTCATTGCTTCGCCTTTGCGGCAAAGGTGTGACTTTTCTTTAAACGCACAAGTGCCGCGTTCCTCCGTACTTTATTATTTCTTTTTACGCACAATGATGACGTATCCTATTATCACTCGAACATTCAAAGGCTTTTTACATTGATGTGAGTGCTTCTGCCACTCGTCTCTGAGGTAACCTGCGACTCCTATTGATTGATTGATTTGTGGGGTTTAACGTCCCAAAACCAACATTTGATTATGAGAGACGCCGTAGTGGAGGGCTCCGGAAATTTAGACCACCTGGGGTTCTTTAACGTGCACCCAAATCTGAATACACGGGCCTACAACATTTCCGCTTCCATCAGAAATGCAGCCGCCGCAGCCGGGAATCGAACCCGCGACCTGCGGGTCCGCAGCCGAGTACCTTAGCCACTAGACCACCGCGGCGGGGCCCTGCGACTCCTATCTTCAGAATATAAATATAGATAAAGAAATACCTTAGTACCACTCCAATACCAAAGCAACAAAGTAAAATTCTGAACACTTGAAATATTCGAAATTGGCAACTCACAATACCGTTTGAAAACACATTCATGGAATTTTGATTTACATCTAAATATACGAACGTGCTTAATACACAAAGCAAGCCACTCGTAACGACCAGTTCTATTTGTCGAGTACTTAAATAGATAGATAGATAGATAGATAGATAGATAGATAGATAGATAGATAGATAGATAGATAGATAGATAGATGGATAGATAGATAGATAGATAGATGGATAGATGGATAGATAGATAGATAGATAGATAGATAGATAGATAGATAGATAGATAGATAGATAGATAGATAGATAGATAGATAGATAGATAGATAGATAGATAGATAGATAGATAGTCTTAGCAATGACACCTTTCTTTAGTACAACAGCGTTGAATCGAGGTCATTACTTCAGAATAAAATAAGCATTGTTAGCATTGTCATAAGCATTGTCATCTTACTCCCGCTGGTCCTCCAAGTGTGCGCAACCAGAACACAAATATAGCGCAAACCATGGCCTTGCATGGTGTTCGGCTGCGCTGTACGCGGATTGCCGAGATGGCGCACTCGTCACCAGTCACAGCGATGCCCAGCAGATCGTAGGCGTGCTGTGCCTCTGTCAAGCGGTCGACCTGCACCAAAGCACGTGGCGAATCCTTCAAGAAATTGAGTTCGGTTATCCCGAATTCTGCAATTACATAGTTAAAAGATGTTATTATGGCTGTTGGCAATTAAAACAGTAAAAGATCCCTGTTTGGCAGCGAAATATTTATTAGCACTAGCAGAAATTGAGTCGGGAGCCATAAAACAAGAGCATACAGAAGTTATTGAAAAAGTGATCACTACCTAGTGAGACACAGATAATACCGACTTATCGGTATTGCGTGAAGCTAGTGACTACCGGTTTGTGTTCGGGACAATACTATAATATTTAGGGAGAAAAGATACATTTTCACTGAATGTCGTTACATTAAGGATTTATCGCCGGCTGCGCGGCCGCATCATTGTGGTAAACTGTTGCTTAACATTGTTAATTGTAAAGCCGTGTTGTCACGGTGTTAAATCTTGCCTGGGCTACTCAATGTAGAGCACTTACGTAGCCAGTGTTGTCGTATGCCATCGTCGTCTGATGTAGCTTGCAGTAAGCTAGCAAAATCGCATAGAGCATAGTCCTGTGTAGCATTCTTAGTATGCGCTTTAGCACTAAGCAGAAGGTTGTTTCCTCGTGTCGGCTTCACGGACAACGAAACTTGAAACTATGATGGAAAAATACTTATGACTAATATGTACAATCAGGTCACAAAAATTCAACAGCTCACAGAGAGCATTACGGCAGTCGTCTCAATAGTGACATCACCCGTTATTCACACTGGACTAACACCGGCGCAAGAACCCGCTTTAGGCTCAGTCGTAGAGAGGGAGACTCTCGATGCGCCAGAAGCAATGACAAGCACTACGTGCAACCCGGAACCTTGAAGCCCTGCCGGGGAGCCTATAAGGTCACACAGCGCGAGCTCAGCGTGCATAGAACTTTTTAGGTGATCGTGATGGCCAACGCACCGATAACACTTCGGCAGTTGAATTGCGGGGCATTCGGTCGTAACTGCCGAGCTTTAGATTACACGATTCAAATTTCTCAATCTAAACCCACTATTCTAGCCACCCAGAAAACGGGCGTGGCAGCAAAGCTTCCCGGTTTTTTTACGTACGTATAATAGAATTTCATCACTGGGCGCTTCTCTCGTCACGGCACGTTTGGTATATAGGTGTCTAACTGCCAATAAAATACACTTAAATTTTCAAGCAATCTCTTATACGTTTGTCAAAATTTTACCAAAACAGCGATTACAACAAACATATATTTTGGATGTCTATAGGCCCCCACGAGATAAGGCCCAAGCTGTAGCCAAACACTTAAAGCCACTAAATAAGTGAACCGAGCACTGCTTGTGGTGCATGGTGATTTTTAATGCTCAGCACTCAGCTTGGGGCTATCTTAAATGCGAAAAGAAAGGCAGAAAGCGCTGGAAGACCGCTCAAGACCTTGTTTGCACCCTTCCCAACGACCCAAAATGCTCCACCCCCATAGGGAACACCGTAAGTGGTGACACTTCACATGACCTGACATTTATTAGAAATAATTTCAAAATCACCTACGAAATTTTAGTAATGAATAAATGTAGGGAAGTGCTCTCTAGACTTTATTCACAATGATCTTCCCCAGTGATTCGAAGCGCACAAGACCTAAAGTAATGCACACTAGATGGAAGATATTTCGGTTCATATATGATCAGCGTGAGCCCCCTGCAATTGCAAGCCTCGACGAGTGGGTGTCCACACTTGTGCCAGATGAAAAAGTTTCACTTCCGAGGTAATGCAGACGAGGATGGTCTGACTACAAAGGCCAAATGAATTAGAAACCTTCACAAGTGGTGGCTAATTAAAAAGCCCACTAAAAGCCTCCGTAAACTAACTGCACAGCTCGAACAAGACATTGAGCAATATTCACAACAGCTAAACCAAGAACATTGGCATCAGCTTTCCGATCACCTCAAATCAACAGGCATCTAGGATATAGAAGTACGTAGTTTTTGCCTAAACATCCCATTGATTCTAACCACACTTAAGCAGCGTCGCAGAAAAACCTTCAGAATATTACACGCTCCTTTCCGGGCAACAACGGTGTGAACATAAAGGAACTTTAGGATCGATACTTTATTCTTTATTCATATCTTTTCGCGCCTCCCACTAACAAAGGAAAAAACAACGAAGAATTTGATCGACAATTTATAGAGTGCGAGGTTCAAGCTCTCTTAATTAAATCAAAACCACGTCAGCCAGTGGTGAGGACAATGTCATTAATAAAATGTTACGCACTCTAAATGACTACTAAACAAAACCCTTCAATACCCACTGAAAAACTGCATCCTATCTACCATATGGAAGTATGCCAAAGTAATCTTTATACCTAAACTTAGCGACAAATCAGACTTGGTAAATATTTGCCTCATTTTTCTAACCTTATGCGTAGTCAAGCTTAAGGAGCATGTCATTTTAGACAAACTAAACAAGTACGCAAAAAGAGAGGGGCTCTTCCCCAATACAGTGATCGGTTTCTGTCTAATCTGTCCACGCAAGATATCATGTGGCAGATACAGTGTTATAACGTATATCCGGGTCCCATTAGAGCCACTTGCACCATTCTTATGCTGGACGTGAGCAAGACTTTAGACAACGTATCCCGAGCGTCCATCCTTGCCAATCTGACACAAATGAATGCAGGAAAGTTCATATCTACCAACATTCCCTGTTTTCCTAGAAATAGAGCGCTGAGGATGTTCATATGGGACATATCAGAGCGGATATTTTCAATGAAGAACCAGCGAGAACTTTCAGGACGCAGTGTTTTCCCCCGTCCTATTTATTATTACTGTGCGAGCTCTCCCTCCTTTTCTCACTAAAACTTCTTACATAGAGCACTCCATTTACACGGATGACATCACCATCTGGACCGACGATGGTTCTGATGGCGAGATCACTGACACTCATCAGGAGGCCGCCAATGTCGTACAAAATTTTGTTAAGAAAAACGATCTTGCGTGCTCTGCCCAAAACCTTGAACTTCTAGTAATCCACAATAAATCTCACAAAACCTGGGCTGCAGGGGACTCTGCGTTTCTTATTTGCGTGAATATAAATGATAGACTGCTCCCATTTGTGTAAACGAAACGAGTGCTGGGAACGTTAATACAAAAATATACGCATAATTCAGAAGCGATAGCGTGGCTGCAAGCCACGGACCACCAAATATGTGGTCTGCTCCGGTGCGTAGCCAAGAGATATTCATGGCATGAAGGAGGCATACTTATCTCGACCGACCACGGCCTTCTTAGAGCCGCAATGTGTACTTCCCGTACTATCGTTTCCGGCTCTCCAACAAAAAATAATAATAGTGTAATACGCATGCGCTGTAAGCAAAAATATACCCAGCTGGGAGGAATGGGAGGATGATGCGCCTGCTCTGCTCTGGTGGCCTCGCTCAAACCAGATTGTACTGGAGCAAATACATTTGTTTTCCACTGTTTTCCTCCGGTGGTCGCCGGACCAAGGAAACCGGAAGGAAAACGAGGTAAGTGCTCTGAATTCGCTCCCGTGGTTGCTCCGGAATCGCTCCGTCACATCGCTTTTGCCCCAGTGGATGCTCCCCAATGGCTGCAGCTCATCGCTCAACGGCATCCATTGGCTTTTCGAGAAGTGACGTCGGCAGCCTCACCACCGGGAGGCCGTTTCCCACAGACCAACATGGCTTAGGTCAAGCCGGTGTAGTCAGGATTGTGCAAAGTGTTCAGTCGCGTTCTCGAAAAGGAAATCGTTCTGTGCACTTTCTAGGTATCACAAGTGACTACAAGCAGCAAGGAAGACTGTCATGGACAGAACGGTGTTGTTGAAACTATAGCCATGTGATGGTTCTGGGCAGTGAACGACTTATTGTGATATCGCGAGTGTTGAGCGGCTCGGTCATGGCTGGTGCGGCGAAAGAAAGGTGAGAGAGCTCTTCTTCAAATATCTGTGCTAATCTTCTCAGGTTTTTACAAGATTGAGAAACATTGGTTTGAGACCAAACAGGTTATCAATGGTAAGCAAGTTTTACAGGATGTAAGTAAATCAGTGGAAATTGTGACAGCGCGTTGTTTGGACCACGTCTATATTTTTTTCTAACACAACTGCGGCAATATTATTATCAGCATCGACATTGATAAAATGAATTGCTGATGCTGTCATAAAGAGCCCAAAAATTCGCTCATATTAGTGAAAAAAAAAAGCTTTCAAATGTTTCAGCGGAAGTAGAGCTATCAATTTAGAAATATATGGAAAACGTTCACCAGTTTTTAAGTTTGTTAACGTCAAGGGGATGCGCTTTCATTACCTAGCTGCTGTCTCACACCGGAGCACATGAGATCTACTTCTAGATATAAAATGCTCGTTCTGTCTTTTTGTGTGTTTGTGTGTTAGGCTGGTTTAAGAAGCTAGTTGTTCTTGTGTACTCACTGACTGTATAGAATTTAGTGAGTACCCGTGGTTTCAGTTCCCTCAGTTTTCTTGCCTCTGGCGTGATTTGCACTTTTCATGTATAATTGTTTTCCAAAATTTTGCAGGAAGCAATCAGTAGAACCCTTGCATCGTCAATGAAGCTGATGAATAACCCTTTGGCGATGTTGAACAGTTTTTCCCGGTGGCCACACTTTCGTCGTTTGTCGTGCATCTTTTCGCAGCATTCTGGCCTTCATTTCAAAGCGCTGCACTTAAAACTTGAGTGCTGTGGACTTAATGTAACCTGCTAGAGCTCTGTGAACAAATTACACAGTAAATCTGCAGTGCTTGCTTCAGAATTTTGAATTCCTTAATGTAACCGACGTGTAACGCGAGCAGTACAGAATAAATAAATAGGTGAGCAAAACACTTAAAAAAGGCTGATGCACCTCACTGAAATTCAGTGTAGATGAAGTGAGGACATTTTCAGAATAATCCGTAGGTACCCCGCTGAAGCTCCGGATAGACAGAGTGAAATACCCATGCGAAATGCTCCGGAGTTGCATTTGCACGTAATCACTTCGCCAAGCCATAGCCAAAGGCCGGCAAAAAATGCTCCTGCGGCGCCACGCATTCGCTCCAGCTGGCCGATGTAACATACCAGTGGAAAAGTGCTCCGGATGTGCCGCGCTATTTTCTCTGGCCAGCTGAAGTAAACACTTTGCTCCGGAGGCCCAGACCGAAAATTCCTCCGAGTAGGGGGGACGCTAGAGGACAAGCGTTTTCCTCCCACCTCGAAACTTTTTTTTTACATTGTGGCGTACAAATCGGCCATAGGTCTCCCTAGACATGCACGTTCCGACTGATTACTAGACTTAGGTACTTATAACATTTTCGGTGAGCTCAATGAGGCACAAAAAATTCGCAAGTAGCCTGTTTCTCATTTACTGATGTGGGTAGAGGTGTTCTTGAGAGACTAGGCATCAACCTAGTGCATGAGCTCGGCGGGGCGGACTACGCTATCACAGGGGATTAGACGCCACCTTGTGGTTAAGCCCCTGCCTAATACATGCTACCGAGACGACATCATGAAAGGCAGTCTGCCAGAACGATAGGCCATGAGATGTACAAAAACAACCACTTCGTCGCGTCCGTGGACGCGGCCAAACGAAATAACCATTGGTATTTGCAGCGAGGTCGGGCTACAGGTGGCAGCACAGTCCCGCGCAAGTGTGAATAGGTGATCGGCGGCGCGCATACAAATACACGCAGCGGCGCTTCGTTGCGTGCAGTCTGAGCTGATTATCGGTGGTTAAAATGTGTTGACTACAGTTTACTGTTAATATCTACGCTATTGTTTACGGAATAGATGTACGACGCCCATGCAACGTTAACATTACCTGCGAGTAAAGCGCATTCTGTCTTTCATAGGAATGCCCACCCTGGATTACTCCCTTTTCGCTTTCGCGCTAAATCACGCTTTTCGGTGTATTGTTTGTACGTGGTTATCTTGTATTTTGTCTGCTACAGCCCTGCTGCAACGGGAACGAACTACTTATTGATATTTTTGTCGTCTGCATACCAAAAAAAAAGATCGTAGAATACCCGCATATGTGCGCGATTATTTCAGTACCACTGTTCCCACCCTATACGCATATGATTTCCTTTTACTCTCATTCTGTTCACCAACAATTGTGGGACAGCCGATAAGTCTAGTTCGGAAAGCTTAGTGGCTGACGGCACTTTGCGCTACACTGCGTTTACCACGTGTAGGCACAGGTTCTTGCACCAGTAAAAATCTTATATAAGAGTTCAGCAGAAAGCTTTCATCGATAGAATATGTGCATGACGGTGCTACAACAAAGGTCTGGTCACTGGGAACCAGCATGTGTGTTTTTTTTTTTTTGACAAAAAATACTACCGCTTTCTGTCAGTCACTAACGATGCCACACAAACGCTGAAAAACAATGCCAAAAAAGATGAAATTTTCAGTGAAGGTATACGACGTTATATATAAGGCATGCCGTCTGAAATACTTTTGACGTATGGGCTCTTTAAAACGTTCCTAAATCTAAGCACACTGGTGCACGTGGTAACTCTGTTTCAAATACAGTTTAAGTACCGATGTGTCACAGTTTATGCGATAGTAACATTCATATGAAGTGGTACAACGGCCAGACAAACACAACTAAGGCTCCTCGCATGATTGATAAAGTATAGTGCCGTAGTTGTACATCTACTAACAGCACGCTAATGCATAGCGCAGTGCCTGTGCGTGCGTGCGTGCGTGTGTGTGTGTGTGTGTGTGTGTGTGTGTGCGTGCGTGTGTGTGTGTGTGTGTGTGTGTGTCTGTGTGTGCGTGTGTGTGTGTGGTGTGCGTGTGTGTGTGTGTGCGTGCGTGCGTTTGTTTACAACCGAGTCGCCATCAAACGCTGCACTCGCCCAGCATTTAATAGTCATCACGTTTGGGAGGATGCGAAGAGCATTTTGCGATGTGCTTGAAACACAATGCGAGAATAAACAGCACTCTGGAAAGTTGCACTCGCCAATCTTAGTTATGCATTAGCAGCAAAGCAAGACCAAATCTTTTTGTACGTCATTCCGGCATGCGTAGACACAGTTACGCTCGCACTTACATGACTTGACAAACCACACGTTGAGAACGTGCATGACGTGCGCGAACATAGAAACAAGACGGGACGGGGCTAGCAGACGACGCGCGGAGCAATTCACACTTCGCCACTTCAGCCAGTTGCCGGAAGGCGGTGACTCTGCTTGATTTCGCGGCCAATACCGTAAGTGTGGTGACCGGAGGGGGATAGATTACTAACACCGTCTCTGTAAGTCTGTACAGGTGCCCTCGGCCGTGGAGGCTGAAGATACCGGCATCGCTTTGTCCATGACGAGCGCCTCCACCCAAGCGATATTAATTGACTTCAAGAAAACTATAATTGAACCCTCGAAGGGGATCATCAGCAACCGAGCAGCCAGGATTTAAAAAAACTGTCAGCCTTACAAGACAATAGTATTACCATTCCTCTGCCCACTCGTAGGTTCCTTTGCCCACTGGGAGAACCCTGGGAACGTGGAGGCGCACGACCTAGCCCGAGGTCTAACAAACCAGGAGGCGCTTCTGTCGGACCCAGTTTTCCGTGGTGAGGCACGGACTTCTTTTAATTAAATCACAAACTCAACAGAAGTAATCGCCGCGTCTACCTCATCACCCGATGAAGACCTTTACGAATGCGCACACCACAATAGTCCGCCGCATTCAAACTTACTTTTTGCTTCGTCCTCACCGGCTGGCGCTTATCGCATGCGGATCGGTGAACCCCACCTGCCAAAACTGCAGCGCGGAAGCACTGGTCGCACAAAAGCACGTACTGTGGGGCTGTAATGGCTTTCCTCCCCCCAAACTGCCCGGCCAGCTCGCTCATAGTTAGAAGAGGACGAGCTTATTAAAACTCCCAATAAAGTGAAACAGCACGCTTTTACTGCCTGGGCCGAAAAGATCGGTGCCTGCGTGAAGCTACCTTGAGGACCATGCCTTCTCTGTGAATAAACGTGGTTCCTCCTCCTGCTTCCTCACGTTTTTCGACCTTGAGTATATTGTCACACTTTTATAGACAACGTTGCGTGGTTTGGACTGTATCGTGAAATAGCCGAGAAAGGGTTGACACTGACCTTCGTTGTCTTCTTCCAGCAGTGGCTTTCGCACAAAAAGACCATGCGGCGTTATTCCCCTTTTTGAAAGCATGCATGGACTTGATGCTTGTGCACAAAAAAAAAAGATTTATGCATAAACACGTATATGCAGAGAACAAGAGAGAGTGAGTGCTAACGCCCATTGGCCAAATAAGAAGGACACACCAACAGCTGTACCAAGCGCATAAAAAAAAAGTCTGAAATGAATTCTCATGTGAGAACCAAGAGTGCAAGAAAACAAAGAAGACCACGTGGCATTGCAAACGCGGGGCACATTATGGGCCCGGGCGCTTGTATACTGTCTTCGCTTCGCCTAACGCGCTAAGCTAAGTATAAAAATACAGAAAAAAAGGAAGCTAGCGAAAAATGAAAACAGGGCAAGAAAGAGAAACAAGAAAAATGAAAACAAAAACAACGACAAATAAAGACGTAAAAAAATACAGAAAAAGTGCAAAAAAGAACGATAAATTATGAGAGTATGAGAGAAAGAGGAAACGTAAAATAAAGAAAAGCTGCCTAGCTCTGTGATTTCATCGGGCCCTCTTCTTGTGCGAAGCACGTAAACTTTAAATGCTGTATATTCTAAGCAATCTGCAAGCACTTCGAGCGTTTATATATATATATATATATATATATATATATATATATATATATATATATATATATATATATATATATATATATATATTAATTTTTTTCCCTGACGAAGGCCGGACCCCGGCCGAAACGTAGGAGCAATAAATGTTTTCGCACGTTTGTCCGCTCAAGCCAATTTCTATTCATCACTGGATTCACAGAAGACACTCGCTGGATATATATATATATATATATATATATATATATATATATATATATATATATATATATTTATATATATATATATATATATATATATATATATATATATATATATATATATATATATATATATATATATATATATATACCTAGTCACCAACGCCCTTGACTGTCTTTGTATTACTAACGTGAAAATCTCGCCCCAGACTTTCACAAACCCTTTCATGTACACGCGTGCCACATAATCGTATGTAATGGGCAACGATACCGCGACATATCGGTATGCGCCACAGGTGGCCAAGTTTGCGGTGCCGGCATGCGGGCACGAAATTATCTGCTCTCGCATGTTCTGCAGATCCTGGATTTCTGCCTCAAGCTTTCATCGGACTGTTGGTTGTTGGAGAGCCTGCTGCTATAGTGATATTGCCAACCTACAGTAGTGAGCGCAGTGCTGAATTCCACTGCAAGGTGAATCATCACGGATTTGGTGGCCAGCTCAAGTTTCGGTTTCCGGTGCCTTGAACTATACAGCCAAATCGGCAGTGAGAGTCAAGACCTCGAGATACCTACCCAGCGTTTTCAGCGGCATTGGGCAAGGCTGCACCACCAGCACGCGGCCACGAAATAATCTGCTCCTGCTGGTGCTGCAGCTTACTTAAAAACAATTCTACTGGAAATGCGCCACGAGTTTTAGGTGCCTGGTGTTGCCTTACTCAAGAGCCTTTTGTGATGGAGTGGAGGAGTGCTTTGATGCTGTTTGTATTTTGGTATTGCTTCTCAATGGGGATAATAAATCAAATCTGGGCACTGATGATTCTGTTATGCAAGAGCTACTTAGAGGCTTAAAATATTCATAAGATCGCTAAAAGTGCGAAGCAATGAATGCGATTGCAACATATTCGAATGTTTTACGAAGTAAAGCCAGCATTTACAGGAGCAATAATATTGTAGTGAACATGCGATTGCTAAGTGACAAAGCTTCCTGCGGCACGTCCACAGTAGATGACAACACCAAGGGTCGTGCGTAGTGACGGCGTTGATGAGAACCACCTCCCGTAGGCAGCACATGCTCGTACTAAGGGCTATACGTCCGTGTCGCCGCTGGTGGCAGTTTAAAAGTGGAGGTTTTAGAACTATATAGGATGATTTAGCAGTGAAGAGTTTAGCCCAGCAAATGTGCGTGACTGTGGCGAGATTGAAACTAAAGATAGGGTGAAAGCCACACTTATCAACGACTTCTCTAGATCAGTTTTCCTCTCTCCTACACAAGGCATTGTCACGAATAAAAAAGAACAATGTTGGCGTATCAGTAAGACAGAGCTTTTTCAATGCCTTAATTAGGTTTTTACAGAGCATTGATGAACAAATATCAACTGGCCCAGATGTCATATCAAGGAGTGTTAATACATTGCTCTGAGGCAGTGCCTAGCCACCTGTATGTTATATAAAAAATTACTCAATGAAGGGAAGCTTCCTGACGACTGGAAGGTAGCTGATGTTGTGCCCGTTTTCAAAAGTGGCTCTAAATCAGATGTATCAGTTACAAGCCTCTCCCTCTGACTCCGATTCAATGTACACTACTTGATAATGTTCTTTTTTTCTGCATTGATGAATAAACTTATTTCAATTTATTTTTTTATTCCTAAACAACACGTTTAGACGGGGCTTTTCATATGCAACCCAACTGATTGAATTGTATTATAATATAGGACAGATGTGTTCTTTAATTTTGGTCTTCACAAAGGCCTTTAATACAGCATCACACTCCGTTCTAAAAAAACTGCATAATTTGAACATTGGTCAAACCATTTGCTGGTGGAAAATGAATTATTTACCTTCATAAAAACAGAAGGTTGTTCTAGGTCGATCAAGTTTCCGTTGTTATGAATTTGCTCTGTTGCGATGGTAGCGGTGGCGAAGAGCGGCGAGCCGTCGAGCGGACTTCGCTGAAGCCTTAGCCCGAAGGCGAAACAGGGAGGCAATTCGTTTTGAAAACAGCAACAAAAGTAGCGTTTACTTTAGCAGGTTGTCGTTTGTACAGAGCCGGCCAGCACGACAACGTCGGCTGGGGCAAAATCTCTTAACATGGGGCCGGCTCAGCCTTAAATAGCGTCTTTGGTCCATTCTCTCAGACCAGTTCTCCGGCTAGGAGGGGGGAGACGTAGCCATACCCGGAACTGCAAAGTGGTTCGGTGGAGGAAGCGACGTTATCCCCAGAACTGCACGGTTCTTCTGCACGGAAGGCGGCGTTGGGAGGGGGGGTAGACAGTTCGTCGGAACAGGGCTCGATCTCGTCAGACGTGCTCCCGAACGAGGAACATGTCTGTGGCACAACAGCACCCCCGCCGCCAGACAATGCATCCGGAGTTTTGAGCCGTCAGCGCGGCTCGGAAGGAGGGATGCTGGTTGACCATCGGTAGCCGTTCCGCTCTCTCTACCCGTTGAGATTTCCATAGGCCTGCAGAGGTTCACTGGAACGACGGAGTCGAACACAAAGGCGAACCACTCCGGCCAAAGCAAGCACCCTCCAAATGCTGATCAAATCGCCAGACCAGCAGGAACCAAATGTTCCCTCGAGATTACGCTGGGCTAACAAATAGCATCACGAGCAACGAATCTCGGGAGGAATACACAATGCGGACACACCTTTAGCTAAGTGTCAGTGGACACCGCTAAACCAAACAGAATTTTTTTGTTTGCAAGCGATTCTCAATTGTGATTTAGGCAGATTCTGGGCGATCGAAGCTTCTGAGGATTGCTCAATTTAGCACCATAACTACAATTTAGTACGCCGAGCAATTATGAATCACGCACATTGGCGTCGCTTGCAAGCGTCAGACCGCTAAACAAAACAGTCAATCGATAAGCCCTAACTCAAGGTGCTCAGCCAATGAGCATCCCAACAAAATAAAACACGCTTGAAAAGTAAGTAAATAACAATAAAAATCAAACTTGTGCGCATTAGACAGAACAAAGTTAAAAGTTAACCTACACCGACGTGCAAAATAACACGCAATGCTAAACGCAGAAGGTATCTTAAACAGGGGCTTTTACTGTGCCTCCTCTGTTAAAATAAAGCACACCAACTGTTACCTTTGAAATAATATGAAAACAAATTTAATCAAACAAACATATTAATGTGAGCTTCTGTGATGACAAGGCAAGTAAAACTTACAAAAATTTAGAACCATTCCTTGCTCATCGGCAGACGACAAAACTAGAAATGTTATTCTCAAATTTAAATACAAAAAAATACACTCTTGGTATCAGCAAGGTGGCACTCTCAGACGAACTCTGGGAAGTCGCCCACTCCATAGCTTTCGTGGGCTGCGGTCTGGACAAAAGGACGACGAAAGAACTTGTTCGCCGAACTCAGTAGTAGCGACTTTTGACCCGTAGCCGCTGGACTCGAAGAAAGGGGCATCTGCACTGCATCGATTACGCCACCCGTTCGGCCAGTTACCCTTTCGCCACGGTGGGGAACAGCCGCTTGTGTTACAGCTCAAGCGCTCGCAAAGTTTCCCCATTCGCTTGCATCTACGCGGCAGAGAAAAGGGTGAGACCAGGCGGTGATTTCGGCATTCCAATTTCCTTGAAATTTGGTCTTTGTTGACGTGTTTCCCCCCTAATCTCCATCTCAGTGATGGCCTGACCCTCAAACATTTCCTGCAGGACCCTTTCGCGATCCTATGTCTAGCCCTGAACCGGGCGTATCGACTGATGACGTCATGGCCCTTGACAGTGGCTTTAGCGCACTTGGCGCCTGTCGTCTTTTCCGTGTTACGCTTTCGTTGATGCCTCCTTTTGACAGAATGGCTAGGAATGCGGGCTGTTTCGACAAACCTAATTTCAAGTGCGCTGCCTTTGACAGGCACTGCCAAGACACTAGACTGGTTAGCTAGCCTTTCTTCGGGCCCGTTGCTAGCTGTCTCTGCTTGCGACAGAACGGGATTCCCGATGCCATCAAAGCCAACAAACACGCCTAGAGAGCTTTTGATCTGTGGGGGTCTATCGCTGTCGTGGATAGCCCTAATTCTCTGGCCTTCGAAGTCGGCCTCATGCTCTCTTTGACGTGAATCATCCTGATCGCGTGCGCTGCGAAGCGGCTCCATCACCAGTGCTTTCTGATGTACCTCGGCTTCCTTAGCTATGCGATGGACCTCGGCCCCTAACTCCTCGCGGTGCACCTCAGCGTCACGCTCTCTCTGGCGCACTTCGGCGGCTTGTGCTTCGCGACGGGCCTCAGCCTCCATAGCTTTTCGGCATGCCTTATCTTTACGCGCTTCTCGACGCGCTTCTAGTTCTAGCGCTCTTCGGCGAGCCTCGTTTTCACGCGCCTCCACCTCCATCGCCTTACGCCGCGCCTCATCTCGCTCTCTCTGACGCACGTTGGCGTCCTGCGCTTTGCGATGGGTCTCAATTTCTAGCGCTTTGCTGCACGCTTCAGCGGTGTACTTGTATGCTCGACTTTCACAGTCGGCAGTACTCATAGCAGCAAAGTGCCGGAACAAAGCGTATTTATTCCTATCAAAGTCATGCGCTTCCTCGGCGGAAAAGCATCCCAAAACGCTTGCGACTTTGCACGGAAGCAACGTGGCAAGCTTTTCCCATCATAAGTCTCGCCCGACACCAACATCGTCGCAGACCTCTTCAAGATTAACGAGAAAAGACACGATGTTCTCGTCCATTCTGAAGAGTTCAAGTCGGTATTGTGCTCGTTGCCACTTAATTGCTTCAATTTGACGATCAAGCTCTTTCATTCTGAGAGCATGCTCTCTCCTTTTGCGACTCTCTTCGGCCTTCCATTGTTCGTGATTTTGAGCTTCTTCGGCCTTCTGCTTTTGCTCACAAATAAGCTCCCAAAACTCGTCAGCTTCCTCGGCCGTCATATTCTCTGCCCGCATCACCTCGAGAATCGCTTCCTTTGTTTTAGCGCACCCAGCGGAAATCCCCATGGCTCCACAAATTTCAAGGAGGTCCTGCACCAGGTACTGCTCCATCGCGATCTCGTCCCTCGTGATGCTCTACTACTGATATTCACCGTACTCCAAAACTAATCTCGTGGTTTAAAGTAGGTGAATATTAAATTATAAACAATAAAAAACACAAAACACTCTCCTAACATCTGCCTGTGCTAGAGAGGTCTGGCGAAATGAACAGTAAACGTTGGGCACTCACCCAACCTAAGTAGCCGACGATGGTCCAACTCGTGGCAGCCGTCGAACAGTATCAGGTCTTCAGGGATCCGGTCCAACTTGCCAATGTTGAGATCCGGGGTTGCTTGTCCCAGCTTGCCGAACGATGAGAACAGGGGTAGCGTGTCGCAGCGTAGCCAAACGCTATCACGGCGGTCGTCCTCGTGCATCCAGGGGTCTGATCCGGCGTGCCAAACGTAGGATATCGTATCCCGAAGCTGCCAACCACTGTTAGGAATTTTGCTGTGTCGCGATGGTAGCGGTGGCGAAAAGCGGCGAGCCGTCGAGCGGACTTTGCTGAAGCCTTAGCCCGAAGGCGAAACAGGGAGGCAATTCGTTTTGAAAACAGCAACAAAAGTAGCGTTTACTTTAGCAGGTTGTCGTTTGTACAGAGCCGGCCAGCACGACAACGTCGGCTGGGGCAAAATCTCTTAACATGGGGCCGGCTCGGCCTTAAATAGCGTCTTTGGTCCATTCTCTCAGACCAGTTCTCCGGCTCGGAGGGGGGAGACGTAGCCATACCCGGAACTGCAAAGTGGTTCGGCGGAGGAAGCGACGTTATCCCCGGAACTGCACGGTTCTTCTGCACGGAAGGCGGCGCTGGGAGGGGGGGTAGACAGTTCGTCGGAACAGGGCTCGATCTCGTCAGACGTGCTCCCGAACGAGGAACATGTCTGTGGCACAACACCGTTTAGTTTTGGTGGAATCAGCGGTTCTCCAAGGTTCTGTACAGGGCCCGCTTTTCTTATTTGTGTTAATAATGGTATTCCAGATACAATTTCGTATCGAATTAAACTGTTTGCTGATGACGGTGTTTTGTATACTGAACCAACTGACCAAACGAATTTAGCCCTGCTTCAGGATGACCTTGGTCCCATCGAGATACGGTATAAAAAACAACATGGTACTGAACACTATTAAGTGCTTTCACGTCAGTTTCACTAGAAGAACCAATAGGTTTATAAATCAATACATCTTTAACAATTAGGCAGTTAGTGAAAAAAACAAATACGGGTATTTGTGTGTCACGTTTTTGAAAATGGGGGATGGTCCTAACTTATTAGCAGGGTTCTCAGCAGAGCCGAAAAAGCCCTTGGCTTTTTATAAAGAAATCTTAGGCATGTAACCAAAGAGGTTGTTAAAGGGGAACTCCGAGGCATTTTCAACCGAACTAAAATATTGTTGTTTTCTAATAGTATTGACAGTCCTGAAAAAGCTAGGGTGGTTCATTTCGCCCCGGCACTCGTCAATATTTTTAATTACGGAAAAAACGACGAGTCAAAACAGAAACCGAAATAAAGAGTGTTTCAGTCGTCTATGGTGGGTAACCGATGCCATCACGAGATTCGCTACACGCTGCCACGGCTGGCCAGAGAGTAAACATAGTTTACGTGCCTCGATCTTCTGATACGCGAGAAGCATGTTCGCCATATCATCCGAAGAGGAATCAAGCTGTGCCGCTCATCGGAACTGACCAGTGATAAGTTCAGCGGTCATTGCAGCTAGTATTCAAACGCGGCAACTTTGTTTTTTAAAGATATGATTGATATCTGGAATTTAACGTCCCAAAACCACCATATGATTATGAGAGATGCCGTAGTGGGGGGCTCCGAAAATTTCGACTACCTGGGATTCTATAACGTGCACCCAAATCTGAGCACACGGACCTACATTTCCGCCTCCATCGGAAATGTAGCCGCCGCAGCCGGGACTCGAGCCCGCGACCTGCGGGTCAGCAGCCGAGTACCTTAGCCACTAGACCACCGCGGCGGGGCCTGTTAGGAAGAAACTCCTTATAACGGCAGCCGTTCGTCCCCCGTAGTATGTAACAAGTATAACATTTTGGCCTCCAAGGTGATGCCAGTGAGAGACTTCTTCTGTGTGTTGTTGAACAATAAAAATAGTGCTCAATGTACATGTCAATGGCTGCTAATGGGGAATGAGAGACAGGAGCATTCGGCTTTTAGTTAACGCGCAGGCTGCGATTACCATTAGCAGCCATTGGCATGTACGTTGAGCACTATCTGACAAGAAAAGGTTGCTACGTCATACTCGCTCTGCGTAACCTCCTTGGTTTTCGAAAGGTTTAGCGAGCGTTGAGCCGCAGTGCCATGAATACAGTGAACTAGTATATACCATGAACTCGAGGTGGTTAAAGGTGGGAAGTGGACCCGAAGCGCAAGCCGTAAGAAAGTGTGCGTGTGCCACCTCTCGTTTAGTCCTTGGAATGTCCGCTGGATGACGGTGCTTATATATGGGGATTATATGATGAAAAGATGCGAGATGGTGGTACTTGGAGTGTTGAAAAGATGGACGAACGGACACATAGACAGATGCATGGATGGACGCATGAATGGACGCAGGGGCGGCTGCATGGACGAACGCAGGGACGAACGCACGAACAGACGCACACACGGACGGGCTGACGGACGCATGGATGGTCACACTGACGAACGCATGGACGGACGGAAGCAAGAACGAATGAACGGACGAATTCTTCGCCCCACTCTTCATCATTCACTCCTTGGATATGCTGCCATTTTTTAAAGACAAATGTCTTTCTTGGGAAACCTTCGACGCAAAAAATTTGATCTGTTTGTCTGTACAGACCACCCTTAACGGCACCCTAAAAGGCGCCGGAGCGACCGGCCGATATCCCAAACGGCCGACCCCATCCGCAGCACTCACCAATATTTCTCAAGGTTCAGCATTCACACTTGTGCGATTGTCAATTAAAAAGCAATTATTGCGCATATCTGAGGCACCATAACAACACGTCATTATTTTGTATTCATACCTTTCTTTTACTGGACAAGGCAAACATAAGCAATTCTGAGGACCGTAGCGTTTATCACGCTGCACTAACCATGCAACACTTGCACGAAAGAAAAGTGTTTCCAACGCTTCGCTAAGACGACACGGGGGTGACACCTACCCGTCGCCTTGCATTCTACACCATATGACCTCCGAGACGGGATACACGCTTCGTTTTCCAAGATAACTGCCAGATGGCGCTCACATCTCACGTGTGACGTGATTTGATGCGTTCGAAGTGTGGCAGCTTGGGCTAGTTAGTATGAGATGACGATGATTAGAGCGGGAAAACAGAACGACGACACAGACACAAGAAGGACACGAAGGACACGAGCGCTAACTTCCACCTGGAAGTTTGAAGTTAGCGCTTGTGTTCTTCGTGTCCTTCTTGTGTCTGTGTCGTCGTTCTGTTCTCGCGCAATCGTGTCCATTGTGTCCTTCTTGTGTCTGTGTCGTCGTTCTGTTCTTGCGCTATAACTATGGTCTTGATGCGTTCGTTAGCCTGCGCTGCACACTCGAGGGACTCTCGCCTCCAGAATACCATTCACCGATTTTTTTTTAGGGGTGAAGCTCCTTATGGCGTACCTTGTGCGTCCCTCGTATTACGTAACCACCAGTGGCACATACCCAAAATAGCGGTCCTTAGGATTTTGACCTCTAAGGTGGTTCCGGTGAGATATTTCTTTTGTGCGTTGTTGAACAATAAAAGATAGTGCTCAATGCACATGTTAATGTCTGCTAAGGGGGAATGAGAGACAGGAGCATTCGGCCTTTAGGTAACGCGCACGCTGCGATCCCCATAAGCAGCTATTGGCTTGTACATTGAGCATGATCTGACAAAAAAATTGCCCGCAGCTTCCCTCGGGGAACACTGAGGAGGATGCGGAGCATATAATTGGTTAACGGGGTGTTAAAGTGCGACTTACTTGGGTCGATGGCTAAATTGGTTAACGTGGTTGTGAAATGGGGTGTTAAATTGTGACTTACTTGGGTCGATGGCTAAATTGGTTAACGTGGTTGTAGGAGGGGCTGTTAAATGAGTGAACACGTACACACGTATGCGAAAGGGCGGCGCTGGTCGAAGGGACGTCGATCATTGTGTTTGTGGATTCGTTGGAATTCATTTCACCGTGACCTTCGACGTCGACGCGCCGTACAAACCAACCGACGAGCGGCAACTGAGCGAGCGAGCGCCGACCTTGAGTATATATACAGCGCGACGGCGCATGCACTGTCAGCTGTCGAATGTTCGAGAAGGGGGAGAAGCGCAACGGCGCATGCGCGCGCGTCAGCTGCCGATGTTCTCGAAGCGCGACGGCGCATGCGCGCGCGTCAGCTGCCGATGTTCTCGAAGCGTGACGGCGCATGCGCGCTACATTATACAGCTAGCGAATGTTCGTGAAGAGGAGAAGCGCACGCGGTGTGTAGAGGAGGAAGGGTGCACAGATGGTGGAGGAGTGAAGCGCGCGCGATGTGTAGAGGAGGAAGGGATGCACAGGTGGTGGAAGAAGGAGGAGGAAGCTTGCGGACGGCGCCGCACTACAAGCCTCGAGTATTAGATGCTCCGCATCTAAAAAGGGTTGCTACGTTATACTCGCTGGGTGTAACCTCCTTGGTTATAGAAAGGTTTAGCGAGCGTTGGGCCGCATAGCCATGAAACTGTGAACTAGTATATACCATGAACTCGAGGTGGTTAAAGGTGGGAAGTAAACCCGAAGCGCAAGCCGGAAGAAAGTGTGCATGTGCCACCTCCCGTTTAGTCCTTGAAATGTCCGCTGGATGGCGGTGCTTCTATATGGAGGATATATGAGGAAAAGATGCGAGATGGTGGTACTTAGAGTGCTGAACGGATGGACGAATGGACACACAGAGAGATGCATGGATGGACGCATGAACGGACGCAGGCGCGGATGCATGGACGAACGCAGGGACGGACGCATGAACAGACGCACGCATGGACGGGTGGATGGACGCATGGACGGTTACACAGACGTACGCAGGAATGGACGGAAGCAAGAACGAATGAACGCACAAATGCTTCGCCCCACTCGCCATCATTCACAAATGCTTCGCCCCACTCGCCATCATTCACTCCGTGCATATGCTGCCATTTGTGCGCAGAACATCAAATAAACGTTTTGTTCACTCTGTCCAGTCACAAGACTATATATCGTCTTTAGATGACATTCGCGGTGCAACATGCCGATACGGGGCCAACTTTTTTTGTTTCGAGCATCCGGCGCCTGAAGCATCTGACATGCCCCGAATCTATTTCTTCCTTGCTCAATGTTGTGAGATTCGACGTCAAAGAATACTAAAACACTGTATAGAGCTGACAAACTGTGCTCACATTGTCGTCAACTCGTAGAAGAAATTGTGCGCTGCATCCGTCTGCTAGGAAACGTAGGGTTTTTGAAAAAAAGTTGGCCATGACGCCACATACACAGGGCGGCCCGCGTTTGCAAGTGCGATTCCAGAATCAGCTGTCGATTTTAAAACTTGTTTTCTAAAAAAACTAAATGACTAATGGTTGTCTAATTTGGCACATATCACCAAGGTACCAACGCGGAAATATGTTCGAAGTTTTATTGAAATTGGTGATTATCAAAAAAACGCCGGAGTTCCCTTTGGAGCAGGCCGCATATTAGGCCTACAATAGACCAATACTGGAATATGCCTGTTCTGTGTGGGATCCATTTCATGAACTACAAACTCATGCACTTCAGCGCATTCACTTGATCGCAGCAGTATTTATTCTGTTTAAATATGACCGAACAAAAAGCTCCGGTTGTATGAACAGAGAGCTTCATTGGTATTGTTCGCAAGATCGGTGACTATTCTAAGACAAACTATTTTATTCATTTCATATAAGAAAAATGTTTTATTCCTTGAGAATATTTGAAATTAGCACATTATCAGTCCTCTCCTCATGGTCGCAAATTAAAAGTGTGGTCATACAACCTCAGAACTGATCTCCTTAACTATTCTTTTGTTACACAAGTGATCTCAGAAGGGAATAATTTAACATCTTATTTATTTGGTCGCAAGGCTGCGGATTTATTCTTTGAACTAATGTGCACTCCCCCCCAACCAATGCCAACCATGGCGCTAGAGGTAAAGTTCCATATAAAATAGTGTATATCTCCATCTATTGACGGTGAGCATAAACACTCGTAATTAAAACGCGAAGGCGCTGAGAAAAAAACTGCCAACGGCAGCGTTGACCCGATAAACGCACACGATAAATATCAGACTCCTGGCACTAACCAAACGAAAGCACTCTAAGTGACGGTGAAATATTGTACCAGAGAAACCAACCAGGCCTCGAAACTGCTTTGGAAAAAAGACCCCATGTAGGCATAATTGTGATGAACGTCAATTGTATTTGCAGGGCTGGCTATTTATATTTATAAACAACCCATGCGCAGATGTCACACTGATTTAAGGCCCACTTTATGCTTATTCGCTTCAGCGCTTATTCTTATACGCTCGTACCACCTATTTATCGAAGGACACGTCTCGAAAAGCACAAGGCCGTGGCTGCAGCAGTATGGGAAGTTATGTTGATTAGAAAAACATGTTATCAAGGTTAGTACAAGTAACGGGGAGCGAATGGGAGCGAGCTTGATACCGCAGCGACCAGTATATCAGCAAAAATATGGTAGCGCGCTATATTGCCGCATATACTCCAACATCGCAATGGTGGCTCACTGACCTGCAAGAACCACCGCGGCGACTCAATGGTCCACCTCATGAGGAAAACGAAGAGCGTGCTTGGTGCCAGGGAGAGGACGGCGAGCCACTGCCAAGGCAACGCGCTCGGAAACATGTTGGCGACCAATCGGCCGAGCAGGTAGCAGCAGTGCTCGATGCCGGCCACGATGCCACGGTCTTCGTCGGGAGCCACCTCGGACAGGTAGACGTATCCGGTCAGGCTACCCACGGCTCCGAACACACCCGCCACGGCCTGGAATACGCAGATCAGGAATGCCGTCGGCACGTGCGGCAGCGTTGTGCACAGCACCGTCGCCAGTGTTCCTGCGTAAGAGAGGCTCATCGATGAAAAAATTCTCTGAAGAAAGGCTCCTCCTTGACTCGGAATTTATTTGCACTGCATACCAGCCAACCAGAATCAAGTGAACTATATTTTGTAGACGTCCTATAACATACGAAATTCTGAAGAAGAAAACCCTGACGAACGATAAGCCCGAAGACCATAAATACATCGAAAGTGTGTCCGTTAGTGAGCATAGGTTTAATGTAAAGAATGGTTGAACTAACCGAGACGTTGCATGGGATGGAATCGCATGCATCGCCAAGTCGCCATCGGGTCTGCGAAGTATAGAACGGCTGCGTTAGGTGAACGCATTGAAAATGGAAGAACTCAATCTGCGTGCCATTCTGCTTTTTCAGGTCGTGCTGCAAGGGGGCGTGAATGTCACACAGGTGAGTTCAATGTAACTACGAATTCATTTTAACGTAGATATCAACGTCCATTGTGATTGATTGAATAATTGATTGATTGATTGATTAAAACTCTATTATGGTCTTGTGAACACGCAGGAGAGACTTCACGCCGCCCGGCTAATCCCATGTAGGGACCGTCAAGCCGAGCTTGGCGGACTGTTTACAGGTATTCTAGACGGCCAGGGTTTGATCGTGAAGTTCAAGGCTGCGTACGAGCACTGCCCACCTGTCCTCGCTGAAGGTGGAGCCGATGGCTTAACATTCCCACAACACGTGGTTGAATGTTGCTAACAGCCCACAGGCACGGCAATCCACACTTAGATACCGTTCAGGGTATACACGGCATAAAAACCACAGGGTTAGCATACGCCCTGGCTTTAAATAGTTAGAGGGTAACCGCACGTCTGCGCCCTGCACAAGGCAGGGTGTGGGAGGGGGAATACCCGTCTTGACGGATAGAAGTGTTTTGCTGTTTCGCTAAACGTGAGTAAGGGTTCTCCGCAAGGCACAAAGAGTGCGGGGGCGGTGCGGTCAGTGAGCCCTCGCACATCCTCATATGCGCCCTCGTTAGGGGTTAGAGGTGGTGCCCTCAATGGACCCCAGTTTAGCGGAAAACCAAATGAGAGAATGGGGCGTGATACTTTTGACGCTTTAGAGAATGCGGAAGGCCAGAGGGGCTACCATACTCGTTTCGTAGGCCTTGATATCCACATTGAACTTTTATATTAACTCTCTGCGGGTATTTAGCATAGCAAGCTGCGATTGCAACCTGTTCTGCTATCACTGGCTTTGATGTTCGTACCATGGCGGAGCAAGTGAGCCTGGAATTCGAGTCGACGATAGAAACAGCTGAATGCCTCTTGTTGGACATATGGTGCAGCATCCACAAAGCTTGCATCAGTGGGGTTGCTACGTACGTGCTCGAGCAGAGCTCTACGTTAGAACAATTCTGCTACTTGAGGGGGGCCCGAAGCAAGCAGTTTCTTTGAACTCTCTAAACAACGAACGCACTTTTTCTTTAAAGTTCTCACGAGGTGGTTATTGCCATTCCCCGTGCGTAAGCAAAACACGTAATTTGCAAAATGTCCTGTGAAGTGCGGCAAAGAGCGGTGGAAGCGTTTGCGTGCCCATGCGCACATGCAAATGTGGTGCGGGCACTTTTAAAGGGATGAGTGTGGTTCCACGTGCATCAGTGTTTGACTGAAGACATACGCTCCAGTTATGAGATCAATAAATTGGTTCGTATCACTCATTGCCACGTATCTTTACGTCACGAAGAGGTGCCACACGTCATCCCTCACGAAAGAAAACATAACCGCGCAACTTTTATTACTGTTTGGCCTCTTCATATTATTATAACGCTCACTTTAAACACAAAACTGTCAGTAGCATTAAGCTTCACCGGCACAAACGCTGAATGGTTCCCGTGTGTTTGAGAAATTGTGCGTGCGCGAAGCACATTCATGAACCTTTGAATCTTGGGCTGGTTTGAACATGCGGTCGTCACTGTTATGGAGATAGTGTTTCAGCTCTTTCAGCAAGCCTCTTTTGCAGCGACCCCAGAGTTCAGGTTTGACAAAGCAATTTGCAATAGAGATCATGATATGACTTACGCTAGACTTAACTTCACAGCTAACACAGTTAACTCCAACATCTAGCATCATTGCAATCCAGTTATCATTCAGGCAGTCATCAACTCAAGCTATGCGAATAGGACAAAAAAGAAACAAGTAAGTTTTTGCCACGGTATAATTATACTCCCGCAAATGAAAGTGTTGTTTCCGTTTATCATTGACATAAATTGTGGATAAGAGCGCGACGTGCACAGCCCATCAAAATCAAAGAGGACATTCCAAAGATGCAGTAGTACCCGCCGCGGTCGTCCATAGTGGCTTCAGCACTCGACTGCTTGCTCAAAGGTCACAAAGTTGACTCTCGAACACGCTGGCCATATTTCCGTGTAGGAGAATCGCTACATGTTCGTGGACTTGTAAGTCAATGCACGTTAAGAACTTCTGGTAATTTATATTTTTGTAGCCCTCCAGGCATTCATAATCGTAGTGTAGGTTTGGTACATAAGGCCATAACAATTGTTTTTGTTAAGATTCTCGACCCCAATAGACATTCCTGCACAGCTACAGTTTACGTTCTCGAAATACAAGGCAGAATAAACCACAAAAGAATGAACAAGTGCTTGCACAGATATGTGAGTGAGGCGTACCGAAGACTACACCGACGCCGTAGAGGTAGAGCTGCCGTGACTCGACCGGTCGCCTGCATGAGCACACTGCCGACCACATATCCCATGATGTGACCAACTTCCTTGACGTCGTCGACGGCTATGGCGACGTCTCGACCATAACGCGGGTCCTCCGCCAGTTTTTTGCGCAGTACGATGTCCACACTCACGCTGAAGCCCTGGCAGAAGATTCCCAGCCATGCTACGCGCCTCGAATAAAGAAAAATAGGAATGAAAATAAGTAAAAGCTTAATCCTATAGAGCACCGTCGTAGGTCCACAGATGATTATTATTGTCGGCAGACGATCAAAACTTATTTCCCTTAGTTCATGCCTGCCATTAGGTAGTATTTTATTTTTTACTCCTAGACCTCGTTAGTCAGCGTAAAACAAAGAAAAACGTGATGTTGCAATGAGCCCTTGATTGAGTGCCAATATAATTAGGAACGGCAGAGAATTTCTGAGCAAAATCTTATGAGATATGAGCATAAAAGCGCTGCTTTCGCTAGCATGTTGTCACGAAGGGATGTTGCAAAATATTATTCGCGAGTTGCGTTGAAGGTCAGCTCATAGAGTGGACAAGGGCGTGATTTTTTTGTAGATGCTGCTTCGATGACGGCGTGTTCCGCAGGTGAGTGGCCTTATGTAGCGCGCTGACTGTTCCTGTCAGGTTGAAAGTGCTCAGCATTTTCCTCGGCAAGGCATGCTGGTGTGGTGTTAGCAGTGCACCCCGCACGTGTTTGTACGAGGCTGTAATTTTACTTCACATGTCAATGATGACGAAGTTGGCTTTCTTAACGTGGAGTCCCATTACAACAGCCTATTCATTCCTGTACTGCATTCTCCTACGGGTACTGCTTGCAGCGCGTTCGAGTTGCTTGGCTTTCGGTATTCCAACACCATTATGTAAAGCGACCTTTCATACCGGTACAGATTCGACTGAAAGACTAATGTTAACATCGCGTTCTTTAAACTACTGGTTTTATTTGCGGCTAGTTCATGACCCTTCAAATTATGTGGATTTATTGGTCAGGCATTGGGTCATTCTGAGCTTCAACGTCGACATCAATCATCGAGCCAAGCTTTAGTGAAAGAAATGACTACCTCATTTACTTCCTAATAAAAGAAGAGCCATACCTCTCGGGGTTAATTTTAAAGGTATTTAAGAGAAAATGACCTTGCACCCAGTGAGCTAAGCAAAATGCCAGATGTTACATTTCATTCAATAAACTTAATGAAGGGTAATCAGCATCCTTAGTACCCTTGGTAACGTCACTTTCTTTGCGCAAGTGTTTATTTCTTTAGCTGGGCGAAGCACTGAATTCGACCGCCACACAATAGACTGCCATACAAAGCAAGGTCAGCAGCTAACTCGTTTATCGAGCGACATACTTAACAGAAGAAAAAGCTGGTGTTTCCTTTCTATTTTAGCCGAACTTGCCGGTCACCCTGGCTCGCTTGCACTGACATGCACAACGCAACATGAGCACGGCGATATTATTAGTTTCAAGCTATATGCGGGCGAAACTCACGGCGATCGCCGACGGTGGTGGAAAGATTGAGCTGGGATATTGATATAGTAGCATATGCGCTGGGAACTGGCGAGCTCACCAAGACGGAGGGAAATGGTGCTCCTTTAAGATACGTCGGCTCTGCTGGGCGATATCTCCCTCCACATGGTCCACTTCCTCAACACGCTTCTCTTCTTTGGCGGTCACGTCAGGCTGCATTTTTCCTGCTCTAGGTTCCAACACTGCGAGCCGGAAGATGGGTAATCTTCTTCTCCTTCAGCTTAGATCAAGCCAACAAACGTGACTTCATTTGACGATGATTGTGATATCTTCTTCCCTATAGCAATCATCACCAAGAACTGGCATGCTACCCTATGATTCATCATCATAATCATCATTATCATCACCTGACATGGCTGCAAAAGTAGAGTACTAGGACTCAGCATCCTGCTCAGGCGGTTCGTCTTTGCCCCATGTAGGTTATAGCGGGGCGTGCGACCCAGTCACGTTCTGCAGGATATAATGAGGTTATTTTCTTTTCCATTCTATGTATAATTTCAGAGCTTCTAATGAATCACCATAAGTTTTTCCCAGGATAAATATTATAAGAAAGCCTAGATGCTTACTATCTAAACTTAGCGAATTTATCACAAATGGGAATCTTTTCTACTTGCGCTGCAGAAACAAACGTCCACGTTAGCCATATTATGAACTATGGTACCTGTTGAGAGTGTGTCTGCGAGTGTATCTAAAAACACATGGGGGTTAAACCTTTGTGATCTGGTTTCTACACTAATCGAATTGACGTAAATATTTTCGGATAAGCGCTTGAATCCCTTCTGAAGCATTTAAAATGTTTGGAGTGTTATTTAAAAGAAATATGGAAAGAACCGATTCGAATGACACAGGCTCTCTGCATATCATATATATATATATATATATATATATGAGATCTAACAGACAATAATGCCAAAGAAAGAAGTATAGCAGAGGTTAGATTGAATGGTAAAGTAAATGTGAAGAAAGAAAAGGCAGTGAAAAGATAACTTGCCGTGGGCAGGAACAAAACCTGCGACCTTTGAGTCATGTGTTCTATGCCCTACCACTAACCTACTACGACGGCTACCCTGCCAGCCACTTCATTGGGTATATATGTGAATGTTAAATGTGGAAGTACCAGTCAGCGCCATCTGTAGCCATGAAGACGAGTGCAGCACACTCTTTATGAGCCTGTATGGCGTCACGTAGCACGTGAACTTATTACGAGCTGGCAGCTGACCAGTAGTCGCTCGTATACAACCTAAGGCACCAAGCCTGCTACTACGAGAGCATCAAAGACTTCTTTAATAAAAGTCTAGAATTCTTCTTTTCACTGAAACAAAAAAAGAGTTGAAACAGGATGAATTTGAAAGTGGAATAATAAACTGTAGTGGATTACATTGAAGCGGTGCATTTAAGGTATAATAGAATTCGTCCAAGTAATATGAAAAAATCTAGCAAAGATCGACATCAAAACCTCAGCTTTTCTTTCCCCCTTGGCGAGCTTTTGCAATGCGTCAGCACTTTTCCCGTCACTCTGGCCAAGAGACAAAGCCCCGAGAGAAAGCGCAATTTGCACATATAAACTCATTCTAAGCAGGCGGAAAATGGTACCTAAAGTGTTTTTGCGTAAGGCAGAGTATCCTTTACAGAAAGTGGGGTAATGTGCAGTTGACTCTTTACTCCGCAAAAAGAACAATAAGAGAAGGCTGCCAGACCAGCTCTACGTAAATATAAATTTTGCTGCGGAGTTCGACAATGCATTCTAGTGATTGTGACTTCAAGTACTCGAGTTTGACTTGTTTTACTAATCCAATGATACATAATGTGGCTGAATTCTAATGTGGCCGTTAGTTAGGGTGCTAAAATTTAATCTAACTGCAGATCAAACACAAACTCAGAAGTGAGCGCGAGTTTCCTTTTCTTCTACGAATTCCTTATTACGAACATAAAAAATTCCTTCAATTAAATTACCAGATTAGATGTTAGCACAATTTAGTCCACTATCTCTGTCGTATATTGCACTCAGTTGTTTTATGGACTGAAATCAATCTAGCAATTTTCTAATAAAAGAATTCACGAGCATTTAATAATATGATTATAGTTTTCAAGAGATTAGGGAGCTCTTGAAATGATTTCTTTAGCAATTTTTGCTGTTATTTCGCCATTACCTAGAGCAGATTTTGGAAGTATTTGCAAAACATAGGCGATATTAAGCATCGATTTCTTATTGAAGCCGTCAATCGGTATTTCGTATTTATTGTATGGTGTGTGTGGTGTGTGAGGACACGGATTGAGGCATGCTTTTAAAGCACACGGACACATTCAACGCTGTCAAAGCGCACCAAACACACACACTTATTCATTTTTTTAAACGACGATATTGCCAGCCAAATCAAAATACATCAGTTGTAATCAACGCGCTAAAAAACCTTACACAATATTGTAATGCACTCAATCAACACAAGGTAGCACGAAGTCAGCGCCACCAACATTCGACTCACCACGATGGCCCACGGCAGATGACCAGACGGAATTCGACAGGCGGCTGCGCAGAGACTTGGGCCATGTGAGTCTCTCCACAACAACCGGCATCCATCCTGCAGCCAGCCTAGACGCAGAAGAGGCAGCCGCAAGGACACATCCACTCTGTATGATGTCCCTACTCGCTCGCCACACACAGCTGCTTACCGAGTGATCAGCGCCCACCGTCTCGGCCGGCGTCACGATACCCCGGCGCCAAGCCGAAAGACTAGGAAGCAACTTTAACTGACTCCCCGGAGAATTAGGTAGAAAAAGCGATTTACAGAACCTCGGGCCACCTACGAGGCATTCGTACTAACTCGGTTCGGGCTTTGCCTGATCCACGTGCTATAAGATTTGCTCACCCCGGAATGCAGACCACGAGTCTCTCGTACCAACAACTCAACAACACTCTTATAAAAACAAAAACAAGAAAAAGATCTACTTGCGAGCCGCAACAGCAACAAAAAAACTCAAGTTGCTCACAAGTTGAAACATGCCACCACAACCGTTCTCCTCGCTCTCAACAAATCCCACCACCGACGCTTGCAATGTAAGACCCCCTTAACTTACTCTACCCGAGCTGAGAAGACTGTTCTGAACCACAGAAAAAAAAACTGCCGTCCGGTGCTCCAAGAACTCTACACTGGGCAGCTAGTGTGGAATCACGGATAAAGGCCCACTTTCGGAACACACCGGCTCAGTTGACGCCATCGAAAGGTACCAGACACACTCAAATATTCAATCGGTCGTAGAAAAACGACGTCGCCGGCCAAATAAAAACAAACATCAGTTGTGATCAACACGCCGAAAAACCCTAACACAACATTACAATAGACTCCAACAAACACACCATGATTAATTGATTTGTGGGATTTAACGTCCCTAAACCATGATATGATTGAGAGACGCCGTAGTGGAGGCTCCGAAATTTCGAGCACATGGGGTTCTTTAACGTGCACCTAAATCTGAGCACACGGGCTTACAACATTTCTGCCTCCATTAGAAATGCAGCCGCCGCAGGAGGGATTCAATCCCGCGACCTGCGGGTCAGCAGCCGAGTACCTCAGCCACTAGACCACCGCGGCAGGACAATCAAACGCAAGATAGCGTGAAGGCAGCGGCACTAACGTTTGACTCAGCACGAGGGCCCACGGCAGACGACCCACGATGCATTCACCGTGGACCCGCCGCGAAAGACAACCATTCAGGCCCACTGCTACGCGTCGAAAAGACTCGCCCATGTGTCAAATGCCGCCACTCAGACTCTTCGCCAGGCGTCACTGCTGGCGCTATTGCACTCACAATGATGATGATGGTGCTGGTGATAAACGCTCGTCAGTACAACACCACCTACCACTCAATGAGTCTGAACACTAAATGTTGCCTATCCGTGAAACACGTGTGCGCCACGAGGCGCCAACGACTTCACAGGTGTGACAGCCTCCCCATACGTGGCAGAAAAATCTGCTTTCCATAATTATTTAGCTTCTTTTATTCGTTCCTCGGAGTACGCTTAAAACCCCATGATTGAGCGCTGCATAATTTTCTATTGTATTGCTCAGTGACGTAGCCATCCTGCACTTTAGATACCGTGTGCTTGAATATGGCTCCATAGAAATCATGATCACGCCTATATTCCGGGCACTAGTTATAATAAACTTTTCCAGGCTGCTTTTCATTTTTTATAGCCAGGTTACTGACCCGCGTCTCACTAAAGGTTGAACAAATTAATTATCTTCAGTTGAACCATGAATTCTGAACTTTGCTTAGTAGTTTCTAGAGTACAAATTTTTGCAACTTTTGTTCATCAGAAGCATCGCATAACGAACAAATGGCTTACATCAAACAACTTTTTATGGTGCTGTAGCTAATAAAAATATTGATTTGTTTAGCTGCCAGAGTCGATGAATGGGAAGTACATATAACTGGCTGGTGATCACTATTGATGGCACTATGAACACTCGACCACAAAGATACAGAAAGACAACTCTACTAGAGAACGTGAGATTGATTACACAGCAGTTTAGACCTCTGACAAATGTACAAGACCCAGTTTTTTCCCGAATGAAGTTTTTATCTATTGACCAGTTTCATAGCCGGTTACCACAGGAATATGTAGTGAGACATCAAGAAATATTATGTGGATCGAAGCCCCCAGAAATTGCCATATCACATCCGCAAGACAGCTAGTACACTGGACACCGTAGGGATACTAAGTGTTTATCATATATACAGAAGAACATCTGGGAAGGCTATTGCATCTGTTTTTTTATGTATGAACGATGCTTGGTTTTCTAAAATTGTAACTAAAGCGGTCCCACTAATTATCGATTTGCTCGATAATTAGTGAGACCACTTCCGCGAACAAGCTGCTGGAAAAGGCGCACGAGAGACGAAAATTTGTTACATAGTACACTGGACACCTTAAGGATACTGAGTGCTTATAATATAGCTATCGAATGCGTTTTTTTATGTATGAATGATGTTTCGGTGTCCAAAGATAGGACGAAAGTGTAACGCCTGCCCTAGCCTTAAAGCGCGCTATTTTGCCTTAATGGGAACTGCAGCAAGGCGTTTCGTCACGGCGAACCTCCACCGCTTCAATTTGGTTCATGGTGGCTTCGAATCCGCTGGTGTTTTTCGCAGCGTGCGGACACGCCGATATCTGTTCACCATGAGATTTTCACGACACCCACCTGGCTTTTTTTTTCTTTCTTTCCGGCAAGTTTTCAATAAACAATGAAATGACTTTAGGTTGTGATCGTGTTGCACAAATTTCAACAGATGGTCACAGGTATATAAGTACTTTGTGAATCTAGAGGGTCCTTTCTGTTTATTTTTGAAGCTTTTTATAGAAGAAACACAACAAAACAACGGATTCACATTGATTGCATATTGAACACTTCTAACCTCACACAGTATAACAAGACGTTGAAAAGCGTTACTTGAGTTAAGTATTAAAATACCAAATCGTGGCTATGAATCGCAGGGGTTTGACGAGTCAGAAAAAAAAGCACACGCTCAATATTGTTAACACGCAGAATGTTTTGGTCTCAGTGTAGCCGTACCAACGTTTTCGTATTATCATATCCGGAATCCAGGATTTTATGCTTCGCACAATGACATCGTACTTGGCATCGTGCGTGCCACCGGACACTTGATTTGAAAGAGTTCAAGAGATCCGTCAACGGAATTCGAGCGCTTCAAAACGGCCTCTTCGGGTTGTCCATGCCGTTCGCGCCCCTGAAGGCTTCACTGCCTTTCCGCCTCCCAGGTCGCCGAAACGTTGCGGCCGAGGCGCCGGTAGCCGCCGACGGCTGTTGTGGCCCCTTCGAAGGCGCTGCTTTTACCGATTGCCCAGACGGCACTGCTGGCAGCTGCGTTATTCGGCTGCTGTGTTGGACGGAGAACAGGTGCGACGTCTGGCTTCGAGGCCTTCTCCTGTGCTACTGCAGCACGTCGTATCGTCTCCTTGTGGCGGTTCTGGGAGAAGGTGGGCACAATAGAGTAATAAGACCGGAGTATGCGAAGTTGGCAATCTGGCAATAAGTCCTATGATTCACGGGGTTAAGACGCACCGTGGCATCACAGGACGTTAAACTGCTGGGCCATCAACAGCCGAGACGAAACATTCAAGTGGCAAATCAGCCACTGTAAACTTCCTTCTCGCATTTGGTTTGCTTGATAATTAGTGGGACCACTTCCGAGGACAAGCTGCTGGAAAAGGGCACGAGAGGCGAAAATCGACTGCATTGGTAAGTCTCAATTCGGCCAGTAAAGTTATTCCAACAAGGACTACTATCAATGTATTGCGACAGTGGAAGTACTCGCAATATCATTCGGTATTACACACATCCCGTCACCCAATATCTATAAACAGTACAGAAAGATAATTTTACAAGTTTTACTGAGAGATGCTCAACTATAACAGTTTTTGCCATGCGCAATGTGGTACGTTTTCAGGTATCTTTATTAGGCACCACTATGTCCTGCAAAAAATTCGCTGTTCTATTATAAACGCCTGCCCACCTCCACCTGAGGCCGACAGGTAACAAACGCAGCTTCTTAGTGGCTGCAACCACCTCGTCGCCATTTTATTTCTTTCGAAGCGCGTCACGAGAAACTTGTGTTTCTGCTTTTTGAAACATTTTCTGAGAGCGTATTGCCACGTTCCATTTCCCAAGTTTTTGTTATCGTTCCGAAACACCACACGATTCTCGGCGTAAACCGCGCCTGCAGGTTTCAAGAAGGTTCCGGACTGTAGTAGATCATTTCGATAAGATCACGCCCACTGTGCGAACGGTACAGATTGTTCTGGAACGTACGCCACCGCCAGCGATAACGCTAGAACATTCGACGGCAAGGGTATAAATGCCGACGCGCTTCGCCGCTTGTCAGTTGTTGATCGAAGGCCGACGCTCCGTTCGCCGCTATCAGTCCGAGACTGCTATCTGTGCGAGACTGCTGCTGTAATTGGACTTTCCGTTTACCGGGCACAGGTTCGCCCAAATAAACAGTTAAATCCCAACACGAAGTCTCCTGTCTTCAGCCACGTCACGACCCCGTGACATCTGGTGGAGGTGCTGCTTCGTTCATGTACCGGACGCCCTCGTCAAGCCGTGAACCCAGCCCACGTCGCGGAGAAGACACCGACGCCAACCAGGAGCAGCGAACAAGCCGCCGACAGCAAGGGCTACCAGCGGAGTACGGGCTTCTACAAGACAAGGCGCGGAAGACCAAGGCCATGACCGCGACTGCAGCGACAATGACAACCGCAGCGTCCCAGCCCACGATGGTCATGCACCAACCCAGGGAACCACCAATTTTCCATGGGTCATCGTTCGAAGACCCGGAGTCCTGGCTAAAAACGTACGACCGTGTGGCCGCCCTCAACCATTGGGAGTCTGAGACTTCAAGAATATGACATTACTGTCATTTACAAGTCCGGCAAAAAACACTCCGACGCTGACTGTCTCTCTCGTGCGCCTGTCGACCAACCGCTACCCGACGACCCGGATGACGACTACTTCTTGGGAACGATAACTACCGACGACTTCGCTGAACGACAGCGGGCCGACCCGGAACTTAAGGCCCTAATAGAATACCTCGAAGGCAGGACCGCCGAAGTCCCGAAGGTATTCAAGCGCGCACTTGCGTCGTTCTTTCTACGAAACGGTCTTCTACAAAAGAAAAACTTTTCACCGCTTCGAGCTAAGTACCTCCTTGTGGTGCCTTCAGCTCTGCGACCAGAACTCCTGCAGGCCCTGCACGACGATCCGACGGCAGGGCACCTCGGTGTTTCTCGCACGCTCGCGAGGATACAAGAAAGGTACTACTGGCCACGTCTTACCACCGACGTCACTCGTTATGTGAGGACATGCCGGGACTGTCAGGGACGCAAGACACCGCCGACAAGGCCAGCGGGACTTCTGCAGCCAATTGATCCACCTTGCCGACCTTTCCAGCAGATTGGTATGGACCTGCTGGGGCCGTTCCCGACGTCGGCTTTCGGAAACAAGTGGATCGTGGTAGCTACCGACTACCTCACCCGCTACGCCGAGACAAAAGCCCTGCCAAAAGGCAATGCATCCGAGGTGGCTAAGTTCTTCGTCGAAAATATCGTCCTACGTCACGGCACCCCGGAGGTCCTTATCACCGACAGAGGAACGGCCTTCACTGCCGACCTAACTCAAGCGATTTTGGCATACAGCCAAACAAACCACCGCCGGACGACAGCGTACCACCCACAGACCAACGGCCTCACCGAGCGGCTTAACAAGACAATCGCCGACATGCTGTCAATGTACGTCGATGTCGAACACAAGACGGGGGACGCCATTCTTCCGTATGTGACCTTCGCATACAACACGGCGGTGCAGGAGACGACGCAGATATCTCCATACAAATCGGTCTACGGAAGGAGCCCGGCAACGACGCTCGATGCCATGTTACCCAACGTCACCGACGAAGAAAACCTTGATGTGAGCGAGTACCTTCAACGCGCCGAAGAAGCCCGGCAACTTGCGCGTCTCCGTATCAAGAATCAACAGACGACCGACAGGCACCGTTACAACCTTCGACGACGCTTCGTGGAATACCAGCCCGGTGAACGTGTTTGGGTTTGGACGCCGATACGCCGACGTGGACTAAGTGAAAAGCTTCTGCGACGGTACTTCGGACCGTACAAGGTGGTTCGATGTCTCGGCCCACTTGATTACGAGGTTGTCCCCGACGGCATCACGAACTCTCAACGACGCCGATCGTGACCTGAAGTCGTCCATGTCGCGCGCCTAAAGCCGTTTCATGCACGTTAACAAACTGAAACAGTGTTTTTTGTATTATTGTTGTATTGTAATTTATTCATTGTACTTTCTTGCATTATTATTGTACCTTCATCTTTAGTTAAAGCATCGGGACGATGCCTTTTCTTTAGAGGGGGGCAATGCCACGTTTTATTTCCCAAGTTTTTGTTATCGTTCCAAAACACCACACGATTCTCGGCGTAAACCGCGCCTGCAGGTTTTGAGAAGGTTCCGGACTGTAGTAGATCATTTCGATAAGATCACGCCCACTGTGCGAACGGTACAGATTGTTCTGGAACGTACGCCACCGCCAGCGATAACGCTAGAACATTCGACGGCAAGGGTATAAATGCCGACGCGCTTCGCCGCTTGTCAGTTGTTGATCGAAGGCCGACGCTCCGTTCGCCGCTATCAGTCCGAGACTGCTATCTGTGCGAGACTGCTGCTGTAATTGGACTTTCCGTTTACCGGGCACAGGTTCGCCCAAATAAACAGTTAAATCCCAACACGAAGTCTCCTGTCTTCGGCCACGTCACGACCCCGTGACAGTATAAAGGAACAAATTTATGGTACTCGTTCACATTAAGAGTATTATTAGATAGATATGATAACGAACCATAGCTGTACTTAAGACTATAGGCAACTGTCTTTCAAAGTTATGGAAACGATTGATAGATTTTACTCATTCATTGATCTAAACTTTTTGGTGCCCTTGCTCCCTCTGACTGCCGCCCTCGATGCATGTATGTATGTATGTATGTATGTATGTATGTATGTATGTATGTATGTATGTATGTATGTATGTATGTATGTATGTATGTATGTATGTATTGATTTGATTGATATGTGGGGTTTAACGTCCCCAAACCACCATATGATTACGAGAGACGCCGTAGTGGAGGGCTCCGGAAATTTTGACTACCTGGGGTTCTTTAACGTGCACCCAAATCTGAGTACACGGGCCTACAACATTTCCGCCTCCATCAGAAATGCAGCCGCCGCAGGCGGGACTCGAACCCGCGACGTGCGGGTCAGCAGCCGAGTATGTATGTATGTATGTATGTATGTATGTATGTATGTATGTATGTATGTATGTATGTATGTGTATGTATGTACGTACGTATTTATGTATGCATACACTTTTTTTTTATTTTGTATTGTCATTCAGCGCTAAAATCCATCATGTCCCTTCCGGCGATACTGAATATAGCTGAGCCTCTCCACGTATTCTTAATATTGAGTTGTTCGCGATAATTTTCAAGTTCTTGACGCTATCTCTAAGGCGGTTACCTGCAGCAGCGTCGCCAGAATTCACAGCTTGTCATGCTTTTTGAAGTATGCTAGCGGTGGATCAATGCAGCAGGCAGGTATATTCTACTCGATCTTGTCGTTTCAAACGTCGTGCAGGACTTTCAATAACTACTGAGAGAAGCCAATAAGCTATGCCGACTCAGTAAAGTGTACCAAAGTACATACAAGTGAGTCTCTATGTCAATCGAATCATGTTGGCATGAGCATGCAGGGCACGTAATAGGTCTCCAGGTTTTAAGTATGGTCGCAAGAAGCGCATCTTAGTTGCACATCTCTCTCTGATATACAACCTGAGAAAATAAATCGGCAAGGTGTTTTTGTTCCGTTTCCTACTGTGAGAAATCTGCATTCATACTTTACCCTCAATCAGATTCTAGCATTGCGGCATACTTTACTGACCTCTGTGCCATGTTTGCCCCTAACACGGGTCATAAAAGTTAGCTTGCCAGACGTGGACAATCTTACATGTTATGATCATATGCATTCAATTTCTTTTAGAGGCTCCTGCATCCTAGGTTACTCGGGAAGAGGCAAAACAAAAATGTGTGAGGCAAGTGCGCGACCAAGGCGTGGTCTCACCCACCTTTACTTCCTGCCCCACAAGCAGCACGTCCTCGATGGACGCATGCGCAGTCTCCGGCAGCAGGACGAGAAAGAGGAAACCGCTGGTCAATGTCAGGCCGCTGTACACCCAAAGCGTGATGGCCAGCCAACGCATCGTGCTCGATGTGGAGAAATAGTTGGCTGTCACGAAAGTACGCTGCCCAGCTGGCGGCGTACACGGTGCCGAGCTCCATACCAGAGGCACGCAACGGAGCCAACTCCACGGCGAGAATGCATGGGACCGGACCCAGGCCGGCAGAGTAGCCAGCAACAAAGATTGCCTGCACCGATGAAAACATGAGCTCCAAATGGCGAAACAAAACAAGAAATCCCGAGATGTGAAAGAACACCTTTGTTTCCTTTATAAAAATTGGAGTTACGCAAATAAATGTTTAAAATATGTCATGTCATAACATGCTGCCTTTCCCTTTCCTTTAGGACACGAAAATGCAAGAAATAACTAATAATATTGTTGAATATGTGAAGTTTTTCCACCTACACTCCAAGCTACAATTAGATCTATCTTGCAAGAACATTTTCTGCTGCAGGCCGCAGGCGTTTCGCAGTCGATAATTTTATTAGTGTCCCTTGCGAATCCCTGGTGGGCAAATTTGTTGCACTTGATCCCTGTAAAAGTAACTCAAACCTTAAGGGCCACTCACCAGGCTCCCGAAATACAAAAAAGAGCGCAATATTCTTTCCTGATATTTCTCGTCCTTCTTGGCGCACTATATACTCTGACGTAGACAGCAGTTCTCATGATATCTACAGCATACATGCTCTTGATTCATTGATATACGCGAAATATCAAGTGTGATTTGTCTCCTGCACTGTTTTGCTATGCAGCCGCTCATCCGCTCTTTATTGTCTTGCATAAACATCGTGCACAGTCGACCAATAACTTCATTTTTGTGTTTACAAGCGCGCAAGCAGCGATAACAGCGTACAGCCAAGAAGCGCTAATTCTTAATAGGCTCTAGCACTTAGTGCTGATATTATTCGCGTACATGCAAGAACGAAGGGTTGAGGATAATGCATCGTGTTAATCAAGGAGAGGAGAAAATCACTTCCTCTTCTTTAAGAGTGGGGTGGTTAGTGGCCCTTCAGGAAAACTTGCAGATCCCATGTAAAGTGGGAATCAATGATATGCCAAGCACGAATGAGGAATTTTGATATGTCCCTTTGAAATAAGCACAACGTCAAGAGGCGGACGCAAATTATACGTTACCTGCCTTCGATGTCATGGTTATCATGTTTGTGCCTGACATTTGTCTTTGCCGTCTATTCTCGTCACGTAATACCAAATTTGGTATAAGTGAAGCTAGCGAAACGGCCACCAGTGCGTCACTGAGCGTGGTAGTTAGTCGTTTTCTTAGCATATTATGATTATTATGACACGCATATTATGATTATTATGTTTGGTCGTGTCATTTACTTTCACCTGTGTCAATTACTCGTGTCATTTACTTCCGTGAAGGTCACGTAGTACAAAATTTGGTATACGTTAAGCAGGTGAAATGGCCGCAAGCGCCTCGTGAGCGTGCTATGGTGTAATGCTTTTACATAACACGCATTCTTCATTTTCACATTTTTACCAGTCATATACTTTCGTCATCTATTCACGCACGTAACACCCGATTCGGCATATGTGTAGCTAGCGAAACGACCGCAAGCGCGCCAGGAGCGTGGCATGTAGTCTTAACTTACATGACATTGACATGCATGTCATCATCTTCCACGTAAGGGTCTGTCACTTATGTTCGCCTTGCGGTCATGTTATGCCATATCAGTTTTGCAATATGCCATGTGAACGAAATCACCGCAAAGAGCAGCAAGACCATGACAAGTATATTCATGGCATTCATGACATACACGTCGTTATTTTCATGTTATGACTAGTCACTTATGCTCGCAATACATTCATGTTAAGGCATACACTCTAAGGCAAAATTACCCGAAAAAGAAGTAACGGAGCCCAATGAGCGCGCGCGATGAACGGATAGACCGTTGAGGAGCAACCACAGAGGGAAGCGTGCCCCGGAAAACTACTAACTCTCCAAACACGCTCCAAAGGAACAAACCGCCCGGGGATCGCAGGTAGCTCGAAAAGCGTTGCCAAGGTGACCAGCCCTCCTTCTCCTCCTCTGCTGATTCAGTCTTTCCCCATATTTTGCCGGCGACGGTTCGCGTTGCGTCGCGCTCGGAGTGCTCGACCACGGCCACTTCGATTCTACGATCTAAGAATTACGACGAGGTGCTTGTGTGTACGCTTGGATGAGCGTGGGCTGCTTGCTGCTTTCGCGTTTCGCTGCACCCATCAAGTCTGGAGCAAGTCTCGACACGTCACCACGCCGCGCTGTATATCTCTGGCTTCAAGGCAGTCACGACCAGCACACGACAGCAACAGTTGCGACGGCCAGTATGACGGACGAGAAGTCAACAGGCCTATCGGATATGTACTTCAGTCTGACTCAGGGCAGAAAACAGCGCTGTATTCTAAGGCAAGTAGATTATCATTCTTTATTCTACTCTACTTGTCACATGTGTGATACGGATCGCGCTTGCTGGCAAAGTGCTCGGTCGTGTTGTATATCGTACGCACGAAATGCATCTTGAAGGTCAGCTTCGGCATCTGAAGTTCGCCTGTGCTTTGAGACCGCCTGGAAATTGGCTGCAATTTCCATCGGCCTCGCTCATGGAGTGCTCGCCTGTCTTCGCCGCCGCGATGAGCTCCGGGCTGACGATAGTGGGCTGAGACCTCGTTGCTGTGTTGGGATTTATCGAAGGCACGTTGCGAGTTCTCGTATAGAGCTTGGTTGTAGGATGTCGCCCGCTGTTAGTGCACCAGCACGGGCTGGCGGGGCTTTCACTAACGTCGGAACTCACTGAAAATTGGTCGCCATTACAGTTGGATTTCCTGTCATCAGGTCGCAAGCAGCTCGGCACCGTCCGTTGGCTACGGCGGCGGACTCAAGTTTGCACGCTGCATTCGCTCGAGTTTGTGAAAAAGGTCCACATTAACGTCGATTTCTTCTGCGCTGTTCGTGGCGGCAGCTAAGCGTACGCTTGCTCTCTGTTCGAAGTTCGCTGCCGGCAGACACTCCGCGTGCAGCGCCGTGTTTGATCTCACGTTCGCTTGCTCGAGCTGAACGACGTCGCTCACTTAGGACTTGCCCACTTGTTAGCGGCACGGTGGTTTGCGGAGTTGTGGCTGCGGCCGCCGCTCCTAAGCTGTTGCGCTACGGGGATCGAAATGAGTCTTTGATGACGTGTCACATCATGGTGAAAGTATTAGCATGTCATATCTCATGTATGTTTTCATTTCACCTTGCACGCATTTCTCATAGGGATTTGTATTCATCCTCTGTCACGTGTGACTCACTATTTTACATACTTATTGTACAGCCGTGGGCACACACCGTGCTGAAGACTGTGTGCGTTGGCGTCTGCGATGCCTGTCATCCATCTCTTTCGTCGGAGCAGCTGCAGAGGGACTGTGCGACATGTGAAGGCAACGTTATTGGTATATCATAGTTTACACGCATGTTTTTTTATATTAACTTGCACGTACTTGTCATGTGCGTGCATCTTCATTTTCTGTCACGTGTGTCTAACTATTTTTACTCCTATTGTACGTACAGCCGTGCAAACACAAGAGGCAAAAGGCTGCGTGCGCTGGCGTCTGCAATGCCTGTCATCCATCTCTTCCGTCAGAGCAGCTTCAGAAGGACTATTTGAGATGTGAAGGTAAAGTTGTTTGTGTGTCAGATTTTAACGCTTGTTTTTATATTAAAGTGCACGTACCTGTCATATGCATGCATCTTCATCTTCTGTCACGTGTGTCTAACCATTTCTACTGTATTATTGAACGTGCTTCTGTGGGAAAACCACAGGCAGCAGAAAACACAGGCAGCAGGCTGCGTGCGCTGGCGTCTGCATTGCCTGTCATCTATCGCTTCCGGTAGAGGAGCTCCACAAGGAGTGAACAAGATGTGACAACGAGACTGGACTTGTACACTTCACCATGAATTCACTTAGCAGAATCGAGAAACTTCATGTGTATGTAGAAAAATAACAGATTTCGATGTCTCACTTTTGTGTTTTGTTGTTGCCGTGATTGCGAAAGCAGTTACACATAGGTAGCTAACTACTTTTTCGCGTGTTCCTTTCTGTGCACATTTTGTTGCTCACTGCGCAGAAAAACAGGTGAAAAAAAATTAGGCCTGGCGGAAAATATGCAAAAAAAGCAATGCTTAAACTGGGGACAGAAAAATCATCCGGTTGAAGTATTTGAGTGGATCAACTGTTCGTGCGGCCACGTGCAACTGTGAGGACTATTGGTTGCCCGGTAAGGTACAAATTTGGGGATTAACATTTGCTGCTACGAGGTGCTAGTGTGAGAACTAAATGTTAGTCTTTTGAGGTGAATTGTGGAACGAACGGTTACTCACTAAGGTGTAAATGTGAGGACTAAATGTTAGTCCCTTGAGCTCATCTGTCGGGACTAACTGTTGGACCTAGTGCCGTTAGTCCTTAAGAATAATGGTTGTGGCAGCCCCATTAGTCCCCAAAAGGACGAACCACACACCATTTAGCACTTTTTCGCTTTAAAGTGTATCAATTTTGGTATAGATGCAATTATCGAATTGGCAACGGGAGCTAAAAGTCGTAATCGGCTAGCTAGACAGATTCGGTCAAAGTCACTGAAGTACGTTGAAGAATGTCTCGCACCTAAAGAACAGATGAAGAGTCACACACTACACAGACGGTGATCAGTGCTTCTGTTGAGTGTTTTAGTTCTTGGTTTTATAATCAATGATGTTAAAAAGAGCGGCAAATCACATCTTGGCCTCGCCCGTTTATATCATGTTTGTTTGTACACTCAGCAATTTCCAAACTGTTTAGCCCTCACATCCGACTTTAAACTTTCAGTGTCGTTGACATTGGAATAAGCCGAATTCTGATAATTTCATTCATGAAAGCGTGGTTGAAAATGCCGTCAATCTTATACTAATAATAGTTGTGGGATCTAACGTCCCAAAACCACTATTTGATTATGAAAGACGCCATAGGCGGAGGACTAAGGAAATTTCGAACACCTAGGGTTCTTTAATGGCACACGGACCTCACGCATTTTCAACTCAATCTGAGATGTGGCCGCCGCGGCCGCGATTCGATGCGGCGACCTGCGGGTCAACAGAGCCGTCTCTCTTCTGTCTAACCATAATCTTGCTCTATTCACCTCCAGAGGTTTTCTTCGGTGTGAAGCTGTTTTCTAAGGAAATAACGAGATGACTAATGATTAAACATCAATGATGGTTCAAACAAATAGACATTCCATAAAGAAGTACGCAGAGCCCGTGATGTCTTCATTCTTTGGCTCGAGGGCAAAGTCAATAGAATACTTACTAGCCACTTTAAAAAATTAGACATCAGGCATTCATTTTAAACACATGTAGAAAATCAGAGCCCACATATCTATACAGAACCGTGGCACTGCAGCCTTTTTGTTAAGAGTAACTCAACATTTCTGAAAATATTTTGTACGACCAATTCATTTTCATTTCATTTTCAATTATTTACTACTTCACAGAGCACAGGGCATTGGATGAAAAAGCTAGACGGTGCTTGACTAGGCTTCCCAGCTGGTTACAGTCCAGCGTCACTCAGTCGCAGTGCACACAATTTGCCGAATAAGAAGAAATTAAAAACATTCATTGCATGCAGAGAGTCATCATAATTTTGAAACAAAATAAGCACTCAGAATACTTCATGAACGGCCCCTTCACATTTGAAAGACAGATATAGGATTCATTGAAAAAACGCTTGAATCTTAAGCCAACAACATACATAAATGTCAACATCACTTCGTGCTAAAACATTTAAAACAGAGGGTAAAGTAATTCTTAACATTCGAGCACCGTACTTTCTGCGAGAGGACTTAATCTTAAATTTTATATTTGCAAGATGTTTCAGCGCGCGAACAAAGGAAAAAGGACAGGGTAGACAGAAAGAGCGCTGTGCTAAAAAAGGATGATAACAGAGCATGAAGGTAAAATGCACTCTAATCTACACCAGTAACAAAACACGTGTGACAGGTCCTCTATTGCCTCAAAGCCGAGCTAGGTAATCACGTTCAGCCTGTGATAAAGCAATCGATGATGTGCTTACACATTTATCTCCTAGCAAGTGTATTTTTTCGGCTTCAATAATTTCTCGGGTAAGCTGATCCCTGTGCCTTGCCAATATGGAGCACTGATCAAAGAGAGGGGTGCACCCACAATCTCGGCAATGAATGCCAAGATGCCCTTGTACCACATTGTGCACATGTTTCGGTGTTCTCGGAGGCGGTCATTTATGCACCTGCCGGTTTGCCCGACATAGATGCACCCACACGTCAGTGGAATCAAGTAAACGACTCCCACTGCGCATGGGACGTAGCGTGTCCTGTGCGCGACAGAGCACGAGGCAGAATTTGCACGAGGTGCATTGACCCGTTTGCAAAGCCTCTGCAATTTTTCTGGGGCAGAAAAAAACACAAAAACGTTGGCATCTCGAGCAATCTTTTTTAGCCTGTGTGATACGTCGTGCACGTAAGGCAGTACGACAGGCCGGCTCTTTTTGCCACTGTTTCGCTTATCCGGTTTGTCACCTCGCTTCAAGACAGTGACCAGCTTTTCCGCCACCGAAACGAGAACATGCGCGGGGTAACCAGCTTTGGTAAGCCGCTCTACTTGTAGAGCAAAGCTGTGGTGTACCATGTGGGGGCATGACTTCTTTAAGGCATTGGCAAGGCAGAGGTTAGCGATGCCCCGCTTGACCAATTTAGAGTGAGCTGAGCTGAAAGGCAGAAGAGGCTTGCCGCTCCTTGGCTCATACATCCAGCAAACATGTCGGGAGTCTAACAAAAGCTTCAAATCTAGAAACTTCAGGTTGTTATCAGTGGGTGATTCATTGGTTAGAACTAGTGGTTTCAGGCACTCTCGGAAAACAGTCAACACGTCTGAGGAAACGGTCTGAAAGTTTTGACTATCGCATTTCAACAACACTAAGTAATCATCAACAAAACGGCAAACTTTAAAAACTACAGAGTCGTCAAGCTTGTTTGACAAGACACGATCATGATGTGCTAGAAATATGTCACTAAGAATGGGTGCCAAACATGAACCAATACATATTCCACTTTTTTGTAAGTAGTTTTTGTCCTCCCATGATACAAAGGTGGCCTTCAAATAAAAACCGAGTAATTCTAATAAGCTGCTGTTGTGAATTCCAGTACGCGTTTGAAACGCTGATGATCCTAACCTGTCTATGGATTCCTCTACACATTTAAGTAGTTGGTCATGCGGCAAAGAGTAATACAAGTCCTTAATATCCACAGACATTGCCTGGAGTCCTGTGTTAGTCCGTCCAATAATGTTAATAACAGCGTCAGAGTTCTTGACCAAAAAAGGATCGTCTACTGTTATGTGTTTTAGCTTTTCCTACAAGAAAAGTGCTACAGACTTTTGCCAGGTCCCCTTTTCTGTTACAATGACCCGCAATGGGCCGTCAATTTTGTGAGTTTTCGCAGAAAAGAACAGGTCAAGGCTAAGCTTTTTGCAACTATCTATCGCCTTCGAAAGCTTCTGAAACCCCAGGGCCCCGGTAAGAGTTTTTGCACGCTTCTTAAGCTTATCCAGACCAATCTCATCATTCTCGTTGAAAAGAGACTGCATTGCATGCATAGCTTTCACTTTAAACATTGAACGAGGAAGAACCGCAAAACCACCTTCCTTGTCAGCCGGCAGAAGTGACAAGGAATGTGCCTTTAGGTACGCGACAGTGCTTCCTGTATTGACAAATTTGTTCGAAGGCTTACATCTCGAGAGCACCTGCACGCGGTGATGTGTAGATTAGGGTGCATTTTACCTTCATGCTCTGTTATCATCCTTTTTTAGCAGCGCTCTTTCTGTCTACCCTGTCCTTTTTCCTTTGTTCGCGCGCTGAAACATCTTGCAAATATGACTACGCACCAACTAGCCCAAGTTTCCACTCTTGTGACTTAAATTTTACATTAGCCTCAAAGGATATGTAGGAACGTATTTGGTTAGTTCTGTTATTTGGTACACATCGATATATTTCGTTAAGCATCAATATATTGCTATCTTCAAAGATAATTTATTTACTTATTTATTTTACTTCATAATACTGTTCGCCCTCTCTTGAGGGCTTTTACAGGGAGGGTAAAACCAAATACGAACCAACCATTATACAGCTATGTCTGGTGACATCGCAATCAAGTAATACATGTGCAACACTTTATTCAATCGGCAAACACTGCCCGCATATGCAACAATGCCTCGCTACTCATTTCAAGGCTTCATAAAAGCTGAAAAAAAAAGAAAACGAAAAAACACAAACCAAAGAAACATGCAGGATTATCATCTGGCAGCTCAATCACTCAACTACATGTGCAACAATTTTTCGAATAGGTAAAGATCGCTCGCATTTACTACAATGCCTGGCAACGCATTCCAAAGCTCAATCACAGCTGGAAAAAAGAATAGCAAAGCACAAAAATAAACATAAACAACAAACAAACAATAAAACATAATAGACATAACAATAAAACTGCATATCAGATATGCATTCTCGTGTGTCTGAATGAGTTAATGATACGGACAATAGTTAGGGAGAATAAGAACTGAAGGCTGCTGAATGGCCACTTTCTGTGAAGTAAAGTTAGAATAAAGGAAGTATAAGACTTCTTTTGAAATGTCGACTGCTCGTTCCGTAACCGCGCTCACCTGTACGGCGAACGTTGCAGCATTTGAATGGTGTATAGTGGAAGCAGTGGCGACTGGTACTAAAGATTCCGATTCATGTGGCGAAGCCGTGTCGGCGCCACTGGCCACTGCTGGGAAGGCCGGGTAGTAGACCAGGCCCAACGTGACCAAGCTACCCGAGCACACCACGCTGGAGAGAACAAGCAACTTGCGCCGACCCGCTATGTCGAGGAAAGGCACCACAAGAGACGCCACCAGGGACTGCATGCGGCGCACGTGAATAATGTGTTACAGTCATATACTCGACTGCGTTTACTCGTGTGAATTGAATCATCCCCGAATCAGGCTTCTTTTGAAGACAGAAGCGCCAACTGGTGGAACATCATTAGACACATCAAATATAAGGTGAAAAATTTACACATTGCAGTATTATACATTGAAAGCTTCTTTCATCATTTCCATATATTGAAAAATTCATATAGCAGGTACAGTAAAAATCACCGATATGTTAGCTTTTCCTGTAAGATATTTGGCTTTTCGCACTAACAATAACGATTTCAGCGCGTATTCAGGCGATCAAATTCATGTGATTAGATAATAAACGGACGCTAATGTTGCCTTGTACATACTCCTTAGAAGCACGTGGAGTACGACTGAAGAGCAAAGCGAGCAGTAGGGCCTAGGCGGACTACAATCTTCCTCCGCCCGAAGGGTACGCCCAGCTGCGCATGAAGATGTTGAGTTGGTGTAACAATCCTGTTTGTGTCTCGTGATACCAAGTCCGCCCTATAAACCGTACCTGCCACTATAAAGTGTGGTCATGGAGGCTGCAACGTCCACAACTAAGTTAAAGAAGGCTAAATATCAAAATTAGGTTAGTTAGTTTTGGCTTCAATACACATATAAAGTGAAACACAACATGCACACAAAAACGTGGACGCAGGACGACCACAAGCTATCGTCGTGCATCTTTCTATATACTTCTTTTATTGACTAAATTATGTATATTGTGCAGATAAGCATAAGTTTTATATGGCGCTTTCCTACGAACCTTAAAAATACAAAAAAGGCAAGAAGCGTGTCATTCTGCCTTGATGTTTTTTTTTTTCGTTTCAATACATGACGTCATCATTCGGCTCACGTGGAGTCAAGAGAAAATGAGCTCTTGATTGGTGCACATATTAGGGGTATCAGTTCTAAATTTTTTCTTACCGTGCTTTGCAATCCAATCAAACGCACGTTCTCCCTTGTACCACGTGATTTTCCTGAGTAACTGCTTCTATTTCACTTTGTGAACTTTCTACTGCACAATAGGAGATAATACTATGGTACCCTAAACTCGAACTCACGACGGCCTCGACGCTGAGCGCTGGCAGTGTCAATGTGTTTTATAAAAAAAGGCTTGAAGAGGAGATAGCAGCTGTAGGAATTGAAATTTTTATTAAGATTGCTTGCAAAACACAATACCAAATGTGCAACTGAATACGCAGTCAAAGGCCAGTTGGGATTTATTCAAAAGTAGTCGTAAAGAAAAACAAGGCACGTCGTTTAAAAGGAACAATAGCCAACTGAAAAACACCCGCTTACTTATGTTTGAATTTGTAGTGTTTTACGGGCACTTTTGAAATTCTGTAAGCCTCATAGTACGCCAGTTCTCGATAAATACATAAGGATAATTATAGCCTGCCAAAAATCTACAAGTTCACTGGTAGACCTCACGACCCTAGTCGCAAAATCATCTTGACCTATCACGTAAAATGAAAAATCTACGTATTAAAGTAGAGTAAAACGAGAATAGAAATGCAAAAATGATGTTCCCGAATCTTCCCTCTTGCATTAGTCCAGCTGCTGTACACGGTTATGGGTTGTATTTTGTTTTCATGTGAACTAGAACAAGAAACGCCCGCCAAAAGCGAATGTCTAACGCCATAGGGTATAGTTTGCCAAAGAGTGACTGGTCCAGCTTTACATCACCTTACGGGAAATGAACGTCATGATGCGCGAGTTCACATTTTGAAACAAATGGTGTGTTTGGTGATTCAGAGTACCGAGCATACTAAGGCAAGGCATAAACTCAGATCTTCCCGTTGGTCATAAATAAATTTGCTTCTGAGGTCACTGTGGCATATTTCACCCTATCATGCCCAAAGTATTTCAACGTTATACCAAGGTAGTCGTCATTTGCGCAAGAGCGTGCTGCTTGAGCGGCTGGCGAAACGACGCTCACGCAAGTTCGGGCTAGAAACACTGTGGACCTAAGCCATACCTGAACGAGCGCCAGCGTGGTGAGGTTGCCCATCGATTCCTCTGTGGGGATCAGGTTTGTGGCAGACAGCATGACGCAGTTGATGCCGCTGAACTGCTGGGCACCCATCACGAGTACGGCGAGCATGAAGTGCGCCGGTGGCGTCTTGTAGTTGGGAAATATGGCGGCGATCGCCTCGAACTCGACCTCAGTCGTAGCCTACATGGAGTGGTAGAGAGAGAGAAAGAGAGCAATATTATTAAAAGGCCACTCAGCATATTTGACCATTTTGAGCTGGCAAGCGCAACGTGTAGATTGGGCGTTCATGATCACATCTGGCAAAATTTAGAACGCTACGCACCGCGGAAACGGGTCACATTTCAAGATGACCGCTTCTCCTTTCGCGCGCGCGCACCCAGAGAATGAAGGCATGACATGCGCGCATGAATAGCCCTGCGTGCAAGGCAGCGCAATGACGTTGGTCCTCTACGTAGACGACTCTGCTTTGACGTTTCAGACAGTGGCGCGTATTATGGCGAAAATTATTTAACATGGCATGCGTTGTTTATATACTTTATTGCTTGAAGAGATTAATAAAACTTGAGATAAGTAATGAGATGCAATAAGGGAACGTGCGCGTCTTTATTTGTTATATTTTCCCGTGATTGCAACAAAATGTGGGCTGATGTGCCTGCACTTCGCATGCGTTCATGTCCCCGCGGTCAGCGCATCGAGCTCACGACAACCGGAGAAGCGAAAGTAACGCTCCTACGCGTTCGCGCACTCATTCTGCTCATGTATTCTACTGCGTCTAAGCCAGCGTTTCCAAACCATCCCACAGAAACAGGTAGTAGACCATGGAGGAAGAAAACAACTTCGGAGAGGCCCTGACGTCGCTCCTTGTGAAGCCATGGTGAAGCCCAAAGTTGGCCGTACCGACTTAGCAAATCCTCCTCTCTTTTTTACATTCCAATGTAAAGCAGAAGGTGCGACTCTCTCTCCGGCTCGGAAAGCACGTGGATTGTGCAGGGCGCACGTCGTGACGATTCAAAACCAATGGAATGAAGATCAACCCTCTGGGCCAGCGCGACACCTTCCGCGAAATTGTTTCGTCCGATATTAACAGCGCGTAACAGCTGGCCGACAACGAGGCAAGCACAAGAGAACGCGCACTAGATTCACTGACAACGACGGGTGCTTTCATTATTTCAGCAACTGTACAGACAAGAGGATCAGTCGTGCCCCTTCTACGGCACATTCCACCATGCGGCCGACGCGGCGCCCGGCTATACTGTGCCCGTGTTGCGCGTGAAACTCACTGGCGTCAGCATTCTGCGACCGTGGTGACTTTGAGCACGGTGCAAGTGACTCTTGAACGCGGCTGCTCTAAGGTGGAGATTACAATGCTGGGTGCGAGTCTAACAAGCGAAACGGAAAAGGCATTTTAATACGCACATGGAAGTTCTTACTGTACACACATCGAATGAGAAACTACGTATGTGCACATGGTACTCACTGCGTCTTGCTGGGTCACACACTTTCGTCCGTTGTCACAATCAGGAGCACTGCACAACTGTCACTGACCTGCTAGGCATTCGTCATTGTTCCGCCTCGTCATGGTGCCCAACACAATTTCGCTGAACACTTCAAATGCTTCCATCCACGCCATCCGCCGCCCGACACATGAATATGCGCTTGTTCTATGCGATGTTGAGGCCCCGTGGTGGACAAAGGGTTTTGTAAACGTTGCTAGGAGTAAAGTAACTGCCAGGATAACACCGCGTAACCAATAACGCGGCGCAGAGCACGGATAATGTCCGCCACGGCTCAGCACGGGATCAGCGGAGGCACAAATGGCACCGCCAGCCGCGGCCGCTCACTTCTCGACCAGCTACACTGCGCAACATATAACCATTGCAACGCCACCATAGTGCCCAGTGAATATGGCTGCCATGATGTCATTTCCTCCACAAATTTCACGTAATGCGCCGGGTGGGCCCACCCTCTACTATCTTTCCTTCCTCCGTGCAGTAGACCATGAAATAACACTAGTCAACAGGCTGGTCAACAAAACAACGCCCGTATACCGTGTTCGGGGGTTGAGTTGGTTCAGGCACGTCATGCGCACGTGACCTCTTTGATCGGATGCCGGAGAGGGTTGGGAAGAAATTTGGCTTGCGAAAGCAACGCAGGAGCAAGCTCACCTTCTGTCATGCTCGTTTCGCGCTGCTTCGAAGAAACCGTTTTCTCAGCTCGTAATAAACCACTGAAAAAAGTTTTCTAGCATAATGCTCCTCATTGTAAACACAACAAGTTCCATGGTCTAACTAGAATTTGTTATGGGGCCTGGTGAGTGGCCCTTCAAAAGACGGAGGGACCGGACCAAGAAACGCTGATTCACGAATGTGACAAAGTACGTGACCACGGTGTACTCAGAATAAAACTTATCATAAAACAGAAGAAAAAAAAATAGCAAATACCACGTACAGTGGGAATTAATGATATTGTTACACAAGGCGAGGTAAATTAATGTTACACAAGGCGAGGTTAATTAATGGGGGTTTTTAATGGACCCTGAGTCCGCGATCACCGTCTAATGATGATGATCACCGCCATGGCTCGTACCCACTCAGGGGGATCGCAGTGGAGGCAACGTCGTCTTCCTTCTCTGCCCACGCTTCCCTTGTTTTTCCTGGTAGTGATACTTTGTATCATTCCTCCTCTCTCAGACGAAGCCCTCTGGGCGAGTCATTCTTGCATCCTTCGTGTAAACGGCTTCAGGCGGGCAACATGCGTCACCTCCGTCTTGCATGAACGTCGGCCACTAGTGGTGACACGTGCAATTTCGTAGTTGACCTCGCTGACACGACGGAGTATCACAAAAGGACCGGCATAGTGTGTCAGTAGCTTTTGGCTCAAGCCACGTCATCGTATCGGGGTCCACACCCACACTAGATCACCGGGGGCATAGGTTACATGCCTGTGTTGACTGTCGTAGCGAGTTTTGGATGACTCTTGCGCTGCCAGTGTACGTAAGCAGGCAAGTCGACGGGTCTCTTCCGCACGACACAAGGTTTCAGCAATTGTTAAATCGTCATGGATGACAAAAGGAAAGATAGTGTCCAGCGTATGTCGAGGTGAGCAAGCGTATAGGGCAGATAGAAAGGGCTATAGCCTGTCGTTTCGTGTTTCGACGTGTTGAAGGCGTACGTGACGAACGGTAATACTTCATCCCAGTTTTTGTGGTCAGAGGCGACGTACATTGACAACATGTTGATCAACGTTCGGTTTGTGCGCTCGGTGAGACCGTTAGTTTGCGGATGATACGCAGTTGAGTGTCGGAACATGGAGGCACACAAACGAAGTAATGATTCGACAATATCAGCGGTAAATTGTCGACCACGGTCACTTATTATCACGCGAGGAGGTCCGTGTCGGAGGATGACTGAGTTCAACAGGAACTCCGAAACCTGGACTGCCGTGGCGGAGCATAAGGCAGCCGCTTCGCAGTACCGCGTCAGGTAGTCGGCGCATATAATTATCCACCGGTTACCTTTTGAGAAGCGTGGAAATGGTCCCATCAGATCAATGCCGACCTTTTCAAAAGGGGAACCGGGAGGCTTTACAGGTTGCAGGTGACCAACTGGACCCGAGGAGGGCCGCTTGTGGCTCTGGCACTGCATACAGCTGGCCACGTAGTTCTGAATTGTTTTGCTCATTTTCGGCCAATAGAACCGCTCTTTCGTGCGACTAAGTGTTCGTGCGGTGCCTAGATGGCCAGAGGTGGGGTCATCATGCGTGAGACGCAGAACAGACGTTTGGAGGGACGCAGGAACAACCAGCAGAAAGCGGGCGCCCGTCGTGGACAAGTTTCTCTGGTAAAGAAGACCATTTCGGACGCAGAATCGGCCTTCGCTTAATGAATTTCTCGCTCCAGGGAAGAGAGCTTTCAAGCTTGGGTCATTACGCTGCTCAGCGGCGAAAGTCACGGCATCGGGAAAGCCAGACGACAGCGAAGCGATAAGGTGGTCAAAGTTATCGCCTTCACAATCTGTCGATGGTAGCGGTATTCTGGGGAGGCAATCCGCATCAGCGTGTAGACGGCCAGTCTTGTATGAGATGGTGAAGACATGTTCTTGCAAACGAATGGCCCATCGTGCGAGGCGGCCGGATGGGTCACGAAGGTTGATCAGCCAGCACAGGGAATGGTGATCTGTGACGATAGTGAACGGGCGACCATAGATGTATGAGCGAAACCGTTGCACGGCAAAGACTACCGCTAGGCATTCCTGTTCGGTCACTGTGTAGTTGCGTTCAGGCTTGCTTAAAGAACGACTTGCGTACGCCACAACGTGTTCCTTCTTGCCAGAACGCTGAACGAGAACGGCACCGATGCCGATGCCACTTGCATCTGTGTGAATTTCCGTAAGCGACGAAGGATTGAAGTGCCGAAGTATTGGCTGCGAAGTTAACAAACACTTCAGCTTGTGAAAAGCGGCATGACACTCGGAGGTCCACTGAAACAGGCTGTTCTTGCGTAGAAGGCTCGTCAGGGGGTGAACCGCATCCGCAAACTTGGGTACGAACCGGCGGAAATACGAGCAGAGCCCGATGAAGCTACGCAGTTGTTTCACAGATTTAGGACGCTCGAACGATTCAACGGCCGCGGTCTTTTGGGGGTCAGGTCTAATGCCATCTTTATCGACGAGATGTCCTAACACCAATGTCTGTCGCTCGCCAAAGTGGCACTTGTTTGAATTCAATACAAGGCCAGCTTTTTCAATGCAGCTGAGCATGAGGTCTAGGCGAGTGTTGTGCTCCTCAAACGTACGGCCAAAAATTACGACATCATCAAGGTAACACATACATATATGCCATTTTAAACCACGCAATATAGAGTCCATAAATCTTTCGAATGTCGCAGGAGCATTACATAATCCGAATGGCATAACGTTGAACTCATAAAGTCCGTCGGTCGTAACAAATGCCGTCTTTTCTTTGTCAGCTGCGTGCATCGGAATTTGCCAGTAACCTGATCTCAGGTCAACAGATGAAAAGTAGGACGCGGAATGCAGGCAGTCTAGAGCGTCATCGATGCGCGGCAGTGGATAGACGTCTTTCTTGGTAACAGAATTCAGTCGGCGGTAGTCAACGCAAAATCTCCACGTACCATTCTTCTTCCTCACTAGAATGACGGGAGCAGCCCACGGACTCGCCGATTCCTGTATTATTCCCTTTTCCAGCATCTCTTGAACTTGCTCGTTGATGATCTTGCGCTCCGATGGTGCCACTCGGTAAGGTTTCTGCCTAATGGGATGCGCCGATTCGGTGTGGATCTGATGACGTATCTGGGACGCTAGGATTAAGGGCCTTTGGCTGTATTTAGAAAAATCGAACACTTTCGAGTGCTTAGACAGAACGTCGAGCAGGGTATGACGTTTGCTTTGGTCAAGTGACTTGCTGACCATTTGTAGCAATTGGGCATCTTCTGAACCTTCTAAGCCTAGATGTTCATTTTGGCTTGTAGCATCAACAAGCGCAACCAGCGTCGTACATGACTCGGGTCTAAATACTGCAAGTTTCATGCCGCCTGGCAGAATTGCAGGCTCCATGGAACTGTTCATTGTCCACACACCTGCCCGTCCATCAACGACTGACACTATACAATGGGGAATGAGAATGTTCTTTTTCAGGCATGCCGAGGGAATCGGTTCGAGCATGGCGTCAAACGTGCCACAGTTGTTACTGGAACATGTCACAGGAACACGCACAGCAGAAAATGCAGGAACGACTGTATCCACGGAGACAAAAAAGATGCATTCCTCCGGACAAGAATTTTCCAAAAGCGCCGTTGGGAAAGTACCGTGTATAGAAAGATGCCCACTTTTGCAGTCTACAGTTGCCCCACACTCACACAAGAAGTCAATACCCAAGATAACGTCATGTGTAGACCGTGGAATAACCGCGAACTCTGTGCAAAACACCTTGCCACACAGCGACACGTCCACAGTACAATATCCCACCGGACACAACACGTCACCACTTACACCACGAAATGTCACCCCACGGTTCAGGCAAAACATCACTTTTGGTCCTAGCAGGTTTTTAAAATTTACACTCATCACCGAAACTGTCGCGCCTGTATCCACAAGTGCCATAGTAGCCACTCCATCGACAACTACACGAACTTTGTTCTTCAACATAAACGCTGACGGGGGTATATCTGTAGATAGCACCTGTGATCTTGCGGCTTCACCCCCACTGGCCGCACCGACTAGTTTTCCGGCGGCGGTGTACGTGCGCGTCACCGTGGTGACGGCGATCGTGGAGCACGGGGAGCTGGAGGTGGCGTCAAACTTCGATCAGAGGCCGGCGAGGGGTAGCGTGACCCGGTAGGTGCGCGTGGTTTCCGTGACGTGAAGTGCGGATAGTCGAAATGTTGGTGATACAAAGGCCAAGACTGTCGCTGATATGGGCGGTGGTCACAAAAACGTGCGATATGACCCGGGACACCACAGTTGTAGCATACTGGACTTGGTCGAGGGGCACGTTGTTGCTCAGAGTAACGACTCCTCTCGGAAGGCATGGGATAGTGGTACCGTCCTTCGGGGGCCCTGTAGGGAGGCGATGTTAGGTAAACAGGTGGGCGAAAACTTCGTTCGTAGTTGGGAGGTGTTTGACGGGGGAATTCAGCCTCCCGTGTGCCTTGATATTCATAAGCGTCTGTTGCGTTTATCGATGGTTGCCATGGTGGAACAGAAGCAAGAGGTCGCACACCTTCTGGTTCACTTACGTACCCATCCTGAAAATCGCTGGGGCGATGATAGCTCTGCTGACATCGAAGCAGCTCTTCTCTAACAATCTGCCGTGTGGTCATAGCAAGGTCGTTAGGCGGCACTGTTTCAACACTAGCCACAGTGAGGACGTTGGACAGGCGGCCGAATTTCAGAGAAATTCGTCGCATCTTGAGGGATTCAAAGATACGACAGTGCTTCATCACGTCGGACACGGAGTTCAAGCAGTCTTTCTCAATTAAGAAATTGTACACGTCTTCGGCTATACCCTTGAGAACGTGTCCAACCTTGTCTTCTTCAGACATCCTTCCATTCACGATCTTGCACAGCTTCAATATTTCTTCAATGTATGTCGTACATGTTTCTGCTGGAAGCTGTGCCCTCTGAGACAAAGTCTGCTCCGCGCGTTTCTTCTTTGCGTCCGAATCGCCGAAGCACTTCTGCACTTCTTCAACAAAACGTTCCCAAGTCGTTAACATGTCCTCGTGGTTCTCGTACCACATAAGGGCGGTGTCAGTTAACGAGAATACGACATGATTGGGCTGTTCGTTCGAGACCCAGCCATTGCTTCTGCTCACCCGCTTGTAGTTCTTGAGCCACACGTCGACGTCTTCTCCTGAGGTCCCGCCGAAGTTTGGTGGCACTCTGTAGTACGGCACGGAACCCATCGGAGTTGGCCTCGAAGCGTTGGATGGCTGCTCCTGGGCCATTACGATCGGTGAAGGTGGAAGTCCGGCGAGGCGGCGGCTGCGACGAAGTCCTGGTAGTGAAGCTCCCGTCTTTGGGTTCGTCCTACCCAGCACCTTCCACCAAATTGTTACACAAGCGAGGTAAATTAATGTTACACAAGGCGAGGTAAATTAATGGGGGTTTTTAATGGGCCCTGAGTCCGCGATCACCGTCTAATGATGATGATCACCGCCATGGCTCGTACCCACTCAGGGGGATCGCAGTGGAGGCAACGTCGTCTTCCTTCTCTGCCCACGCTTCCCTTGTTTTTCCTGGTAGTGATACTTTGTATCAATATGCAAAGCTCAAATGAGAAATATTGATGTGACACTTAAATCAGCACTTAAATAAGCACAATCAGCACAATAAAATCAGCACAATGTTATGAGAGGGAACTCAGGTATAAGATGCCGCACACGACTTTCGTGTCATGATTATGATGTCGGGATTGGACCGCCCAATGTCTGTACTTCAGTTTCTTATGACGTCAATATCATCCTAGTGGTGGTACGAGCAATTGTTAATACACTTTGACATGTATAGCACGCACATTTTCAGTACTGAAAATAAGGTGCAAGGAAAGAGCGTCGGCACATGGAGAACAAAATTATTCGATAGGGGTTACGTGTTTATATATATATATATATATATATATATATATATATATATATATATATATATATATATATATATATATATATATATATATATATATATATATATTCCGGTAGATTCTCAGTGAGCAGTCACAACGTGGTTTATTTCGACGTTTCGGCCTATTCATCAGAATTAAAAGTACAGTTTGTTGGTGCTCAGCTTTATGCAATCTCAATTCAGAGGGAAAGGAAAGAGGAAAAAGACAGAAAAAAAGAAAAAAAAGAGAAAAAAGGAAACAAGAGAAAAAGAATATAAGGTAGACTCCCCTCGGGCGCCCCCCCCCCCTCCTTCCACTCTTCCTTCCACTTCCCCCTTCATCTCTCTCCGCTTTATTCCCTTCACTTTTCTGATGTCAGCGGTCTGTGTATGCTTCCTTTCACTAACGCATTCTTCCCGACCTGACGGCGCCTCCTGGCACTGACGGTTCGGTGTGGGGCAAAAAAGAGCTTTTTTAGGAAGTTCAAAGCCTTTAACTACTCGTAGCCCCGTCAATATTTCGTCGTAGAAAGAGGGGTGCCGCGTATTGCGGCAGAGGCTGGTAAGCGGGCATTTTAGGAAGTTGTAAGCATTTAACTACTCGGCGCCCCGTCAACATTTCATCGTAGAAAGAGGGGTGCCGCGTATTGAGGCAGAGGCTGGTAAGCGGGCGCAATGCGAATTCCTTGCCCGCTTCTGGATTACGCGTGCAGTGGGGGCCTCCCGGCTGTGCACAGGGTTGCTGTTGGGCATATTATGCATGGCACAATGAATTGGGTAGTAAAATAAAACAGAAAACAGACTACAGCTGCACTTAGGAAGAGTAGTTACACTTGGAATTGTTTTGAGTTGTCCAGTGCCCTTCGCAGCTGCAGTGCCGTGAACTCAGTTACTATTTTCATTATTGCCGTTATTGTTTTCTAATGTTTTAATTGCTGCAAGTGTACCAGGATTCTCATTTATTCCTCTATCGAGTGTGTTAAATTGGTGGATAAGGTATGACTCTCGTTGTTCACGTTCTCAATTTTAATTAAATCCCATCTCTAAGAACGTTACTGATAGTTTGTCGAATGCATGGTCGGGAAGATTGGGATGTTTTGATAGAGGTAGACTTGGGGCTGATTTCGCATGGGCTCTGTGATTATTGAAGCGAATCCTAAATGGTGTTTCTGTTTGTCCGATGTACTGCATACCACACACGTTGCATTCGAGTAGGTATACCATATTAGAGGAATCGCATGTTAGGTTTCCTCGTACGTTAATCGAAAACTTGGATTGTGTGCTGGTTGCTTTGTGTGTTTCTCGCATCACCTTACATACAAGACATCGTGGCTTTAAACAAGGTCGGCATGAATTATTGGGGGGTGATGCATAAATTTGAGAGTAGGCAAGTGTGTCTTTGAGGTTACGTGGTCGTCGGTAAACGACGCCTGGAGCGGATGGAAATGCGCGTTTCAGACGTTCACTTTGTTCCAGAATGTTGTAATGTCGATTAAGGATTTTGTTTACATTGGGGCAGTTTGTGCTGTAAGTCAAGCAGAGGTTTGTTCGTTGTGGGTCTTCTTGCGGTGGTCGCTTCATAAGTAAGTCTTCACGTTTTAGTTTTCTCGCTTTTTGAACAGCGTCATATTTACATGTAGGGGGTATTTTTGTTTCTCGAGCATAAGTTTTAGCCTCTGTGAGCTCCTGTCAAAGTCAGCGTCTCTAAAGCAGATTCGCTTAAACCGGTGAGCCTGGCTGTATGGAATACTGTTTTTACAGTGGCGTGGTTGATCGCTTTGGTAATGGAGGTATTGTTGTCGATTCGTTGGTTTACGATATAGGGTTGTAGAGAGCTTCTCTTCTTCTATCGTTATGGTAACATCAAGAAAATTTACGGTTACTTGCGAGTATGTGTGTGTAAAGTGTATGTTCAGATGTACGGCATTGTAAGTGTCGATAAAGCTGAGAAGTTCGTCCTCGCTGTGGGTCCAAATAAGAAAGATGTCATCTATGCATCTTCTGTATAACATTGGTTTCAAGGATCTTTGTGCAAGAAATTCAGATTCTAGCTTTCCCATCAATATGTTGGCATAATTAGGTGCCATTTTGGTGCCCATAGCGGTCCCGCTGATTTGTCGAAAATACTCTTGGTTAAACTCGAATGAATTTAATTCGAGTACCATTCTCGTCAAAGTTGAGAAAGCAGAGAAATCTAGTGTGTTGGATATTCTATGGTTTGTGTACATGTTTTGTAATGCAGCTATGCCGTCATCATGAGGAATATTTGTATACAATGAAGAGACATCAAGAGTAACCAAGTAAGAGTTTTTCAGCACACACAGACCTGCAATGTCTCGAAGAAAATGTGTGGTGTCTTTTATGTACAACTCGAGGGTGCATGGAACGTGGCTTATTAGTTTTTCCACGTACCCTGATATGGGTTCAGTTATTGTACCGATGCGTGGTATGATTGGTCGACCTGGGTTACGGTGCTTATAAATTTTTGGGGGGGTGTAGACGCGACCTGAACGAGGGTAAGCTGCTCACATCAGTTTGTGGTCAGTGTTGGTTATCTTTTCTGCATCCAACAGTTTCTTTAGCTCTGTTGATACGATACGTTTGTATTCGTCTGTCGGTTCACCTGGGAGGCGTTCGTAAAATCTTGAGTCGTCTAGTTGGAGGTATGCTTCTTGTAAGTAGTTGGTTGTATTAAGGACTACAATTTTTCCTCCTTTGTCAGCGGGTTTATTGTTATGTCTCTCCTAGATGCCAAATTTATCATACTTAATTTTTCAGATTTCGTCTAGTTTTCTTGGTTTCCTTTCTGTCTGTGGTATTCGTGTACTATATCGTTCTGTACTGCGGTGTTATAAAGGTCCAAGCACCTGTCTCGAATAATGTTCGGTGTCCAATCATTTCATTTACGACGGTGAATTGTTTCATGGTTAGAAGGCCTGTCCAAGACATATTCGCGAAACCTTAAGCTTCGAGCGAAGTTGTCGAGGTCTCGGCAACTATATATATATATATATATATATATATATATATATATATATATATTTAACGAATTATCAAGCTTTCCTTCCCAATTTTCATACATTGCTCAATTGACTTCAGGTAGACATCAGTTTTTTTTTTGGGGGGGGGGGGGGGAAGCGGCGGGTGCAGAGAGCTGCATTTCAACACCTATATGACGATTTTGTTTGTTCAAAGAATCGAACACAATGACACTTTGTTCGTTTTCTTTAGTTATGCATTCATTCATTTGCATGAGTAAATGACATGGTAATACAGCGTACGAACCCGCAGATATATTTATCTGACAAAGGAAGTTATCAAAGACTCATATAGAAGCAGTAGAGAGAACAATGTCGTTTAAAGGATACCATGATATGCGAAAGATAGCACTTACTGCGATAACTAAATATCTAACTGCCACACCTACACACCGCCAGTTGTTCGAAAACAACCAATGCAATTAACGCAACCCGAAAGCATTTAACCACTAATTACACTCTTCCATGACCGTCATCTTGTGAGGCACAATGTGAAGCATGTGAAATAAACACTGCAGTAGACCAAGCGAAACATGTGTCTAACTTCATTAAGAAGCACGAATATGTAACCAATAAATGCGAAAGGCTGTAGTGCAGGGTCGGGCTCAACCTACTGCTGAACACCGGGACCACACGTTCCAGCTTTCGCAAAATCTTGGGTGGTGAATTTTTTTTTCGCTCCTGTCAGTTGCCGAAGCTTATACAGATTTGCACTATAACGTCCAAGAAAATTGGGCGGTGCGATCATTCAAATAGTGTGCTAATGATGGGAATTGCACTGTTGGAATTGAATCGATTTAGTTAGCGCACTGCCTACGGGTGTTCTCGGTTTCACTTTGGCTCTGCACGCAGCAGCTTCACCTGGCCTACAGTATTCACAGGCGTGTGTATATGTTTGTGTTGGGGAGCGGCGCAAGGAACGTTATCTTCTTCAAAGCGGCGCGGGCATGCTAGCTTTCCTGGTTTATGCAACGTTGCGTATTTAACGTTGGCATTTGAAAGTTTTGGCAAAGGGTCATTCACGCACCGATCCCTAATAATATAAAATCATAAATTCACCAAGAGAACTGCATAGCTTTCACTTTATTGTCTGTATAACTACGTTTCGGCTTAAGGTCGTGCTTGTGCGACAATTTTTTTCTTGCTCCTGTCGTTCGCTGAAGCTCACACAGATTTGTACTATAACCTTGAAGAAAATTGGTTGTGTTGTATACGAACCACAGCTTTCGCGACCTTTCTTCGCATGAGCACACGTGTCTCCCGTTGGTATAAAAACGATGTTTATAACTTAATGTTCTTTATACAATATTTTTATTTCTATAAATTATTGATGCATATTCCTAGTTCAAAACGCATGTTTATTTTCACCATTAAACATTCTGCATTATTTGCTAGTGCCTAATCTCGAGAAGAATTCTTAGCAGTGTATAATACCCCAGCTTGGTTCAATTTGTCCCGGTTTTAAGTCAATATCGAGGTCACGCAGAGTTTCTGCAATCGCCTTTATATTTGGACGAACTAAGGAAGTCATTGTTGAGAATAAGTTTACGTCACTTTGTTTTATTCTCGGTGAACGAGTGCCGCAAATGTCAAGAACGAAATCCGCACGAAGCAGATACGAAGCTTCAACTTTCCATCAATCCCATTGTGGTTGGAAAGCCTGTTGGTACACAGCTTTTAATCTAGGAACCCAGCGTTCGTAAAACACATACATAGGAAGATAAAAATAAGACAAACACACGCTGGGGCTTGTGGTCATCATGTGTTCAGTGGAGGCTTGGTTCTTCGATTTCAAGCCATGGTGGTCGAAGCGCCGTTTATTCAGCCTCGCGTGCCCAACGTAGATATTTCAAAAATGAATTTGAGTGCAAATACATGATACATTCACGCACACAACCAGACATCAAACACGTAAAACGTTGTGTTTGTGTGCACATGTGTGTGCGTGAAGCGGTCGTATGTTTGCGCTCAAATTGATTATTTGCAATATTCTACCAAATAGCCCAACAACAAGTTCTACTCGCGTAGACACTCGAGCCAGATTCCACTCTCGGTTTTGTGGTAAGATTTTTTACTCTGAACCTGTGGCCTTCTCAATCGGCATCAGCCGTGCGCTTTCCGATCACTGAGGACATTGTGATGTCGAAACACTCACTGGCTTTGGTCGTTTTAGTAGAAGCGAGGACGACCGGTGTGGCCAGAGCCTTCAAAATTGTACGGCGTTGTGCGACTTAACCATGCGGGGTGAGCGAATCCGCCGCGGCTTCGTGGTAAAACAAAACGACGAATTGTGGCCACATTTACGGTGCGGCGGCGGCGTGTCCGCTCTAAAAACGTCGGCGGCGGCGGCGGCGCACAGCTCTAGTCTGAATGTGTCGTTTACCTTCGTCATCTATTCACGTCACGTGATACCAAATTTAGTATACGTGGAGCTAGCGAAACGGCCGCGAGGACGCTATGAGCGTGGTATGTTGTCATGTTCTTACATGACACGCCCGTCAGGATTCTCATGTTTGCACCAGTTATATACTTTCGTCATCCATGCACGTCACTTAACACATAATTTGGTATATGAGGAGCTAGCAAAACGACCGCGAGTGCATCATGAAGGGCGCAATATATTCCAATGCAACGTTGACGCGCGCACACGCTGGGCACAGGGACGCTACGCTAGCAAAACGCGAGTCTGACGCTCGGTGCGACCTGCGTCCGTCGGCGCGGCCTGACGGCAACGAGCGTGAAATGCGACATGCTGCATTTCGCGCCGATGCATTACCCAGACAACACTGCGTCGCCCTTTTTTCATGACGGATGGACGCCGGATGCGCTGAAACGCGCCTGCGTCAAAGCAATGCGGCGGGGCGTGCGCTTGCGAGTGTATGGCAGGACCGGCGCCTGGCGTGGCAACGCCGGCGTGACGCGACGAAATGAACGCCGGCGAGCGTGCGGGCCGCGTCACGTCGTAATGTATTGGCACATTGACTGTGGCATGTAGCCATGTTCTCACATGAGACGCATCTCATGATTATCATGTTTGCACCAGTCACATATCTATTGACGTCACGTAATGCCAAAATTGGCGTATGTAAAGCTAGCGAAAAGGCCGCGAGCGCATCATCAGTGTGGCATGTAGTCATGTTATTACATGACACGCATGTTGTGATTATCATGTTTGGATTTTATTTACCTATGTCGTATGTTCGTGTCGCGTAATACCGAATTTAGTACATGTGAAGCTACTGAAACTGCCACGAGCGCACCATGAGCGTAGCATGTAACAATGTTGCTACATGACACCCATCTCATGTTTGCACCATGCAGCATCATACTTTTATCATCCATTCTTGTCCCGTAATACCAAATTTGGTATAAGTGAAGCTTGCGAAACGGCCGCCAGCTAATCATGAGCGTGGCATGTAGTCATGTTGTTACATGACACGCATCTCATGATTAACATGTTTGCACCAGTCACATAGCTTCGTCAGCCATTCACGTACTGTAATACCGAATTTGGTATATGTGACGCTGGCAAAACGGCCGCGAGCGCATCATGGGCATGGCATGTAGTCATGTTGTCACGTGACACGCATATCATAATTTTCATGTTATAACTAGTCAAATGTGTTCTTCATACAATCATATTATGCCATACCAAATTTGCTATCGATACCATTATCGAAACGGCCAGGAAAGCTAAATATTCTAGCTGGCTAGATAGATAGATAGATAGATAGATAGATAGATAGATAGATAGATAGATAGATAGATAGATAGATAGATAGATAGATAGATAGATAGATAGATAGATAGATAGATAGATAGATAGATAGATAGATAGATAGATAGATAGATAGATAGATAGATAGATAGATAGATAGATAGATAGATAGATAGATAGATAGATAGATAGATAGATAGATAGATAGATAGATAGATAGATAGATAGATACGCTTAAAGTCGCCAAAGTTCGCTAAGAAATGCTTCGCATTTAAGGATGCCGCCTGCAACTTCCCATGGGGGGAACTCGAGTATGCGTCGTAGAATGGTGGGGATATCGCTTGAATGTTGCGTAATTTTGTACGGTTTGGGAATGATTATTTGTTATTTCGTCTTCATTATTATATCATAATCATCATTATCATCATCATCAGCCTGACTACGCTCACTGCAAGACAAAGGCCTCTCCCATGGTCCGCCAGTCAACTCCATCTTGTGCTTGCTGCTGCCAATTTAGAGCCGCAAACTTCTTTATCTCATCTGCCCGTGCACCTAACATTCTGTCTCCCCCTAACCCGCTTGCCTTCTCTAAGAATCCAGTTAGTTACCCTCAATTACTAGCAGTTATCCTGTTTACGTGCTACATTCCCGGCACTTGTTCATTTCCTCTTCTTGATTTCAATTATGATATCCTTCACCCCGGTCTGTTTCCTAATCCACTCTGCTCTCTTCTTGTCTCTTAAGGTTACACCTACAATTTTTCTTTCCATTGCTCGCTGCGTCGTCCTCAATTTAACCTAAACCCTCTTTTCCAGTCTGCGGGTTTCTGCTCCGTAGCTAAGTACCGGCAAGATGCAGCTGTTATATACCTTCCTCTTGAGGGATAGTGGCTATATGCCTGTCATGATTTGAGAGTGCTTGCCAAATGTGCTCCACACCATTCGTATTCTTCTAGTTACTTCAATCTCGTGTTACTTCAATATTCTAGTTACTTCAATTTTTATTATTAATATTTATTTATTGAAGGAGAAGGTTGCTTCAACGTCAAGTGAAAGCCAAGTAATGACGTTTTTGAATGAATTGCTAACGTGCGATCTAGTGCCTACATACACGGAGTGGTCAGTAAATGGTTGTGCAGCGAGAGCAGTCGTTTTTTTTTTTGTACTAGAAGACGTCTGCGTTGGGCTTTGCGAGACGAAAGAGGGGTAGGAGAGCGACAGTTTTGTAGGTGTCTCCCTGGGCCGGCACAAGACGCGAGCATGTTGCACGAGACGCGAAACGCGAGCGTGTGCAGTAGGGGTGTTGACGGCGCCACCGCCGACGCCGAAGCATGACATTGTGCGACTAAAAAACGCTCCTCACTTAAAAAAACGCACCAAAAAAAGACGGCGCAGGCTACGACACCTTCCTTCAGTGCCGCTAGAAATACAAAACGGGAGTTCAGGAGAATTTTAGAGAAGAATAATATTCCTGAAAACAGGACGTTGCTTGCGACAACGTTTGGATGGGTGGTCCTGTCTAAAAACAACTTGTCTGGGAAGTGGTCTTGTATGAAAACAAGACTACTGTCAAAGCCGTGCCTCCAGCGTCATCCCCTATTGACGAGTGTTGCTTTCTTTAATACTGTTATCAATCACGGTTAGTTGCATATTTTAGGGGCGAAGCTCCTTAGGGCGTGGGCTGTGCGTCCCCTGTAGCCTGTATGTAGCCACCTCTAGTTTAGTTCTTGCAGTGTTCACTAGATGGCGGTACCGTCCCCTGTATGTAGCCACCACTAGTTTAGTTCTTGCAGTGTTCACTAGATGGCGGTACAGTCTCCTGTATGTAGCCACCTCTCGTTTAGTTCTTGTAGTGTTTACTAGATGGTGGTACTTGTAGCTGATGATGAAAAGATGCAAGATGTTATAAACTAGAAAGCGGTACTTGTAGTTGGTGAAAGACGCGAGATCTTATAAAATAGAAATGATGTCACATATGGCGCGTGTCATTGGTTGAAGGCAATCGTTCGATTTAGTGCGGCGACGTACGCTAAGGGGAGCGTTGTAATAAAATCCGTTCGCTGTTGGCGCGCGCTCGGAGTCGCCGGATGGATAAGGCTGCACAGCGGAGAGAGCGCAAGGCACAGACCATAAAGCCGTCATAATGAAGGGACATCGCAAACCATCCATCGTCTAAGAACAAATAAAAGTTGATTTGTGTATATACACACACAGCGTTTCTCACGTCTTTACATGATGATCGACTGGGCGAATTACACGGAAGATTCACAGTTTACCGATGAATCTCTCCGGAGCTTCGCCCATTCATCATCATTCACCCCGTGAATATGCCGTAATTTTTTTTGGGTGGACAGGAGGGCAGAGATTTGAAGCACTATGTATGACAATAACCCTACCTGTGATTCCACCCTGGTTTGCACTACAGATACTTCGAGGGTGTATAGATGGCTGACAACCTCGCGTTTACAGGGTGACATAAAAACACTATATGCGCATAAAAATTTTTCACTTGTCTAATAATTGGTGTGATTGAAAATAGAGAAAACGCTATTAGGTGACAGGGGAGGTGCAGTAAATGATTTTTCGTAATTTCCACTTTGAAATTGTGATGAGTTTAAACACCAGGTCACGTACTTAACCAAATACTTTATTACCGTTCTGCGGATACAGCAGGCTGCCGCATCTGCTCCATCACCTTGCCACCAGTTTTATGTTACTCACTGCACATGAACGCACATTTAGGAGGAAAAAAAAACATTCAATACTGCAGTGCCAAAACGGCATCCGCATGCCCATGTGGCTCTTCGCAAACGAAGCCTCGATTTGAGTGAGCATATCTGATGAAATTTTCCAACTATTGCAAAAGCACGCAATGGTCAACTCCCTTGACTACAAGTTTACAAAGGAAAATACCTGGCTGCCTGGACAGTACCGTAGTTCTGGAATTAGTGTATGGTTAACAAGTCCTGCTAGAATGCCCTGATAATAAGTTACCGTCGTATGTGATGGGCCAGCCAGCCACTCAGTAATCCTTTGTCTAGTTTGTAATGATTACGCTGGTTGCTTTCCGGCAGAATAGGGAACGGGAAAAGGGGTAAGCTTCCTGCGGACAAGATTTAAAAATTTTGGCAGCTAGGGGTGAGATCCGTTCGAGTTGGAATTTGCGGCAAGCTCTTTGTTGCCTGATATTATAATTTTAGAACTGTCGTGTGAGTTAGCAAAAGCTATAGCCACCTCTTGGGTGCGCGGAAGGACCAACCATCGCTCTGTCAGTCTTGATGGACTACTGCAGCCGTTTACCCAACCCAGCAGCAAGGGCCGGCGATGTCCCGGGCCACTGCCTTGCCCACCGGCGACCCCTGTGATGTAGAAGAGAAAGCCCCTCCTCCCATTACCAGAACTCCTACCACCGCTTTCCTGCCCCCTGCAAAGGACTCATAAAGGCGGACGAGAAAATTCTTCTCCATCTATACAGGAATACGCTACTGTGCCCGGCAGTGCCTGAATATTTTGACTCTTCGTTTTCCGGCCACTTCCAGTAACTGTGCGGAGGGGGCTGACTCCTTTCATATGGCATGGGCATAGCAGCTCAATGCTTTTTTTTTTTTGCCCAGATTCTTAATACAACCACAGAGGACTGGAAGGCAAGCCTCCTCGGCTGCCAGGAACTTCCGGGCCAACAAGCCATGTTCCGGCGTTCCAGGACAGCGGCCACAACCAATGGGCTTCCTGCCTAGAGGCTCTACCTAGTACTGTAGGGAAGCTGACCCTCTAGGGCCTGGTTTCTCTTGCGACCTTTCTGTTTTTAGTAAATGTTTACCAACGATAGAGATAGATAGATAGATAGATAGATAGATAGATAGATAGATAGATAGATAGATAGATAGATAGATAGATAGATAGATAGATAGATAGATAGATAGATAGATAGATAGATAGATAGATAGATAGATAGATAGATAGATAGATAGATAGATAGATAGATAGATAGATAGATAGATAGATAGATAGATAGATAGATAGATAGATAGATAGATAGATAGATAGACAGACAGACAGACAGACAGACAGACAGACAGACAGACAGACAGACAGACAGACAGACAGACAGACAGACAGACGACAGATAGATAGATAGATAGATAGATAGATAGATAGATAGATAGATAGATAGATAGATAGATAGATAGATAGATAGATAGATAGATAGATAGATAGATAGATAGAACCTTCGTATTTTCATGTGGCACTGCAATCTCGCATTCCTACAAGAAGCTCTTTTGACATCCCACCTCGATTCCGCAAGAGCGCACGCTGAGCAAGGCTTCAAGGGCACGCTGTCGCCTGTGGCAGTACAGCAGCCACCGGGGTGACTCGACCACGAAACAACCGGTGAGCAGCAGCAAGAGCAGCGCGGGCGGCGCGCAGCACAGCGCCAACCAGGACCAGTCAAGGAAGTGGCCAGCGGTGTGCGTATACAGCACGCCCAGTGTGATGACCAGGTGGTGCAAGGCTCCCTGTACAGTGCACGTATACGGACAGGTGTTTTAAGGGGAAGTATTTTTAACCCCCCACACGCAATATATATATATATATATATATATATTTATATATATATATATATATATATATATATATATATATATATATATATATATATATATATATATATATATATATATATATATATATTACAGGGAGTACGTTTTGTCAGCGCTCACATTTATAACATTTTCAACAAGAAAATGAAAGGAAAAGAACAACTAAGACCGAAAAAAGGGAAAAAGCAAAGAAAACTCTGAGCAAAAACAGGGAGAAAAGTAAATAAGAAAAAGTTCCAAGTTTCACTAGCTGCACTATTAGAGCGGCGTCGTGAGTGACCATTTGGAACACTACGGCTACGTTTGCCACTAAGCATATATAAATAATGTCTATATAACTTATATCTGTTTGCGGAACTTAAAATAGGTGCTACATGATGCTCTAGGTACTAAAGAGGTTTTCTTTAGTTAAAACACTGAAGCGTTCGGAAATTTTTGCGTTTACCTAGCAGTTAGGCCTTTCCTAAGCCCACAACACTATTTAAAGTTCGCCATTTTTATCTATGCTAGCTGGAATTCTCTCTAGGTAATGTTAGAAATATTATGCTTTTCAGGGAAGCTTACTTTCGTACAAAAATGTTTTAAGGGCGAAATCGACTTCAAATATTCCCGGACAAATACTTTGAAAATGCTAGAAATATGCGATTTGTCCCATACCTGAACATACCTTTCGTACTGATGCGTTCCAAGAACAAATTCTCGCGATGCACGTTTGATATAACTCTAAATGGTTAAGTAATTAATGAAGTCTAAGCAAACCACGTCTTGCTTTAAAAAGAAAATAATTTGTCAAGCTGGCCTTAAGAACACTTCCTGCGTTCTTTTTGCCACTTCACCGCAAAGCATGTGGTCAGCCTTTCAGCTAAAACTCGTCACAGGATCCGACAAGATGCAAGATGTCTTTAATCTGCTTGTGGGTGGTCGAAAGTCTTGTTGCTTTGATGTCAAAACCACGGATATTGAATTCAATTGATGTGAGCTTGCTTTGCGTGCCCTTTGCGAAGTATGTGAACTGTACAGCTGCTTACAGTATGCAGTAAATACAACAGCTTGAAGCTTGCAGTATATATGGGTCAGCAGTATATTTGGTACAGCAGCTTGCAGTATATATGGGTCATACCAAAGCAGTTTCCAGCAAAGATGTTGCTCCACGGTAAAACATCTGCTAGCCAGAAAGACTGCCTGCGTTCAGCTCGCACTTCGAAAACAAGTTTTTCTAAAGTTACTTTGTTTACTTCATTGTCAATTTTTGTTCACGCACTAGGCTGTGATTTCTCTATCACAGCCAACGACACCATCAGCGATGCCATAATTTTTGTAAAATGAGTGTTTCAACGCTATCCCGTTAAAAATTTCAGACTCCCTTAATCAAATATCCTTATAAAAACACCCAGAACACTTCCAGTTCACTAAGTATAAAAGCTTCGTTTTACCATTTAGCTCAGTCTTTTGCTTTATTGTTGAGTATACCGATATGAGCGCATTAACTTTTCAGTCAATATGGTAATATTCTTTAGTTGCGAAGAAGCTTATGGCGGAGTCCAATCCTGTGTGCAGCGTGACCACCCTAATGGCGTATACAGAACAGCTGACCCAAGCACCGCGAGAGAGCACTCGCGCATTCCGGCCTGTTTAACGGGCTGAGCAACAAGCTTTGGGGATCTCCCTCTTGCACTTTAAAGAGGTACTGAAAAGGTTTTCTTTAGTTATAATACTGAAGTGTTTAGCAATTTTATGTTTACCTTGCAGTTAGGCATTTTTAAAAAGCACAAAACTCTTCAAAGTTTGCCTTTTTTTTCTCTGCTAGCTAGAATTCTCTCTAAGTAATCTTAATAATATTGTGCTTTTCATGAAAGCTTAATTTCGTACAAAATTGTTCAGGGCCGAAATAGACTTCAAGTATTGCCGTACAAAGAGTTTGAAAATGGCAGTAATATGCGATTTCTTCACGTTAGATTTAAGAACACTTCCTGCGTTCCTTTGTTGCCACTTCAACGCAAAGCACAGTGGTCATCCTTTCAGCTAACACTCGTCACAGGAAGCGACATGGTGCGAGATGTCTGTAAGCTGCTTGTGAGTGGTATAAAGTCTTGTTGCTTTTATGTCACGGCTGCGGCAGTGCCGGTGTTTCGCGGCATCCAGGACGACGTATTGCTGTGGGCAGAGACCTCTCGGCCCACTCCTTGCCTGGAGAAGGCCACAAGTGAATATTTCGAAGTGGATGATTGCCTCGACTACCTTCGCGATGCTACCAGGGCATGGCATAGCCTACGAGGGTTTTACGCAGCGCCATCGCGGTGGCCTATAAAGGTACTTGGCTGCTGACCCGCAGTTCGCAAGATCGAATAGCGGCTCCCTACCACGGATGGTAGCTGCGATGCTAGCGACTTCAACGGCACAGTTGTGCCCTGCATGCCCCTGCACAGACGGCATCGCAGAAGGCTACGCGGTAGACAGCAACACAGTCAGCGAGCAATATTCCTTGCCAGGGACCTTCAATTCTACGATGTGGCCATCTACACAACCTTCATCAACACGACTCACTTCAAGCAAGAACAGTCAGTGACGCGCCCTTCAAGACCAGCAGTACGTGCAAACACTCTGTTGGCCACTCTTTTCCTGACACATTCGATTTTTGTGAAGGTCAGGGACAGCCCGTAGCATCCATCACAGTATTCAAAGTACACCGGAGTCACTGACTATTACGGAGCTCCTTGACGTTGCATCATCTATCCTGATGAAGTCTGCACCCAAACAACCTGTCATGACACTCTATCCCCCCCCGAACCGCCTCCACAGCCGGCGTACTGCTCACCACTTCCAGAGTCACTGTCTCTATGTGAAGTGGACAGAACTGTCATTGTTGTCATCAAATACCCGTCACTAGAGCCGTAGATCATCGATGACCAATGGTGAGCCTACGCTCCTCACACCTGGACCGCTCTACTACGCAAGGCGTTAAGGCAGACGCAAAGCCGACGACCTTGCAGCTGATGCCTGCCAAGGAGCTTATGGTGACTGCGGCGCTCAACTCCTCCAAACTTGGCATTTCATGGCCGTCGACGTTGTGGTGTGCAAAAACCAAGATAGAATGTTCAGAAGGACAACCGTACAATCATCTAAGGCGCCTTCCCGGGCCATATATTCACTGCTACCTGCTAGATGTGCCTTCTGCATACCACGTTGAGTCGCAACTTGGCCGATAGCTGCGGCTGCAACGAGAGAGTCAGTGTCGGCCACCTGAAATTTCAACACTTTTCACGAGGTGCGGAAAAGAGATTACTAGGCACAGCCGAGACCATCCCCCATACCAAACCATGTCACTGTATGGCCAAGATTGACCAACACGCAACACCCAACGGCAGCCCCCAGACGCGATTTCGCAGCTATAGCCTTGGAATGTCGCTGCGTTGCCGAGTGTATGGAAGCAAGATCGGCTCTGATGCACTGGCCTGAGCTCGGCTAGTGAAAAAGAAAGAAATGGAAGTCACCGAAGAGAACAGCCGGCCTGGTGAACAGGCGTTATATCTGTCGCTGTGTCATTTTTTTTTTGACAGCAAATATATTCCACTCATTGCTTTAATGTCTTCGTAGGTACTGGAAATAGTAATCTGAACGTATTAAATGCCTGCCTGGCCCATTCATTTGCATGCACAAGTTTTTCCGATAATTATCAACTGAGAAGTCAACATGCCTCACCGCATCAGATTGGACAAATCACCGTTAGCGTCGGCGGTGTCAACGTGAGTTTACAGATTGCAAAAATTTGTGACGTCTTGATGACGTCTCAAAAACGTAAGGCCATGTAAATACCACATCGCTTGACGTCGGCGCATGGTCAACCGTGGGCGGATCAGAAAGACAGTGCAAAACAAGATAAAATTCAGAAAGCCTCCAATGCCTCCAGTCTTAAAGGACAATGGTTAGCTCCTTGCGATATAAAATGTCGAATATCCACCCCAGACATAGGGATTGTGCAATCCCATACTTCCTTCAATGCTTCCTTCGCGAGACTATCAGCATCTTCATTTCCCTTTGTTCCAATGTTCGATGGAGAAGTGGTTTGAGAGCCCTAAATCAAAGGAAACGGTACTTTATGAAGTTGATCCACACAGAAAATTTTCCATAGCGACAGACCTCCCACGACACCTAGAGACATTGATCCACCGACTTAGATTGAAAGTAGCATACACAAACAGCAAATTCGTCAGGGGACGAATTGCAACTCATGATTACGGAGTTAGACAAGGAGAGCAGAAAGGTGGGTCTTAAAATGAATCTGCAGAAAACGAAAGTAATGTACAACAAATTTGGACAGGAGCAGCGCTTCGAGATAGGTAATAGTGCACTTGAAGTTGTAAAAGACTATGTCTACTTAGGGCAGGTAATAACCGCAGAGCCTAACCACGAGATTGAAGTAACTAGAAGAATAAGAATGGGGTGGAGCACATTCGGCAAGCACTCTCAAATTATGACAGGTAGATTGCCATTATGCCTTAAGAGGAAGATATATAACAGCTGTATCTTGCCGGTACTTAGCTACGGAGCAGAAACCTGGAGACTCACAAAGAGGGTTCAGCTTAAATTGAGGACGACGCAGCGAGCAATGGAAAGAAAAATGGTAGGTGTAACCTTGAGAGATAAGAAGAGAGCGCAGTGGATTAGGGGACAAACGGGGGTTAAGGATATCATAGTTGAAATAAAGAAGAGGAAATGGACATGGGCCGGGCATGTAGCGCGTAGACCGGATAACCGCTGGTCATTAAGAGTAATTAACTGGATTCCCAGAGAAGGAAAGCGGGTTAGGGGGAGACAGAAGGTTAGGTGGGCAGATGAGATTAAGAAGTTTGCGGGTATAAATTGGCAGCAGCAAGCACAGGACCGGGTTAACTGGCGGAACATGGGAGAGGCCTTTGTCCTGCAGTGGACGTAGTCAGGCTGGTGATGATGATGATGATGATGACACAAACAGCTTTCTGCACAAGATACATCGATCCAACTCACCGGAATGTCATAGTGATTATGCAGAAGAAAATGTTCGCCATATTCTTTTGGAGTGCGTTAAGTACGCGAATGAAAGAGAAAAATTAAAGGCAAATTAGCAAGTTTGGACAGACGGCCCCTCACAATACAGAAACTACTTGGACCATGGCCTGAGATGCATCTCCAGAAAAAGGCAATAATCTTCCTGACAGACTTTTAGTGGAGACTTGGACTGGACAAGCGCCTATGACTGACAGCCAGAGATGGGTATTTTGTAAAATGTGGTCATGTATATACTGACATTAGATTAGTAAGGTGTGCGTGTAAGTAGTTTATGACTGTGTGAACTGCGTGAAGAAAACTGTGTATTGGCATGTTATTTGAACTGTTTTCAGTGTCCTATTATGTTTTTTTTTCTTTTGCGTATTCTTAATATTGGGTACCGGTATGTATTATTATTTTATTTTTCGCTGCAGAACTTTGTGATATGGAGTAGCCGAGGCAATAGGCACCTCAACCTCTCCACAGCAAAACAGTTAAAACAGAACAGAAACAGTCTTAAAGGAAGTGAACTACTGTATTCTGTGCTGAAAACTACTGGGGAGGGAGGAGTACGAGGATAATAATATCTACTGAGAAAGAAAAGACGGTGATGGCTGGCACGTTGAAATTTTGTAAGAAACTTTTGAGTTTTCAATTGCCTGATGGTTTGAAACTAAAATATTCCAAAGTGTGGGCGCATAGCATACATAAAAGATAGATTTTGTGTGTGCACTCAGTTGAACCTAATTTACTTCGATCAAAATATTGGGGATGGGGCTCTAAAAGCAGTACTTGCTAGAAGTAAAGGGTCTTTGTTCTGGCAGCTTCATTCTGTCATGTGACTCACATCTTACGCGCTTTACCCGCCACACGATGTAGAAGTGTGGAGCGCATGCTGAGGGCTGTCAACTTACGTCCGTGCCGCGATGCGTGGCGAGCGACATTTCGGCTATGTGCGCAGGCACGACGAGCGAGACAAAGCCGGTAAAGAAGCCGTTGACGAAGCGCGCTACGTAGAAGAGGTACACGTCGTGCCCCAAGCCGATGCAGAGCCAAGTGGCGAGCAGGCCGAGGGCCGAGGTCGCGAAGCTCCAGCGGTGCCCGCAGCGCTGCGTCAGAAGGGCCCCTCCTAGCGAGCCGAACACCGCTCCAAGAGCCATCAGCGAGCCGAACCTGCAAACAGTACAAGAATTATTACTGATTACAATGGAAGTAAACAAAAGAGGGAACAGGGTCAGTCAGGGAATTGTCGTAATTACGGGTCGCAAGTTGTGGGTTTTAAATGCGAAGCCTTTCTTAGCGCACTTCAGTGACTTTAGGCGTATCTATCTATCTATCTATCTATCTATCTATCTATCTATCTATCTATCTCTCTATCTATCTATCTATCTATATATATATATCTATCTGTCTGCCTATCTGTCTGCCTCTCTGTCTGTCTGTCTATCTGTCTGTCTGTCTGTCTGTCTGTCTGTCTGTCTGTCTGTCTGTCTGTCTGTCTGTCTGTCTGTCTGTCTGTCTGTCTGTCTGTCTATCTATCTATCTATCTATCTATCTATCTATTTAGCTTTCCTGGCCGTTTCAATGTTGGTATCAATACAAAAATAGGTATGGCATAACATCACTTTATAATGAGCATAGTTGAGGAGTCATAATATGAAAATCATGACATGTATGCTATAAATGCCACGATTTTCATGTCATAGTCTTGAGGTGGCTTCGTTCACTTTACACATTTCAAAACTCGTATGGTATGACATGACTGAATGTACAACGAATTTGACAGGCCCTAACGTGGAAATTATGACAGGCATGTCATGTAAGTCATGAGTGACTACACGCCACGATAATTGTGCGCTCGCGGTCGTTTTGCTAGCTTCACATACACCAAACTTGGTATTACGGAACGACAATGGATGACGAAGGTAAATGATTAGTGCAAGCATGATTATGATGAGAGGCGTGTCAGGTAAGAATATGACTACATGCGACGCTCACGATGTGCTCGTGGCCGTTTGGCTTGCATCACATATACCAAATGTGGTGTTACGCAACATCAATATATGACAAAGGCGTATGATTGATGCAAACATGGTAATCATGAGATGCGTGTCATGTACGAACATGACAACATGCCACGCTCATGCACTCGCGGCCGTTTCGCTATAGGTACCGATATACATAGTTTGGTATTTCGTCACGTGAATTCACGGTGATGGTAATCGACATGTCTCAACATAATAATCATGACATGCATGTCATGTAAGAAAATGACAACATACCACGCTCATGATGCGCTCGCGGCCGTTTCGCTAGGTTAAGATATAGCAAATTTGATATTTCGTGGCGTCAATGAACGGCAAAGGTAAATGACACGTCTAAACATGATCATCTTGATATACGTGTCATGTAAAACATGACTACAAGCTACGCTCAAAGAGCGCTCGCAGCCGGTTCGCCAGCTCCACATATACCAAATTGGTATCACGTGATGTGAATAGATGACGAAGTTAAATGACATGTTCAAAAGATGATATTCATCATATGTGCGTCTGGATACTGATGATATGTGTACACGCTATTAGCGTATGTGTAGTCATAGACAGCCTTGACTACATTTACGCTTATAGCACGCTCGTGGCCATTTCTCAAGCTCCACATATTTCAATTTGGTATAACGTTGCGTAAATAGGCGACGAAGATAAATGACACGTCCAAACATGACAAACACGTTATGCTTGTCATGTAAAACATGACTGCATGCTACGCTCATAGCATGCTCGCGACCCTTTCGCTAGCTCCACTTAACAAGACATGTGATACTAAATTTTGTATCGGGTGACGGGAATAGACGACGAAGGTAAATAACACGTTCAAACATGCTAGTCATGACGTGGAAGTTGGGTACGGCAGACTTTACGTTCGCCTCGTAACGTTGTGTATAGTTTAAAGAGGCATATCAGCTTTCCTAATTCCTGCTTCGCATATCGCCGATTTCCACAGTAGGTGTGATCTGCCAATTATTAGTCCACATGGAATGTGAACACTTTTTGTTTCCACTTTATTTCACTTACTGTAATTATATGCTTCAAGTCAATACTGCAAATAATGCACCCTATGCTTGACTTTGTTTCACGAGATGCTAGATTTGCATGGTTGGCTCTAGGCTAATTTTTCGCCATGAAAGTTGCATATGGTGCATATTGCTAGGTGAAAAGAAAAATTGTTTGCCTCAAGAAGCTGGTAACGGTGTCCATTGGCTGCACCGTCAGTGACGTCAATCACCTTTCAAAGCGATGCCGCCTAGCCCTTTCGCAGCAGTTTCAACTTATAACCTCCACGTAGGGTGGGCATGGAAAGCATGGACGCCCGAACAGCCAAATAAATTCCAAGAACAGCGCCGAAGTCTGATCAGTTAGAGAAATTCATGTTCATCAGGGCCTATGCAGCAATCTGGGTACAAAAACAGGCCATGGTGGCGAAGCGCAAAGCAACAACTGCGCGCCATGCATACGCCAGCCTACCCAACCAAAAGTAGCACCAACAGTGGCGAACCGAGGAAGGGGCCTTGCAAGCAGAGGAGCGCCAACATGACAATGGGAAAAGCGCATTCACCGGGGATGACGCCTACTTTTGGCGGCATTTGATGTTTTGGCGGCAAGTGTGATGTCTGCAATCACCTGTAGCAACAGGTTTCACGTTCACTGGTGAACCATCTGCACGGAGATCTTCGGGGGTGATTTTTTTGTCCATTGAAGCAGCAGGTAATGACTGGGGAACATGTATGTCTTAGAAACGTAGTAAACAATAGAAATATTGATAGCTAGCAGACAATGATCGCAGTATTAGAAGTCATTGTAATGTAATTCTAGGGAGAGAAAACGGGCAATAAAAACTTGTCACAAGCAAGAACCAATTATGCGACCTTCAAATGGCACGTCGGATGCTTTACCAACCTATAAATGGTGGCGGCCATCCCTTCGTCTACCTAATGGGGTTTATATGTATATTGAAACGTGGGAGCGTAAGTCAGCGCCATCAGAGAGCACACATAACGTCTAGCTGTGTTCTAGTTATGGTAATATTTAAAGGTGTACAAATTAGGATAAGTTCGAAGTTATCTCCGTTCATGTATAAAATTTGCAGGTTAAATCTTTGCTCATTTCCGTTCTGACTGAGTGCTATTGTCACTTTTCATGTGCTAAACAGGCCGACATATTGGCATTCAACCAGGCTCACATACATTTTGGCTGAGATATACCTATATTTCGAAAAGTGACTTTACTAGTTCAGAGTTGTTCTGTTCACTAATGTATCTAGAAATCTCCTATAACCATGAAGTCCTACGTTTCTAACACTTTGGTGATTATGTACGTTATGTTCACGTCATTCGAGCAATCGAAGCTCACGAATAACTCAGCTACTTCAATTTCTTGACACTACCGTTCCACAACTTTCGACAACACTTGTGCGCTTGCTGTGCGGCGGTACACTTGTACCGCCGCACAGCAAGCGTTACTAACATGAAGGCCGCACTTAACATTCCTTCTCTTGCCTCTCGCAGATAGCTTTCTCGACTATGCCTCTTTCTTAAAATGTATTACGACAATCATCTGCTTCGATCCCGTTTCATCGCATCTCCTTCCTATGCTCCTGCTCGTGTTGCCCACCATCATAATGTTTGCATTCCATGTCAGCGTACCACAACGTACAATAACTCATTTCTTCCGAAAAACTGCGCTGATTGCAATCACCTACCTGCCTTATTGGTGACTATCGCAGACACTCATCTTTTCCGCAGTGCACTTAGAAACCTTACCTAGAACGTACACCCCTACGCCTTAACTGCTTATCTTCTTTCCTTTGTGATGGTAATATGACGGTGCGCGTGCTAAAGTCAACTCGGAATTTTTCCACTGCGATCTACTTTTGAGTTCTTGCCTATGTTCACTTTATATTCGTATTGTTTATTCGTATTGCTTCTTAGCAGTGTGGTTTTCAGTTGTTTTCACCTTATACTTGGTATTGTTGTTAGCAGTGTGTTTTTCAGTTTAACCACATTCACCTTATACTTGTTATTGTACCGTAACATGCATGTCTTGGCTCATGCCTTTTTGCTGTTGGTTTATTTCTTTGAGTTCCCCGTTTTCTTACGTGTCTTATAATCCACTATTTATGTAGCCCCTCCCCTCTGTAACGCTTCTTGTAAGCCCTGAGGGTAATAATAAATAAATAAATAAATAAATAAATAAATAAATAAATAAAAACAATAGTTGCGATGGTGTGTGGCTGCGTGTACAAATATAAAAGTAGCCAAAGTGCTACTTCAACTGCATATATATTTCCTGGTATGCGCTATCAGGAACATGCTTCTCCCGCTGATTTGCTTTTATGATGGTACGTGTTCCCACCAAACGTTATGGCTAATAAAACATAAGTTCACGTAAACCGCTCCTATATATGCATACCAGAAAATCTGCTCATGGGTGATGTCGAAGGATCCACTGTCCTTGGCGTGATGCAAGCTTCGGCCGGCTGGCAGCGAGTAGCCCAGCGCCGTCCCCACGCACAGCGAGCCCACCCAGCAGGGCACAAGAGACATCAGAGGTCTAGGCCATGTCCGGTATTGCTGCCTCGGCCGTTCGTGAGGCGTAAGCTCAGTGGTGTCTGCCATCTTCTCAAATGTGGTGCTCCTGTAGTCTTGAACAGAGGCCAGGCGGGATTCACGTGATCTGGCCTTGGCCCTTTGCTGAGCGTCGGCACCAGCCAAAAACGCCCTGGACGACGATCCTGGAGGCCCGCTTTTGATGCTCGCAACGCTCGTTCGCGTAGGAGCATTCGCTGGCATCGTCTGTAACGATAAAGAGCAACCAAAGACAAGCTGGTGTCACACAGAATTGCAGCCTGGCTGAGCACGTTCTTCTTCGTCTTCTTCAATTTCGGAAGACACGTCCAATAACGAATCTGACTAGAGTGAAGCTGCATCGGGATTACAAAATTATGGTCCACCAAAAATGATGCTTCATTTTTTTACAGAGGAGCTATTACATACTATTTTTAACCAGATTGTGGCGTGCGTACACAAAAAATAAAAAAACTATGGGGGCTGCAGTCTTTTCATTGACCACAGCAGCGCGTCTGTCCTGGCTGATACTGCTTGCAAGGTTCAAAACCTTTTGAAGAATAACGTTTGAACTAAACGTGGGTAATTGTACAAATTGACAAAGTGTTTCTTTTGAGCAAAATTCGTGCCCGCAATGTGTTTAAATTAGTGTTGTTAACCGATTTCCGGAAACACCACATGCCAAGGTCATAAATACACTCCTTTACTTTACAAAACTTTTTTATTACCCTATGTTTCACTCTAAACCTAAAAATATCTCCGTGTAACAATGTTAACGTACAGACCTCACTATAGGACGCACAAACGTAAGGAGATGTTTTAGCCGGCAGTGATTTCTGCTGTTTGTAAGTCAGTTTTGAATAAATATCAAGGAGCATGAAAGACAGCATATTGGAGGGAAAAGCGTTCCGGTATTTTGTATGGGAATAGCATTTACTCAAGTTATACTTCATTATGTACTGGGCGGTCGACGTTTACGCATTTACGTTAACAAAATGGGTGGCTGCACGTTCAAGTACCACACCTACAAAAATACGCCCATTCACATCGAAACGCTTGCCTCACAGCCGAAGAATTTAGCATGCTCAACTACTCGGTCACTGCCTTGCATGAAACCTATTCCGCGAAGGCGTCGGATCTGCCAAACAGTGTTGCGGTGTTCCCCCTCAGGAATTGGAATGACTCCGTATTCATTCCACATGTTCGTGGCACTGGATTGGAATGTGAACGAAGCTTGGAGGAATGAAATGGGAATGGAGTTGCGAATTTTTTCTCCGAAAGTACAGCATGTTTTCTTCGACGCACAGTTTGTCAAACCTTAAACCCGAGTAGGCCAGATCATTGAATTTAACATTGAAGCAGTATTTTTGTTAGCTTTGCTAATTACAAGAACATTACATTCATGAGCGACGTACCTACTACAATTCTGTTATTATATGACTGTGTTGCTCTGAAGTCTTTCTCTTCTCTTTGCGCAAACGCGGCGCTGTGTCTTTGGTGTCCATCGTGCGGAACTACGACGGCCGCATAATCCTGTTACGCCTTTTGATCGTTTAGATACGAAGCAACTTTGTGGTCGAGCCTGTTCTTTCCCTGCACCGTCCACATCTCCACTGCGCACGTGCAAAAACTGGCCCATGCTTCCAGAGGACAGCAGTACTGGTGACACCGTCACTCCCCTATAGAACAAAACAATCAGCGTGAGCTACGCTCATTCTCCTCCGGGCAACGCTACCACCAGCACCCTCACCACCACAATGAGTGCCACCGGCAGCAGCCATGATTCTGCTACTGCTGCGCAGAAGAGGGGCGAGCCGAGCCTGAACGGAAGCGCGCTGTAAAAGCCGCCTGCAAGAATCCACAGAAACAACGAGGGCTCGCGCAGCTGAAGTGCTACATCAATACCCCTAAGGTGACATCGTAGCGTCATCCGCACTCACCTAAGTCGATGTGCTCTGCCTTACCGAAACATTGTACACTGCAAGGCCCACCATAACGAATACGATGTAATCGTCTGCACAGAGAACGCGGAACTCCCCAGTGATGGTGTCGGTATCTACGTAATACTGTCACGTAAAACAAGAGGGGGAACACACAGAATAATTTATTGAGGGCGAACTTGTGCCCAGAAAAGTAACTATGTCACAAAGAAGAGTCTGCTTAAAGCGTTTCGACTACGTGTCCCTTTCTGAACAACTACTCCGTCAGTCATTCCGGCTCGTGCTCGTACACCAGAGGCATGCGCTGCTCTGCCCAAGATGCGTGAGCAGGCGCGAGGCACAGTAGACGCCCACATAGCGTCTCGTCAGTTGCGAGACACTGTAGACGCTCACATAGCGTCCCGTTGGTCGTCTTTGTAAAATAATTAGTAGGAGCAATCTCTGTGGCAATACCACTGCAAACCACAGTAGATGCCCACTTACTCAAGACCAGGCAAAGTCCCAATGAAGACCATGACGCCGTAACATTCTCAGCAACTTAAACTAGCAACATCGTCCTGATGACAGCTTACCTTGCTCTAAGCCTATCACGAGGACACGTGTAAAAGTAGATCAAGAAGCCAATGATGCACTATTAGACCAAGTTCAAGGATCACCCCTTTGTATACTCACCGGAGACTTTAACGCAACATGAACGAAGATTTTTCTACAGCACATGGTATGCCGTTACGCTCTCCGGTATATTTCGTACGATTATAAACTTTCTACTACAATCAGGAAAACGTGCATAGGCGTCGTCTTCTCCCACTTCAAGCTACAAACCCTGCATCAAGATCGGCAAGACAACCCTCCTTTCACTGCCCACTTTATGGATTACAAGGCCGTCATACTCAAGAGGAAACGAAATCCTCAACTTAAAGTCATCTACAGTAATTATGAGTAAATAGAGGACATCTATAACGGCCACTCTTTACGGAACTTGAATACGACCCTTGAGCTGCTTCGCATGTTAACCAAGGCTCCCTTTACGAGCAGATTTCTGTAATTCTTTAGATGCGAAACGTGTTATGAGCAAGCTTGATCCAGTGGCGTACGCGCTCCACAGCGCATGCGCGTCCCCTCCCTCTCACTCTCTTCTCCTTCGGCTTTATGCTCTCTCGCCTCGCAATGGCGTAAGTATGCTCGCTCCCCCTCTCTCTCCTCTAGGCACACCCTTATTGCACATTCGCGTCCCCACCTGCTTTCTCGTCATGGAACGCCGACGCAGGTAGCGTCTGCTCGCAATTTTCTTTACTGAAGAAACCAAATGCACATTTGGCAAAACCGCGCACTGGCCACTCATATATATGCATTGGATATTCACCTCCAATGTACTGCCGGTGAGAGATTTATTCTGTGCGTTGTTGAAAAGTAATAAATTTGCACCGTGTGCGTTAACGAAAGGCCTATCTGGCCTCTGTGTCCAATCGAAGTCTTCTATCTGTCATCTCCCATTAGAAACGATTGGCACTTTCCAGAAGGCAACAGTGGTCCATCTCAGCGTGCTTTGCGCCTCCCGCTGTTTCGCTCCTGCGCAACGCCGCGATGAGTGCCAGTGTCAAAGCCACCGCCAGCATAAGTGCTATCACCCACTGCACCCCATCTACGCATAGTTTTTTTTAGATGGAGATAGTGTAATCTTTTAGAGGCGAAGCTTCTTACGCCGTGGGTGTTACATCCCGTGTTTGTAGTAGTAGCCACCTGTCGTTTAGTTCTTAAAATGTCTGCTGGGTGGCGCTACTTGTATATGTGGAATATATGAATAAAAGTTGTGAGATAGGGGTACTTGGAGTATTCCCTAGATGGATGGACGGACGGACGGACGCACGGATGGAGAGACAGACGTACAAATGGACGCACAGATTGGTGGTCAGATGAATGGACGGATAGATTCAGGGACGGACGCATGGACGGCCGTACGCACGGATGGACAGATGGACGCACAGACGCTTCGCCCCACTCATTTTCATTCACTCCGTGGAGTGATGTTTTCCCTCGGCGATGTGCCAGGCGCCTACCGTATTCCCTTACGTTAGTCTGCCCATTCCTCAATTTCTTTTTGCTGCTGCCGCCATCGGTGACTCGGATGCATATTCAAAAAAGCGCCTCCCTAAGTTGTGTTGTGTATTGAATTTGACGCTGAAGCGATGCTTGTACCTACAGCAAGATTTCGTATACCAGCTTGTGTGCCGTCTCACCTCACAGTACTGCCCTTCCTCTTGCAATACTGTACCCCTTGTCTAGACAAAAGAGCGCCTTTGCTCAATGGTTCCCACTAATACCTCCTCAAGAAAGTGGTTAATATTCGATGCACCACCTGATCTCTCTCTCACGAACAGTGTAGTGTTTGGCACAGGTAAATAACAATTGCGACAAGGAAGGCACTGCAAATCTGTGAGCAGGCGACCATAAAAATTTCTCCTCACCCCGTTCGCGCTTGCGAGGCGCCCTTGGCAAGTGTGAGTGCTCACAAACAGTGTAGCTTGGAGTTACGTATATTGTAAAGCACAAACTTCCCCATCGTTGCACTGTTCCAATTATTACAAGCAGATCTTGAGGACGTTGCTCCCAATAAGCCAAATCCTCGTTTTCCTCTTATTCGGGACCCCTGCAGAAGCTTGACAAAACTCTTTACTTTTTTTCAGCACTACTTTGGTCAGCCTAAAATTACTTTATGTCATCATTTTAGCATGAGCACATTTCAGCCTAAATAATAAAACTTCACCAAAACATTTTGACCATGGAAATGCTGCAGTAGCGGGAGAACTACTCCTATAAGAATAGCTGGGTGGCTGAGCTGAATGATATGCGCCACGAAGTTGCTATCCCGCAACCGCAGTAGCATGTATTGTGCACTTGGCGTTAATTCTCAACTCAATGAAGTGCCGAGCTACCTTACATAAGTTGAGGAATTACAGGTATGGAGTTGAACTGCCGGACCAGTTACGGGGTTAGAATGAGCTAACTTTTTTTTTTCATTCTGTGGAACTGAAAGGAATTCCGGCAAGTTCTAAATTCCTGGAATGAAACTGAAATGGAATGGAGGCGGCCATCCTGCAAGACTGTCCAAACATATAGAGCTGATGCCGCAGCCTAAAACCAATGCCATGAAACACAGCATCGTGAAACGATGGTGGTTGGCTTATAGTGCAGCACGTCCCAAATACACTCAGGTTATGAGAGACGGCTCAATGGAAGGCTTCGGCTCGTTTCGACCACCTATAATTTCTAGCAAGGACTGACGTCGTATAGTTCCCGGCTTCTCTAGCATTTTGTCTCTGTCTAAACGTGACCACTGCAACGGGCATCGAAAGCGCGCATTTGGATCAGCGCACAGGGACATCATGAGACATAAGTCGCAAACTCGCCTAAGCCAACGGGCTGCAACAGCACAGTCTAGTTCCGCAAAGATGGGACCCAGTGAAGAAAATAAAAGCGGTGGGTAAATCGTACAAATTCAAGCAAACATTGCCACTTGACAGAATCTCTTTTCAATATCATATATGGGCCATATATTTGAAATTATGACTTTTCCATATCATTTACCGGTCATTTTTGAAGGATTTTTGTTGCAACATTCTTGGCTCGAGCGCAGGTCATACCCTCCACCGCATCCAAAACTCACAAGAGTCGAAAACATTTACTACAGGTGTCTTCAAAGCAACATGTTCACCCACGGCGTATACTATTGCACCGTATGAGGCAAACGTTGCACAGCTACATCTGTCCTCACTGCTATGTGGCAGACACTCTGGCGCACCTCCTACTGCAATGCAAAGTAAGCGTCCCAAGACTACAAGCAGCAGAACCAGATGCGGACCAAGACCTCCTCAGGGAAGTGTGAGATCCTGCGATCTCCCAGCCGGACCTGGTTTAGCAGCGTCGACTCGTCGCTCGAGGTCGGCGTGCTGTCAAAGCCAGAGGGTTCCTGGAATAAGAGACCCTCCCACCTTTACTCACAAGCTTCATTCAATAAATGTTTTTCTCTCTCTTCGCGCTGATGGTTCAGTACATGATGGACTCCCAAGGTGTGCTTCACGGAGACGATGTTTTAGACAACTCATGCCTGTCAAATCACGAACATACTTCTGAAAAAAAATTAAAAAAAGTTTTTGGAGCGACCACAGTCAGTTGCGGGCCACGGCCCGTAAACGCCGCTGCATGCGGGTCCCGGGTCACGTGTTCGAGACCCCCGCCGTGAGCACTGCACTAATGCATTAGCCTCACGCCCTAATTACCACCCATTCTTAGTGCCTTGGGAGTGTCTCAGCACCGCAGAGACTTGTTTTTTTAAGCATAGCCACCAGGTGTGATGCATGTGTTTACTTGTAAAGGGGTCATTTTTTGAACCCAACGTGAATTTCATCTAACACTATTCAATGGAACCTTTCATGTTCTCAATGCTTGCACAATTACCAAAAGGGGCGCAAAAACGTATGTCCAAACAGAAGGCATATAGGGGATTTGCGGCCACACGCAGCATGTGCTAAGTTGTGCACTTTTCTATCATAGGTTGACTCGTGCTTGCCGCTGTACGCTGCCTGGCCGTCCGTCATCAACTTCTTCCGCGCATCTGCATGACGTAAAGAACCTGCTGACTGCGGAGATAACCTCACGGAGTCTGCGCCTGCGCCATCAGAAACAGTGCCACCTACGCCTATAAAAGCATCGCCTCAACGGGAATTCATCGGGATTTGCGGCCACACGCAGCATGTGCTAAGTTGTGCACTTTTCTATCATAGGTTGACTCGTGCTTGCCGCTGTACGCTGCCTGGCCGTCCGTCATCAACTTCTTCCGCGCATCTGCATGACGTAAAGAACCTGCTGACTGCGGAGATAACCTCACGGAGTCTGCGCCTGCGCCATCAGAAACAGTGCCACCTACGCCTATAAAAGCATCGCCTCAACGGGAATTCATCGGGATTTGCGGCCACACGCAGCATGTGCTAAGTTGTGCACTTTTCTATCATAGGTAGGAATTTTGTGCTTGTTATTGTGACTTAGCTAAGTGCAATTGTTTGTGGCTGCTTATCCCCCTTCCTGTACTTTGTTTGTTGTTCAAATGGGTGTTGATCTGTGCACTCACCGGGCACGCATTGGTCTGTTCTCTGTGCGCCATAAGCCCCGGTACAGCAGTGTCGTTCCCTTCAGTGACAGTTCGCACTTCATCCTCGCTCTTTGCCCTAGACCTTCGCTAGGATTACTATCAGTATGCTTCGCCTTGCTACTGCTCCAAGCGGGAGACGTTGAAACCAATCCAGGTCCCAAGATTGACGACGTCCTAGTCTTCCTTAGGGAGTTTCGTGAAGAAGTCGCGACAGACATAAACGATGTGAAAGAACAAGTTGCTAATCTAAACACCCGGATCACCGCTATTGAAAGCAAAATTAGTAGTGTACAAGAAATACAGGATCACTTTGACGCAGTCAGGACATCCGTTCATGAAGTTAAGGCTAACATAAGAAAAACTAATGATGAGCTCATTGATGTCGTAGACGATATCAGTAACAGAATGAGGCGTAACAACCTAATAATTAAAGGCATACCTGAAAATGGTCAGGAGGGATATGCCGAATCCGAAACCATCGTGAAAGATTTCTGTTCTACCCACTTGAAGATTAACGTTGGCGACATCGAACGCGCTCATCGTATTGGTCAGCGCCGTCCTGGCTTTCATAGGCCTATCATCATTAAGTTCCTCAATTTCAAAACCAAAACAGAAGTTTTACGGAACGCCCCCAAACTGAAAAACCTCGATTTCCCGAAGGTATGGATAGAAGAAGATTTTTCTCCCAAAGTTCAGTTGGCTCGCAGAAAATTGCGTGAATATGCCAGGAGTAATCGTGAAGGAACAGAACCATTTTCTATACGTTATAACTCTCTGCACTTGAAAGGCTCCATCTACCGATATGACCCTGTCAAAGATAACATCGTAGAAGTTCCTACACGCAACCAGTCATCGCGTACTTGACAAAAACTTGCAGAAAAATCCAAAGCTGTATCTTCAAATACTGTCTCGTTACTTTTGGCCAACTTCCGCAGCCTGTATCACAAACTAGACAGTTTAAAGGCACTGATGCATACTTGCTCTGCTGATGTTATAATTGGTACTGAAACCTGGCTATCCAGCGACGTCGCGGACAGTGAACTAGCTCTGCACCCGTCTTTTAAGATATTTCGCAAAGACAGGGAAAATTCTCGAGGAGGCGGAGTTATCATTGCTATCAGAGGAGATTATAATCCTTCACTTTTGATTGTCGATACTCCCCTAGAACTAGTTGCGATTACCGCGCGTATTGGTCATGCGCAGTGTGTGATTGTTGCATGCTATCGCCCGCCTGACAATCGGTCAGACTTTGTACACTTATTTAATACCGCCATTGAACATATTTTTTCTCAATATCCGAAATGCATTTTGATAGTAGGGGGAGACTTTAACTACCCTTATATCGACTGGTCAAACTCTTCTCTGAAAGAAAACAGCAATAGATCTGAATGTGTTAATTTCTTGCATACTCTGCATTTTCATCATTTATCTCAAGTTGTACAAAAACCAACACGAGGCAATCATATCTTAGACTTAATCTTGACAAATCATCCTGAATTCAGTGAAGTCCGAGTGCTTGATCCAATAAGTGACCATAATGTCGTACACTGCTCGTTTGCACTGAAATCCACCGTACAAAAGAAAATGAAGAAGTGTATTCTCAGTTACGCTCGCGCTAATACTGAAAAAATGATGGCCATTTTAGCACCATTTGCCGCAGACTTTTCAAATGAATTCCAAAATAGATCTGCAAATGACAATTGGTGTTTGTTTCGAGACAGACTGAAGGAAGTTGAAGCTAACTGTATACCTAAGATAACCATCACCTCAAGGCCGAACGACCCCTGGTTTAACCACGATGTAAAAAAATGCATAAACAAGAAAAAAAGAGCTTTCAGAAAGTTTTCTCGGACAAAGACTCAAGCAGACTGGGAAAACTACAAGAACATATCACGTCTTACAGAAACAGCTATTGCTAACGCCAAAAACGAATTCTTCAACTCTATCCTTCCAAATATGCTGAAAACTGACCCAAAAAAGTTTTGGCAAGTTGTAAACCCCAAACATAATCATGCAGCTCCCTTACTTACTGAAAATGGCGTGACTTTGAGCATTATAGATAGCGCAAACAAGTTTCGTAAATGTTTTTCCGACGTTTTTACTAGGGAACACGCACTTCATGATGCTCATATCTCATCAACCGCTCATCCAGTACCCTTTCTTGCCCATCGTAATATCACAAAATGGCATATCTCGTGCCATTGACAGGCTCCCTAATAAAACCAGCCCCGGTCCGGATGGTATAAGCGCCAAACTTCTAAAATTTACGTCCCAATACTCGTCTTTATTGCTATCTTTAATATTTCAACAATCGCTGGATACAGGATGCGTACCAGAAGATTGGAAATCTGCCTTAGGGATTCCAGTTTTTAAATCAGGTGACTCCACAGATCCCACCAACTACAGACCAATTTCTCTAACATGCATCTCCTGCAAACTGCTTGAGCATGTTTTGTATACCCACATTATAACTTACCTCAACCAAAACAACTTGCTTCTTGATAACCAACATGGATTCCGTCAACATCGCTCATGTCAAACTCAACTGTTCGAACTCGTCACAGATATTCACACTTCAATACACAATCAACTTTACATAGACGCCATCTTCATTGACTTTTCTAAAGCATTTGATCGCGTGCCTCACAATCGCCTCAAACTTAAAATCAGAAATTTACAACTTGATTACAACTGTACGCGATGGATTGAAGAATTCCTTAGTAATAGATTTCAGGTAATCAGTTTGCAAGATTGCTTTTCTACCCGTGCTGACGTCATCTCGGGAGTTCCCCAAGGCTCCGTCCTTGGCCCATTATTATTTTTGATATACATAAATGACATAGCCGTTAATCTCGCATCTCAAATACGCCTTTTCGCAGACGATTGCGTCATTTACAAACCCATAACCAGCAACAGTGACGTCATTTCTCTACAATTAGACCTAAATAGGCTAACAGAATGGTGCAACATATGGCAAATGGAAATCAATATTTCAAAGACTAAACACGTGCAATTCGCTTCAACTATTCGCCAGAACGCTAATCAATATAAAATACGTGGTGCTAACATTGGCTCAGTATCCTCGATTAAATACCTTGGTGTACTTTTTACGTCAAACTTAAACTGGAATGCGCACATTGAACACGTCACCTCCAAAGCATGCAAAAAACTAGGATACCTTAAACGACGCCTACATGTCGCAAACACTGATACGAGGCTTCGTGCGTATATCTCACTCATAAGGCCTTCTTTGGAATATGCCTCTATAATTTGGCACCCTCATCACGCTTACTTGTCCAATCTACTCGAATCAGTTCAAAATAAAGCAGCCCGATTTATCATGTCTTCATATTCTCACTACGTAAGTGTATCTGCCTTGAAGAAAAGGCTAAATCTTGTCAGTCTTGGCTCACGCAGAAAATTTGCACGTCTGGTGTTTTTTCATAATCTTCATCATGGAAACTCCACATTTGCTCGAGCTAACCTTCTGCCTGCTCCCAATGTATCTACTCGGCGAGACCATGTTCATAAAATAAAACCAATATTTGCACGAACGAACTTGTATCAAAATTCGCCGCTAGTGTTATCAATTACAGAATGGAATTCCTTGCCCTCATCTCTAGTGTCGCTTACAGAATCAACTCTATTTCAAGCTGCTCTAACAGTGTTTTTCGATGGAAACCCTCCTTAGCCCAATATATTCGCATATCTTGTGAACTTGTCACTACTGTTGTATTTGCCTTGTGTATTTTTGTCCCAAACTTTCTCGTTACCACTTCGCATTGTGCTGTATTTTTATAATGTCACCTAAAGTATTTCATGGTTTTTGTGTGCATTTTTTACCATTATATGTACACACCTCGTTTTTGTAAACTCACTTGCATCCCCCCCTATGTAATGCCCTCTTTGGGCCCTTAGGGTATTTGTATAAATAAATAAATAAATAAATAAATAAAAATATTCACCGTCTTGTTTTGTGTGCAGTTTCTCACGCAGGTCAATCCGGCAGACTATAAAAACCTAGAAGACTGAAATGTCAACATCACGCAACTACGCGATAAAGTTACCATTTATAGGTTTTCACACAAGGCGAAATGAAATGCCGGCAGTTACACTGAACAGGATATTGAAATAAGACAAAAACTTGAAGGTTGCTTCAATTGAGCTTTCACGAGTCGGACGCCATAATGTAATCGGGTGTCGTGCAAATCGCCTTCTACATGGTTCTTTGGCAGAACCCCAGCGTGGGTATGTATCACAGATTCCAGGCTCTACTTCTCAAGGCATGCCTCGACAGCGCTGTAAGCAAACGAGTCACTGCGCGTAACATTGACAGTTTCACAGTCTTCCTAGAATGCTTATTGCAGGTTGGCAAGTGCCAACTACGCCATAAAATCGTTTTTATTTTTTACGAATCAACGGAGAGCCCGCTACGCGTCATTAAGCAACACGTACACCTGCGGAGCTATTGACTGTTCATGATTTGTTTACTAGTGTTGGTGTTCCCATTGTTTATGCACTTTGTTAAAGGACCCAATTTATTGCTCACAACCACAGATGCTGACACCAACAAAGGCAACAAACTTTACACGATCTATCGCGTTAACAGCCATTCCATGTTACGGTTTTCTTCCTGTTCTTTGGTGCAGTTATGTCAGCAGTAACATTCACTTACTTAGAATCCGTGAAAGAGAATGGAATATGGGGGTGGTTTTTTCAAATTGTTTTCAGCACTTGTTGGTTCTCCGGGAAAAAAAAGGACGCCACCGCTGATCCTGTCCAGCACGCACACCAATGGGCGCGCTAGCTTTTCCAGCGGTCAACCTCGCTACCGATTGTGCGAGCTCTCTGCATCACTATAGAGTAAACGCGAAACTACATCTTGAACACGTTTTACATTGTTGTTGTACCGATTTTTGTGAAAGAGGATCAACAGCGTTTTTTTTTTTTTTTTGCAATGACCTAACATTCCTAATCACCTATACTGTGCTTTGGCATGGCGCATAGAAACGGTGTCCTAACAGGAGAATTTGAACTTTCTCACGAAATTCTGGTTAGCGTTTGTTATTTTATAGTAAATATGAGAAAGAGTGTACGTTTGTCGTATTGGTGATGTAAACCAAAAACAACATGAATTAGTACAAAAAGACATGAAAAACATGAAAGACATGAAGTACATGAAAAAAGTACAAAACACGGCACCGGGTGAATACGACAAAAGTAATTGCATTATAATATACGAATCTGCTTGGTCACTCACTACAATCCTGCGCACACTGCGCGCTACAGTGAAAAACGCGAACATCGGTGTTAAGTTTCTCCACTCGGCAGATTTAAGCGTCCGCTACGGGCGCTGTCAGCGGCCGCCACTTTTCCGCTCGACGACGTTTTCTGGCCTTCAACTTCAGGCGAAGACACGCCTTTGACATTGTCTTCTTGGAGATCGTCGGCGCGGGAATGGTGATCATGAGGGAACTGGGAGGAGACTGGGGACAACGCACGCAATGCTTGTTTTCCCGGCGACGGCATCGACAGCTTCGAATGTACGGGTGATCTACCAGCGGAAGCTACTTGTTTCGAGGCAGGGGGCTTAGGCTTCTCCTGTTTCTTCTTTTGCCCCTCTTCTCCCTGCTGCGTGGCTGAGGATTGGGTAGGTTCGTGGGCTGCCCGGAGTTTCTGGGGTCTATTCTTCTGTCCTTCCAGTAATATTGCCTCGAGGGAGACAGAGTCGGTATCAGGAAGAAGGAAGAAGGCGCCGATGCCGTTCACGAGAGTGGAGCTGGCCGCGAAGAATGCCATAAGCGCCAGCGAGGTGGCCGAATAGCTGAACGTCCACACCAGGCTCATGATGGCGAGCGCCGACGCCCAGTAGAAGACACAGGCTGTACCGAAGTCGCAGCCGCCGCCTCGCAAAGGAGATAGTTCGACGGCGAGCGCCCAAGTGGCGGGACCAACACCGATCGAGTATCCGACGCAGAAGGCGACCTGCAAACAAAGATCCGGAAATAGCAACTTCTGGAGTTTGAACGTTGTAACGAATGCATACAGAATCCATGTAAGTGGCACTTGTTTCGAAGCTTGTTCTTGGCTCTGCTTTCACGAGTCTAACAATTCAAGGACCCCCTCATTCACACGCTGGCTGCTCAAGGCCCGTAGATACAATAATGCATACAGTAATGCATTGTTTCAGCTCAGCACCAATCGTGTCGATTGATAACGATAATAGGTTTAATTTCCTGGCATTGCTTGAAGCTTCTTCCTTTCTATTTGTCGTAGTGCGCGCCTTCTATTGTATTAGCCTTCATTCCGCTCATCCGTTTTTCCAGCTGTGGGTAGCTAGCCGGTTCAAGAAATAACTGACATCCCTGTATTTATGTTTCTGTCTTCCTTCCCCACTGCAAAAAATAAGGTCCTCAGCAAGATATCAGTACGTCTTTCGCCACTGGTACACGCTCCTAATACTGGTACACGCTGGGATTTACTGGCACTACGGTGAGCGCACTGGGAAGTAGCTCGGTCGCACAGATAGGGGCGCTGGCTTGACCGCTGAAACGCTGGCGCCGACTGAGAAGCGCTTGAAACGATAGAATTTTCACTGGAGTGCGCTGTTGCAGACTGGAGAATGCACTGTTTCTGCCAGTGCCGCATGCACGTTTATCTAGCGTGTGCAGCAGTATGTTTTTGTATCGTCGAATATAAAACTCTTGATTCGACGATATGGACAGATGCTACCCTACCAGGTCTCGAGCAGGCCTCCCAATTGTCGCTTGGCAGAGATAGCGAATAAGCACAAAACGTTCGTGATGTGTGATTTGCGAAATCATTGTCATTTTTGACGTTCTCTTTTTTAATGAGGGGAAAAATGTCGTACATGAAGCAGCGAACTCAGAGTATTTCTTTTTACAGCACATTGTATTTGTATTATGCACGCAATGTCGATGACAGCGTTAAATATTGCGGTGCATGTGTGTGTTGCAGCAAATATTACACTTTTTTTGTGTCACGCGCGTATACCAATTTTACATCAGAGACGCATTGTTGTAACGATTCAATGTTGCGGTGTTTAAAACTTTAGGCAATAGGCAGTACTCTTAAAAGAAACGGCAAATTGTTCACGCTGCACTGTTGACGAGACGTAAATGAGCTCTCTCGATCACTTCAAAAACTTTCCCATTGGAGCCGAGCAAAACAGCTGTCGTTCGATATCGCCACACCGAAAATGAATGCCTGGCAATGCTTGTCCTTCTGCTAACTTCAGGTACAGTTTAGATAATGGTTGAAAATATTCTGAAGCTCAAATGCAGAAACTTTAATCGTCGCAACTCAGCTGCACTGAAAGCGGTTTTACCATAGTGCCCCGTCCCAGCAAACATTAACCCTATCGTGCCAGACGCGTTGGTGTACATTTTACCCGCGCTTCTTGCTTTAGATACACGCATTCTTAAAGTTTAAAAATGACTGTAAAGTATAATTTACACGTGCGTCAACATCAACCATTTTTCTTTATGTGCGTGGCCCGTACAACGAGTGATGACGATCGACGCGTCGCGCTTTCAGCAAAACATGCAGGCTGTCACCGAAAGCTACTGGTCGTACTAGCCGGTATGTCTCGGGTTTGTATGCATTTATTGAATGATTTGTGGGGTTTAATGTCCCAAAACCACCATATGATTATGAGAGACACCGCAGTGGAGGGCTCCGGAAATTTCGACCACCTGGGGTTCTTTAACGTGCGCCATAACACGCAACTTCTAGTTGGTAATTCGGTACGCATTGATCTGCTACAGTGGCATACGTTATCAGCGGATCATAATAGTATTTAATTGGGCGGTTTTTTGTTTTAGTTGTAGGTTTTGATACAACTGCTATACTCTACACACTAAACCAACTCTGACCCATAAGGGTGTCAAAAGGGTACCGACACCCTAAACACACCCTTTGAGCACCCTATTCGCGTCTCAGCACCCTACAAGCGGAACCTAAAGGGTGAACACATCAAAAGGGTGCAGAAAGGGTGCAACAACTAATGGGTGCTGATGAGCACCCATTAGGGTGCGCAGCCGGCACAAAACTTTGTGAGTAACGTGGTCATAGAGCATAACCAACAGCTTTTAGAGGTCTCCTGGTTAGACACCATGGTCTCATTAATAGCCCCACCGCAGTAACGGATATCTGAATAGCGATAGTGCCCGGCTGAACGTAAGTTCTGCACTGGTTCTTGCATTCTTGCTGCCTTTTTCTCGTCGCCTCACGGCAGTCGCCTGACAACCTGGCACGTGTACTGCTGCATTGTTGTCGCTTGTGCGAGAACACTACTCATTATTCAATCATGTATACGCACATATGTGTCGAACAAGTTATCACAAAACCTCTGTACACGTTGACAAGTACCAAGAGCGATAAATTGCTATCAAAGAAAAAAAATTGGCAGTAGGCCGACAATCTGTGTCTGCTTCTACACCATTTATTGTTTTTCGGAATCGATATGTGAATTTCTCAAAAAACTTTGTGCTCATGCCATTATGCGCATGTCATTCGGTGACCGGCAGGCGTTCTTCGGTGTTGAATAAAGCCGCAATTGTTACTGGGAAAGAATTATAACGTCTGTCTTGACTGTGCGACTTGTAAGCATGAAGCCGGGTAGTATGTTCGTTGGATGAATAGTCAGTTTACGAGCATCTAAACCTGTCTTCTGTTGTGTAGTGGGCAACAAATTTAACACAAAATTACCGCCGCCGTCAAGCACTGCTATAGCACATCACGTTTCTTGTGCATTGTGTTATAAATATGTTATCCTTCTGATGTGAAGCTTAACTGGAAATAAAACAGGGGGTGGTATATTGCATAGAGTACTCGGTTGGAGATTAGGAGGTGGCGAGGTTGTGTCCTGTGTGTGGGCGTTTTTTTAATATAGTTTTTTTTTTCAAAGCGTAAATTCATTTCGTTTCACTTCTTCTACTAATATATTTATTTATGGCGAATAGGCTCCCGCGTTCTCACGCTGTAAATACGTTTGCACTGTGTACACAGCACCTCCCAGAAACATCTCGCTTCAGCGTCCTTGTATGCAGTGCGATACTGGGCCCATAATACGACATGGCACTGGAGGCTGTAACGTGGTGGCGCTAGGTTTCGCAAAAGGTTTCTACTTCTCGTTCCTACCAGTTTTGCGTAGTATCAGAAACTCTGACGACTTGAAGTTTCCACGGTGATTTATATGAAAAGGAAGTTATTGTGCACCGAGCGTACAGCAAGCTCACAGCTAGGCGATGGACGCAAGTAGCAGTTAATGGCCTTACACCCATCATATTATTGCTACAAAGTAGGACTCCTGGCCTGGCCACACGTCGCACTCAGTTGGCAAATCATGGTTGCCATGAATGTTTTTCGTAAATAGTACTGCGTGTAAACAGAGAGCCCAGTCAGCAAAGAGCTGAATAGAAAATACGCGCATTTCCTATCACACATTCGCCGGTACACCTTCGATTATCTGAAAATGCGCAGATGTTTTACACACTCGAGCGTTCATTGCGTTTGAGGCACGCCATGTTCATGGGAACGTAATGAAGTCTAAGCAGCTAGAATTCCCATAGCACTACGGCGAAGAAAATATGACTGCAATGAAGCATCTGTAATCATCTGCTTGCATTCAATAGAACGGAAATTTTAGCCTCCAAATCCCATAGAAATTAGGCCGCTGCGAGATTTCTTAGCTCGTTAGGTCAATTAAGCTTAATAAAATCGTAAACGTTGCACTACTGTTTCAGGTACCTGCGATGACATAACATACACAGTAAAAAATTTTGCACCCAAAAGGGTGTAAAAAGGGTGCTTTTACGAGAAAGCACCCTTTGCAACACCCTTTAACACTCACAAATGGTCGATTGAAAAAAAAGCACCCCTTTGTTTGGGTGCTTGCCTCAATAGCACCCTAAAATAGGCTCTAAGGGTGCTTTTGTGCCTGATAAGGGTGTAGGTGCCGATTCATCAGATGGAATATGCAGCATAAGAAGAACACATAATTTAATATTTGGGATTTTACGTCTCAAAAACCTCGACATGATTATGAGGGTCGTCGTAGTGGAAAGCTGCAGAGATTTTCACCATTTGGTGTTCTTTAATGAGCGCTCATATCGCACAGTGCAAAGGCTTCTACCTTTTCGCCTCCGCCTTAATTCGACTGCCACGGCCGCCATCGAACCCGCGACCTTCGGATTGGCGGCCGAGCAGCGCAGCTACTGCACGAATATGTGGACCTTGCGTTAAATGACGGCCTAATTGACTTAGAATGTGTGAAGGTGCTCTCCGAATACAGCAGAATGTCAGCAGAAGCAAATCGCGTTTCATCTATAATGGCAATTAACTGCAATCCATGTTACGAAAGCTTTCCTTAGCGTTGGTTATAAGCTGCATGTTTGCTATGGATTATATACACACAAATAATGTTCGCCCGAGTATGGGTGCGTGTGCGTGTAAGCGCGATTGTGTGTACACCCGTGCATGTGTGCGTGTGCGTGTATGTGCGAGTCCGTGCTTGTGTTAAGCGTGCCTGTGCACATGTGTACGCCCATGCATGCGTGCGTTTACGGTCGCGTGTGTGTGTGGCCGTATGTGTGTATACGTGTATGTGTGTGCGCCTGTGAATAAGTATGCGTGTGTATCAGCCCGTGCGCCCTCGAATTTCGTGTGTGTGTGTGTGCGGGGGGGGGGGAGGCACTGCTTCTTATTGTTTAAGGTCCCACACCTGTTCAGACTGGGAGTCTATATGGGAGGTGGCTTAAGGAATGGCGGTTGTCAACGCACTGTACATGGACTATTCAGTACATGGAAAACAGCTGAACATTTTCGTACCTGATCGTTGCTTACGAACTTGCTGTGGTAGCTGATTAGGTCCGCTGAGGCGCTTCTACGCTCGAAAACGTGGGTTATGACCAATTCCCACGGAAAGCTGTCACTGCACTTATGCACAACCATCGTTTATATTAACAACGTTTAACAAGAACGTGCCCTGCCTTTGCTACAGGTGCTTAGCGAGCTCATTGGGTAACCATATGGAATTATGTGCTGATCATGTGGTCAGCAAAAAGTTTGTTATAACAACCTCGGCACGTTTCGGGGTGCGTGACAAGCCTTCTAAACATCCGCGACTGTGGATTAATTTGTTCCAGCTTCGACTACGCATTCAGTGTTTGCGGCACCATACGCGGAAGTGCCAGACACAGACAATGCAAAAAGAAATTCCTCTGGAAAAAGGTGTAGCGATGCTCTCCCGCTAATGCCACCGAGGACGAAATAATTATTGTTTCTGGCCATTCCATGGTGCACTTTGTTTTCCGCAAGTTTTGCTTCACTATTTTTCGCCCACTGCAATCGCATTCCGTCAAAATACTCAAAGAACCCGAGGCTGGTAAATAACCTGCGTCGCTGTGCGACTGGCTGGAAGGAGAGGTGCCATTTACAAGGAGTCATTCCGCGACGAACGGCCGTCCGCCGTATGCGCCATAGCGTTTGCCTTTCGGCGCCGTCCTGGCGGGTTTCCCGCTCCTCCCCCCCCCCCTGCTCACCCCGGCCAGCGTTGCTCCCACAACGGCGGCGTAGATAAGCGAATAGTTGCGTCACCGAACACCTGCGTCGACAGCTGCCGCCGCCAGTGCCTCCTCCTTCTCTCTCTCAACGTCGCTCTCCCTGTCTCATCGTCTTTCAAATGCGTTGCGTTGGTCTGGGGTCTTGGTCGCTGTGTGTGTTCTAGCGAACAGGCGCATATTCAATGGTGGTCACGCATGACACCGTGTTCGAAGTGACGCTCGAATTAAGGAATATTCATGAAGTGGCGGACACGGACAACGTGGGCCTGTTAACGGTGAGTGTACTTTTTTCGTAAATAGTAATCATACAGCGCTAGCTGGGCGCCTGCAGCAGCTCTGCCGAAGTAGGCTGCCAGCCATTTACAACAGCATGCGTTCGCGGGCCTGTTGCAGATGCCCGATTAAACGTGTGACTTAACGAGTTCACACTGCTATGCGCGATGTTGTGTAAGTGCCTGCATCACTCATACAGTGGGTGATGTGATCACTTAACAAGGGCGGGATTAGTTGCTGATCGCACATTGTCTCTACACTGCACAAAGTGATGGATATTGTTTTAAGATGTGTTTTGGGCTACATCGTAATAACATTTCTATTAATACTCAAATGTGCAACGTGCTTCTGTAGGTGTAAGCGCAAAAAAAGAAAGAAAAAGCAAAAATTATGTACAGAGGCGCACTGTACGAAATGGCTTTTTTTTGCTTAAAGACGGTCTAGTTGGAGGTGCTGATATGCCGCGATGCTCCCAGCACGTGCGCCTCGGTCTTTTAAGCTATTTAGGACAAGTGCCACCAGCAACAGGGAAAGATCTAGCAGACTTCCAAAGGCGCGTTGTTGTGGCCATCGCCGTGCGTTGTTTTCCCTCGTTTCTGTTTGCTGTTTTCGTGCTTCGCTTTCATCTGCGATAATGTTCGGCGTTATAACAGAATCGAGAGAGTATACGTGACTGTTGGAGCATAAGCCATGGCTGCTGCAACGTAGTCGGCGTCCGCGCGCGTTGGTGTCGTTCGAGCGCTCTTACTTGCGTGATTGTGTTTAACTGAGTATTTAGGCACGGGTTACGTTTGTAAATCCCGTAGTCAATAATCGCTAATAGCGTGCCCCTGATTGCCATCAGAGGATGGGCTTGGTTGTCGAAATATGGCAGACGCTTTTTCTGAAAGCAAGCTTTGAATTTTTTTTAAAAAGAAGTCCTTTCATACGTGCAAGGCAGTGCCTATTGCAGGCCCGCAACTCTTTAAAAAGTGCACAAGCTATCACATCTTTTATCAAATTACAATGAATTAGGATGATTGAATTATAGATGACGAATTTGTGTGCTAGATTAGGTGCACAAAACACATGTTCGCAGCCCTACGTCTAGAAAGCAGGCAAATAGGAAGCACAGCGTCAAATTTGGATTAGATTCCATTGACGGAGCGTCTTGTGAGAGTATAAAGAACGAGAAAATTGTTCATTTTTGATGCCCTTATAGAGGCAGACAGAATTGCACTGATTGGTGACTTGTAACAATTCCTCAGATTGTTAGAGGCGTGATTAAAGTCAGTAAATCTTTTACCTTTTTTTGCAGACCTCTTCGCTAGTGCCACGCCCAAGAAAATTTGTTCTCATGTAAAAGAGAAAGCAGAGATGTCTTCACTGTTTGTACATGAAGAGGTAAGTTTCTTGTGCATTTTGATTAATGTTACATGTTCTGAACGTTGTACTTTAGGAATTGTTTTTCACACTGGCTCACTACCCTAGAAGGAATTTGATTCTTAGGTGAGTTCAGGCTTTCGTAAGTGCCATTTTTGAGCTGTAGTCTTACACTTCACCTCATTTCGGGAATTTGCTGTATGCTGGAAAACTCTTATCTTTATCATACGAAATTATTGAAATGTATGGGTTGTATGCTTCGAGTTCAGTGTAATGTCAATTACACGCCATTTCGAAGGATACACACTACACATTCTTTATATATGGTGCTGCCAGAACAGCACGAACATCCTTTTATGAGAAGTCATATTTGCTCTTATTACAGGATGAGAGGGTGCCGCTGACGTCCTGCGTAGTCTACCCCCCGGCCCCAGCCTAGAGCAAGCCTACTTCCTGAACCTCCACATGGATAACCGAAAAATCTTCCGTGTCAGTAATGACGAAGAAGGAGTGACAGCACTGATGAGTTGATTTTTTTATTTGCAACATTGTCTACGGCCGCAAGGCCTTTAACATCCACCGTGATTCAGCGGCTTTTTCTCGGCGTGAGTTTAGAGTTTATCAAAGAAGTTGTTCAGGCAGTACGACGCTGAATATTTTAGTGTCACCATGCCTGAACAACTTTTTCTAGTGTGGTCATGGTAGATGAACAAACATTGTTATTTGTGTGAGTTATTTTGCTTAAATATAGCTCGACCATTCCATGCCAAACGTCCCAGCCACTTTGGCGACCATCTGAATTGTATTTGAAAAAAAAAGTGCTGACTTACTGCGTTGAAAACAGTGAACTGCTAGAATATTTCAGCGAGAAAAAAAGTTTTGTTCATGTGGCTGGCTTATAACTTCCTGACATAATGCCGTCTGTGTGCTGTTTGTGGAAAACTTTGTTTCAAAACTACCGCTTATTTTTTCTAAAGCAAATTCGGTCTGCCTGTTAAGTAAATGTGCTTGTGTAAGGTATTTGAAGCTCAATAATAATAGTGCAATTTTTTTGCCACAATCGCTTCCAAGAATAAAGCCAAAATGTGTTATGTTTGCATTTTTTATTGCAATATTGCACTTTGTATGAATATCTGAGCAGTGAATACTTACTCCACAGAAGGTATATTTTGAGGAAAAAATATCTTTAGACCTCTCAAGCTGCTGAAATATACGAGAAAATATCACGAATTTCACAAAATTGTGATTTTTGTCCGTATTGAGATGCAATTTGCTCCATGTTGTGATACAATGAAAACTCATCATTAAACCTAAATTGTAACAAAATGAAATTTTTTCTGTAATAAAAATCTTATCGCAAAAAAGACAGGAAAGAGCGCTGTCAACTGAATTTTATTGAAGGTGCTACGAGCTTTTTTATACTGAGCACAAGACCAGGGCTCATCTGCAACAACACATGTGTGACCATGACAAAATAATTTTAACCGAGAAAAGAATACTCTTTTTCGGAAAAGATAAGTGAAGGTGTACTGATGCATTGATTCTTGGCCTTCCTGATAAAGAGTTTTAAAATCTGTCATTTTTCTGCTTGCTTTTTTTTCAAAAACTCTGTTTTATGAAACCTAGGACTACACTTACATTCTTTACGGTGCCCGGCCATGAGACTGCTATAGCCCTTCTTAACATTTAAAGCATGCTGTCTTGCTCGATCATTGAAGCATTGCCCAGTTTGTCCTATGTTTACTTTTCCACATGTTAGCGGCATCTTATACACATTATATTGGCATTCAGTAAACCTATTCTAGTAACGAATGGTGCAAGATTGGCTATTCCTGTTGCTGTAAGTACATGCACTTTTGAAAGCTTCCAAGGGGTGGGAAACCACAATGTCATATCTGCGGGCTCTTTTCCTAAAATTGTGAGACACCTTAAGTACGTAGTACCGTGTAACATGCAAAGGTCATTGGTCATTCTCTTTTTCTTTTGGTCCTGTTTCCTTTAACTTTACTTTCTGCAGGAGGGTTTCGCAAACAAGTGTGATGATGCTGTTGGGGTATTGGCTGGTGCTATAAGCCCAGGAGTGCTAAGAATGTTCTGCCTTTTCATAGTGGGCATTCAAAATTAGTAGAAAGAGGAATTGATACCACATGTACTCAGGCCACCCTTCAGAAGTCATGTTAGCACAAGAGTGAGGTCAGGTTTAAAAACCAGATTAAAAGACTAAAAGATGCTGGGTATCCCAACAGAATTATCACACCCGTTTGCAAAACCCTCCTGCAGAAAGTAAAGTTAAAGAAGACAGGACCAACAAAAAACAATGACCAAAACCTTTGCATGTTATACCACATCATGTGTCTCACAATTAGAAAAATAGCCAGCAGATATGATATTAGCGTGTTGTTTCCCACCCCTTGCAAGCTTTCAAAAGTGTGTGTACTAAACAGCAACAGGAATAGTCAATCTTGCCCAATTCGTCACGAGAATAGGTTTACTTAATGCCAATTTAACGTTTGAAGAAGTATTTTTTATCAGGTAAACCAATGATCAGTGCATCACTACACGTTCACTTATCCTTTCTGAGAGGGAGTATTCTTTTCACAGTTAAGATTATTTTGTAGTGCTCACACGTATCGTCGCGCATGAACACGGTTCTTGTACTCCGTATGAAAGCGCTCGTAGCACATTCATTAAATTCAGTTGACAGTCGGTGCTCTTTCCTGTCCTTTCTGTCTCTTCCTAAAGTTGTCGCGCTGTGACTAGCACACAACCACGATGAACCAACTCTCCCAAATTAAGCTCTTGTTACGTAACACATAGACCGAGTTTCGTATGGAAAGAAGGAGCGGTGCTTTTAAAGTCAACTTTTTCACATACAACACCTAGACGGCATTCCAGGAAGTTCAGAGGACAGCCACGTGACCAAATATTTTTCCTCTCCTAAATATTCCAGAAGTTCACTATTTTCAATGCAGCACGAGTTTTTCGAATACATTTGAGATGGTTGCCAAAATGGCTGGGACATTTGGCATAAAGTGACCCAGCTGTGCCATTAGCCATAATTATGCACTACCTCTTTTGTGTTTGTGTGTTTTGACTCAGTTTAGTGTTCGTTTTTAGCTTATTGTGTTTCTAATCATTGTATTGGTTTCTTAAGTATTCGCTAAAGTTATATGTGCGAAAACCCGTATATGTTTGCATGTACTTCATTTCTCATAACCAATTGTTATACATCCAGGAATACAAAGCTTAATCCACTGTGATTGTATACATTTGAAAACACTATCCATATATATTTTTGTGTGCATCACTTCTTGGGAACGATTGTGTACATGAAGGCGTATATAGTGAAATCATGGTGATTGTATATATTTGAAAGAATCATAAGTATATATTTGCCTGTATTTCATTCCTATTAACCGATTGTGTACATGAAGGAGTATTAAACTGGAAACCACTAGGATTGTAGATACTTGAAAGAATTATAGGGATATATTAGCGTATATTTCATTTGTAGTCTCTATGTACTTGAAGCAGTATACTAAACTGAAACCCGTGTAATTGCATGTTGCAAAAAATTGTCAATGAAGTGAAACTGAATAAATATAATAAACATTTGAGGTGTTGCATGTGTAGTGTACGTATACGTGAACGTATATCTGGTGAAAAAGTTGTGTGGCAGAAGAAAAGTTTATGTTTTATTTGCCTATTAAAGAAACGCCATATGCAAGGGCAGCAAGGCTTCATTTTCTGTAATGCGCATTATGCATATACTGTGAAGTATATATAGATCCAGCACAAGTTCATACACGATAGTACGCGTTTATACTTTTGCCCAGACGCAATGAATGGAGCTCGACAGGTGGCGCACCATTGATAATCAGGACCACTTTCTTCAAGTAGTGTGTAATCAGTGCATGCTGATATCTATTAGTGCAGTCTAAAAGAATACTGGCACCCCTGCCATGGGCACTCAACACCCTTGTGCACCGTTCTCGCACCCTCCTCAGAGGGTGCTAAAAAAGTGATGGACATCGAAGGCACCCTTCCTTAAGGGTGTTTTTGTAACACCCTAGAGTTTTTTTACATGTACACCCTATTCTAAGGGTGCATGAAAAAGCACCCTTTTTGGAAGGTGCTGAATTAACACCCTTAGGGTGTCGTCCACGGGACAAGCTCATTTACACCCTTCTGGGTGTAAAAATTTTTACTGTGTAAAGTACCGATTTTATGCTCTAAATGTATGAGATTGGCCGGTATGGCTGATCATGCGGAAGGATTGAAACCAGAAGCGCTAGTACTTTATATGAACAACTTCACCCAAGTTAACTTTCTGGAGTAACGCGTAGGTGCTAATTAGTGAAGATGTAGTTCAGTCATTTTTCTTTACCAGCTTAATTTTTTACAAGACCTTATCTCAGCCAGTCATGACGTATGACAAATCATTAGTGTAGCCAGCTGACCAAGTAGAAAACAGACGGAAAAAAAAAGTTTCTGGAACTGGTTCCCGCGGAACTAAAGGCTTGTTCACACCGAAGGCGGCGCGGGAAAGCGGGCGAGCAGGCTTTTTTAAGCGGCAACGGGGTGTGTACGTGCACCTGTCAGACCACACGCCACGCTGGGCTGGCCGCACGGATGAGGAAGCGGGAATCTCCCGCTTTTGCGCACGTGTTGCTATCACGAGACAACGCTTTTCTCAAAGGTTGACCAGCGCCACTTTCGCACCTCTGGCAAAGTGGCGAGCCTCGACGACGGCAAAAAGTTGCCCCGCGAGCAATCGCGCTTGCCGCGTCGTTCTCTGCCTGCTTAGCCACCTGGAGTGGAGGTTTTCCCCACTTACCAGTTTGTCACTTTATCGTTTCGGCCGCCCACCGTCGGTGTGAATGAGATTTTAGTCAAAGGATCCTCATAGCTTGGCTCCAGAACTTAACTGTTGGGCTATCTTACAGCAATTGTTTCGTGTAGGAAGAGCCGAAAAATATCAGTCATCATTGATTTAGCTTGTTTTCTCTTCGCTCTTCCTCCTCTTCTTCTGCTGCTTCACTCCCAAAACACGTGCGCCCACTTATGTGAAGTGGGATGCAAGAACTCTAATGGGTGACTGATGAAGTAAAAAGGAAGAAAAAACAGAAAAAGAAAGCGAAGAGGTAAAATGAGAGGCAGAACGAAAGCGGAAAATAAATTCTTGGTACTAAAGTGTTATGGAATCAAGCGGCATTAAAACGCTCATTTCCGTGACCTGAATGCGAGCACCTTGACCACTTGGCTATGCTAGGCATGCGAGTAGAGTATGTTCTAATGCAGCGTATCAAAGTGGTGTGAACAAAAAGTGTGGGCGACAGGAGAGATGTTGAGGTGGGGAGAGAGTAAAGCGTGATACCGAAAGGGATTTACAGAGATGTCAGGCAGATAAATATAAAGAGAAACAGAAAGATGATGCAAGCACTAAAGATAGAAATAAAGAGAGGGAGAGGGAAATACAAGAACGACAAAGAATTATAGAGCGAGAAAAAGAAAATACGTAATCAGAGCAAGAAATAATAGAAAAGTAAAGAGAGTCAAAGAAGGCGACCCAGTACTCAGGACATCTCGCACTGAACGCAGTTGATTGTGTGGCGCGATTCGTAGCCCTCCATGGGTGCTCAACTACTGTCATGACGCTGCGATCAGCATGCACGTGTGCAATGAATTTCCCACTGAGGCTTGAAGAAGTGGCAGGAGAGTTATTCTCGCCATACCATTTCACGCAATCGTATGTTGTCGTCAGCAAACGCATGAGCACACACGCTCACACAAACAAACAAAGCGAGAACAGAAGTCCTCTTCTCACTAATAATTCGATGGTGACTCAATGATCACTCGATCACTCTCCTAGAGCGCAAAACCAAGAGACATGAAACAATAAATGAAATGTAAAAAAAGTACCAAGCACTGAAGCAGATTTGAGCCTGGACCGTATGTGTGGCAGTCGAGTAATCTACCTCAGAGTGACGCTGGTGCTTCAAACTTACTCGCGAGAAGACACGATATATGTGTGTATCATGTCCGGCAAGAAATCGTTCTAACCTATGGTATATTACGTGGAATTAAAAATAACAACCAGTCATCATGCAATGAGAATTGGGCAACGAGTATGTAGCTTCAATCTTCCCGCCCACTGCAAAACACTCGGGCACAGTGGTTGGTAGTCATCAGCCACATGGAGTACCAAGAAATTGCGCATACATGTGTAGCGGGTACCTCGTTTTCCCACAGAAAGATTAATTTGTGATGTTCTTTTTCACAAAAATTAGGATTTATGACATAGTCGATATTTTGCAGGAAGACAAGGCTTAAAACACTGTTGCCCTCCTCTCCAAGACGACGCAGCGCTCAGCCTTCAGATGAGGCAGTATCATATCATCTGGGATTTTTTTTTTCTTTTTCTCGAACGACAAGCTCAATCAATAGGCATTTTTACAGTATGGTTATTATGAGCAGTTCCCACCCGCATAGTATAGACTAAGCAATGAGCATGCAGGCGAGTCTTTTTGAACAGCCTGAAACGTTGCAGTTCCAAATGTTGCGTACTTTGCACGCCTGGGTGAGCAGATGTCCCAGCTCGCTGTCTACGTCCCCGTGGGCATTTTCGAAGGCCAAGTACATGCTTCCCAGCGCCGTCATGCTGCCCGCGCAAATGATCACCGACACCGCCAGGGGCTTCACGCGGCCGAAAATGTCCAACATCTGAGAGGCCAGTCCGGTGCACAGCAGCTGCATTGCGAACAAGAAATAAATTTGTCTTGAAATGAAACATTCAGTAGTAACTAGAAGATAAGGACTTTGCATAAGATATTGTGCAGCCTACTAACGCAGAAACGGTGTGGTCGTTCAAGCTTTCAATTAAATGGTGCGCCATGAAAACACGGCAGTGTGCTACCCTTTAGCGACATGACTAGATGTATACACTATTTTGTTTCATTCATATGTGTAAATAAAGGTAACCGTAGATACCAGGCCTTCTGGTCGACATGCTAACTTAAAGCCCTTTGCTTTATGTTCACCCCACTTGACGTGCTTTCTGGTGACCATAGTACAGAATAGAAACCACTTTATCTGGAAGCATGAGAGATGAACGTGCAGCGAGAAAAGATCGTTAGAAAACGGCAGCAGCTGAAAGAAATGCTAGTTTAACGCGTTCACCTTGATAAAAAGTATTAGTGTCGTCGCATATTTTTGTGACGAAGGAAAAATATTTGGTTTATGTTAGAAGTAAACACGCGTCTTGTAGGGTTGGTTTGTTTAAGTCGAGGGTAGCTCACCAACATTGAATGTCTTTGGCTTTATGGACAGTGGGATCGATTACACGTGGCTGGTATTTTTAATAATCGAGCATGACTCTGAGTGTTTTGTGAGGTTATGTCAACGTATGCCCGGTTCAACAGTTTTATTTCAAATCAGTGAGCTTAGGTTCAGAGGTTGCTACTTGTGCAAAGACGTCTGAGATAACTTTGATAATGACAGTATGGTCGATTTACTCCTAGGCTTGATGTAGAGAGTTTGTCAGTGTGCACTGCCGCTGTTAAGAGCAGCAAGCTTAGGGTTGCCTGAAAGCATCTGTGCATCAATTGTATGGTGGTTGTATAGATTTGTGGCTCACCACAAGTTTTGAGCAGTTCCTTTTAGATGCGGAGCATCTTATACTCGCGCCTTGTAGTGCGCCGTCCGCACCGCTTCTCGAACATTCGACAGCTGACGCGCGCGCATGCGCCGTCGCGCCGTCGCCCACTCTTCCACCATCTGTGCGTCCCTTCCTCCTCTACACACCGCGCGCGCTTCACTCCTCCACCATCTGTGCACCCTTCCTCCTCTACACACCGCGTTCGACATCTACAATTCTCCTGATTCTCCAGTGGACGCGCATGTGGCGTCGCGCTTCGAGAACATTCAACAGCTGACAGTGCATGCGCCGTCGTGCTGTATATATACTCAAGGTCGGCGCTCGCTCGCTCAGTTGCTGCTCGTCGGTTGGTTTGTACGGCTTCGTCGACGTCCAAGGTCGTGGTGAAATGAATTCCAACGAATCCACAAACACAATGATCGACATCCCTTCGACCAGCGCCGCCCTTTCGCATACGTGTGTACGTGTTCACTCATTTAACACCCCCTCCTACAACCACGTTAACCAATTTAGCCATCGACCCGAGTAAGTCGCAATTTAACACCCCATTTCACAACCACGTTAACCAATTTAGCCATCGACCCAAGTAAGTCGCACTTTAACACCCCGTTAACCAATTATATGGTCCGCATCCTCCTCAGTGTTCCCCCGAGGGAAGCTGCGGGCAATTTTTTTTTGCTACAAGCCCACATAAGGAATAAGTCACGTTCGTACCTTCTCTAGGGCGTTGGTTTTGCATTTCGGAAAGAAATATACCTCCTCAATGCGCAGGGAACGTTTCAGAAGAAAGATAAAGCAGAGAGATACTACAAAGTGTGCTTTGTCCTATCTTTCTGCTCTATGTTTCTTCTACACGTTCCCTGCGCACTAAGGAAGTATATTTCTTTCAAAAATGCAATACCAACCTGCCCAAGTAGCCACTCCTTTGCGATGGTTTTTTGAAAAAGACTATCCTGTATATACCTTTCTCTTTAAAAAATGCCTTACTTTGGTGTCGTCTTGGGCCCTCTTTCCTTACCACGGGAAAATTGGCCTATTTTTGTATGTTGCAGCTAGGAATTTTCTGTGCCGTTGCTACTAGGTTTACAGTGCCATGCAATACATCAAAATAAAGACAAATGAACGTATTTTTGAATGCTTTTTTTATTTTGAAACAATAAAGGAAATTTATTTGGCGCAAAAAATTCGTATACAATAAAATTTTAAAATTTTTCAAGAATTTTTTTAAAAAACAAAGCGATATCTCTGACAATATTTTTCTGAGGAATTCTCAAATATACAAAATGTTTAGTAATCACAGGGCAACATTATTTAGAAGAATTGTTAAAATTGACGAAGCTGTTTTTGAGTTACGAAAAAATTGCCTGATGCATAGCGAAATAGTGAAGTTCTGAGTTGGTCCTACGCGAGATTTTTTTTTTCAAGAAAAAAAAATTTCAGCAAAATATTACATACCAAAATGTAAATACTAAAAGTAGGGTTTGAAAGGTACATTTGACGAAAGAACAGGCAGATCTAAATAGGTAACAAAAATTGACAAACACCAATAATTAGGTTTGTTCACAACAAACGTCGCAATGATATACTTGTATCTTCCGAGTAAAAAATTATGGAAAGTTATGAGAGATGCAAAATATTTAAAACAGCGTATTGGAGTAGGATTTAAAAAATGAAAGTTATAGCTCAAGAACTTTTGGAGCTATAAATTGTGCACTACTGCGGAGCGTCATGCCGAGGTCGATGGCCGGATCCCTCTGGGGTCGGAAGTCTACGTGTCTTTGTGCTGGAGGCAGCTCATCGCGCCCAAATGAAGTAGACACGCTAGAAATACTAATAATATGTGGGACACATACAGAGCAAGTCAGCCAGCTCCAGAACACGATAAACAAAACAGAAGGGGAAAACCAAACTTACTCGCGACTAACAGCTGACGTTCCCGGCTGATCTGATAAAATTTCTTCATTAGAGCTAAATCCGATGTCACCACATCGTTGTCCGATTCCTCACTGCTCGAGAAATCCAAAATACCGCTCGTCGAAGGGTCGGCATCGAGCGAAATCGCTTTTTTCCGAGCGCGCGTGGTTTTGGATGTTCACGCCATCACGCGGATCACGTGCGTTTCAACCTTTGAGTGGGCGCGCGCTTTAAAAATCACCGCCACGCGGTAAAAATGCGAACCGTACAGAAACAGACAATCTAGTGTGTGTACAATCGCCTAGATGGCGCTGCAAGTCCTTACGCACGGTGTTTGTTGAAAAATAGGGGCGTGAAATCGTCGCTCACCGGTGAACGATGCCTAGTGGCGTGGTAAGGAAAGAGTTAAAGCAGTTTCACTAATTTGCCCGAATTATTCGCTGTTAAGTTTAAGTAGAACCTTAAGTATCAGATCAGCGTAGGTAATTATGTAATGGTCTCACAATCAGGGGTGTTTGTTTGTCTATAGACACCGGAATGAGTTCCGTCGCTTTCAGTAACCCGCATCAAGTTCGCCATCAGTAACTTCTAGGTGCACGCAGAAAACAGACACACGCACAAGTTCCTCTTCTAGCTCGTCCACTGTCCACCTGGTCACGCAGGAGAGGAGATGTACGTATGGCACACGACTACCGTCGTTCAGTAAGCAGCCTGTCAGTCTTATTTAATGCTACCACACCCTCAGCGGGGCAGGTTTGCTATGTGGTTGACACGTCAATAGTGGCCAAACAAAAATTTAGAAGGATACATACACTACAAATGAGTCTTAGAAAGTTGGTGGCATCTTAAGGGGTACTGACACAAAAACTTTGGCCTCGCGTTTTTCTGCTGCAATGCGTTGCTGAGGGCCTGTTAGTCATGACACGAAACATCGTTTGCTGCAGCATGCGACAGAGTTAATAATTATAGACCCGTCATTACAATTAGTCTCAGTTTCGGTTTGAGATAGTTCCAAAAACTGGGTGCAACTGTTGCCACCTAGTGCGTGCAGCTCTTGACCACGTCAGCACAAAGAGCTGTGACGCACTTCCGCACGGTCCAGCATCAAGAATTACTTTAGAATAGGAAACGGGACTGGAATGTCCCCAACACAATACTTTCTAAGCGTGCGCCACGGCCATGCACTCGCAACCAGCCGCCGAGAAATATAGACTTCGGCAACCAACGCGGCAAAAGAAAAATGGCGGCTATGACGTCATCATAACTTGTTTTGTTGCACAGCAGCGTGGTGATGTCAGGGAAGTAGGGGGTCTCCTCGGGGTCACCTCCGAGAATGTCTATAGCGCTATGGAGTCGGTCACTCACGCAAACTTCAAAATTATTTTAAAGTACCTTTCAAGCTATATTCGCTGTTGATACCTTGCAGATGATATAAGAATGTTCACGAGCCCCGCAGGCTATCTCGGCCCCGAAATTTTTTGTCAGTACCCCTTTAATATAACACCAACAAAAAATATTTCAAGAAAAAATGTTCTGAAGAACAGGATAGATATTTTGAACCTGTGGCCCTTCACTCATAAGTGCAACGCGTTTAGTCATTCATGCATGCATGTAAGCGTCCTACAGGGAGAAGACGAGGAAAAATACTCTATTAAGGCGGTAAATTCACGGCTACTATGGATGGGGTTTTCAGCCTAGCAATCGGCAGGCTTTCCGAGTCCTTGATTTCCCGGTTCTTGCTTGTGATCAGTGTATTGCACTTCCTAACGAAGCCCTCTGCAGTTCCGAGTCTTCAAACGGGGTCTGCTGGCCGAGCCGCACATTCCCACTACATACAACATGCTAACCGGGAGCTCGTTAAACGCAACACTTTCCAGCGGTGGTAAGCACATTTCGGAGGCGTTTTGGCGTGGGAGAGCCTCGCTCACACTCGCCCGTCAGAAGGTGCGAAGGAAGTGCTTTAACGACATCGTTTGTAGCACACTGTAGCACCACCCCGTCGGTTTTGTCGCACCGTAGGGGCATAGGAGACATAGGGCATCAGTTCTCCTATTTATAGGACATGGTCACCTGTGCTCGAGCAACTATGGCTGGTGGGAAGTTCAACAGATGGCTCATCGTTTCGGCGTACGTTGTGCTCATACTGTGAAAGCTCGTGTTATATGCAAAGAAAGCACGAAGGTCTGTTTGCTCACCGCAAATGTGGTGTCACGAAATGAGGGAGCTGCTTGCCTTTGTCTAACATTACGATTGGTTCCTTTCGCGGCAATATTCAAGCTTTTGCGTGGAAACGGCCACTTTCCTATATGGCTGAATCACTTTTGGACCTAGCCTAGTTTTACGTTGAGATCATGGCATAAAACAGTTGCAAAATTCGAAACGTATGCGAGAAACAAGAAGAGTTTTTACGATAGAGTTCCACGTAGACATATAGGCTAAATATTAGGTAAGAGATCACCGTTCCGGTGAAAATAGCCTGTCAAGAAGATAATTTATAAGTTGCTTATTTCTTAAGTATGCCTGTTTGATGAGACTTCTTGAGGAAAACACAAAGGCACACGTTGCGCAATATATATCTCAATAAATTACGCAGAACAAAATTGTATATTGCCTCCAGAACAATGACGGATTCTCGCATTCACTTTTGAGGCATTCTCTCCCCTCTGCAGTCACTTGTAAATCTACCTTGAACTGCCTAAGACGACTATATGTTTACAATACCATATACACTTTATGCCACTCAATTTACATTATACGGTCCAACGCTCAGGTAGCAAACCTGCTCACCTATTTGATATACAGGGCTTCAGCCACTTGTCAAGATTCATTTCGTGGAGATGCTTGAATTGTTTTAGATGTGAAAAATATTAGGATCGAGCTCAATCCAGTATGCGGCGTCACCATCCTTACTGCGCATGCGCACCCCCTCCCCCATCTCTCTTCTTCTTGTTGGCTCTCCCCTACCTTGCCTCATAATGCCGACAACGCCTGCCAGCCTACGCTTCCTCCTTCCTATCTCACCTCTAAGAATCCCTCTCCGCGCCGTTTATACACTCATTGCGCATGCGCGCCTGCTCCCCTTTTCTTCTATGTTCCCTTCTCTCGCCTCTACGCATCCCTCCCGCGGCGTTTGCATCTCCATTGCGTATGCGTGTCCGCTCTTCTCTTACTCCCCCTCGATCACCTGGCAACGTCGACGCTGGCACCGCCTGCTAGCGAGTTTCTTTATTGAAAAAGCAATGGCTGCTCGCGCTGCACCACCGTTCACTCTGAAGATCGACCTCCAAGGTGGTGCCGGTGGCACATTTATTCTGTGCGTTACATCGCGCCACCTACCATTTACTCCCGGTATATAGATAGAATGAAGTTTTTTTTTCATCTTTCTCTCTCTTGTTGAACAACGAACACTTGCAGCACGCATGTTAACTAAAAGTGAACTGCGGATACCTGCGTCCAATCGCCGTCCTCTGTCTCTCATTGCCAGTTAGCAGTGCTTGGCATGTTTCAGTAGGAAACAATGGTCAGTCAGTGCGTGGTTTCCGCCTTTCTAGGCTTCCCTCTTGTGCAACGCCTCAATGAGCCTCAACGCCGCAGCCAGTGTGAGCGTTCGCGCCCGGTGCTTCGCATCTACCGATAATTCCCTTTAGTGGGAGATTGTGTGTTTGTTTCCTTCTTGCTGGCTAAACACACAAGCTTCGAGAATGTGAAAGTATCGAAACTATACCAAAGCGTCTTACCCGTGAAGCAAACCAGTTTATAATGTTAGCGCTATTTATGCAGGTTTTATTTCGGGCTCAATAAATAAACACCTCTCTGGTACAAAATAAAGCATGGCTCACATGAAGTAAAGCTAGAAATTTGCAGCAATTTAGTGCCAGACTGTAGCCTCAGTGGTCTCGGAATCACGTATGGCGATGGTGAGGCAAAGGAAAGCATTGATTTTGGTGTCACTGCTTTTTTGTACCTTACCATAGCCGCACTGGTACCTACATTGATAGCCCCGCCATGGTGGTCTAGTGGCTAATGTACTAGGCTGCTAACCCGTAGGTTGCGGGATCGAACCCAGGCTGCGGCGGCTGCATTTCCGATGGAGGCGGAAAGATCGTAGGCCCGTGTGCTCAGGTTTGGGTGCACGTTAAAGAACCCTAGGTGGTCGAAACTTCCGGAGCCCTCCATTACGGCGTCCCTCATGTGGTGGTTTTGAGATGGTAAACCACACATATCAATCAAATCAAAACCTACATGGTTACAACCGCAGTGGTGGATATATGGATAGACCATCCACTTCCAATATCGAAGGTGCCGGATTCGATTCCCAGTGCCGACCAGAAACACACCAGCTTTTTCGAATGGGTAGAGGAGTACACCGACCTGGCGCTCGAGTGTGTCTGGGTACTCGTCTCGAAAGGTAGACCCATAAGGTTCTGCGAAGGCCTTTGGGCGTCCCTTAATCTACCACAGTCACAATGAAATTGTTGAGCATTCGCCGCTGCCGTGGGAGGCAGAGAATATTGACCGCCAAGCACCTACAAGTTAAATAGGTGCAAGCGCATTTCTGGCCTGGTGCTCGGTTATAGTCACTTGTATGAAGACCCACCTCGCGGCAAATTTGTGGCGTGACACCACCGGACTGAAAATTAGGGTCATCCTTTTTCCTTTTTGTGTGTGGTAAAGAACCAGAACACTAGAGCAAAACCTGTATGCTCTATTTACAGCTCGTGCCTCAAAGGTCTTCTTTCTCCTCTTCCATGTCTCCATTTTGCCACCCGCCCGCAATTATCAGCAGCATATTTCGAAGGGGCCAAGGCGATCACTAAGCAGTCAAGTCTCACTGACTTGCTTTCAGAATATACACTAATAGACGAGTCGCTTTGCCTGTCTTTCCAGAAGACCGTCACCCCCAAAAGATTCACGCAGTATTGTTCTTCCTTGAGTGTACTGACAACTCTGTCTGGCTATAAAAACACTGTACGTGCTCTGTAGTGATACACAGGCTCACAGCAGCTAGGCCTTCAGCCTTTAGACCATTGCACAAGTCACTGTCTCGATGTGTTTTTTGCCGATATTATGACGCGTTCTGGCAAATCTCCCCACCAAAAACATTACACGAGCTTCCACTGCACGCCTGGTGGACGGAATATAGACGACGAGGAGCACCTGCTTAAACTCGGCGTTGGCATTTCGACCACTCAGCAGGGCATCATTGTGGCAGGGACGACCTTGCCCATGTGACGAGGCCTGCGACAAATCACGAAGATTTCTCATACTAGCATCTTGGAGGATGACTGCATATAGAGGCGTGCAATAGACATTACCGTGTGAACTTGGTGCTTCAACTTGCACTGCATGTTCTTCCTTAACATCAAACAGTGATTCCAGTGCCACTCTGCCTCAAGAGTTTGACCTCTTCGACCGGTTGTATTGCACTTGCAGGCAGCGCGTGGCTAATCTGTGGTTGTCACTGCCTGAAGGTATTCCTGAAACTTTCCTTTTTAGCTTGACCCGGCAGCACCCGTCTAACTTGATGATGCCCTGTTCAACCTAGTCCTGTTCTTCAGTAGATAGCTCGACTTCGATGACGTTCGAACGCCGCCGCATCGCACAAGCATCGCAGTCAGGAAGGAAAGGTTTACTGCAGCGCAAATATGAAATGCTAGTCCGTGAACTTTCTTCTGTTTTTATTGTTCTCTTAACGGCCCATCCAAATTTCGTTTTCACGACTGTCAAAGAACTGGACAAGTGATTTATCATTCCATATGCTACTGTAGATGTCAGGCCCAAGTAGCACACTTATTGCTTGTGAGCGCCATATGTCGGAATGATATTTGTCTGCGACGTCATGGTTTTTCTCGCTTAGGAGCCCCAAGATATTACTGTTAACCAGTGAGCTTGTGACCGTACACGAATCAGGTAGCTCTAAGGTCTCCACAATTACCGCTGTGTCCCTCCATTGGCCCTTACGGGGTCGAAGCTACCCGTATGCTGTGCCCTACTTATGAGCGCTGGTTCGAGTGGCCGAACATAACTAACGAAAGTTCTTCGCTTTCGATAACCAAGCGCGTACGAGACGCCTTCATGTCCAGCACTCAACCCACTCTCGTCCTCTTTGCAGGACTGCTTTTACTCAGCTCAGGGCACTTGGGACGGATGTCGCTGAAGGATTTTCCGTGCCTCGTCCAGTGATATGATATGATAAGCTCTGATGTGATCCCAGAAGGACTGCCAATCGAGCATTGCACCGGAAAGCCGGAAAGCGTAAAGACCTGCAGGTTCACCAGGACCACTTAACGATCATGTGGCACGGTTTCTTGACTTTTGTGATACCTGCTACTCGAAGTGAGGGGTTACTAACCTTGTGTGTTGAGGTGCTGGCCCCGCAAGCGTCAGCGCTCGTTTCGCGCAGCACTCAGCCCCGTCGCTTTGCTTGCAATCTCTCGGAGGAAGAACCACGCTCGAGACATGGCGTAGACCTTTCGGTTGTACTTTTTCGTGTCCTCGGGCTCTACTTTGTAAGCGTAGTCGTCAGTTGCGTTGCGTCGAAGATTTTCTTATTCAGGTGGACGAACTCTACATTCTTCTGCAACAGGTAGGCAACGCGACCGTCCACTTGTGCGGCATCGGTAATGGAGGCCTGCAGCTAATCGATCAGGAGCGTAATAATTCGCGCGACGCTGGCCCTGAAAACGCCTCGGTTCTTGCGCAGCCGCTTGACGATTTTCATCGATGAAAGAACTCTTAGAAGGGCGAACAACGGTAGCTTTCGGCTCCGGAAACATTGCCATGCAAAACGAACCTCCTTTTTTTCTTTCTGTTTCTGATTCTTGTTACCGCTCGTTCGAAATCATCAGTAACGTCAGAAGCACTGACATTCGCGCCATATATTGCTCAAAGAAGCAAATTAAGCTCATGATTAGAGAAATAAAACAAATGGTCGAAATTCATGCAGCGTCTTCACATCTAGGTAGAGCGTAGGGTTTTATTTGGATATTAAAAATGGCGTGAATGAAGAGCTATTGAATATTTTTGCAAAAGTTCAAAAAGCGTGAAGAGATTCCTTACTGGCGTAGTATATCTGTCCGGAGGACATAGAAAGGCATGGTACAATAGCAAGTATATTTATTGACAGCACTTATTATCTCGCATAACAAAAAGCTACTTTTGGTACATCAGTTCACTAATTACATGCATTTTGTGCAATTGATATGGGGTGATGTTACAACAAAACGCAGGCACTTAGTCGCCTGTTTGTCGAACAACTTCTTCATATGCCCAGAGTCATACCAATGCCACGGGCACTAAGTCACTACTTTTTAAAATCTGCACATTTCCCGATGTCTTTTTCGTGTAGCCTACGATGATAGTACAAGTAGCATAAGTACAAATGCATATGATATTCAGGATATATAATTCGAACAATTCATTAAAATGGTGTATGTATATACTTCAAAGAGTCAGACCTAAACTGGTGTCCCGGAACAACCTAAATTCTAGCACAGTTTTAAAAGTCGTGCCTCATATAATGGAAACTTTCCTGTAACGACTATTTAAGTCTATTAAATTGTACTTTTCACAAAACGAGGGACAGTAAAAAAACATATTGCACCTTGCCTTTTTTAAAAGAGGCGGACTGTTACACTATCACTCAAACTATCATGCCCTAATGACAATGGCTCAAGTGTTCTCCATACCAAAGTAGTCTCAAAACTTATTTGAGCCGTCTACAGTGAAGCAACATTGTAGAATATCGAAAAAAAATAAATAAATTCATACTTTCGCATATTACAAGGAGAACGTGATTATGAGCTGTACCATACGTATCAGAGAACTCAAGAGTTTAAGTATACCATGGCGCGTAATACCACTTTTCAGGCAAATACACCATTGCTTTTATATTAGGGCAAGGTATATAAGCTGAGTTGCAAGGGATACCAGCGTTCTAAGCTCCGTACCTGTAGAGTCGCAAGTGTGACGTAGAAGTCACGTGATGTCAACGATGTCGTGGTATGCATGGGTCCGGTAGCGAAGCTCAGGATTATGTTGACCCCGGAGAACTGCTGCAGCACTATGATCATCACGGCGAGCATGTAGTGGCGGAGCGGAGTCGGCAACTTGACGTAAATGACTTCAATCTCCTGCGGCGCAAAAATATAGAGGAGTTATTGAAAATAAACTGACAACAGACATCAGATAGAGCAGATGGCCTTATATAAAATGACGGTCGATCATAACTGAGAGGTGCGAGCTTTCATTCAGCAATTCACGTTCTTTCCGAGGTGGAATTATCTCATTGGAACAACAGATTGACAACGACAATGAATGCGAACGGAAATGGATGAATGAAAAATTTTACTACTGAGGTGCAAGACCAAAACGCAACGAGCCGCTCCCACTTTGGAATGGTCAGGGCAATTCCGATAGCCGCATTGTGGACTCTCTGCACAACCCAAAGCTAAGCCCCGAGCTTGCAGATTTTGTTAATGGATAGACACTTGTCTTCAATGAATTGGTCTATGCTTCGTAACGAGGAGCAGTGCCACAGAATGTGATCTAGGCTAGCGAATTCGTTGCAGCGCCAGCAGGAGCTATTGGAACAAATGGAGGGATAAATTTTCTGCAATCAAGCTGGGCTTAGATACGAACCCGCCTAAAATCATCTGGAAGTCAATGCCTGTGTTTGATTGAACTTTTCGTTAGGAAGGGGGATGTCTCCCTTACCTAGATGAAAATGCTGTGCGATTTCATTATAAATGGTACGATGATTTCTTTTTTCACAACTGCGGGCCGGCGGGGAGTTTCCCGTGGTCACGAAAACCAAGACTTCGTAGCTTGGAGGGGGCCAGCTCAATCAGACTCGTGGAGCTTCTCCTGATGGATCCCATTTAAGCGGCGAACCACCCGAGAGCGCGGCCGGGTGATGCTTTTGTCCTTTAGTATGCGATAGATTTCCTTACCACAAACAAGAACGTAGCTTTTTTATAAAGCATAAAAGGAAGAGCGTGACATGTGCTGGTACCTAAGCGGTGCTGCAAATCGCTCTGTGTGTGAGTCGGACATGGGGCAGTGTGTAAGATATACACTTTCGGTGGGTACTCTCATTGGCTTCTTGCGAGGCACGTTCGACGAGATGAAGCACCAACAGCGTATATATTTTGGTGAGTTGAAGATATATATATATAAAGAGGGTGATGCAACTTCAATGCAAAAGGTCTTTCAATATATTTCGCTATAGCAACCGAGGTAACCAGCGGCAATTCGAGCCTTTGCGTAACGTCACTTGTTTCAATCGCAATAAAATGCGGCAGGTGTCTGCGTCTGCAGCTGTAGTTTCTATATATATATAGTGTGTCATAGCCGCATTGGCCGACTAAAAAATTGTGACTTCCCACAGAGTATGCCGCTTGGTACAGCAATGCTTTTTTGTGTGCAACTTCTACCAACAGGCACTTTTAAGTTATTAGTAATATGCGGTCTTACCTGCAGTTCACCATCTGCCTGCGAAGTGATGAAGCGTATCCGCCTCAACGCTACCTGGGCCTCATCGTGCTTGCCGCGTTCCATAAGCCAGCGGGGAGACTCGACTGCTCGCATGGTGAGCACCACAGACAATGCCGATGGCACCGCGCACCACAGGGCTATCCGCGACCAGTCCGTGAAATGTGCCACCACGTACGTGTATAGCGTGCCCGCGACTATGCAAGTCTGTATTGTCCCGCACTGTGATTTAAGCAATATTTTAAAGGAGTGTAACAATGTATAAGTATTACCCGGAGATAGCGATAATAGACAAGTATATTATATTTACTCGTTCATTGCTAGCACAGGTGCACCTTTCCCACTGCACTTGACACCTTCGGAAGTTCTTGCAATCCCTGTCGTCGGCTTCATGAGTCTCGTTTCATGCTAGGCAAGTGGCTTCACACAAACGAGATAATAATTTGCTATGGTATGGTATACAGAGTATTACTGATAATAATTTGATAGTCCTAAGCGAATTTAGAGTTCACTCCAAGCTTTCTTAGACTTTACGTCGAATAATAAACATTCTCAACAGGGCCTGAAAACGAAAAGTGAGGAATCAGTTCGGATTCAAACTTTGCGTTCATATGGGGATTGGTTATCCAACTATTTGCTCAGAAGTACTTGACACTTATCTACTCTAAGAATGTTCAGCAAACTGCACGCACGTTTTTTTTTTACTCTGCACAAAGCTACCAATCTAAATGCGCTGATCTAAAATACTATATTCAGCAACGTTTAATGCAGTGCACAGAACAGGTCATTTACATTCCATTTGCCAACATGCATTGTGGCCATCACTCGTTTCGACTGCAAGTTTCTTCAGCTCATTAAAGCTGCCACGTTATCTTCCGTTGTCTCGCACACTCATTTTGACTGTGAGAATAGTAACGAAAAATGTTGAGGTTTAATGACCCGTAACTCTGATTTATTCGAAGGTGCTATAGTGGAGTTCTCTGAAAAGATTCACCATCGGGTGTTTTTCAACTTGCAAGACTAGGCAGTTTCTTTGAGCGTTATTGTTTTTTTTCCTCTCTGACAGAACTGCTTGTTTGTTTTTGCTTATTTCTGCGATGTAGGTGCATTTAATAGTCAACAATAAGCAGCACCTGCTTTCCACGGTCCTTGGCCGTTGCAATTTCAGCGATGTACGCAGGCACCACGAGCGAGACGACACCGGTGGAGACGCCAACCATGAACCTTGCTACGTAGAGGTTCCAGGAGTCTGCAGGTGCCCTAGCGATGACTAGCCATGCGCACAACGAGCCCAAGGAACCGATCGCCATAGGCCAACGGCGACCGAGCCAGAACGCCAGGCAACATCCCCAAAGCACTCCAAACATGGCACCCAGTGGCAACAAGGAATCGAACCTGCAGTTCCAAATACCACCGCTTCTTGCAAACACTCAGACTTTCGTGTGAATTGTCACACTGCCTAACAAATGAACAATTGCGGAATATTTTTAATTTCTGGTTTGCCTTTGCAACCTTTCATGTAGTAGCTGATTGTACCTAGTTGGAGATACTTGTTTTCAGCACGGCATAATACTAAAATTCATCATCATTGTTTTCATCCCAGTTTTTACCAGTGCTGCATGAAGGTCTCCAGTGGCGATTATTAGTTTGGAAATTATTATTGGCTATCTGCTTTAGTATTTTTCTCTACGGCTCTGCTTTCACAAAGTTTTAAAATGAACGAACCTGTACTTCTCACATATTAACAAGAACTAGTTAATGCGTTAGAAGGGCGCATGAAAGGACGCCACAAAGTTGTACACCTAAAGAGAATTTCGATGCGCAGTTGGTCTAGAAAGCACTCGTCATCGCGGCATTTTATTTTTTTCTTTCGGTTAAAGTGTTATTACTTCATGAAAGCATGTTCGAGAATATATCGTTTTCACATAACTTTTCCTTCATATTTATTTTACTTACCAATCGTAACAGAATATTGTGTACTGCTATTACAGAAAGATATCGAGGATCGAAGTTACAGTAACGCCTTCGAAAACCTAAAGTAATCCCGTGTTGAAAAAATTAAAAAGGACATTAGCCATCCTCAGAAACTCGTACGCCATATACGTAACGCGCACTATGGAGTTATACAAGACATCATTCGGTAAACCAACCCTAATTGAGCCAATCCTAACCCTACGTGGCAATTCGTGGCTAAATACGCTATATCTGGATTGCATCAAATATTCTACCACACTTTCAAAAGCGAAAAGGGACGAGGTAGACTTAGATACGCTATCGCGTATGATAAAGGTACCCGTTTCAACAAATGTACCATCTAGCGTTTCTTTCCTGTGCCACCCCTAGGATACAGATGCTTCTTCTGGCAGCTCCTGTCCACAGACAAAGCTTCATGTGAGACCTTTGTCGCCACTTGTGGCCATCTCTTTGCCATTTTATTATGGTAATAAGCAACGCCAGGGACCGTTCCGCATCCTTTTAGTTTATTAGGCATGAAAGAACATGTTAGGTATTACCAGAATGCTTTCAGATTGCAACGCTCGCTAATATATTTACTCATTCTGTTGGCCTGTTGGCCGTTACAGCGTGGGTCAAAAGTAGCACTTTGCAAAATCTACGTTACATAATAAATAACGAAAGTCATTTCAAAGAATAAAGAAAAATACATCGGTAATAATAACGCAAGAACAGAAACCAATAAATAAAACAAAAGAAGGCATACACAAGAAAATGGTTCGTTGATAGGTTGACAAAATTTTACTACACCACACATGCGAAGTTTTCCCGCAGTGCTGCAAACCATCACCAAGCACTACGTACGTAAGGGCATTAGGGCACGTCGAAATGAAGACAGGCGTTAAAATAAATTTCTAGTACCCTGCTACCGCGCGCCAGACATAGGGTGGTATACGGCATACGACTATCGCTGCACGTGCTGTTGATGTACCACACATGTAAATGCTGCCTCTTCTTCGAATGCCAGACCTTACGGCATAGAATGTGACTGCTTCTGCTTCAGCGATGCCTCCTAAGATCAGGTCTGTTACTCTGGCCCATGCAGCACCTTTTCGTGTTCCGGCGGCGCGTTCTCCTACTGTTCCTGCTACGGCCACCGTATACCTACTACTGTGCATACTCCGGCTGCAAGTCCTCCAACTGTGGGTGATAATGTAATTGAGACTATTACTGATATTCTTGCCTCGGAGGCATATTCACATGCCATGCCGGTCTCAAGTGTGCCTGTCCTCGTTCTCCAAGTTCACTGCAGAAGCCAGGGGAACAAGCGTCCTTCCGGAAAGGTTGAGACGTCGCCTGTAGTTTGTGCTCCTTCTGCCTCGTCGGCACATCGTTGGTTACTACATTTCCGTCACGTTGCACGTGAATGGCAAAACTACAGGCGTAGACACCGTAGACCAAAATGCATCAATGACTGTGTAGACATCCTCGTTTTAGGGAGGGGATCGTGAGGTGTTTTCTTCCTTTAAGTGTACATTGCTGCATATTTCTTAATTAAATCATATCAAGTATTTGAAGCTTGGTGCGCATGCATGCTATACGTTTCTGTACATTTGTATTTTTCTGTGTACGCAGAACATTTTTATTCTTATTTTGCATTCGTTACGAGTTTGGACGCAACATGTTCTTCATTTGAAGAGAGGATGATGTGGTGCTGAGGTTTCGGTTCTGGAACCACTTCTCTGGCCCCTAAAGGTGTGTACATGAAAAGATCAAGTTTCTGCCCGGGTCTCGGCTGTGTCACTTCTCCTTCCTGGCCGGCACTTCGGGCACTTTATTATCTGTGCTTGTATCCCAATTTCGTTGCCAATTATTTTCATCATACCTCAGACATAACGCTCGAAGAACAAAGGCCCGGCACCCGAAACACCGGTCGAGAAGGAAGAAAAGTGACACCGCTGCAACCCCGGCAGAAACTTTCTTTTTATGTACTCAAGCGTTTCTATATGTACTAGGGAGCCTACATGACTGCTGTAGTCATGTAGCCTCCCTAATATGTACATTTATACAGCGCCCCTATACCGAGCAACTTATTTTGAAACCGAAACCAAACCCGAAGCCCGGCAACCCATTATGTATTGTTCTGTACGCTAACATTTTTTTAGATTAAAGTATATCTCTTGAACAGGCCTTACTAGTTCCCATATGCGCATGGTGTTACCAGACGCCGTCCGCTACTGGGTGGTATCCAACATTATATCTCGACAGCCCTGTTTCAAAAAACGAGGGCATGTTTCAAACTACTCTGCCAATGTGAAAGGCGCCTTACCAGAAGAGTTTCTGGTCGACACTTGCGGTAGCATCGTCCCTGGCGTGTGTGAGGCTCCGTCCAGCAGCCAGTGAGTAGCCTATGGAGGTTCCCATAGAAAGGGAGCTCGCCCAACCAGCGACCATGGATGTGAACAGAGTCACCGGGCCCTGGTCATTGGTGTACAGCTCCACCGACTCAGTACCTCCAACAGTCGGTGTGCCTAGCTGCATTCGGCCATAACTCGGTGATCCGGGAGGCAAATGCTGGCGAGGAGTGTGGCGAGAAATTCGGGTAACTTTTCCGAGTGACGAAGCAGGCGACGCCACCGGGGACGGAGCAAGACGCGGTGGCGACGCCGCCATTCTCCACGGCTCTTCTTTTTCTTCTTCGTCGGCAATCGCAGTTTAGCTCGTGACGTTTTCGCCGCAGTACGAGTAAAAGCTGATGACTGCTCAAGCGCAACATTCCTGTGTGTAATTTGAAAACAAAATGAGTACTAAAATTTAATAAATGGCAAGCATTTGTTAGCGAAGTTCGGCGACTTTGGCTGCATCTGTCTGTCTGTCTATCTATCTATCTATCTATCTATCTATCTATCTATCTATCTATCTATCTATCTATCTATCTATCTAGCCGGTATCTATCTATCTAGCCGGAAATAACGCAAATAAGGCAAATAACGCAAATAAGGCCCACACGTACGACGATGTTCACATTGCTAGCTGTACGTAACCGCGCGCAACGCTGCACAAATTACTTTATATGTGAAGGTCATGTGAGCACTTCACAGACTCCTCATATGTGTAATAGCGCGATGAACGTTTACAAACCGGTCCTTTCATTTTGTTCTAGAAGCGGAACGCATCGAGCATACGAACTAAACGCGAGAACTGTAAACGCGGAAGTTGCTGTACTTGTGCAGAAAATGGGTCCTGCATAGATTCACGGGCCTTGGTTATTTGCCTGCTAAATTTAACCCCTTAACTCCTGATAGCTTTTTGGGGTGCCAACTTGATAGGGACGCTAAAGTTTCCTCTTGGTGCAAAGAGGCTGTGAACGTCGAGGCTAGCAGTGAAATCAGTCGGCCTTTTGTTTTTCTTTCTACCTTCCCTTCAACTTGAGAAACTCAAAGGGTTATTGTAATATCGAGGCCATTCACAACGTTGAAAAACGACTACGAACGCGTGAAAACAAGCTGCAGTGTCTGTTGTTTAGAGCAGGTTCAAAACTTCAATCATCTGAACAGAGCTTCTAGACGCCATCGCTCAGCGGTGCCACGATACCTGGAAGTTGTGAATACCAAAATTGGTATGGCATAACATGACTGTATGACGAGCATAAGTGACTGGTTATAACGTAAAAATTATGATATGAATGTCATGATTGTGATAATTTACAATTCATTATTTGTCTTGTTGCTCTTGCGGTGGTTTCGTTCACATGACATATTGCAAAACTTGTACGGTACTGCATGACTGCATGGTGAACATTAGTGGCAGGCCCTAAGTTGGAAATCATGAAAACGTATAAATATAATCAAATGTGGGGCAAAACGCGTATTTTCGCTAATTTCAAAGTTGTTTTCGACAAGCTATAAAGTCTGTTTGTCCATAAACATTTTGCACAAAAGTAAACTTTCCTTAAAACCACAATAATATTAAAATTGCTTAAAGAGAGTTCAAGCTAGCATAGAAAAAAATGGCGAACTTCGAAGATTTTTGTGGTTTTTGAAAAGGCCTAGCTACTAGGTAAACGCAGAAATTTCGGAACGGTTGAGTAGCACAACTAAAACAAGCCAAGTAGCTCCAGCACTGTTTTAGGTTCTGCAAAGAAACATTGATTTTATATAAGTTTTTTTTAATGTGAATCCATTTCTGAGTCGGGCTCTGTGAGGCGTTTGTATGATCCGTCCACCACCCTCTCCCTTAGCAACAGCTGCGGGCGCGCGCTTCCCGAGCATCCGGAGCCCCGCCTCCTTGACTTGAACGTGACTTGCCACAGTGCCCAAATGCAGTGCGTTTGAAACGCGTTTGTAGCGAATGTGCTGCCAGCGTTTGTTTAACATATGTGTTTATAAGACGCTGGCATAATTACCGTCAGTTACAATGACAGGTGAAGTGCTTCCAAGGAGGCTTGAAAAATAATTGCTGGAGCGGAGAGAGAGAGAGAGAGCAACGTCTTTATTCACAAAGCATGGAGAAGGAGGGCGTGGAAGGAACCCCTAGCCCAGGGTCCCTAGGACGACTCCAGCGACGAGCCGAGCCCGCTGTATCTGAGCTCGGAGGACCTCGGGAGGTCCATCGCGGAGAGCATCGTCCCGCAGCTTCTCGTTACGCAAAGGGTGAAGGAAAGCAGGTAAGGGTAGGAAAGATGTTCGCAGTGCACTCGATCGAGCTAGACACGGAAGGTTGTGGGCGAGTTTCCACAGCCGGGCAACGGTCTGCATAGCACTTCGGGTAGAATTTATGAAGTGCTTGAGTGGAACCTCCCGCAATACTTTGCCATCTGTGGTGAAGCCAGCTTCTGCCCTCCAAAGATCTCAGAAGCATGCTATTTTCTGATCGTACTCAATTAGACATCAAGTGGCTTTGATTTGTTAGACTAAATGCTACGTTAATTATACATTAAAACATATTTGTTTCCGAAGAAATCGTCCCCTATGACTAGTACCGGTGACTTAATCTCCAATGAAATTTGCCTTAATTGCGAAGCTTACTGAAAAAAAAACTAGTAACACAAGGACGCACTTTGAGCACTACCTTACCCTAAAAAGTTGCCACGTTAAACTTGTTGGGCGTGCAAAGGTAATGCTCCTTCTCGAGCGCCGAACGCCAGCAGCTCATAACGCCCCTAGTAAGATGGCTGCCGCAGCCGCCATCGTACTAGTTGGCACGGCTTCACTCACGGAGGAAGGAAAGGTAGGAGAGGCCCTCACGTCACTCGTTGTGAAGCCGCGATGAAGCTGGAAGTCGGTCATATTGACTGGGCAAAATTCTCCTCTCTTGTTTACATCCTAATGTAAAGCAGGAGGCACGACTCTCTTTTCAGCTCGGAAAGCACGTGAGCTGCGCAGCGCGCGTGTCGTGACGATCCGAAACTAATGGAACGGAGCTCAACTCTCTGGGCCAGTGCGACACCTTCGGCGAAATCATTTCCTCCGAGTATTAACAGCGAGTAAAGCTCACAGACAACGAAGCAAGTACAAGAGAACGCATGCTAGATGCACTGACAACGGCGAGTGTTTCACCTCATTAATTCAGCAACTGTACAGACAACACGATCGGTCGTGTGCCTTCTACGGTTGCATTCCGCCATGTGGCCGACGCAGCGTCTGGCCACTGTGTCCGTGTTCCGCGTGAAACTCACCGACGTCAGCATTCTGCGACCGTGGTGACTTTGAGCACGGTGCAAGTGACACTTGAACGCGGTTGCTGTTACGTTGAGATGACATGCAATTCTGGGGGAGAGTATATACGAAGCGGAACAGAAAAGGTGTTTTATTACGCACATGTAAGTTGGTACTGTACACACACAACACGAAAACTACGTATGTACGCATAGGTCCTCATTGCGTCTTGCTGAGCTCAACAGCTCAACACCGTCGTCCGTTGACACAAGCAGGAGCACTGCCCAACCGTTACTGAACCTGCAAAGTGTTCGTCGTCGTTCCGCTTCGTCATGGTGTCCAACGCAGTTTCGCAGAACACTAATTGCTTCATCCCTGTCATCCGCTGCCAACACGTGAATATGCACTCCTTCTACGCACTGTTGAAACCCCGTGATGGACAAAAATTTTGTAAACGTTGCTAAGAGTACAGCAACTGCCAGGAGAATACTGCGTAACCAATAACGCGGCGCAGAGCACTGATATTGTCCGACACGGCTCAGCACAAGACCTGCGGAGACACATATGCCACCGCCAGCCACGGCCGCTCACTGCTAGACTATCTCCACGTCGCAACACGTAACCATAGCAACGCTGCCATTGTGCCCAGTGAATATGGCCACCATGATGTCATTTCCTCCACACGTTTCACGTATCGCGCTGGCTGGGCATGCCCTCTGCTACCTTTCCTTCCTCCGTGGCTTCACTCGTGGACAAGTATTTCCACTCCAGCATTTTTTTATAACCTCCTTGAGTGCATCACCGATCCTTCTCTCGCTGTTCGCTCTCTCTCCTTTCTGCATAGAGTTTCTTAAAATTAACTAGAGGGCACTCTGGCGCTGCGATCATTCACGACCATGGGAATTGACGGGTAGTATACACACATATGCCTAGTCTTCGTACTTGCGGGCGGCGAATCGTACTCGCGGCTTCTTTTATTGCTGGGTATACGGTTTCAATTAAAAAAAAAACCCTTTTGAACTTCGTGACCTGATTTGAAAAGGTAAGCTTTCAAAAAATTAAGGTGGTGAAACACAACCACTGAACATTTGCTGAATTTTTTGTTTCGTGAGAAAACAGCTTCAAGCCACATGAACACACACGGAGCCAGAAGCAGGCCAGAAGTACAAGTATTAGACAAATGTGTGGGCTAGCCATCATTCCCATGCTCGCTGAAGTGCCGAGCGTTGCAGCTTCCATAGACATTAGCGCCAGAGTTCCCTCTAGTGTATATTAGAAACTCTATGCCTTTCTGCGCCCCTTTTTCTCATCCGCTCCCGCCTGACTTTCCACCGTTCGTGGGCTGGACGCCTCTTAAGAGCATCCAGAAAAGTGTGCTCGAGGCGCCGCTGTGAAACGTCAACGCCGAGCCGAGAACGCTGTTTGTTTTGTTCACTTCATATCATGAAGTTTCATACAATAATACGTAGAGAGTAATCTGACGCTGTGATCGTGTACCCCCATGGGAATTATGGGAAGTACAGGCTTCGGGTTAGATAGTGTAGCCAGTGAAATGTTTACAGACCTTTTGCTACAGCTTCAGTTTCGTTCTTCCCGTAGCGCGGGTAGTGGGTGTGGTAAAACAGGCTGAAGCAGTGCCTTTGTTGCTCGAAGAGGCTGACAACCACTACATCTCCTGATTTGCTGAGACGTTGGAGCTTTGCGAGTCGCGTTTGACAGTCTAAACGAAGCGTCGTTCACTCACCGCTGCGCCTAGATGTAGCGTCTGATGCCAGTGCAGGATATGTAGTGCAGGGTATTGCCTCACGTTCATGTTTTTTACGAGCGCGTGTTGCCTAAACTTGTTTTCAATTGACTGCAAAGCGATGATGAAGCTAAGTAGACGAACTGTCACGCTTCGCTGACTCGACTTCACAACAAAAGCAGAGGTGCGTTGGGGGCAGACCACTGGGACAGACACACCTAGCGTCGCAGAAGACGAAACGATAAGGGTTTCTCCGTTAATACTGTACTCTTATTTGCATAAACAGATAATGCGTACTTTAGAGAGAAAAACCAGCACGTCGTTTTTTTTCGAAGTGCTGTAAAGAATAATTTATTAAATCTTGATGACAAATCTGGAACGCAATAGCAAGGTGATTCATACGGTGCTGGTCAAATTTGTCCATGTTTCACTTCCTCACCACGGTCGAAAAAACTTTTAGGGGCGAAGCTCCTTAGGGCGTGGGCTGTGCGTCCCCTGTAGCCTGTATGTAGCCACCTCTAGTTTAGTTCTTGCAGTGTTCACTAGATGGCGGTACCGTCCCCTGTATGTAACCACCTCTAGTTTAGTTCTTGCAGTGTTCACTAGATGGCGATACCGTCTCCTGTATGTAGCCACCTCTCGTTTAGTTCTTGTAGTGTTTACTAGATGGTGGTACTTGTAGCTGATGATGAAAAGATGCAAGATGTTATAAACTAGAAAGCGGTACTTGTAGTTCATGAAAGACGCGAGATCTTATAAAATAGGAATGATGTCACATATGGCGCGTGTCATTGGTTGAAGGCAATCGTTCGATTTATTATAACTTCATATCATTTTCTTCTGCACTCGAAAAAGAAGCGTCCCAAATCTCAAGAACATTATGCATCCAAAGCAGATCCGAAGCCTGTACTTCCCATGCGGATACAAGCGCTGCTGGAGGAGCCTGCGTAGACACTAGCACGAGATTCCATTCTATAGGTATTTTTGTATGATACTCTATGTTTCATAGTATTTTTTTTTTACTGTGCACGCTAGCTGCACTAGCTGGAAACGCTTACCGCGTTTCTCGCGACAGAAAAAAGTTGGCAGATCCCACGTACAGTGGGAATCGATGATATGCGAAGCACGAATGAGAAATGTTGATATGTCACTTTAAAATTAGCACAAATGCCCCGCCACGGTGGTCTAGTGGCTAAAGTACTGGGCTGCTGACCCGGGTTCACAATCCCGACTGTGGCGGCTGCATTTCCGATGGAGACGGAAATGTTGTAGGCCCGTGTGCTCAGATTTAGGTGCACGTTAAAGAACCCCAGGTAGTGAAAATTTCCGGAGCCCTCCACTACGGCGTCTCCCATAATCATATGGTGGTTTTGGGACGTTAAATCCCACATATCAATCAAAATTAGCACAACGTTAAGAGGTAGAGGTAAATGATGCCGTACATGACGCCCGTATCACGATTATCATGTTTGGATGTGTCGTTTACCTTCGTCATCTATTCACGTCACGTGATACGAAATTTAGTGTATGTGAAAGTAGCGAAACGGTCGCGAGCATGCCATGAGCGTGGTATGTTGTCATGTTTTTACATAACACGCGTGTCAGGGTTATCATGTTTGCTGCAGACATATATTTCGACAATCGTCGACGTCACGCAACACCAAGTCTGGTACATGTGGAGCTAGCAAAACAGCCGCGTCGCACCATGAAAGACCCAGTGTAAAAAAAAAGCGACTACTCGCACTGCACAACCGTTCAATGGCCACCCCGTATATGTATATATACGCACTGGATCGCTGGTTGTAAATTTAGTAAAGGGTGTGTCATTACTTGGCTTTCGCTTGGCGTTGAAGGAAACGCTTATCCTTCATTCAATAAACAAGAATGCTGAAAACGAAATAACACCCCCCCCCTCTGGGACGCATTTACTCGAGTTCCCCCGTGGGAAGGTGCGGGCGGCAATTTTTACGTTCCTTTGCGAGAAGTCGCAGACTGTATACACCGTTAGGGCCAGTTCACGCTATAGCTGCAAGCATGCCTCACCGTTTGGCGTTTGACGTTCTCAGGCAGCCGTGCGTGGCTGTTTCTTTCGCACACGCCTGCCGTTCTTTGCCGTTCGAAGAAGAGGTCTGAGACCCATTTTCGTACTGTTTTCCGTTTGCCGGAGAGCGACGTAGCCAATCAGTGACAGAGGAGCCACATCGGGGAGCCGCGTCGTCTACTTTCGGCTCTCCGAGTCGTCTGCGTCTGCCGCGGACACTTCGGGCTGCTTTCTTCTTTCTCCGTGGTTTTCACGATATTTCGTACGTGTTGTTCCCAGAGTATGTTCAAGTGGTGAATAGGTCATTTTTGCCTGCCAGTATTTCAAAAAGCGAACATCAATTCAAAATGACGTCCCAAAAGCAGGTGCTTGAGCAAGTGGCGCCACCTATCCAGCGTTAGGAACAAGAAGCAAACGTGTTGTGTATGCCCTCCGAGATTTGGAATGGCTTGCTTGGGAATGCTTGCCTAGAACATCAAATATTTGATATGGTTCTCAAAAACGGTGCTGAATTGATTAGAATGCTGCGTTGTCGAAGCTGAAGGACATGAGTCTAAAGCAAATGGAAGCATCAGTTTGCAGGTTTTGAGCTACAGACCGCGCGGCGGGTGCTTCATAGATTCGAGGCGGTCGACAACTGCATTCTGAAGGGTCGCCATGTTTGCTGGAGGAAGTTGCTGTGTACTTCGAACAGCTCTCCTGCGGGTGGCACCGGCCGTCAGTTTATATGACACTGCACCGTTACGGCAGGCTTGATGCAACCGTGAACCAGCCCTTATAAGCAAGCAACAGTCAAATATTGAGGCGATGCAACTGTCACTTAGCCACCGTGGTCGCATATAGCGGCGGAGCTGTTTTGTCGTAAGCTTTAGGACTCGTGTTAAATTCCTTGCCTTGGAATCCGTATTTGATGTGCAAAAAAAAAAAAAACGTTTGAGTGGGACTACGATTTAAAAAAAGAAATTAAGCTAGTGGACAAAAACTAAATCGGGTCCTCCCATCACAGCGCACTTGACTATATCATATATACCGATGCATGCCCAGATGAGTTTTTGTGCCTACTTCTTTCTTCACCGCTGTGAGCATTTTCCGTTGATAGTGAAAGTTCGTTTTATCTGGTTTTGTGTATCCGTATATGCACACCTCACCTGCTTTTGTGATGAATACTTACTGATTCACGTTTCTCCTTGTTAGACGAGGTACTAATCCTTTATCGATGAGCTGTCTTCCCTGCAATTTAATAAGGAAGTGCAAGAGTACGTAGAGGAGGCCACGACGTGGTGACTATAACAGAAGGACGTCGGGGCTAACAAAATATGCAAACAACGTATTACCACGGTCAGAAGGGACTACGTTAAAAATTGAGCTTCATGAGGGAGGGTGCATAAAGACGGGAGACGATAATAAAGACAAATGCTTCTTGTGGTGCAACGTCCAGCTATCATCGTAAAACTGATTTTGTATATGCGTGTGCGTGTATTCCTTCCTCTTTGATATTCTTTATTTTTCGTCTAGCTATATTTTCTGTGTGCATAAGCAGAAAGCAACCTTGCCCACCTTTGGTTACAAATTATGTTTTATGTTTCATATGCAGAGGTTCCAGAATTGCGTGATTTGCTTGCACTCGCCAGCCATTATTTCCGTGTTTGACCTCTCATTCGCGCATTCCTGTAGCGATGCCAGTGTTTTCCTCTACCTATGGCATCATGCCGGCTTTTTCTGAATGAAGCCGCCGTATACCTCGATGAACCATTAGACATCGATGGGCCGTTCATTCCACTCCTCTCGCAATTATATCGTTCATTGTAGCTTTATTTTATTTATTGTATCTTTTCACATTCCACGCAAAGCAAAGAAGCTTGCTCATATTACTGCACACACAAGTGATCAAGCTTCAACGGCAGCCTTCCCCACAATTTTCAAATGACCCTCTGTAATCGCTTGCTTTTAGAGTGCACCACTTCAAAGCCCCTTCCGTTGCGTTAAGTAGCCGTCATACGCGTAACGAGTAGACATGAAAATAAAATGATAAAAACATACGCAGAGTATAGAATACAATTTTAACCGTGGCCCTCTGCGTGGCAGCCACAGAGGCGGGCTGCTGTTTGAAACTCATTTGTGAAAAGAGCCTATGCAGCTGTCGTGTAGGGCAAGTAATCGTAATAACCTATATCTAATCTTTAGCAAGGTAGAGGAGTAATATACCGACCACTTGTTACACAATGATAATTGAGCAACCAGATCGTCGTTTAATGCTTTCCACCCGCCGCAAAGTCGTCGGCCATTTTTCTTTGTCGTTTGCAGCCACATTCAGCATCAACGAAGTGCACGTGAAGCAAGTACAGGCATGTAACGATTACCTCACTTATCCACAGCAATACGGATAATGGGATAGTGAGTCATAATGTACTCTACAAAAGTATATGCTTTGTACAGTCCTCAATAAGTTGTGGGAAGCCAAATCATCAAAACCAATTGTTCTCGCCTCAACATAAGGCTGCGCTCGGAACTCGCATCATATATGTATTGGAAGGTCGCACTCCGTGTGTCCCTCTATTGGCCCGTCTACACGTCGACGTTCCTGAGCTGCAGAGCGGATTGGACGGCTGAACTCACCCCTTGCTTATTTCACAGACCCACCTGCGTGGTCTTGGCCGGTGTCAATAAAGAGTTATAGTTTACCGTTAGCGTGATAATAGAGGTTAAGCGAACGGCGTCACCGTGCAGCAAACGTTCGTTGCAGACAGCGTCTTATAGTTTTGCAAGATAACGTTTTTGTGGTTTACGTGCTCCAGTGAGGTTGGTGGTGCCACCTATCAAAGAGTTGAAAAGTGAAAACAGTGGAAAGAAAAGAAAACGAAAATCTCTTTCTGTGTAACCAGTCGAAGCATTGTTACGATTTTATTTTAGTATTGATGAAATTAAACGAATATGACCCACGCACCAAACGCGCAAACAATTATGTTGCCAAGTTGTTTACTTCATTTTGAAGTTAGGCCTAGACACGTTCGAAGTGAGAAGTTATCTCAAAAACTACATCTTATCCGTAAAACTTGCTCGTCGAAGCTATCTGAACGCAAGTGAAGCCGATTTAAACAGTCGTTTGCTTCGAACAAAGTGAATCTTTCAACAGCTACGCCAATGTCACATCGAAGCGGGTGTCCAAGAGCGCCGCCGTGTTTTACGTACACTGCGTACACCTAGCTTAACACGCTGACGTTAAATCCGAAAAATAGCGCACGTACGGTAAGCGGTACGGGTAACGTACGAACCTGCGCATGCACATTTCAATCCTGCTTTCATGGTACGCCGTGTATCGCGGTAAGCCCGGTATGCTTTAACTGTCCAATGACCGTGGACAACTCGGAGTGATCCAGCAAGACCAAGGAGGAAAAGCACTTCCAAGAGAGCCATGACGTCCTTAGCTACCAGAAAGACTTGCTGCCGAGACACCAACACTGCTGCTGCAGACTCCCCTGATTGCCGCTCTATTTACGCAATGTAAATAGTTTTTTTACACAAAGTTTTGATTTTTCAGTAAACTTCTAACGCCGGAAGTACCTTTCTCCGAAGAACGTGTGGAAGATGATCGCAGTCTCCAGTGCAAAGCGCCAATCCTATGTTGCTGCTTCGCCGAAAAGAACAAGTCTTAATTCTGGCAGCGTCAGACGAAATTTAGTAGGTAGTATCGTAATATTTGTAGCTTTACATTTCCTGCATTTAACGAAACATTTACTGAAACGATGGAAGCCAGAGAAAGTGTGACTAATACGGATCTAGTGCAGTGGATATTGTTATAGCGGATTCATATATTATCAATATTGAATATAAAGAGCAAATAGGACGAAGAATGAAGACACAGATTTAATTATCCCGGTGTTCCTGTTGCTTGTGACGCATTTTATCTAATCAATGGCAACCTACCGTTTGCTCCGAATAAAAGACTAGTGCAAAAGGAACCTCGTTGTTTCGAAAGTAAAAAAAAAAGCATGATGTTTCTTTCGTAAGTGGTGTGGTCTTTCAGGCAGAATTGCTGACGTCATTCTTCTATGCCTGTGAAACCATGCACATTTATGTTTACTTCTGCGTCATGTCAATGTTTTTCATCGCTAAAAACACTGAATCTGTCGACTTGATCGATTCCGCGAAGATGGCTGTTTTACACACGCTTATCTTATGTGTGCACCGACGTTGTCCGAGAAAACATAGCAAAATGCAACTTCGCTGTAAAGACAGACATGCTGACTAAGGAGACTGCGAGTAGCCAGAATTTTTTTTTGGCATAAGAAGACCAGCAACACGCCAACAACAAAGCTCCCGCGTCTACCTGCAAGTGCACTCCTTGAGGTGGACCACATGTACCACTATTCGCGACTGCAGCGCGTTGTATCATTAGTGAGTGGTAGAGTACTGTTAGTGCATGAGTTCTCTCCACTAGAACAAGGAAAGACGACTGGAGACGAATTAACTTTCGCAACTGCTGATCATAGGAGTAGAGTGTAATACGCAGAGCTTGCAGCCAATGGCGAAAACCCGCACATGCGCGCGCACCACCCCACCTACTGAATAGAGAAAAAAAAGAAAAAGAAGAAAGTCTGTATGGTCGTTCTTCACTTTTCCGGCCGCTCACACTGCCCTTCTCTTTGTTGCATTCTGGCTTCCGGACAACAATGGCTGAAGCGGATTCGAGGGTGGCTCCTTCAAAGGCAAGGTCTCTGTTGTGCCGTCGAGGCAGCATTCTTAAAGGAACATCCCCGGCATCTCCGACATCGCCGCTAGAGCTGCCATTAGCGTCGTATTTGTGTGCCCGCTTGGTGTGAGAGAGCCGAACAGTGCACAAAAAGAAGACGAAGAACCAAATACTAAAAGAACGGAACCAAAGAAGACACCCAGTACGTACGCTAGAATGGTAAGCAAGAAAGAAGTAATGCCCCAAGTGGAAAACCAAGCGAACATCTGGATACGCCGTCTGGTGCACTCTCAAGAAGGCATGTCGAGCATGCAGGCGAAAGAAAAACTGGGGCTCGCATTCGCGCCCCCTTCCCGCATGCGCGCTTACCGCTCTTTGTCTCTACGGGCGGCAGCACGGAAGAAAAAAAAATAAGTGCGAAGCCTTACCGCACGAGGAAAGATGTCAAAAATTTTGCTATAGCGGACGTCCAAAAGCATTAGCATGTGCCCCGATATCTAAGTTTGCCAATAATAAACTGCTGCTGTACGATATGGAGTCACAGTGTTGTGGTGGCTTGTTATACATTTTTTCTACTATGTAAACGGACATCACATGCAATTACGTTGCGAGAATTTCATTTAACGATCGGCATCCAAGTAGATATTTTTGTATGGGACCTTATGGAAACTGTTCTTGATATGTCCACAAAGGCTGGATAGGCATTGGCGCCTACTACAAACACTTGATCCGGTATATCAAATATTAGCAATATGCGCTCCGATACCTATCCGTAGTTCGGAGCTGCATTCTCACCCACGCACGAATTTTACATGTGCGAAAGAAACACAGTAACAAAAAATAAACCAAACAAAACAGAAGCTTTCTAAATTTTCGCATCATTAGCGATAAGCTCAGACTCTTCAAAAACAATTGCTTGAGGTTCTTGAACCTATCAGTGCACAGAATGAAACCCGTTAAATGACTCAAGAGTTATAAAAAAAAAAGAGAGATGGCATTGATGTCTCTTTGTCTGATCTGTAAAAGGAAGAATTACTTAGACAATCATCTGTTTGCTGTGATATACAAAATGCTTCGAAAATTAGCCTAGGTGTTCGGTTGTAACGTTCAGATAAACTGTCAGTGCTGTCAATGAGGAGAGGTGCAGTCACATTTATTGCAGTAAAGAGTGAGGTGTGTGTTACGAAGTCTTTTCAAACTGGTCTTGCGTTCTTTCTATATTGTGTTTAAACAACTGCCTGTCTGACATACATGCATATTCCTACGTGTCATGGGTACCCTACACCAATTCTGATTGTTGCACTTTACATGGAACTTGCTTTTGTACACCGTGGCGCAGTCTTTATCAGTTGTGTTGTTTTCAAACTATTGCTTTACTCTGGAGCACGCATTGCCGATTTTCATTTTTACCGAAAAGTCTACTTTTACGCCATATTTGCTTGCTACATTTTTCAAGTCTCAGCAAAGGCCATGTAGTAGGTACAAAACCACAGACACTTTGCAAAATGAATCATTCTGCCAGCCCATTTCACTTGCAGGTGGCTATATGCTTAAGATTCTTTAAAAATTTATCGGCACGAGGCTTGCGAAATGGAGTGAGGGTGCCCGCATAATTCATTTGGTCTATTAGAGAACTACACTCATAGTTCACGGAGTTGAAACAAAATATCTTTAAAGCCGACACCATGGAGGTACCCATTGGGCGAATTCACACCCTTGTTATGGGTATACGCACACCATTTCACGTGTTTCGCAATGTGTGCTGATGTGTTCAAGTACTCTACGCGGTGACACTCACAAAACAGTCGAGTCCTTCTACACAACACCACCCTTGCCCTACCCAAGGGGAACTAAAGTTTCAAACTTCCTGCTACTCCACCTATAACACTAAAAAATACCTTTAGAGAGTATGTCGACCAAAACCTTTTTTTTTCTAATGTTTCTTTGCTTTGAAATATGAAGACGTGTTCAGCACAAATACGGACCTTGAAGTACTTTTTTACGCAGTATTTTTCAAATCGTGGCTCTTAGGCACCCATTCCTGCATCGAGCAACGTCGCCATTGGCGCAAGCCTAACTGCAGAGTAAACGAGGGCGATAGAGAGCAAATGGATGCTCTGAAAGGGGAGCGAACGTGGAGCCTTGGTATCATGAGCCACTGGCCTTTAACCTTAGTTTTTAACATGAAAGCATTTTATGCCGGAGTCCACCAAAACTTTACTAACCTACTTTCATCGCAGAAATCACGTCTAAGAAATAACGCACCAGCTGACGAAAACATTTCCTTATGGGAGTAAAAAATATGACCTCCCTTCCGGCGTGAAGAGCTGCCGGGCGCGCTATTGACGTCGCCAATGTCACACACTGCTCAGGCTTTAAAAATACGCTTTTCATGTCTACCACTGCCTTGTCAAAGTACTCTTCGAAAAGTGTATTAATGCATCATGACCGTAAAGTTCGCGATTATTTCCTTCTGTGCATCGTTTCTACGCGTCCGTCTTATTCAGTGTGTAAAGTACAAACATGGCAACGCCTCCACATATTGCCAGGTAGCGACAGCACCCAAAGCGTTGGCGTGGCGATTAGCATCCATTCATTCGAAAAAATGTCCCGCAACACATGGAGCAACGCACCTGCTTTATGTAACTCAGCATTCCCTCTTTCACTCTAAAAAACTGCGGAGGGCATCGCAGGAGTCAAAAAGCCAAGTAACTCTTCAGAGTGTTTTTGTACTCTAGCAAATCATCAGACAGAGTGAAATTCAGTTTCACTCCGTATGAAACGAAAGAGTGAAATATCTTTCTACTCTTCCTCTCATTGGGAGAGTGTAATGCCCATATACTCTTCAGGCATGAGACAGTAGAACGACTTTGTACATCTGCTCTTGATTACATTTAAATTCGTCGGCACCGCGAGTGATAAGCACTACCTAATGACCACACATATACGCAGTAAAACGTACTCCATTTGTTTGTTGAGGCGTTAGAGACGATTAACAAAAAGAGCAGCGTATCTAGCGCGTGCCAGTTAACTTCGGCGCACTGAAAGGAACTAGGAACCCTTACTATACGCGTTTTTAACTTCGGATCTGTGTAGTGAATTAAGCGAACACTATCTTATTCGACTTGTGACGATCGAAACTCAGTGCAAACGACCATGATCATTCCCCCTATATTTATATTCACGTTTTTCGCTATGACCATCCTACATGGTGGATGCTACCATAGGCCTGACGTACGGCTATAGTGAAGTATTGTGGCTTTAGTCGTAGAACATGAACAAAACCACGAACAAGAATGATCGAAAATATATCCAGGGGGTGAAAAAAACTAAATTGTTTAGTGTACACTTTCGAAGCGCAATGTTTGGTGCGTAGAAATAACCAGCTGCCTAAAAAGTCAGTGCAAATGCCGTTCATATAATTGATTTAGCTAATCTTCTTATTTCTACTATAAAAACATATTGAATAGATGTTCTGATCTCCCGAAGCACAAAAAAAACATTAAACAAGTTAGCTACAGTCCGGTTACACACTAAACAAAAATAAACTGAAGTAACACCAAAAACTGCATAAACCACTTGTCATCTAGTGCACTACCTTTTCTGATTTTTTTTCAACCCCATCCAGTCTAAGTAAAAATTTACTCTTTTGTTAACTGAGTTTTTTAACGTAGGGAGAAGGGTAGTATTATTTACCCCACTGAGGTTCTGAGCGACTACAGAGTGAGTAAATTTTTACTGCCTTCACAAAGTTTTTGAGGTGATTTCTGGGAGTCGTTCCAGGTGTTTCAAGTGAACGGGGGTGCATTCGCCCAAAGAGTCGACAAATTTATTAAGTATCAAATGTCAGTACAATTGATGACGCACAGATTACATACGGACAAACACGTGCACACAACAAATGTAGAACAAAACAAACACCACATAAACAAACTGCACACCTTACTCGGCCGTATTTTGACAATCCGTTATATAAGGGCACGATTTTGTGACCTGCCGTGTAGTGCCGGTAGGAGAGCTGCTTTTTGAATCAAGTAGCAGTAACGGTTGAAAGTGCAAGCGTAAACTTAAGTTGGGCTGCAGGTCGCTACAAGTCACGCCGACCTTTTTTAATAAACCCACCCGATGTTACCTTTTTGAATATCCAACAATTAGCTTGCGCACCGGCCTGTTGGCCCCACCCGTGTTAACACTGCTGATGCACAAGTTCATAAATGTACAGTATGGTCCACTGCAAGGGGGAACACGCGAGCGTGTGGCCGGTGGTCCGCAGGACGCCAACTGCTGGCGAGATTTGTAAATGCAGAGCATGCGCGCTGAATCGCAAGGGTGGTACTTGCCCGCGTCCGTCTGCTACTTTCCCGCCCTATGCTCGGCGCGCGCTAGCGACAAGCTTCCTGTGCTCGCTTCATCGACCATCGATTTCTATGTCTGTTATCAAAAGCGGCTGGATGGCTCGAAGAGCGTTTGAAAAGCTTACCACTGCATTTTTTGCGAGCACATACACCAGGCTACGCGAGTAACGGGCTTCGTTATCGCTTTCACTAGAATTCCACAGCTGGAGGCGTATTTACTCCTTGATCGCATTTTCGACATAACTAGTTCCTGAAAGCGGCATGGCAAGAGTACCTGAGAATGAAAGGCTTCAAATAGTCGAGCTGTACACCAAACAATGGAGCCAGCAGGCTGTCACTGCCATCACGAAAAGACCACTTTCTGATTACCAACGTAATCATCAGCATTACGAACGTAATTTTTTGGAGTGCCTAGTTTTGTCACGCGTAGTCCTATTTTGCTTACAATGATCTGTATTTCATTTTGTGTTTCATATAGGGCACAGATGTGTTTCATTACCTTTGCACTATTCAAATGTTTCGAGGCTACAGATCTGACCTCACTCGACCTGTCTGTCACAAAGATTTTAGGAATAATTTTTTTCTTTGTTTACTCCGTAGCGTTCGTACGTACGTAATGATTTTCGGAAAAGTGAACGCTATCACATATTCAAAAATAAGGAGCTTCTATTCGTTTTCGCCTCAACGAAGAAAACGCGAGTTATAACATTTGCTGGGTATGGCAATCCACAATAATTACATAATTTTGTGTCCCGCCATAGTGGAATACATTGAAGTATTTTCAAACACGTGTTTCTTTAACCTTTTTCTAAGTACTATAGGCACATGTCTTTTTTTTTTTCGCACTTCGCCTGTATTCTGATATCGGATGTTGTGGCGATGAATGGAATCGCAACAAAGTTGTCGAGAAGGCACAACAACAAACAAATGGCACTTTTTTTTTTCTAAGCGCTGATTAAGCGGGGAGGAGCAGGAGAGAGTGGCGAGGACATGAATCGCATCACGGAAAAGCGAACGCGCTATCCAGCGCACTGCAAGCGGCGGTCTGGGAAAGTAGCAGACGAAACAGCGGCAAGCCCACCCTTTCGCGTCTATGCGCATGCACTGTGTTTACAAATCTCGCCGCCAGTCAGCGCCACGCGGTCCACCAGCCACGCGTTGCCGTGTTCCCTCCAAGAGTGGACCATACTGTACCTATGTACACACACACCACGGCAGATCAATGGTTTTCATCGAGCGGTGGTGCACAAACACAGTAGCAGCACGTATTCATGACAACGCACGTAGAAGAGCGGCGTACGTCTGTATAGAAGCTTCTTACCGACGGCGTTCTACTTCTAGGCCTTTTCGAGGAGCACGGCTATCCGATGAAAGACAGCTGGCGATCACGGAATACATCTCCTGTGCGAATTTCGTCACCATTTCAGACGCAAATGCATTACGCGTTCGCTATCTGCGGAGTCTTACGGGTAAGGGGCGATGTATGTACTATCGGCATCAAATAAAACGTGGACAGCGGAGCGTGTGGCACAAGTCTTCTCAATGGCATAGTGCGCGCAGCACACCAGTCATCGCTATAGACAGGCCCACACATCCGGTGTGGCAGCACTTCCCGATCCCCCTATAGTGCAATATTTCAGCTTGTGTCCCAGTTATGCTACTTGAAAGGAAGAAAATAAAAAAAACGGAACTTAGACTACTGCAGCCTGAAGGTGAGTATTGTAGCACGGTTCGTCAAAAGCAACAGTGTTATCAAAGTCCAAACAATTCACAATTAGTGTCACGCGTAGAGCAGCTTGTAACCAAATGATTCGAGCTAGATGCACTCATGCAGTTTCACGCTCTGGCACCGCAATCGTGCTTCCGATTGACAAACCTATAACGTGGGCAGTTGCGATGGTCGCCGGCATGCGTATGCCGAGTGCTTTAGGTCATTTCGGCGCTCGGTCTTTACTGCAGAATTGCAGCGCTTTCGCTGTCTGGGCAAGATACAAAAAAGGATAAATTTGAATAACAATTATCATCGCCATTAAAATTAACTGATGCCTCAAGTGGCGATAGCGAAGCCATTTAAATATAATTACATTTGGAAACGAAGGTACACATAAGCTGAAACGCATTATCACAATAAAGAAACGAACAAAAACAGAGCTGGTCAACCTGCAAAATGATTCTATTGCAGATGATAAAGAAATTCGCAAAACAAGCATCGTGTTCATGAATGCTCCTCAGCGAAACTTCACCGAGGAGAAGGTGCGAACGTTTCCGCGAGAAACATTCTTTGTCCCTCAAGTTTAATACTTAAGTGATTTCGCCTCCAGCTGCCACAACGGCGCCCATTCTTCGGCGAAGACTGTCGAAGAGCCCTGTCACAAGAGCATTTGCGCGAGGCACTGCCCATTCCTCTTTTATGACAGCCCACAGCGCGTCTTGAGAGCTGCGCTGAATTGGCTGCCTCGAAAGTGCATTCTTCATTGCGCCCCACTCATTCTCACTCCCACTGCAACAGCATCACTCCCAGCTGTTCCAGCAAGCGTTCTGTTGATTTCGCCATGCGGATGGGGCTATGGTCCTGATGGAAGAGGTACAACCCATCAGGGAACGGTCCGTCGAGAGCGTAGGCCACCACGAATCTTTCGATCAAATCGCAGTGTACCACAGTGTTGAACATGCCCTCTATGCGAACTAGTGGTCCAAAGCCTTCCTTAGAGAACGCACCCCAAACGCTGATGGAGCAGCGGCCGCTGCTTGCTACGCGCTGTAGGTTCCGGAATTAGATCTGTAGAAGGAATGTAAACCGTTATTTGAAGCCTTTCTGCCATTTTTCTCGTCATCAAAGATTGCGAAAATAGCTTTCTGAATAGCAGTGCAGCAAAATATACAAAATCATAATGGTTTTCCCGAAGCGCAGGCTCATTGTGGAGTCGCCATAACAACAAAGTATACGTATTGAATTATAGCAGTCACTCAAGAAACGAGTCAGCCGACGTACTAAATTGAAAGGATATCAGACCTGGTGCTGTCAGTTCTCCAAATTCTCTGACGCTGGTCCCAGCGAGTGGTAAACGTTGACCCTTCGGTGAATATTACACACCACCAGTCTTCCATGCAGTCCATGCTGCCTGTTTTTGGGCATACGCAAGTTGTACGGTCTGGCTTCGCCGGCCAGAGGAGTGAGTCTTCTTTGTCGCAAAAGGGCGTGCTTCCCAAAGAGCCGATTCTCGGGAGAATATAATCTCGCGTAAGCGCGCCCGTTCTCGCAAGACCACGGCCGGTCGCCGCTTTTTAAACACCAGCTAAGGAGTCCTCGGCCAGTGGGATGCCGGCCGGCGACGTAACGACAGTGTATAGACAACCATCCTTCAGGATTAGAGTCCGCGGGATGGCTGTCACGCTGGACCAACGTTTCTAGAACTAGGTAAGTTGCAAAACTCAGCGATGTTGCACGGCGCCGCCCCGGCCAGCGACCAATGTGGCACTGCTGTCGTATCCGGATTCACTCACTGCATGCTCGCTCGTGTCCCTCCCGTAACTTCTATCGCCTGTGCATGTTGCAGTGCGTCGATATCTGTGGAGGCTTCTTTCTGCGTGAACAGTTTTGTGCCTGAGTGCTGCCTGTTCTGCTTTGTATGTGTTGCGTGTTTTCATGATGTCCAGATGTTGCGTTCGCGGCTGTAGAGTAGCTACAGGAATTGAGAGACACCACGACATTTCTTTTGTGGCCACATGTTCTTGAGCAGCGAGAGGTAAGGCACCACGCTATTCCTCGTGCGGATAAGAAACTGCCCAGTACCTCACGTGTGTGTGATATGCACTTTCATGAGAAGGACATCCTTCTGTGATGAGAAGGCAAAATTATTTTTGTGTCATAATTTAACGCTTGGTTTTATATTAGCGCGCATGTACTTGTCATATGCGTGCATCTTCAACTTCTGTCACGTGTGTCTAACTATTTTTACTATATTATTGTACGTGCAGTCCGTGGCAACACAACAGGCAGAAGGCTGCGTGCGCTGGCGTCTGCAATGATCGTCATCTATTGCTTCCGTCGGAGGAGCTCCCCGAAGAGTGAACAAGATTTGACAATGTGACTGGACGTGTGCACATCACCATGAATTCAATGAAAATAATGGAGAAAGTTCATGTCTATGTAGAAAAATAAAGATTTCGATGTCTCACTTTTGTCTTTCGTTGTTGCCTTGACTGCGAAAGCAGTTGCACATAGGTGTCTAACTACTTTTTCGCGTGTTCTTTTCTGCTCAATTTGTTGCTCACTGCGCAGAAAAACAGGCGAAAAAAGTATTAGGCCTGGCGGAAAATAAACAAAAACAATGTTTGAACTGGGGAGAAAAGTCCATCCTATTGGAGTAATTGAGTGGATCAAACGTTCGTCCGACAAGGTGCAACTGCGAGGACTAACGGTTGCCTGGTAAGGTGTAAATGTGCGTATTAACAGTTGCTCTATAAAGTGCGAATGTGAGGACTAAATGTTAGTCCTTTGAGGTGAATTGTAGGACTAACGGTTACTCACTAAGGTGTAAATGTGAGGAGTAACTGTTAGTCCCTTGAGGTCGTCTGTGAGGACTGACTGTTAGACCCAGTGCCGTTAGTTCTTAAAGAGATTAATGGTTATGGCAGCCCCATTAGTTCCCAAAAGGACGAACCACACACACTTTTAACACCCTTCTGCCTTAGAGTGTTGGTGGGCCGTGAGGAGAATCTGGAGGGGCAACCGAGGGGTTAAAAACTGGCTCCCGAATCCTCATGGTCGTTCTGGTCGCAGAAAAGAGTGTTCTGCGCTATCGGATCTGCCGAAGCAACATGCGACGGTTCCAACGGTGAAAGGTTCTTGTAAATATGTACATAAGTTCCTGTACATAAAGTCGAGTTGTTGTAACGTATCGAAAGGCGCTGGTCTCCATCCTTTACAAGCAGCAGCAGCTACGACAAGACAAGACGGACACCAAGCAACCAACCTTCCACTCCCTTTTATAGGAACAGCCGCTACGTAGCTGAGAGAGCTCTGCTCAAGGAAACAGAGGGAGTGGGTAGAAGGTTGAGTTTTACTGGCACAGTCTAGCAGGATCGAGACAGGATCCAGTTTTAAGGTGTCCTATGAACACGAGGTTTGCCCACTTATACCCGGACAGGTGAGCGCAGGCCATGAGTCGTGAGGCGGGAGACGAGAGCGACGTGGCAAACTCGGAAGACGGTAGTGCGCCGGAGAGCCAGGGAAATGACCGTTTCGGAAATCTCACGCCGGAGCGTAGACTGCAGGAATTGCGAATGAAGATGGAGAGACTGCTGCAGATGATGGGTGGACGCTCTCGATGAAGTGGACCTGAGTTCGGCAGGCGGGATCTTTGTAGCGAACTGAGACGCTACTCGAAAGTCTTCACGGAGGTGTTACTCAGACTTCAACAGAGGGCTGAAGCACCAGTGTGGTTTGAGTCCGTGGAGAGTGCCCTAGAAGCGTACGAGGTACCAGAGGAGTTTTGAGGACGCTTGTTTTTCCCATTGGTAGCGGAGAGAGTCCCATTTTCGTCCACGCGACTGAACCCAATGTAGCATGGAGCAATCACGGTGTTGTGGGAGAGCGCGATCACAATGGAGATTGTGAAGCCGCAAGGCACTAATAATTAACATCTGCGTTCGGTGGTACAGTGAAGGCAAAGCTCGTGGTAGTCCCGTTGACGATGTCTATCCAAAGCGGCGTTAGTGCTGACCTAAAGGGGACGGTTCCCATGCTTTGGGCGTTAAGTGCATTTACACGCGCTACCGGCACAGCCACAACGCACGTGCCTGGACTCCAGC